>CM046948.1:34566496-35766496 GCA_025698515.1 Gossypium sturtianum
GTTGTACTTCGTTCAGTTACGTATTGCTCAATTCTTGTGTCGGGTGTTGGTGTAAGTGCAAGGCCGAATGGGCCATATCCTCTCTTTTGGTTCTTTTATTTGCTGTGTTTTGCTGCCATGGTCGATTATGGTCAGCTTGGAAGGGTGTTAACTTTGGGATTATCATCTGTGTTAGGGTCTTGATATCTAGTAAAGCACTGTGGAGCCTTCTCTCTTTGTGAACCGGGACAGGGGGTGATGGTAAGATATCATTCGCAGCTTATTCGCTTAAACTGATTAAGTCAAGGTGACAAAGGATTAACCATTCTCTCTTAAGGTGTAGTCATTCGTGATCAAAGAAGGGGCTATTAGTTGGTTCCGGTTTGGTAGGAAACCAAATCTGCAAGCGTAATGGTCCAACGCTAACCTCGTGGTTCATTTGGTTATGGGCCGAATGGTCTTAAAGTGCCTAACCCCTATGTTACTTAATATTGTGGTTGCCCAATGGTTTACTTTTGGCCGATTCTAGGAGCCGATAGTCATGGACTCTTTGAGTGATTCGTAGGGATCTTTAGACTCAGAAGCAACTGTGTGTGTATACTAACACACTTATATTTAGTAATATCGTTAATAAACCGTGTAAATGACTAATGGAACAAAGCAGGACTATTATGATAGCCTCACGTGGTAATGGCAGTTTGACTCCTCGTGTAAGCCGCCAGTATTATTATGAGTTATTGATGATCCAGATGATACCATGGTTATGGATATGTGACATGGGGTATGAGATTAGACATATTGGCATGATATGCATGATAGTATGATATGCATGATAGCATGATATTCATGATTATATGAGTTTGGCATGTTGACGGGTGATACGAGAGGAGAGGAGCAAAGTTGATGTATTATGGTCGACGAGCACCAAGTTGTTTTGTAGCACACTTTGTGACTTTGGGTCACCAGAGGTTTGGCACTTCTGCAGGTTTGGTACCTCGGCCTCGCCCTGTGCTGGCTCAAACATCAGCTGGGTTGGCCCTACAGATGATTATACGGATTGACGCCTAGTGTTTTGCAACACACGCTATGGGTTGGCTCTATCACCGCATTTGTGACTACGGCCACCGTTGCTTTGGTAGCACATCGGTCTTTGGGACACCGTAGAGGTTTGCACCTCATCGCGACTTGTCCCCGTGGTTTGACCACCGCGGGGCTGGGCCCCACTTGAGATATGGATCGCTCGCTAGTGTTTTGGTAACACACGATGGGCTGGTCCCATCATCATTGGATTCGTGATTTGGCCACCGCAACGCTTTGGTAGCACAACCGTATCTTTGGGACACCAAAGGCTTTGCAGCACATTGACTGGATATTGTGTCTTTGGGACACCAGTTGCTTTGGTAGCACATTGCAGGACTATATGTCATCAAGCGGTTTGGCACCACCAAGGGGTTTGGTACACACGGTAGAAAAGGCTATATGGATGGTTAGGTCTCAGCAGCATTAATCATGTTGCTATGTGGCGATGTGTGTTAGCATGTTGATTCTTGGGAGCCGGATTTACACATCGAGTCACCTGACTCACCCTCTCCTTTGACATTTCAGTGACTCGTAGACGCGACTGGAGCCGGATGGACTCTGAGGTGCTTATGCCATGTCGACAAAGTCTTTACTCGCATTTATATTTTGGGTACTTTAGTTATTTACTTTTATTTGGGTTTTTATTTGGGTTGTAAAAGGCCTCTAAATTTATGTCTTAAGTTGGTTGATGTTTTAAGTCGATTTTGATATGCCTTAACAAAATAACTCCTAATAAATTTTACTAAAACTCCGAAAGATCATGTTTTCAAAATTATAACGACGACGGTTTTTAAACTATACCATCTGCATCACACTAAGTCTTTTGACAAACAAATACAATCGGTCTCAAAACCAAACTTGTAGTCCACCTTAAGTTCAAAAGTGTTTTATGTATCACTAAGAAACTAAGGAGGTTTTAAAATGGTTTTAACTTGTTTTAACTACAAACCTAGCCAAGTTTTCAAAATCTCTAGGTTTCAAATACATCAATCTGCTTTCCAAACAAGACTATTTCAAATTTGTTTCAAACACACTCGTTTTCTACCCACTTTTAAACAAAAATCTAGTTTTCCCAAGACGCTTTCCCAGAAGCATACCGGTATCTCTGACGTGGTGTCTTGTCCGGCTTGGGTGTTACATTTGTGGTATCGTGAGCCAAGTTCAAAGGTTTCTACTGCGGCCCGAGGCCCAAAATGTTTTCAAAAGTCTGCTAAGTGTTTGTTTTGAAATATATGGTTTTGAAAGGCATGGCACCGAGTCTCCTACACTGGGCCGCCTGTGGCACACCCGCACTATTACTTGTGATTTGATTGGATATGATTTGATGAATAGCTATAGTATGCTACTTTAGAGATTGAAACCGATAGGATTCTCGTACACTTCATAGAACAAATCCTCTTTAAATATTCATAAGACTTGCTTTTTAAACAAGTGGAATAAACATCCATGCATAAAACTTTAATCTGATCAGAGAAAGATTTAGCACGAAGACTCGAGGCGACGATGGTCGAAACACACGTGGTAGAGGTAGGGTAGAATGATTTCGCTTCTCGAGCCCGTAGGATCCGGGCAGGTTCGTAAAAATGAGATACCTGGCCCGGCCGCACCACCGGGAGGTGGTGAGTTCCAAGATCGACGAGACGACGCAAAGGTCGCTGCGCGATGCCGCGAGTGTTGGAAAGGGTAGCCGGGCTAGTGGTGGTGCAGAGTTAGGGAAATCGCCTCGAGCGACTCCCGGCTAACGGAGCCGTAATTCTTCCGAGGTGTGGTTTCTCGTGTTGCTCCTGTGCATCTCGCCAAGTATTGGCCGGAGGCAACCGAGCGGATCATGGATGATCCGGACTTGACGGCATGTAGAGAAGCCGGGCGGCATCGTGACGCTTCTCCGGGATGAGTCATATCGCTGGTGGCTCACTGCACGGACAGTTGTGGCAGCCGTGAGGATTTGACATGGATTATTTCAGAGTCGCATATCAAAAGAAGTACATCTGAGCTAGTTATATCGACTCCCAAATGTAAAGGCATTTTCGCAGGCTTGTTCGTGGAGTAAGTCCGCGGTCGAGTACGCAGGTCGAAGTTCCTCCGGTCGAAGTAGGTATGCCAGTGGGCATTGTGGCCACCGAGCATGAGAGGTGTGTTCGCTTCGAGGATGGTCTCATGAGACGAGTTGAGGTCGCCATTGCTCCTCGCCAGAGAGCGAGTTTGGCCGCCTTAGAATGAGAAGGCTAAGGTGGCCGGTGGTGTCAAAGAATCGGGTAAGACAGAGCATGGACAGAGTAGGCTTAAGAGGAGCTTTGGGTCTTCCGTTCGCCCGCAATCCGCAGAAGAGGGCTAGACCGAGCGGGTGCGTAATCATCACTAGGTTTGTTGTCGCTAGGCGCGGACCACCGCAGTAGTAATCGCGGTGGGAAATCTCATTGGGGTGGTTTGGCCGGACTCGAGGTAAAGGTTGCTTTGAGTGTGGTTCTCCGAGCATCGATTAGGGGGATTGTCCGCGTAGAGGATGGCCAGGATTCGCCCGAGAGTCGGCCGTAACTCGGCTCAGAGGTAATGGACCGCCGCACAGGGGCCGTGGTAATGGGCAGGTGGTTATGGATCCGTCGGGGCCGGAGCAACGCGCAGAGGTGCGGTAGTTCGAGGCTAGCACCGGGTTGGTGTATGTCGCCGCAGACGCCGAGAGGAGGGCGACCCAGACGCTTTCGGACGCCATAACCTAGACGCTTTTGATTCTTGGCAATTCTTTATACCGCTTTAATCGGATGTAGGTTCTAATGCACTCTTATGTTGCTTCATTAATAATAGTATAGCAGAGACAATGGATTTAGACTCGAGATATCTTCAGGCAGATGACCGTGATTAGCCCTCAGGTCACTCAGTAGTGGTAGATAAATCGTTTAGAGAGGTACCCCCTAGAACTCCAAGGGGTAGTGTTTGTCGATCCGATGGAACCGCCGCTTGGGGAGTTCGATCCCATTCTCTGGATGGATTGGCTAGTTAAGTACCAGCGAGGTTGGATTGCGCGCTGCCGTATGGTTCTAAGACGGTTGATGGCGTTGAGGTGGCTATGATAGGTAACAGGAGGGATTACTTATCAAATGTGGTATCCGCTCCAAAGCGAGAAGATGGTCGTAGCGGTCAAAGCGATGTGGTTCATGTGTATGCCTTGGAGGCTAAAGTGTCCGCTGCTGAGGAGGTTCGTGGCCGTTAAGGAATTTGCCGATGTGTTTCTTGGAAGAGCTTCGTTGCCGCCGATCGAGAGGTAGAGTTTGGGATTGATCTCATATTCGGATCGCGATCGCGCTGTCTATTGCCCAGATAGGATGGCACCAAAGGAGTTGGTGGAGCTTAAGGCTCGCATCCGTGGAGTTATTGGATCGAGGTTTTATCAGCTGGCAAAGTCGGCCGTAAGGCGGTGCTCTGCAGATTTTGTTAAGAAGAAAGATGGTACGACGCGGATGTGCATAGACTACCGCCAGCTTGACAAGTCGACGATTAAAAATAAGTATCCGCGCCACGGATAGATGACTTATTTGATCACCGAAGGAAGGTGCATGCGTATTCTCAAGATCGACTTCGAGGTCCGGGTACCATCGCCTAAAGGTTAAGGAGGTCGATATCCATAAAACAAATAAGTTTCGACTCCTGGGTATGGGCACTACGAATTCTGCGTAATGCCATTCGCTGACTAACGACCGCAAATGGCTTATGGATATGATGAATAGGTGTTTCAAAGCAAAGATCTCGATCGGTTCGTGGTGGTTTTTATAGATTTACATCTTAGTATACCAAGGTCGAGGAAGAGCATGATAAGCATTTGAGGTGGTGCCGCAGATTCCGAGGAAAAGCAACTCTATGCTAAGTTTAGTAAGTGTGAGTTCGCTTAGGGAAGTGACGCTCTTGGGGCATGTAGTGTCACCGAGGGTATTCGAGTAGATCCTCGTAAGATTGAGGCTGTTTCGATTGGAAGCCACCTAGGCCGCTGGTCGAGATTCGTAGTTTTCTCGGGTTTACCGATACTACGTAAGATTTGTTGAGGGGTTTCGATAGCAGCTACACATGACTAAGTTGTTATGAAAGAGGTTCCGCTTGTTGGACCGAGAAACAACAGAAAGCTTCGATAAGTTAAAGAAGGTTTTGACCGAGGCTCCGCTTTGATTCAACCTCGAGGTCGGGTAAGGAATACACAACATCGCGATGCATCACACGGTCCGGTGTGTGCTGTGCGTCGATGCAGAAGGTAAGGTTGTGGCTTACGCCTAGGCACCGAGGCCACATGAGGTCAACTATCCGACGACGATCTGGAGCTAGCGGCCGAAGCTTTCGCTTTAAAGATTTGGAGGCACTACTTATATGGAGAGAGATCGATAGTCTACACGGATCATAAGAGCTTGAAGTATCTATCGACTCGTAAGGATTTGAATTTGAGGCGTCAGATGGGTTGAGTTGGTCGAAGGATTACGATCGTTTCTATTGAGTATCATCCGGCAAGGCTAACGTGGTGGCGCACGCGCTGGAGCCGTAAGGTTGTTTCGGATTTAAGAGCTTTGTTTGCCCATTTGAGCTTGTGTGGCGACGACGGAGTATTTTTGGCAGAGCCGCAAGTTGCTTACTCGCTGGAGCAGATCGTAGAGAAACAGCTTAGAGGATGAGGTTCTCGTGCGCGAAGGCTGCAAGTGCGTAATGGTGGTGTGGATGGTTACAGCCTTGTCTAGTGACGAGGTTCTCGTGGTTTTCAAGGTAAGGCTTGTATGCCTAAAGATGTTGAGCCGAGGCAAAGATTCTTCAGACGCACATAGCTAGCCTCATGCTATGCATCCCGGAGGTAGCAAGATGTATAAGGATCTTAGAGAGCGCTTTTGGTGGCCCGGGTCTCAAGAAAGAGGTGACGGAGTTTGTTGGAAAATGTCCGACTTGTCACAGTCAAGGTCAACATCGGGCTGCCGCTGTCTGGTTTGCTTTCACTAGTAAAGATTCCTCAAATTGGAAGTGGGAAAGGATAACCATGGATTTTGTCAAGTTACCGCTACGCCAAGCAAGAAGGATTCACTTTTGGGTAGTGGTGGATCGTCCCGACTAAATCCACCACTTTATTCGGTGAGGGTTGACTACTCACTTTGGCTAAGCTGTGATGTTTCGTGAGATAGTGAGGTTGCACGTGTGCCGCTGATAATCTCTTGATAGGATCCTGTGTTTACTTCAAGGTTCCGAAGGCATTGCATCAAAGCCTGGTACTGTGATGGATTTCAAGACTGCCACCCGCAAATCGACGGACAATCGTAAAGCGGTCATTCAGATCTTAGAGGATATACGCCGAGAGGTCGTGGTCCTCGGATTTCGGGGTAGTTGGGAGGAGTTTCACCGCTGGTCGAGTTTGCCTACAACAACAGCTTATCAAGCGAGCATCAAGATGGCTCCGCATGAGGCGTTGTATGGTAGGAAGTGTCGCCACCTACGTGTTGGACGGAGTTAGGTGAACGCCGCTTGTTGGGACCCGAGTTGGTAAGCCGAGACCGAGGACAAGGTTGTTGATTCGCTCGATTGAAGGAAGCTTCGCATCGCAAGTCTTATGCCGATCTTAAGCTTAAGAGATATAGAGTTTGCTGTTGGGGATCGAGTGTTTCAAGGTCTCGCCTTGGAAGAAAGTACGAGGTTCTGGAAGGAAAGGCAAGCTTAGTCCGAGGTTCATTGGGCCGTATAAGATTTTGAGACGAAGTTGACCAGTGAGCGATCGCCTTGAGTTGCCGCCAGAGCTTAGTCGATTCACGACGCTTTCATGTTTTTCGATGCTTCGAGGTATCGCTCGATCCGCCACATGTGGTAGCAAAGGAAGAGATCGAGGTAAATCCGGACTTGACTGATGGAAGAAGAGAACTGCATGCATTCTTGATCGAGATGTAAAGGTTCTACGAGGAAGTCTGTGCCTTTGGTTAAGGTACTTTGGGAATCATGGCAGAGGAAGCGACGGGAACCCGAGGATACGATGAGACAAAGAATACCGCAACTCTTTTTGACTGTAATTTCGAGGTCAAATTATTTTTAAGGGGGTAGAACCGTAATATCCCGGTTAGGGGCTGCTTTGGTGTTGCATGATATTGCATGTTTGTAGTGTGTCAGGTTGCTATTTTTATGTCTTAGGGGCTTAGCTATAGCTTAGGTGTATGGTTGAGTAAATTAGAAAATTTTGGTTTTTGAGCTAAGGCATTAGGGAGCCGAGAAGCTGGGGCTTTTAAATTTATTTTGGGAGTTTGTTAGCACAAGAAATTAATTGGTGGAGTGGCAATGTAGGCGCCCACTAAGGCTTGGAGTGGGTAACGCCTAAAGCAAGGTGGAGGCCTTGTGTTCGAGCCATGGAGTGGCCACTTTTTGGCACTCATTTTGACGGCATGGAGGGAGGAGTTTGTAGGCGCTCAAACTCGCTTATGACTTGGTCTCCACTTTCAAATGGAAGGTGTGGAGGAAGATAGGAGTGTGACTTGGTCCACTCAATTCAAATGAGTGTATGGGAGCTTTGGGGGATATGGCCGAATATTTGGGGGAGTTTTGGGGAGTGGCCTGGTTGTGGTAGTAAGTGGGAAGGCTAGGCCGAAATTTATTTGGCATTTTGTTGTTTGGCCAAAAAGGTAGGGAACAAAATTTCTTCTTTTGTCAAAGCACTTAAACTGAAAATTCAAGAGAGTCTCTTATTCTTTTCTTCTTGAAAAAACCGAAATACCAAACCTCTAAGGCTTAGAATTTGTTTTGCTTTTCTTCCAACCTTCTTGTAGCCGAATGCACTCTTGCATTTTCTCTTCTCCTTCACCGCATAAGTCTAAACTAGTACCAATTGTCTTCTTATTCATTTTCTTCTCTTCTTGAAAAACACTAGTGCCTAAACTCACCATTTCCCCAACCGATTTCTCTATTTCTTCTTGTCTATCTTTTTGGGTGTGTCAACCCATATCAACTTGCAAAACTTTCTTTTGTTCTTCTCAAAACTGTTCGTCGTAGTCTCTAATTCTTCTCTTGTTTGCACTCCATTTTTCACCTTTGGAAGCCGAATATAGGTGTGTGTAAAACACCAAGGCCGAACCTTCTCTCCTCCCCTAGTGGTTTCTTGGCCGAATTTTGGTGTTGGGTGTTGGTAAGTGCAAGGCCGAATGGCCATATCTCCTCTTTTGGTTCTCTATTTGGTTGTGTTTTGGTTAATGGTCGATTATGGTCGTTTGGAAGGGTGTTAACCTTTGGGATTATCATCTTGTGTTAGGGTCTTGATATCGAAAAGCACTGTGGAGCCTTCTCTCTTTGTGAACCGATTAGGTAAGTGATGGTAAGATATCATTCGTGGCAGCTATTCGCTTAAATCTGATTAAGTCAAGGTGACAAAGGATTAACCATTCTCTCTTAAGGTGTAGCCGATTGGTGATCAAAGAAGGGGCTATTAGTTGGTTCGGGTTTGGTAGGAAACCAAACTTTTGCAAGGTAAGGGTCCAACGCTAACCCTTGTGGTTCATTTGGTTATGGCCGAATGGTCTTAGTGCCTAACCCCTATGTTGGCCGAATATTGTGGTTGCCTAATGGTTTACTTTTTGGCCGATTCTAGGAGCCGAGATAGTCAAGGGACTCGAGTGATTCGTAGGGATCTTTAGACTCGTAGCTATCGTGTGTGTATACTAACACACTTATATTTAGTAATATCGTTAATAACCTGTGCAATGACTAATGGAACAAGTGGTGACTATTATGATACCCTCATGGGTACGAGTTTGGACTCGGGTAAGTCGATGCTATTATTATGAGTTATTGATGATCCTGTATGATACCATGGTTATGGATATGTGACATGGGGTATGAGATTAGACATATTGGCATGATATGCATGATAGTATGATATGCATGATAGCATGATATTCATGATTACATGAGTTTGGCATGTTGATGGGTGATACGAGAGGAGGGAGCAGTGATGTATTGTCAGGTCGATGACGAGCACCGTTGCTTTTGGTAGCACACTTTGTGACTTTGGGTCACCAGAGGTTTGGCACCTCCAGAGGTTTGGTACCTCGCAGTCTCGTCCCGTGCTGGCTCGCACTCACGCTGGGTTGGCCCCACGATGATTATACGGATTGACGCCGAGTGTTTTGGTAACACACGCATGGGTTGGCCCCATCACCGTGATTTGTGACTACGGCCACCGGTGCTTTGGTAGCACATCGTGTCTTTGGGACATTGCAGGTTTGGCACCTCATTGCGACTTGTCCCCGTGGTTTGACCACCGTGGGTTGGCCCCACTTGAGATATGGGATCGCCTCGCTAGTGTTTTGGTAACACACGATGGGTTGGCCCCATCATCATTGGATTCGTGACTTCCGGTCACCTGCTTTGGTAGCACAACGTGTCTTTGGGACACCAAGTGCTTTGGTAGCACATTGTGACTATATGTCACCTGGTTTGGCACCACCCGGTGGTTTGGTACCACACGGGGTAGAAAAGGCGATATGGATGGTTAGGTTCGGTTGCATTAATCATGTTGCTATGTATGATGTGTGTTAGCATGTTGATTCTTTGGGAGCCGGATTTACACATCGAGTCACTCGACTCACCCCTCCTTTGACATTCGTGTGACTCGTGAGACGCGGACTTGGAGCTGGATGGACTCGAGGTGCTTATGCCATGTCGAATAAAGTCTTTACTCGGACTTATATTTTGGGTACTTTAGTTATTTACTTTTATTTGGGTTTTTATTTGGGTTGTAAAAGGCCTCTAAATTTATGTCTTAAGTTGGTTGATGTTTTAAGCTGATTTTGATATGCCTTAACAAAATAACTCGAATAAATTTTACTAAAACTGGAAAGATCATGTTTTCAAAATTATAACGCTGACGTGTTTTTAAACTATACCATCGGGTATCACACTAAGTCTTTTTGACAAACAAATACAATCTGGTTCCCAAACCAAACTTGTAGTCCACCTAAGTTCAAAAGTGTTTTATGTATCACTAAGAAACTAAGGAGGTTTTAAATGGTTTTAACTTGTTTTAACTACAAACTCTAGCTAAGTTTTCAAAATCTCTAGGTTTCAAATACATCAATTGCTTTTCCAAACAAGACTACTCAAATTTGTTTCAAACACACCGTGTTTTCACTCCACTTTTAAACAAAAATCTAGTTTTCCCAAGACGCTTTCCCCAGTAGCATACCGTGATTCGGACGTGGTGTCTTGTCCAGGGTTTGGGGTGTTACAAGTCGTGATGGGTCAAAGAAGAAACAAAGTGTTTCACCCTATTTACTATGCAAGTAGAACTTTGATGGGAGCCCAACTCAATTATACGGTAACTGAAAAGGAACTCTTCGCTATAGTTTTTGATTTTGACAAATTTCGCTCATATCTTATAGGTACCAAAGTTACAAAAGATTTAATCGAACATGCGGCCATTAAATACTTGCTCACAAAGAAAGATGCAAAACCAAGGCTAATTCGTTGGATACTTTTACTCCAAGAATTTCACCTTGAGATCCAAGACAGAAAGGTGTCAAAAATCAAATAGTGATCATCCGTCGAGGTTGGAGCAAGATAAGGTAACTTTCGAGTCATGTGTGCCTATCAACGATAATTTCCCAGATGAACACTTATTTGAGGTAAATCGGATTCATGAATTACCCTGGTTTGCTGATTTTGCCAATTATCTTGCATGTGGAATAATTCCTCGAGAAATGACATACCAACAAAGGAAAAAATTCCTTCATGATAGTCGGTATTATCTTTGGGAGGATCCGTTTTTGTTTAAACAATGTGCAAATAATATAATCCGAAAGTGTGTAGTTGAAAGCAAGATTACTGAGATCTTGTATCATTTCCATTCATCTCCAAGTGGGGGACACTTTGGTGGTTCACGTACTGCAACAAAGATTTTGCAAGAAGGTTTCTTTTGGCTTACACTATTTAAAGATGCTTATGCTTATGTGAAGAACTGTGATAAATGCCAAAAAACCAAAAATATATCAATGAGGAATGAGATGCCCTTGATAAACATTTTGGAGATTGAATTGTTCGACATATGGGGCATTGACTTCTTAGCCCCGTTTCCTTCTTCGTATGGGAGCAAATACATCTTAGTTGCTGTGGACTATGTATCCAAGTGGGTTGAAGCTGAACCATACCCTACAAATGATACTAAGGTAGTCATGCAGTTCCTACATAAGCATGTGTTTACACGATTTGGGACACCAAGAGCTATTATTAGCAATAAAGGTTCTCACATTGTGAACAAATGGCTTAAGTGGTTGCTTGACAAATATGATGTAAAGCACAAGATTGCTACTGCCTATCACCCCCAGTCTAATGGGCATGTTGAAAGAGTGAATCGCGAAATCAAAGGTATCCTTGAAAAGGTAGTACGCCCTAGCAGAAAGGATTGGTCTCGAATTCTCGATGATGCATTATGGGCCTATCAAACAACATTTAAGACACTGCTAGGAATGACTTCTTACCGGTTAGTCTTTGGAAAGGCATGTCATTTGCCATTAGAGTTGGAGAATAAAGCTCAATGGGCTTTGAAGTAGTTGAACTTTGATCTTAAGAAAGCTGGTGAGAGAAGGATGTTACAACTTGATGAGTTGGAAGAGTTGAGGTTGTTTTCCAATGAGAATGCCAAAATGTGTAAAGAAAGATCAAAGAGATGGCATGATAGTCATATACAACCTCGCGAGTTTAAAGAAGGTCAGAAGGTTTTGTTGTTTAATTCAAGGTTAAAGTTATTTCTTGGGAAGCTTAAATCTCGATGGAAAGGACCTTATACCATCTACCGAGTTTATCCTTATGAAGCTATTGAATTATACAATAATTACGGAGGTACGTTTAAAGTTAATGGTCAATGTCTCAAACACTACTGGAATGGTGAAGTTGAGCAAGTTGAATCCTCGTTCAAATTAACAGACCCTTAATTTTTCATGAACTCATTTTGTAAATAAATATATAGTTAGAACTTATTTTCTTAACTTATTACATTTAATTAATTCTGTCTAAGGAGATTGGAACTTAAGTGGGACCGCTGTGACCCCTCCAACCTTTCCTGGGAATTAATTTAATGTAATTTGTTAAGAAGAAATTTTCTAATTAAGATTTAAAATTTTTAAGTTTCATTTGTTCTGTTTAAATTTTAAAATTTTATGTTAATAAAGGGGGTCAAATTTGGCCCAAGTACTAATAAGTTTTTTTAGTAAGATACAGTCTGAGTTTGAAGCCCAAGACAGCAAAAAGGAGGGAAAAATCCATGTCTTGTCGTCACACCCATTGCTTGCCACCCTAATGTAGCTAAATTTTTGCTACATGTTGCCCTAATTTTTCTCTACATAAACCCCTCCCCATTATACTAATTTTCATATCCCTCAAAGCAATTTGCTTACACCCTAAAAATCCCTAAATCTCTTTTTTCTTCCGTCAACCTTAAATCCCGAAAGAAACCCTAGTTCTCTTCCTTTTTTTTCTGAAATTCCCTATTGCCGCCGCAAAGAGATTGTCAAAGCACAGCCGTTCTTTGCCTTTGACTCGTTGTCACCGCCGCACCATTGTTGTTGTCGTACATCATCGTTGCCGTCGCACCATCCTTGCTGTCGTAAGATTTTTACCGTAGCAAGTTCTACCCACTTTGCTGATTTCTCTTTTATCTCTTGTGCTGAAACTTTGCCAAATTTTCGCGAAAAGATACTATGTCTCGAAAAAGAACCAGATCTTCAAAGACTACTCCTGAAAACCCGATTTTGATCGATGAAGAAGTGAAAGAGAGATTTGATTCAATCTTCAAGCATCAACCTATGATGCCGAAAAAAGGTTTTGACTTGAAGAGTAATGATTTGATGGTTGTTCCTATACCGATTAGAAAGAAAATCAATGCTCTCAAGTGGGAACGATTTGTGATGCTCGTTCACTTACCGATGATGAACTAGTTCGAGAATTCTATGCTAGTTTGACTACGCAAGATGCTATTGAAGTCATCGTTCGAAAGAAAAAGGTACCTCTTACTTCTAAGTCCATCAATGATTTGTTTAATTTACCTGATGTTGAAGAAGATGAGTTTTACCCTATAATGAACAATATCAATTGGGATTTTCTTCAACGAGTGCTTGATATTGTGACAAATTTGGGATCCCAATGGATTATAAGAAAGTATGGGAGCCGCTCTTGTCGAAGAGAACACTTAAAACCAGTAGCAAAGGTATGGTTTTATTTCGTTCACTAAAGTTTTATGCCTGTCACATAGTTCCACCACCTCGATGGAACGGATGCTTTTGTTATATGCAATTTTGACAAAAAAGTCCATTAATGTTGGGAAAATTATCCTCAAGGAGATTCACGATTGTGCTAAAAAGAAGGCAGGAAGTGCTTATTTCCCATCATTAATCACTTCACTTTGCTTAAAGGCCCGTGTTAAAACACAAGCAAATTTGAAGGGGCGATATGTTCAAGGATGCATTACAAATTATGATCTTGAAAGATTAGTAGAGAGGTGCATGAGCTGAATCAAGGCGAGCAAGAAGAGCCAACCGAGTTTTAGGACACCGAGGAGTCAACAGATGGAATCGAAACTAAAGCTAATTCGATTCATGATACATCAAGAGGAAGAATCTGATAAGGAACCTAACATTCATGAACCAAGGGTTGAGCAGAAGAAGAACCAGTCAAGCTAAGTTTTGAACCAGAATATAAAACTCCCATGCTGACTTCTGCAAGTACTTCAAGGAAATCGGAGTTGTCAATTTTGATGGATATGTGCAAGTTCATGCACAATCAACAACAAACTTACTGGAAATATGCAAAAATTAGAGATGACTCAATTCGTAATACTTTTAAGAATATCTCTAATACTTTTATTCCTGAGTTCCCAGATGCTATCTTTGAGACATGGACGAAAGATAATGACTATGCAAGCAGAGATGGAGCTAAAGAAGACAAGGGAAATGAGTCAGAAAAATAAAAAGGGGGATTCTTGTCTTGTTATTTATTTAATTATTTTAGGTCCTTAGGAATTTATTTCTTTCGTAATTAGGATTTAATTTCTGCAGAATAAAACATAGCAAGCATGAACAAACTTAACACTTCTTTAGAAAGAATAAGACTAAATGATGTGGTAATGGGAATGAACATGTCTAAGATTGGGTTATTAGGGAAGACTTGGTATTTAAGAAGTCTTAATGACTCACCTCTCTTTCTTTACAACCCTACCTGGTGTTCATTTTTCATTCATTACTTTGTTCTTGCAATGAGGACATTGCTTCTTTTTAAAGGGGGTAAGGCAAATAAATTGCTCAAACTTTTTAAATTTTCAAGTATTTTTCAATCATTTCTTTCATAAGTATGTTTTAATAAATGAATGTTTAGAGATATTTTTTGTTACTGAGATAGTTTGTATGCAAGTATGAATGATGATTTTATCTAAGTGAAAGTATGTTATCATGAAGAATGGAATGCTTGTATGATCTTAGCCTTAGTAATGTTTGCCATGAAAACTTAGTTTCTTTTGAGATTAGACATGTATGAAGGTTTATATCTTTAGAATTGACTTAGTAACTTTCTTGAGATGAAATCCTAGGGGACATAAAAATCTAAAATGATATAGGCACTATTTCTTTGGACCGTTTGAGCCTTTTCAAGCCAACCCTATGATATTAGACCCTTGAAACTGTAATTTTGAGCTTAAAGGCCTGTTTTTTGCAATGAACCTACATTATAAACCAATTACCATCTTTTTAAAGTTATCCTAATTTTGTGAACCTATCTTAACTAAAGTTGTCTTGGGAATCAACATTTGAGGAAATTTTCATAAAGATGTATGTGCCCATGCTTTAAAAAAAAAGAGCGAAGAAAAGTTTGCTCAGTCTCCAAAAAAGAAAAAATGTATGAGCTTGAGTTCAAAATAAGTTTGGGGGTGTTCCAAAGGTCCACTTAATGAAAAAGGTTGTATTACGAGAAAACCAAGACAAAGTTAAAGGTTAAGATTTTTAAAACCAAAATGTCCCATCTCTTAAAGTCCCTACCTTTAACCAAGCCCCATTACAACCTTATAAAAGACCTATTGATTTGATGATTATGTCACCTACATTAGTGGAGAGGAAGTCCTGAGTTCAACATATGAAGATCATAAATAAGCCTTGTGATTGTTTGCTTGATTGATAGGAAATTATGTTGAATGAAGAATGTTATTTATGGCTGTGACATACATGCAAACTATGATTCATGTTGGCATATTTTGAAGCTTAGTATAATCTTTAAGGAATGTTTGCATATGAATTACTTGTTAATAAAGAAGATCGATAAGCATGAAGTTATTAATGCATGATTATGGGACAAAGATTGATGCTGTTTACACAATTAGCAATTTTGCCTTAGCAAGACATTTTGCTGTGCATAAAAATTACTCGAGACGAGCAATGATTTAAGTTTGGGGGTGTGTAAACGGAAAAATATATAAGATTTTTCCTATGTAATTTATCACCTTTTTACTTAAATCCGTTGTTAAAACTAAGAAATTGTTTAATAAATTAATGGAATATGTGAAAATATGAAATTAGGACATAGAAATTATTAAAATGTGAATTTATGCTTTATTATATAGTTTTCATGCAATAAATGGCTTATTTTATATTAATTTGAATATATTATATTTTTTAAGACATAAAGTGGGCCATGCATGATTAAATTAAATAATAAAATATAAAATTATATTTAATAATTCATTTTAAAATATTTCATTAATAATTTGGGTTTTAATTAATTAATTAAATTGGATAATTTTTTTCTTTGGTCCTCTAACTTGTTGATTTATTCTGGACAGGTCTGATAGCTTTGCTAGATTACAAAATCGTCCAAATTGGAGACCAAGTCAACCCAATATTCGGCTACACATGGCTGTCCATTTAAACCATTCTTTAGTTTAATTACACAAGGTCCTAGCAGTGTTGAAGAAATTAGAAATTTTCCCGAAGATTTACGATTGACCAAGTCTCAGTCCGGAGTTGTGTGGCATCCAAAATTGCTTTAAAATCAAGAAAAAATCAAGTCAAAAGCCACTAAGCATGGCCGGCCACAATTTGAGGAGATTTGAAGAGGTTAACATCCACTACCTTTAGCAAACTATCCCCCTCTCCTCACCTATAAATAAGACCCTCTCATTCCCTCATTCATCATCCTTCAACATTCCTCATTCATTCTCATCATTCATCATTCTCTTTTCTCTCCAAATTCTCTTAGCCTTTTCCACTCCCATGCCTAGCATCATCTCTTCATAGAGATTTTAGCAATTAAGCTTCTTAAAGAACCATTGGTCGGCCACCTTGGAGAGCCAACAGCAAAGGAGAAAAGCAAAGGAACGAAGGAGCCTCGTCAGTCAGAGTCTTGGGTGACAGCCACTCTGAATTGGGTTTAGTCTTTCTTTTCTTTAATTTAATCTAAAGATGTTTGCTATGCGTTCTTTGTTCTTGTTTACAACAATGTTAGCTTAATTTTATTTAAGCTAGGATGATTGCTTTGATTAAATAATATTTATTTGATTCATGCTTATAATGTTTGTGCCTCAATCGATCATGTTTTCAATTAAAATCAAGTCTGTATTTTGTTCATACGTGATTGAAATGCACCTGAATTAGTTGAGCGATCCTGACCAAACGATGGCTAATGGACACATAATTGAAATGTGCATGCTCAATTTAGATCATAACCCGATTAAATTGTAGGTTGCATAACAACTCTGACCAAGCTCTGTTATCTGCATAGTTTTTAGATTTGTGTGATTAAACTATTTCAAACTTGACACGTCCCTGTTACCTCACACGAATGCTAAGAAACCCTTAGTAAATAAGGATCAGTAAAATGTGTATTTACTAAGTAAAGGATTCCGAAAGGACCTAATGTGGTTTCCAAACTCATGAAAGATCGAGTTTCCATGGAATGCTTTTCTGAAGGTTATTAAGCATGTTGATAATAAATTGAGTTTAATTAAAGTAATTGTCCTAGTTTATTTATGTTATAATTGTTGCAAATTGTGTTTAATTTTACTCAAATCTATTTCATTCATATAGTTTGCATACTTAGGATAATTTGCATTAGGGATCATTGCATTTAGTTTAATATATTTTAATCACCACTTCTCAACTATATTAAGTTTTTATTTACCAAATTGTTAATATACTTTTACAAATTAAGTGACTTAGCACAAATACAATCCCAGTGGAGACGATAACTCGATATTTACTTATTACTTGATAACGACTCTGTACACTTGTACAAACCTACGCCTTACAACTTTCAACTCTTTTAACTCTGTCGGAGCCATTCTATATGGAGCTATAGATATCGGTGAAGTTCCTGGTACTAACTTAATGACAAACTCAACCTCTCTGACTTGTGGCAACCCAGGCAATTCTTCTGGAAATACATCTGAATATTCACAAACTACAGGCACTGATTCAATCTTCTTTTCAGACACTTTGGAATCTAAAACATATGCTTGGTACGCATCACAACCTTTCCTGACATATCTCTGAGCTGACATCAATGAGATCACTTTTGGTAATCCACCCAACTCATCAGATTCAATCCGAAGAATTTCATTATTCTGACACTTCAATTCTATAGTCTTTCGTCTATAGCTCACAACGGCATCATGTAGAGTCAACCAATCCATACCCAGATTCACATCGAATTCATCAAATGGTAAAAGCATCAAACCAGCTGGAAAACAGTAGCCCCGAGTCATTAAAGGACAGTTCTTGCATACTTTGTCAACTAGAACATACTTGCCTAAGGGGTTCGATACTTTAATCATAAATTCAGTAATTTCAACAGGCAATTTCTTACTAGAAACTAAATTCTCACAAACATATGAATGTGTCGATCCAGGATCAATTAAAGCAATAACATTAGTGTCATAAAGAGAGAAGGTACCAGTAATAACATCTGGTGACGACGCTTCTTTGAGATTGCGAATAGCGTAGGCTCTGGCAGGTGCTCTAGCCTCAGATCTCACAGTGGAGTGCCTTGTCACCCCTCGACTACCACTCACATTCCCAACATTTCTTGGTGGTCTTCCTCTAGTAGACATATTACTCGGTCTCACATTCTGAGGTCTATCTTTCTCAACCATCTCAGGACAGTCTTTAATAAAATGATCTCGTGAACCACATCTGTAACAAGCTCTATTATTATATTTCACCCAACAATCTCCAAAATGTCGTCTTCCACACTATTGACATTCGGGCTTGATGTCTTTTATGTTGCCAACACTTGATACTGACATGGCTTGAGCTTTAGGGCTGATATATTGTTTGCCGCGATCTCTATTGGAATATCCCGCTAAATTGGTCGATCGGTTAAAATAATCTTTTGATTTCTTCGATGCGGAATGGTAAGGTTTACTCATCGATCTCTTCCTCGAATCTCTTGCCTCTAAATCAGCCTTTCTCTTTTCTTAATTAAAGTCTTCGGCTTTGCAAGTCCGATTGACTAACACAACAAACTCTTTCAAATCTAATATTCCGACTAGAAGTTTAATATCTTCGTTCAACCCGTCAACGAACCGCTTGCACATAATCTCTTCGGTAGAAACATACTCTCGAGCATATTTACTTAACCACACAAATTCTCTCTCATACTCGGTTACAATCATACAGCTTTGTTTCAGTTCTAGAAACTCTTTGCGTTTTTGATCCAGAAACCGCTGGCTTATATATTTCTTTTGGAACTCGGTCTGAAAGAACTCCCAGGTGACTCTCTCCCTTGGCACCACCGATACTAATGTATTCCACCACTGATACGCGGTATCTCTCAGAAGGGATATAGCACACTTTAAACATTCAGCTGGCGTGCAAGAAAGCTCATCAAACACTCGAATCGTATTTCAAGCCAAAACTCGACTCTCCCAAGGTCATCATCAACATTAGCTCTGAACTCTTTAGCCACGTGTTTACAAATCTTATCAACTGGAGGCTTATTCAATCTTAAAAGCTCGACTCCTTGAGGAGCTACAAGAACCGGTTGGGGATTAGGAGTGGGTGGAGGTTGTTGAGCAGCCGGGTTAGTTCGAATATACTGCATGAACCATTCGCTCATCATTTGGAAGAAGGCTTCTTTAGCCTCTCCTCCTTGAATGCCCGTTATAAGTCTAGAATCAGACGGCGCTGTCCCTTGAGCGGGAGCAGGAGCATTACTCTCAACCTCATCAGCTATAGCTCGATTGGGATCCATTTGCTATATAAAAACACATTTTCAAATGTCAGGAGTCATCACACTATCACAGTTTATATATGGCATGTATAGCTAGACTCTCACACACGCTATGTTAGTCCTAGAATTGACTAAATCGTAGCTTTGATACCAATAAATGTAACACTCCTCACCCTTATTCCCCGTCAGAATAGGGTTACGGAGCATTACCAAACTTACAACACTTTTAAACATACATTTCATATATAATTTATCAATTTGGATACAATTCAATCACAATCAATCATAGTGTCCCTTAAACGAGCCCACGAGGCCTTAAACATGTATTAAGAGTGGTTCGAGACTAAACCGATAAATCGAGAAGCTTTTCCATACTTAGAAAATATTTCTCAAACCAGGGGACACACGCTCGTGTGGCCAGGCCATGTGTCTCAGATGGCAACCAGACACGTCCGTGTCACAAGCCATGTGGACATTCAAACTTGGAGCACATGGACGTGTCCCAGCCCGTGCCGTACCCCTTGTCCAAATAAGTGAGGTTACTGACTTGGGTCACATGGCCAGCCATACGCCCGTGTGTCTAGCCCGTGTGCCTTTCGAAGTGGCTACACACGCCTGTGTGCCAGGCCGTGTGCTAGGCCGTGTGCCAATTAGGGGGTTTACTGACTTGTGCTACACGTCCGATCACATGCCCTTGTGTGAGACCGTGTGGAGCATACTGACTTCATTTCAATTTCAACACCAGGGGACACACGGTCATGTATCAGGATGGTGTGTCACACACGGCTGAGACACACTCCCGTGTCTCTGCCCGTGTGGACAAAAATAGGCTATTTACCAAGCCATTTTCCACCCCAATTGATACACACCTTCACCTACACATATGGCACCAAAACAAAGCATAATTGACAACCCAAAACAACCAAATCAAACATAATTCCTACCATTTCATCTAAGCATTTCTTAGCCTAAACCTCAATCACAAACATCATCAATTCATCAACCATTTCCAAGCAACATTAAACACATCACAAAATGGCATTAGCACATCTATAAACATTTACCAAACATATATCATTTTGTACCAATTCACAAGCATGATACTAATTCCAGAAACCTAATAATATAAGTCATATATTTATATGTACATACACTAGGCTCAAACATACCAAAACAAGCCAACTTTCATGGCTATATACACAAACCAAAACATATACATTTACAAGCCATCTCAAATGGCAAAACTCACTACCAAAACATAACCAACATGACCATAGTTCTTATACATGCCATATGACCAAACCATAAGCTCAAAAGTACCAAAGTGATGGTTGGATAGTGTAACGTAGCCTCCGACGATCCCCAAATTCGAACTAGCTTTGAAATCACTATAAGACATGGAAAATAAAAAAAGTAAGCTTTATAGCTTAGTAAGCTCGTATGATATAAACTTAACTAATCACAAATACACCATTCATCAATTTAAACATATTAACATGTAATTCATGATTACTAACAAACCTTTCACATGCTTATTCATATGCTTATATGAAACTTCATAACTTCTTCTATTTGAATCTCATACTTTACATGTACATACCTGTACAATTTCGTAACGAACTCATACCTTTTCGGAATATTGTCGAATACTCGATATTTCGCACACTAAGTACCAATACGCAGTCGAAGCTATTATAATCTCGCACACTAAGTGTCTTACATAGCAAAATCTATCTCGGTCTCGCACACTAAGTGCCATATATAGCTGAAGTTATTCCGAATCGCACACTAAGTGCCATACATAGCCGAAGCTATCTCGAATCTCTCACTAAGTGCCATACATAGCCGATTTGTCATCGAACATGACTGTAGTCTCGTATATACAATTTATGCAATATCAAAGCATTAAAAGCATAATTATAATAGTACTTATTCATACGAACTTACCTCGGATGTGAAAACGATGAATCTAGTCGATTAGTCGATAACTTTATCTTTTCCCCGATCCAAGTCCGTATTTAGCCTTTCTTGATCTAAATTTATTTAAAATTAATTATTTAATCATCTATTCATTCAATTTCGTCCAAAACACTCTTTAAGGCACATTTACACTTTTGCCCCTAAAGTTTCACATTTTCACAATTTAATCCTTATTACACAAAATCATAATTTCATAAAATTTCTTTAATACCCATTATAGCCGAATTCCTATAAGACGCCTAGCAGCCCATATTTATCACTTTTTCACACATTTAACCACTAACTTCACACATTTCTCAATTTAATCCCTATTTTACATTTTTACTCAAAATCACTTTACAAAACTTGTTTAACTACCAACAAACATTCAAAATCTATCATCAATCATCAAAACTCATACATATTCATTAATGGAAACATTCAAAATCTTTAACAGTTTTGCAAATTAGTCCCTGGGCTAGCTAGTACTAGCAGCAACGATCTCAAAAACATAGAAATCATTAAAAACGGGACAAAAACAGACTTACAATTGAGATAGGAAGCTTGGATGAATATGAAACCTATCTTACGGCTTTTCTTTCCTCCCAAATTCGGTTGATGAAGATGATGAATGCCTAAATTTTATGTTTTGTTTTATTTTAATTAACTTATAATACTAATTACCAATTTAACCTGTATAATAAACCATTAATACATATGTTAATATGTCCATATATGTCCACTCAAATGAATAATGGTCTAATAACCACATAAGGACCTTAACTTAAAGGTTCTATAGCTATTAGACACCTTTAGCTATTAGAACTCAAGTTTTACGCTTTATGCGATTTAGTCCTTTTTCTCAAATTGACCATTTAAACGATAAAATTTCTTGATGAAATTTTCACTCAATCACTCAATCACGCTTTAAACATTAAAATAATAATGAAATAAATATTTTGACCTCGAATTTGTGGTCCCAAAATGTAACAGCCCGTGTTTGGTCAAATCAGAACAGTGGTTTCGGGACCACAAATCTGAGGCCAAAATATTTATTTTATTATTATTTTAAGGTCTAAATAATTAATATATGATTGTGTGAAAGTTTTGTTTAGAAATTTTATCGTTTGATTAGTCAATTTGATAAAAAGGACTAAATCACGTAAAGTGTAAAAGTGTTGTTCTAATAGATTAAAGTATCTATTAGCTATGGATTATATAAGTGAAAGTCCTTATGTTGTTATTAAACCATTATTATAGGTAATGGACATTTATGGACATAAAACAAGTGAATATTAATGTTTTAAACCAATGTTAATTTGGTAAATTATGTATTAATGATATAATAAATAAAATCAAAATATGTATCATCTTTTAGCTTCTTCCTCAACCGAAAATTAGGGCTAGAGAAAATCCATTTCCATTCCTTGCATTTGGCCAAGCTATTTTGAGCTATTAAGGTACGATTTTTGTCCCGTTTTTAATGATTTCTATGTTTTTGAGATCGTTGCAGCTAGTACTAACTAGTCCAGGGACTAATTTGCAAAATTTTTAAACATTTTGAATGATGCCATTGATAAATATGTATGAGTTTTGATGTTTGATGATAGATTATGAATATTTGTTATGAGATATATAAGTTTTGTTAAGTGATTTTGTGTAAAAATACAAAATAGGGATTAAATTGAGAAATGTGTAAAGTTAGTGGTTAAAATGTGAAATAAATGAAAAATATGGGATACTAGAGGCATAACGGTAATTCGACTAGCATGGGTTTATTTGAAATTTCACTAATTTGTGATTTTATGCAATAAGGACTAAATTGTGAAAAATGTGAAATATGTGGGGCAAAAGTGTAAATGTGTTTTAAATAGTGTTTTGGACTAAATTGAATGAATAGATGGTTAAATAAGTTAATTTTGAATATATTTAGATCAAGAAAATCAAAATACGGAATTGGACCGGGGAAAAGATAAAGTTATCGACTAATCGACTAGATTCGTCGTTTTCACATCCGAGGTAAGTTTGTATCTTAATAAGCATTATTATAATTGAGATTTAATGCTTTATATTGAATTGTTGATGAATACAATTGTACGGAAATATTTGACAAAGCTTCGGCTATGTATGGCACTTAGTGTGCGAGATTTGAGATAGCTCCGACTATGTATGGCACTTGGTGTGCGAGATTAAAATAGCTTCGGCTATGTAATGGAGCTTAGTATGGGAGATATAGAGTATTCAGCAGTATTTTGAACATGTATGAGTTTGTTACAAGTTTGTACAGGTATATACATGGAAAGTATAAACTTCAATTAGAAGAAGTTATGAATTTGCATATATGTACATGATTAAGCATATGGAAAGCTTGTTGTTACCATAAATTACATGTTAAATAGTTCAAGTTGTTGATTTATGTAATAAGATTTGTTGAGTTTAATTCATACGAGCTTATGAAGATATAAAGCTTACTTTGATTATTTTTCCCGTGTTTTATAGTGAATTCAAAGCTAGCTCAGATTCAGGTATCGTCGGGGACATCATCACACTATCCAATCATCATTTTGGTACTTTTGAACTTATGGTTTGGTCATATGGCGTGTATAGGGAATTTGAGTTATTTTGGTATTGTAGCATGATTTTGGCCATTTGTGTTGGCTTGTTTATATTACATATTTGGTTGTATATTAGCCATGTGATTTGGCTTATTTTGTCTATTATGTGATGTACATATATATATGTGTGTTAATACTTCTTAGTGATGTGGTTCATGTTTGATTGAAAATGGTTGGTTTAATATAATTCTAAAGGTAGCTAATGGGTGATGAATTGAGATTAGTTATGTTTGTGAATTAGTGCAAAGTGTTGTATTTTGGGTAAAGGCTTAGTGAGTTGATTGATAATTTTTTTTTGGTATAAATGATGTATGATTGAGATTGTATAATGCTTTTAAGTGTTATGTTTTTGGTGCCATTGAATTTGTTTTAGATGAGCACAATTTGGGTGACAAATTGGCTTGTTAAGTAGCCTATTTTTGTCCACATGGGCAGAGACACGGGCGTGTATCTCAGCCTTGTGTGACACACGATCATGATACACGGCCGTGTGTCCCCTAATGTTGAAATTGAAGTGAAATCAGTATGCTCCATATGGTCTCACACAAGGGCGTGTGATCGGCCGTGTGGTACAAGTCAGTATACCCCCTAATTGGCACACGGCCAAGCACACGGGCGTGTGACTTGGCCGTGTTGCATAAGTCAGTATACCCTACAGGTTTGGCACAGCCTAGCACACGGCCTGGCACACGGACGTGTGTGGCCACTTCAAAGGGCACACGGGTTAGACACACGGGTGTATGGTTGGCCGTGTGACCCAAGTCAGTAATCTTACTTGTTTGGACACGGGGTAGGACACGGGCTAGGATACGGCCATGTGCTCTTATTTCGAATGTTCACACGGCCTGTAACACGGGCGTGTCTGGTGGCCATGTGAGACACACGGCCTTGTCACATGGGCATGTGTCCCCTATTTTGAGAACAATTTTCTAAGCGTGGAAAAGGTTCTCGAGTTATCGGTTTAGTCCTGAACCACTCTTAATGCATGTTTAAGGCCTCGTAGGCTCGTTTAAGGGACACTATGATTGATTGTGATTGAATTCAATTTAAATTGATAAATTATATATGAAATGTATGTTGAAAAGTGTTGTGAGTTCGGTAGTGCTCCGTAACCCTATTCTGATGGTGAATACGGGTGAGGGGTGTTACATTTATTGGTATCAGAGCTACGGTTTAGTCGATTCTAGGACTAACGTAGCGTGTGTGAGAGTTTAGTTATACATGCCATATATAAACTGTGATAGTGTGATAACTCCTGACATTTGAAAATGTGTTGTTATATAGCAAATGGATCCCAATCGAGCAAAAGCTGATGAGGTTGAAAGTAATGCACCTGCTCCCGCTCAAGGGACAGCGCCGTCTGATTCTAGATCCGTAACGGGCAGTCAAGAAGGAGAGGCTAAAGAATCCTTCTTCCAAATGATGAACGAATGGTTCACTCAATATGTAAGACCCCTTACACGTATCCGTCGCCGGAATAGGGTACGAGGCATTACCGGACTTAATCACCTATAACCGATCATTTTCGAGTCACAAATTTCCATCCAAATTTAAAAATTTTCATATTCAATCATGCAGTCCCTAATATGGACCTACGAGGCCCAAAACATGCTTTGAAAGCGGTTCGAGACTAAATCGAGAACTTTGGAAAATTTCACAAAACTTAGAAATTTTTTCTTCAAAACAGGGTCACACTCAATATGCATCCTCAACAACTCTTATACATGCATAATTATATCTAATTGTCATACCATACCATTGAGCCAAACTTAGCCATTCGACATCAAGACTACTAGTACATTCAACCATTAGGTATTTAGGCCATAACCCACAACTCATCATGTATCATGCAAACACAGCTGTAACATCCCAAAATCGGGTCTAGTAGGATTGGGCCCATTGGGCCTTGAGCGTAGAAGCGTTATAAAATTTTGAAAACAAGAGAACGTCATTATTTCAATTTGGACTTATTAAGAAGGTAATTTTGGAAAGTTACGAGGTTTCTATGAAGTTCCGGGTTCAAGTTGGGCCTTAGTAAAATTTTGTGTTTAAGCCTATTAAGGAGAGATAGTAAGTGGCATCAAGGCTTATGGAAATAAAAGAGTAAATTGCTAGCATAAATGAGCAATTGGTAAAAGGGTTATCGCGCCACATGTAGTACCTTGAGAGAAGAGGTTTGAATCACTTTGTGTGCAAATTTTGACTTGTATTTTTGCACCCTTTCCTTAAGTGTCGGCCAAGAGGCATTCATGGCAAGGTTGACTTCATTATTTTGGTAAGGTGGCTAAAAGAAAAAGGCAAGGTTGAAGTTGGGGAAAGGAATCAAGGGAAATAGGAAAGAAAGGGAGACATGAGGCTTATTTCGTGGGTGATGTTTTGGAAAGCTTGGGTGGCCAAACTCTTATCCTAGGGGGATGCATGTGGACGGTTTTGGGGGTAGATAGGTAGCTGAATTTTTAGTTGCCATTTGGTAAAGACTTAGTAGTGTTTTGGCAAAAATTCCCCTTGGCAACTTTGTGTCATTTCTCCCAATTTGCAACCCTCCTTGCCGAAACATATTAGCACAATAGTGCATTGTTTCTCTCTTTTGTTTGGTCACATACTCATTTTCTTTCCACCTTCCTTGATAGCCGAATTCTCCTTTGCCTTTTGATTGAATTTTTGGTGCTTGTTAGGCCAAAACCTTTCTCTTTGCACTATTTGGTATTCTCCAAATTTCTTTCTACCTTGTGCCAAAATTACAAGCCACTAAAGAACATATTCTCTTCTTTTCTTTCTTCTTGTTGCCGAATGTACCCAAACCATTGAGACCAAAATTTGTACATTCATCTCTTCTTTATCATTTTCTCAAGTGGGTTGACACTCTTTTCTTCGATTGAATCATGCTTTAAGTGGGAGACCATGTATTGTTCTAGCCGAAGTCATACGGTGGAAATTGGATCCAATATCGATAAGGGACAAATCACTCGATATATTTCTACCTTCGGATATAGTGGTCATCGACGAGTGGTTCGTTAGGAAATCAAAATTAGGTGTGTAATCTCGTATCTTCCGTATACATATCTGAACTGGTGTCTCACAATTCTCTGAAAAGTTTGTATGAAATATTCTGTGAATCGGTCGAAATACAGAAGAAAACTGAAAACCGGCATCCGTGATCACTCGGGCATGCGTATGATCGTAGTGGTAATCGTATTTAAGTAATAAAACAGTTTGATCGAGAAGCGATTGGCGTGTATTTGAAAAATCACGAAAAATAGGAGAAAAGGAAATACAAAGGGAATAAGATATTAGATTAAATCTTACTGTGTCTATTTTAATATGGAAGAAATGGAGAAGGAAAAAGATTTTTATATTCTGAGATATGTTAATTTGAGTGAGACTGGTTCTGAATGACTTCATGGTTCCCTGATTTGTCTTGAAAAAATTGTATAAAATTGTACAAAGTGAATTATTAGTTATAGTTTATATGTATAGATTCCTTAGTGAGCCTATTTTCAATAGAAACAAGTGGGAGCAGTATATGAAAACTGTACAGTGAGATATTTGAATTTTGGGTAAGAGAGATTAGAATCGTTGGTCAGTGAAACAAGGGAATCTTTAAGGAATAAACTGTACTAAATGGTTAAGCTAAAAATTCTGGAAAAATAGTAGTAAGAAGATATATTAGTCTAGTTTCAAGGAAAATTTACGGATTTAGATTTCAAGATTCCTAACTCGAGTTATAGTCAATTTAGTCAGTACAACACAGATGGATAGTTTTGATTTTTATGCTCCACATTAGTAGTTAAGTCTAGGTTACGAAATTACCGAATTACCCTTAGTGGGTAAATTATTGAAATTACGAAAATGCCCCTATGGGTCAAAATTACGAAAATGCCCCTAAAGGGCCGAATTACGAAATTGTTATATGGGCCAATCTGATATTTTGATAATGGGTCGATCTGATATTTTGATAAATGGGCCAATCTGATATTTTGATAAATGGGCCAATCTGATATTTTGATAAATGGGCCGATCTAATATTTTGCTATATGGGCCAATCTGATATTTTGCTAAATGGGCCAAATCTGATATTTTGCTTAATGGGCCTTTTGATTAATTGCTTTAATGGGCCATAATTTTGTAATAAATATCTGAATAAATTGTTGTGAATGGCTATGCATTATATACATGATTTGCATGGGATGGGATAATGATGAAGAGAAGTTCTAGTAGCTCTACTACATAATTCTGGTAGCTCTGCCACAAATATGAAAAATGGCAATGCCATGTAAATTCTGTTAATCTGGTGGCTTGTCCACAAATCTGATATAAATGGCTTAATGCCTACGTTTGGTGTTTTGGCGGGGTGGGTGACTAAAGCTCCCCACAGGTGTGCTGGTTGGTACGGGTGGTGTGTAGCGGATGGAAAACTAGGTTTGGTTTGGGAATTGCATATCATATGCATATTTTATACATGTTTTTTTTATGTTATAATTGTAAATGGGCTTAGGCCCAAAATATTGCTAATTGGGTTCCGGCCCAATGAATAACGGTAAGGGGATTTCACACTGAGTTCTTGTAACTCACCCCCCTTTCTCTTAACCCTTGTAGGTAATGCTTGATGATATGGACTTGGGCTATGGATGACTCGAGAGAGGCCATACTTCGGAAATGGTTTATTTGGGCTTTAGACTTCTTTCTCGTTTATTTTATTACTTTACTATTTTGGGTTAAATGTTGTAATAAGGCCTCTAGACTATTTTTATTTTTGCTTTTTGGTTGGGATGTTTTTATTATTTTTCTTAAATTGTTTAAAAAGGGGAATTTTCTAAAAACTTAAACAATGGTTTCCAAAATCGATTAACAAATGGATTTCAAAATAAACTTTTACAAATATTTTTAACACGGATATTTTCTCTTGAACTATTAACGATATTTTCAAAAGACTTGGATTCTCTTTCGAATTTTCAACGTCATTTTCAAAAGTCACGGTTTTGTAAGATCATTAGTTCAAATTTATCGATTTATCAATCAAATCTTTGAGGTTAGTAGTATTTTATCAAATCAAACTTGTTTTCTTGATTTTTAACAAAGCAATATTTTAGTACGAACAAAAAGGGTTTAACATGTTTTGCTCGTGTGACATACCAAATCCGCTCATAATGCATGGGCCGGGTTTGGGGTGTTACAACAGCTTACATCACAAGACATTGGCATTAATAATATATATATAGGCTTACAATCAATTAGCCAATATAAGCCAATTAGCATGGCTACATACTACAATAACCTTTAACCATTACAAGCCAATACATTTGGCCAAAACATAATAACACATACACAAAATGACTAAGTCCCTATACAGGCCATAGAGTTAAATTACTTGAAGGCATTGATACCAGTCAAAAGCTTGATAGTGTGGTAGAATCTCCGATGATCTCCAACCCGAGCTAGCCTCTGTGACACTATAGGAAAAAGGAAAGGAAGGGGGTAAGCTATATAGCTTAGTAAGCCCATATGAAAATAATAAGCAATTTATTAACATGTTTTCACCAATTCTCACAATATGTTTTCAAGGTAATACAATCATAATTGCACATAATTTCACTATTTACTTATGTTCATCTCAAGCTGTCTACTTGAGTCATAGTCACTAAATTATTTATATCTTAAGTTACAGAACTTCAAATTAAGATTCGTTAATTTTCCCTAAAACTAGAGTCACATATCTTATTACCATTATATTTTCATAATTTTTGGTTTAAGCAATAAGTACATTTTATTCATTAAAGTCACCCCTATTCTGCAGTACGATAGTTCCGACCCCTCTTCACTAAAAATTAATTATCTCCTCGTACAGGATTCGGATGATGTTTCCGTTTATTTATTTTGAAAATATACTAATTAAAGATTTTAATCATGTAAATTATAACCCATAATTATTTTTTTTACAATTTTTAATGATTTTCCCAAGTCAGAATAGGGGATTCCAAAATCATTCTAACTCTATCTCACAAAAATTCAAATATCTCAGAATATGAAATTCTTTTGCTTACACCGTTTATTTATGTGAGAATAGACTCAATAAGATTTAATTTAATATCTTATTCAACCTATAATTCGATTTCTACCATTTTTGGTGATTTTTCAAATTGATACAACTGCTGATGTCCAAACTGTTTTATTGCTAATTTTACTCTATCATGTTTTCTTTGTATTAATTCTCATTTACACACATATAACACTAAAGTATATCCATAGTTAGCCATGCCAATAGCTAGTCATCATAAAATATTTACAAGTCTTCATTTTAAAACTTACTCCTTATCAACCTTACCAAAGTTCGATCACATATCGAGCACATTGCTCATGAATATATATATATACACATGTACCCTGCACTTGTTCATCACATAATCACATTCAATTACACTTAGTCATTTTCCCATTGAACACATCGGAATATTATTGGATACATCGGAAGTTTTCACATAAGTGGCACACTTGTAGCCAAAGCTACTTCACATCACTTTTCACATAGAGGCTCGTTCTCGAGCTATTCACTTTCACTGTCCGCTCACACAAGGTATCGGGTCATTCGTTACTACTCGGTCTTTGCTCACACAAGCTGTCAAGTATCCGCAACACATGCCGGTATACCAAGCCACTGGTAGAACTTAAGACCAGCACCCAGATTCACTTAGTCACAATTTCACATAGGTCCCTAGTGAACATGTCACTCGTATCCATTTTTATTCCTAAGGTTCAACCAGGAAATTTCTCACATTTTGATATTTTGTCAATTTCGTTCAATATTCAGCCATATCTCATAAAATATATCAAAACCTAAAAACGTAAGTAAAAACGATGCATTATTTACATACAAACTTACCTCGAAAGCAAAATCGGTGAAAAAGACTTATTCGTCAATTACTTATTTTTCCCCGATCTAGATCTGATGAAACACCCCAAACCCAGCCCACGAGATTTGCCCAGATTTGGTATGTTCCTCAAGTAAACCGGTTTCAAAATTCTTTCGTTACCTAAAGAAAACTTGTGCGATTTTGAAAAAAAACATTGTTTGGGTTGGGCTTGTGTTGAAAACGAATTCAATTCTTTATATTAAAAATTTTACTTAAACTTTAATAGGTAAAACTCATAATCATAATAAATATAAATAAATGGAAAACAATTCAACTATGGCCTTATGGCCTTATTACATCAAATAATTTCCAAGTAATTCAAGTACTTAAATAGAAATAGTAGTTCATAAAATAAAAACTTCATGTTGAGCATGGCCACCACAAGTTCTGGCCGTCCCAGTCCATCACTGATCTCCCCTGAAAAATATTCCCCAACGGGGTGAGTCAAACAGACTCAATGTGTACACAAACACTAAATCAAAATAGAATCAGGCATACAAATGTTACGCATTCATATCATAGCATACAAATTATGATGCATTCCCAAACCCAAACCTAATTGACCATCTGCTACACACCCCCGTACCAACCATGCACACCGTGGGGACTACTAAGTCGACCCTCCTTCCACTACACTCCAAATTGCGGTCTTAGGTCACTGCATTCGTGGTCTTAGGTCGCCACGTTCAGACATCGTGGTCTTAGGTCACCACTTTCAGATTCGTGGTCTTAGATCACCACTTTCAGATATCACGGTCTTAGGTCACCGTGTTCGTGGTCTTAAGTCACCACATTCACTTCCCCTTTCAAACAAACCCATATGCCCCATATAACGATGATATGCATAAATATGCCGAGTTCACATTCTTATCATATTCTCATGTTACTAATGACCTTTTTCATATTCTTTGTAGAAGTAGGAAACGTGCACTGAGTACTTAGTACCATAACATGGTACCTAGCCACTTTCATATTCTTAATGTCACATATTTTAATAAAATAGGCCATGAAACATATTAAGAAGTAGTGTGGGTACACACGATTTGCTTAACCACTTCACTGAAATCCCAAATCGATCTATCGCCTTAGATCTCAAGTTCCTACAATTGATTAATCACTCACTATTTAGCACAAAGCCTATTCGGTTAGAAAACCAAATCCTAGTAGGATTTGTATTCTTAAAGATTACCTTGGTGTCGATTTGATGATTTAATCAAATCCAAAAAACTCGTATTTTTCCCCTTTGAAATCAGCTAGTCACTAAATCCCTTGAATTGGTTAGTTTTCGGCTTAAAACACATAATAATAGATCTACTACTAAAATAGGCCTTGGCGAATTTACCTTTGTTCTTACCTTCCAAATCTTAAATCCCGAATTGGATCCTTCCTTCTTTATTTTTGTCGAAATCCCTATGTATCCATGTTAGATCCAATCTAACATTAAATCATAATAATATAGCTTATGGCCGAATGGTATTCATAACTTACCTTAGATCTTAGAAGTTAGAAAGATACCTTCTTGTAGTTGACAATTTCTTAAACCAGAAAACACCCTTCCATAACTCGGCCAAAATCCATAATAGAGATTAGTCCCTAAATTTTAGATAGGTTTAAAATATAAAAGAATTGAAACCAAACTTTGGATCTTACCCTTTTTAAGAAATCCAGTATCACCCTTGTTAAAAGCCCCTTAAAGAATCGGCCTTGATGACTAGATGATAAAGTTTCGGCTTTTGGAATTTAATGGAGAAGTCAACTAGAGGTTCTCTTGGGGTATTTGGTTTCCATGAAAATAAGGAAAAGAAACTTGAGAATTTTGGCAATGGTGGACTATAGATTCGGCTTGACAAAAGAAAAAGAGAAGAGAAGAGAGGAGAGCACTTAGAAATTCTAGAGAGAGAGGAGGAGGAAGAAAAATTGATGAGTAGCCCTATTTCCTTCCTTTTATAGCCGAAACTACTCCTCGTAATCCCTTACTTGGCCACCACTCTTCTTTATTTGATAGATTTATCTCTTAATTTAAAATAATTAGAGAATAATCCTTTATTATCTCTTCAAAAATAATCCAAATTAAATCCCTTATTTATCACCTTATTAATCGAATATTAAAGAGAATAAAACTCCTCCTTTCTAGAAGGCTTGTGCCGTCCACCTGTGAGCTTCGGAAGCAAAAATAAAACTTCTTTTATTTGCTTCCCAAGTGACTCGAACCTGTGCCCAACACCTTGCATGTGGCGCCATTTCCAGAGGCCCTAAGTGGCATCTTGGGCCACTTTTCCAAGCCTGTTTGTGTGTCAAATTTCACAAACTTTTTCTTTTAAGGCCACCTTGCCTTAATTTCCTCTTTAAACTTTAAAACTCGACATTTCTAAGTCATTTCTAAGTTTCCAAAAATTTTCATGCGGCTCTATAAACTTGACATTTTCTTACATTTCCAAGTTGCCAAAAATGTGCATTTTCCTATTTTGAATCATTTCCAAATCGTTTCCATCCATTTCCAAGTTTCCAAAAATGTTCACTTTCCATTTTTTTTAACTTAAAATTTCCATACATTTTCAGGTTTCCAAAATTGTTCAAAATTTATTCTTAATACATAAAACATGTTACTGCATACAATTAAACCGAAAATGCATAGGCCCTTTCGAGGATGTTACAATTCTACCCCTTAAAATAATTTCGTCCTCGAAATTTTCTAACTAAAATAATTGAGGGTATTATTGTCACATTGCCTCTTCTGGTTCCCACGAAGCTTCTTCCGATCCATGATTGCGCGATAACACCTTGACTAGAGGAACTGACTTCCTCCGTAGCACTTTCACATCACGTTCCAATATCCGAATCGGCTCTTCCTTGTAGGATAAGTCTGGCCTTAGCTCTACTTCTTCGACAGGTACCACATGAGACAGATCCGATCGGTAACGACATAGCATGGATACATGGAATACGTCGTGCATCTGCTGCAACTCTGGTGGCAACTCCAAGTGGTATGCCACTGCTCCAACTCGCTTCAATACTCGATAGGGCCCTATAAACCTTGGGCTTAACTTCCCCTTGCGACCGAACCTCATTACCTTTTTCCAAAGCGAGACTTTCAGAAACACTTGGTCTCCCACTTCAAACTCTATTTCTTTCCGCTTAAGGTCCTGCTGCATCGACTTACGCCTATCGAGGCTTCCTTTAACCGTGCTCGCATCATCTCAACCTTCTCTTGATTTGGCCACTAACTCTGGACCCAAAACTCGACGTTCTCCTAACTCAGTCCAACAAGTAGGAGTTCTACACTTCTAACCATACAATGCTTTGTATGGTGCCATCCGAATGCTAGCCTGATAGCTGTTATTGTAGGCGAACTCACTAAAGGCAAATAGTCTTCCAAACTTCCTCGGAAATCCATCACACAGCCTCTCAACATATCCTCCAACACTTGTATAACCTGCGTTGATTGCCAACGATTGTGGATGAAAAGCCGTAGTGAAGTCCAACTTAGTGCCTAAAGCTTGATGAAGTGCCCTCCGGCGAGACGTAAACCTTGGGTCTCGTCGGAGATGATCGATCTTGGTACACCATGTAACCTCACAATTTCCGCCACATATAACTTAGCCACCACAAGAGAATAGTCAACTCTTACCGGGATGAAGTGCGCGCGGACTTAGTCAAACGATCCACTATCACCCATACCGAGTCCTTCTTAGTAGGCGTAAGGGAAGCCCACTAACGAAATCCATGGTAATTCTCTCCCACTTCCATTACGGAATCTCGATTGGTTGAAGCAATCTGATGGAACTTGGTGTTCAACCTTAACTTGGCGACACGTCAAACATTTCCCCACAAATTCGGGTCACTTCTTGCTTAAGATCGGACCCCAAAATTGTTCCCTTAGATCTCTCAGACAAAGATAATGCCTCCGGGATGCATAGCATAAGGGCTACTATGCGCGCCCGAAGAATCCTTTGTCTTAACTCCTTGTCCTTCGGCATACGAGACTTTTCCTTTGTAAACAAGTACTCCTTCATCATTAACGCCATAATCCTTTAATTCCCTGTTCGCACTTTCATCAGAATCGAGCACTTAGATCCTTATCAACCAATCGTCCCTCTTTCACCTCCTTCACCATGTGGGCTTGACTTGCAACTCGCTAACAAAGCTTCCATCATCGTACAAACTTAAGTGAGCGAACATAGCCCTTAGATCCGACACAACCTTCCGACTTAGGGCATCGGCTACCACATTCGCCTTGCCCGGATGATATTCTATCGAGCGATCGTAGTCCTTCAACAACTCCACCCACTTTCGTTGCCTCAAGTTCAACTCCTTTACGAGTCAACAGATACTTAAGGCTCTTGTGGTCGTGTAGATCACCGACCTTTCTCCATAGAGGTAGTGCCTCCAAACCTTAAGGGCGAAAACCATGCACGCTGCGGTTCCAAGTCATGAGTTGGGTAGTTAACCTCATGAGGCCTTAGTTGCCGAGACGCATAAGCGACTACTTTTCCTTCTTGCATTAGCACACATCCTAATCCCGTATGCGAAGCGCCACAAGACATCACAAAATCCTTCCCACCTCATTTGAATTAACACTGGAGCATCCGTCAACACCTTCTTAAGGTTGTCAAAGCTCTTCATTGCTTATCGGACCATTCAAAGGGTACTTCCTTCCTTAGCAACTTTGTCAAAGCGCGGCTATTGACGAGAATCCTTCTACGAACCTTACGTAATAGCTTTGCCAAACCTAAGAAACTTTGAATCTCACCACGGACCTAGGTGGTTTCCAATCCAACACTACTCGATCTTCCTAGGATCCACTCTTATTCCTCCTTTCTGCGGATACCACATGCCCTAAGAATGCCACCTCCTTAAGCCAAAATCCACACTTGCTGAATTTGGCATAGAGCTTCTTCTCCTTAACACTTGTAGCACCACTCGGAGATGTTCATCATACTCCTCTTGGACTTAGAATACACCAAAATATCGTCGATGAACACAACGACGAACCTATCCAAGTAGGGTTGAAAAACTCGGTTCATCATATCCATGAACGCGGGTGGAGCGTTGGTCAATCCAAACGGCATCACCATAAACTCAAAATGGCCGATCTTGTCCTAAAAGCGGTCTTATGGATATCCGCCTCCTTCACCTTCAATCGGTGATATCTCGACCTTAAGTCTATCTTTGAGAATATCGGCCCCCTTCCGGTGATCGAACAAGTCATCGATCCTTGGCAAAGGATACTTGTTCTTGATGGTCACTTATTCAAGTGAATGTAATCTATGCACATACGCATAGTTCCGTCCTTCTTCTTTACAAATGCCAATCGGTGCTCCCCATGGAGACACACGGGTCGTATGAACCCACGATCCAACAACTCTTGGATTTGAGCCTTGAGCTCAACTAACTCCTTTGGTGCCATTCGGTATGGAGCGATTGACACGGAGCTGCATTCCCGATAGTAAGTCTATTCCAAACTCCACCTCCCTATCCGGGGGTATTCTGTAATTCCTCGAAAATACATCTTCAAAGTCTTTCACCGTTCTAACTCCACCGACACCTTCTTCCTTTCCACCTAACGCACTTACGAAGGCTAAGAACGCCTTGCACCCTTTCTTAACCATTTTCTCGGCCTTCAACGCTAAACTACGTTGGACGGTAGTTTCTTCTCTCTCCGATCATTACTACTACTTCATCCTCCGGGTCCTTAGTTCCATTCGTTTAGCCGCACAATCTAACACGGCTCGGTGCTCTACTAGCTGATCCATTCCAAGTATAAGTTCAAACTCCCCGAAAGGTAGTTCCATTAAGTCACCAGAAAGTTCACTCCCTGAATCTCTGAGGGTACATTAGAAAGATCTTATCCACCACTATAGTTAGGCCTAATGGGCTTACTACAGTCATCTGCCTATCAGAAGGTTCAGAGTCTAGGCCTAGTGTTTCCACTACACTACATGCAACATAGGAATGGGTCGAGCCCACATCAATTAGAGAAAAATAGGGCTTGTCAAAAATAAAGAACGCACGTAAGTTATAACATCAGCGCATCTCCATTTCTCCTCCGTGAACCGCATAAACCAAACTTGGTTGCCTTACCTCAGCATTAGCAGCACCTCTGCCTTGTGTTCCACGGCCTCTGCCAGCACCATTACCTCTGTTACTCGAACCACGACCTCGTTGAGGCTGCGGTCCTCCTCTACCAGTCTGACTAACATTCTGAGCTGTTGGTCGGCTTTCATCTGATTGCTTAGGACAATCCTTGATCACATGGTCCTTGGACCCACATCTAAAATATCCTCCTGTTTTCTTCCAAAGACTCTCCTAAGTGCTTCTTTCCACACACATCACAAGGTCGAGCACCGCCCTTCCGAACCAACTTGTCGACCTCGCGGCCCATCAACTCTAGGCCTCTTATGAACCTTTCCAGACGTTCCAAAACCTCTTTTGGGCCTATTCCTATCCATAGCCTGCTTTGTAGAATCCTTGATTCCCTCAGCCACCTTGGCCTTTTCTACCAAAGCAGAAAACTCCCGCTCTTGATGCGGTGCTATCAAAAGTCTCAGATCATCCCTTAGCCCGTCCTCAAAACGGACACAGCGCTCATGCTCAGTTGCCACTACTCCTCGAGCATATCGGCTCAACCTCAGGAATTCAGCCTCATACTCCGCCACGGACTTGTTCCCTTGAACCAGCCCCAAAAATGCCTTCCTTTGCTCATCAGTATACCTGGTTCCCACATACTTCTTTTGAAATGCTTCCTTAACATATTCCCGTGTCGGATCCTCGGTGTGGCACCATCGAACAGTCAACCACCAACGATACTTCTTCATCGCGTAACGGTGCCACCATTCCTTTTAACTTCTCCTCGGGGTCAAGTCAAGCTCATCCATGATGCGCTCTGTTGCTTCCAACCGATGACTCGGTGAAGCGGGTGCCACACTTGATACTCCACGAAACATTTCGGCTCCATTAGCTCGGGCCGCTCGGATACTGCACTTACGGGTTCCCGAATTTCCTCCCCGCACTGACCACTAACTCCAAAACTCGTAGCATAGCTCGAGACACACGACCACCATCCCGTCTCGAGCTTGTTGCTCAACACCAACGGTGCGGGGGGTGGTGGTGGCGGTGGTATCTCATTATCGGACCCTTGACCCGATCTAACGGGTTTTGACACCGTCATCCTTCCTCTACCTCATCCCACGGCGACCACGTCCTTTAGAGCTCATTTCTAACGTCATGATCCGATTAAGAAGTTTTATGAATTAGTCTTTGTTTCACTTGATTACCAATGAAGAAATTTTATGAAAAGAGTTTTAGGAGTGGTTCTTTCGTGATGCACACGATCTTTCCATTCATTCATCCATACAACCATCAAACAATCATGAACTCTCGTTCATTCAGAGAAAGGTTGTAGTTTTCATTGTTATTGTTTTTTTCTTCCACTACCTGTGGGTATTTTCGTAATTACGTCTCTACAGTGGGTATTTTCGTAATTTTCAAAAGGAAAAAGTTCCTTGGTGATTTTGTCACAAAGTATTTTGGTATTTTTAAATTTTTGGGGTATTTTGAAAAATTTTGAAATCCAGGGTATTTCGGTGATTTTGGACCTCGGGGGTATTTTGGTGATTTTTTTTCCAAGCCGGGGTAAAATTTGTAAAATGTTATAAATCAGGGATATTTCAAAGGTTGAAAAACTTTGAGGGTTCTTTTTGAGAATTGTACTCTTCAAAACGGTGATGTTGCAAAAATTTTGGAAATCAGGGTCATTTTGGTAATTTTATAAGTTAGGGGCAATTTTGAAATTTCCAAAATTCAAGGTATTTTTGATAATTTGCAAATTAGGGTTTTTGAACATTGATAAAATAATGAAATTTTTGCAAAACTGTTGGGTAGTTGGTCATTTTATAAACCAAGGGTATTTTGGTAATTTTACCACTGGGCATTTTTGTATAAATCGGAAATCTTTCGGAAAATTTTGTAAAGATGGTTTTCATGAATTTAGAAGAAATTTTTAAGAGTTCTAAAACTAGGGTTTTGTTGTTTTTATAAAAACACGGCTAATTCCCTTTCGGGTTTTAGTTATTGTGTTTAGCCTATGACCGAGTCCTCTTGGTCAGGGTGAACCAAAGCTACGCACCAGGCAGGATTCCTGCGAAGAGGAGGTGAGTCGCTAGGGCGCTTAAATACTGTGCTCTTCCGGGATCCAATCCTAGACATGCGTACAGTGGGTTACCACACCCTAACTTAGTGACTTAGCCCCAGGTTTGTTTAACGTTCCTTAAGTCTTATGTGTTTGTGCTTGAGTAGACTAGTCCTAGGGTTCAAGTTCCTATCATGCTATTCTACGTTCCATTCCTTTTCTACCCTTCTAATATTCATTATACATAATCACACAAATAGTTAGGGGTACTTACCTGGTGGATCATGGTCTGAGACTTTAGGTGCCATGCCGTAAAAACCCGCTTGTTTCATAAAATGTTTTCAAAAAAACTCATTTGGGCTCGCTTTGAAAATGTTTTGGGCCTTGGCCCCACAGGCGAAAGTTTTAAAGCCTGGCTCGATACCAAATGAAACACCCCAAACCCGGCCTACGAGATTTGCCCAGATTTGGTATGTTCCTCAAGTAAACCAGTTTCAAAATTCTTTCGTTTTAGAGAAAACTTGTGCGATTTTGAAAAAAACTTTGTTTGGGTTGGGCTTGTGTTGAAAACGAATTCAATTCTTTATATTAAAAATTTTACTTAAACTTTAATAGGTAAAACTCATAATCATAATAAATAGAAATAAATGGAAAATAATTCAACTATGGCCTTATGGCCTTATTACATCAAATAATTTCCAAGTAATTCAAGTACTTAAATAGAAATAGTAGTTCATAAAATAAAAACTTCATGTTGAGCATGGCCACCACAAGTTCGGCCGTCCCGGTCCATTACAGATCATCACCTGAAAAATATTCCTCAACGGGGTGAGTCAAACAGACTCAATGTGTACACAAACACTAAATCAAAATAGAATCAGGCATACAAATGTTACGCATTCATATCATAGTATACAAATTATGATGCATTCCCAAACCCAAACCTAATTGTCCATCCGCTACACACCCCCGTACCAACCATGCACACTGTGGGGACTACTAAGTCGACCCTCCTTCCGCTACACTCCAAATTGCGGTCTTAGGTCACCGCATTCGTGGTCTTAGGTCGCCACGCTCAGATTCATCGTGGTCTTAGGTCACCACTTTTCAGACATCGTGGTCTTAGGTCACCACTTTCGAGATATCACGGTCTTAGGTCACCGTGTTCGTGGTCTTAAGTCACCACATTCACTTCCCCTTTCAAACAAACCCATATGCCCCATATAACGATGATATGCATAAATATGCCGAGTTCACATTCTTATCATATTCTCATGTTACTAATGACCTTTTTCATATTCTTTGTAGAAGTAGGAAACGTACCTGAGTACTTAGTACCATAACATGGTACCCTAGCCACTTTCATATTCTTAATGTCACATATTTTAATAAAACAGGCCATGAAACATATTAAGAAGTAGTAGTGTGGGGTACACACGATTTGCTTAACCACTTCACTGAAATCCCAAAATCGATCTATCGCCTTAGATCTCAAGTTCCTACAATTGATTAATCACTCACTATTTAGCACAAAGCCTATTCGGCTAGAAAACCAAATCCTAGTAGGATTTGTATTCTTAAAGATTACCTTGGTGTCGATTTGATGATTTAATCAAATCCAGAAACTCGTATTTTCCCCTTTGAAATCGGCTAGTCACTAAATCCCTTGAATTGGTTAGTTTTGGCTTAAAACATAATAATAGATCTACTACTAAAATAGGCCTTGGCCGAATTTACCTTTGTTCTTACCTTCCAAATCTTAAATCCCGAATTGGATCCTTCCTTCTTTATTCTTTGTCCGAAATCCCTATGTACCCATGTTAGATCCAATCTAACATTAAATCATAATAATATAGCTTATGGCCGAATGGTATTCATAACTTACCTTAGATCTTAGAAGTTCGAAAGATACCTTCTTGTAGTTGACAATTTCTTAAATCCCAAAACACCCTTCCATAACTCGGCTGAAATCCATAATAGAGATTAGTCCCTAAATTTTAGATAGGTTTAAAATATAAAAGAATTGAAACCAAACTTTGGATCTTACCCTTTTAAGAAATCGGTAGCACCCTTGTTAAAAGCCCCTTAAAGAATCGGCCTTGATGACTAGATGATAAAGTTTGGCTTTTGGAATTTAATGGAGAAGTCGACTAGAGGTTCTCTTGGGGTATTTGGTTTCCACGAAAATAAGGAAAAGAAACTTGAGAATTTTGGCAATGGTGGACTATAGATTCGGCTTGACAAAAGAAAAAAGAGAAGAGAAGAGAGGAGAGCACATTTAGCAGAGAGAGAGGAGGAGGAAGAAAAATTGATGAGTAGCCCTATTTCCTTCCTTTTATAGCCAAAACTACTCCTCGTAATCCCTTACTTGGCCACCACTCTTCTTTATTTGATAGCTTTATCTCTTAATTTAAAATAATTAGAGAATAATCCTTTATTATCTCTTCAAAAATAATCCAAATTAAATCTCTTATTTATCACCTTATTAATCGAATATTAAAGAGAATAAAACTCCTCCTTTCTAGAAGGCTTGTGCCGTCCACCTCAGAGCTTCGGAAGCAAAATTAAAACTTCTTTTATTTGCTTCCCAAGTGACTCGAACCTGTGCCCAACACCTTGCATGTGGCGCCATTTCCAGAGGCCCTAAGTGGCATCTTGAGGCCACTTTTCCAAGCCTGTTTGTGTGTCAAATTTCACAAACTTTTTCTTTTAAGGCCACCTTGCCTTAATTTCTCTTTTAAACTTTAAAACTCGACATTTCTACGTCATTTCTAAGTTTCCAAAAATTTTCGTTCGGCTCTCAGAACTTGACATTTTCTTACATTTCCAAGTTTCTTAAATGTGCACTTTCCTATTTTGAATCATTTCCAAATCATTTCCATCCATTTCCAAGTTTCCAAAAATGTTCACTTTCCTTTTTTTTTAACTTATCATTTCCATACATTTTCAGGTTTCCAAAATTGTTCAAAATTTATTCTTAGTACATAAAACATGTTACTTCGTACAATTAAACCGAAAATGCATAGGCCCTTTCCAGGATGTTACAACTGAACCCTGTTTTTCTTGATCTAAAACATCACATTTAACTTATTTAATCATTATACTAATCAACTCAGCCCAAAAATCATATTTGGAAAAATTACATTTTTTGCCCCTAAACTTTGTCATATTTACACTTTTGCCCCTAGGCTCGTAAAATGATTTTCATTCAATTTATTTGTACTTTAAGCCTAGCTGAACCATTTTCATAACTATAACAGCCCAAAATTTCCATTAAAACACACTTTTATGACATTTTATAACTTTTACAAATTAGTCCTTTTAGGCATTTTCACCGAAAATCACTTAGTAAAAGTCATTTCTCTAACCATAAACATGCATTTTCTACCATTAAACATCAAAATACAAACATATTCATCATGGTTCAAAACCCTAGACTTTAGCCATATATCAAATTAATGGTAGAAATAGATAGATATTGTTACGAGGATTTCAAAAACGTAAAAATCATTAAAAATGGGGCTAAAACAGACTTACAATCGATCCTGGAAGCTTGGAAAACCCTATACATGGCTTCTCCATGCAAGTTTCGGCCAAGGGGTTGAAGATGGACAAAAAATGGCTTTTAATTTTGTTTTTAATTCATTTTAATAACTAAATGACCAAAATGCCCTTAATGAAAAACTTTGGAAACATGCCTAACCATGTCCATTTTTTTCCACAAATATAAAAATGGTCTAATTACCATATAAGGACTTCCAATTTAAAATTTCATAACAATTGGACACCTCTAGCATGTAAAACTCAACTTTTGCACTTTTTTACAATTTAGTCCTTTTGACTAAATTAAGTGCCCAAACGTAAAAATTTTCAAACAAAATTTTCACAAAATCATTTCGTGAAATTGTAGACCATAAAAATATAATAAAAATAAATTTTCTTATGTCGAATTTGTGGTCCCGAAACCACTGTTCCGACTAGGCCCAAAATCAGGCTGTTACACAGTACATTCGTACGAACCCGACTGCTCAACAACCTTCACCCCTCCTAATCCTCAACTTGTACCTGTAGCTTCTCAAGGAGTAGAGATTTTAAGATTGAATAAGCCTCCAGATGATAAGATCCGTAAACACGGGGCTGAAGAGTTCTAAGCTAATGTTGATGATGACCCTGAGAAAGTCGAGTTTTGGCTTGAAAATACAATCTGAGTGTTTGATGAACTTTGTTGTACATAGGCTGAATGCTTAAAGTGTGATATTTCCCTTCTGAGAGACTCTGCGTATTAGTGGTGGAATACGTTAGCATTAGTGGTGCCGAGAGAGAGAGTCACCTGGGAGTTCTTTCAGACTGAGTTCTGGAAGAAATACATCAGTCAACTGTTCCTGGATCAAAAGCAAAAGAATTTTTAGAACTGAAACAAGGTCGCATGACTGTAATCGAATATGAAAGAGAATTCGTACGGTTAAGCAAGTATGCTCGAGAGTATGTTTCTACTGAAGAGATAATGTGCAAGTGGTTTGTTGATAGGCTGAACGAAGACATTAAACTTCTGGTTGGAATTTTAGATTTAAAAGAATTTGTTGAGTTAGTCGACCAGGCTTGCAAAGCCGAAGACTTTAGCCGAGAAAAGAAGAAAGCTGATTCAGAGGCTAGAGATTTGAGGAAAAGACCAATGAATAAACCTTCTCTTCCTTCATCAAAGAAATTCCGAGATTAGTATAGTAGGTGTAATGCATCAATGGGATATCAGAATAGAGATAGTGGAAATCAACCTGTGAATTCTAAAGCTCAAGTTACGTCAGTATCGAGTGTTGGCAACATAAAAGATATCAAGCTCGAGTGTCAACAGTGTGGAAGACATCATTTTGGAGATTGTTGGGTGAAATATAATAATAGAGCTTGTTACAGTTGTGGTTCACAAGATCATTTTATTAGAGATTGTCCCGAGCTAAATGAAAAAGATAAATCTCAAAATGCAAGATCGAGCAATACAGTTACTAGAGGGAGGCTGCCAAGAAATGCGGGAAATGCAAGTGGTAATCGTGGTACAATGAGAGATTCTACAGTAAGATCTGAGATCAGAGTACCTGCTAGAGCTTATGCTATTCGCGCTCGCGAAGATGCGTCATCACCAGATGTCATTACTCGTACATTTTCTCTTTACGACACTAATGTTATTGCATTGATTGATCCTGGATCGACCCATTCATATATCTGTATGAATTTAGTGTTTAAAAAGAGTTTACATGTCGAGTCTACAGAGTTTGTAATTAAAGTATCGAACCCTTTAGGCAAGTCTTTTTTAGTTGATAAAATTTACAAGAATTGTCCTTTGATGACCCAGGGATACTATTTTTCGGCTGATTTGATGCTTCTACCATTCGATGAGTTTGATGTGATTCTGGGTATGGACTGGCTGACTATGCATGATGCAGTTGTGAATTGTAGACGAAAGGTTATCAAATTGAAATGTCAGAACGGTGAAATTCTCCGGATTGAGTCTGATGATTCGAGTGGATTACCTACTGTGATATCGTCTATGTTAGCTCAGAAATGTATGAAAAAGGTCTATGATGCATATGTTGCATACATACTGGATACAAAAGTGTCTGAATCAAAGATTGAATCGGTACCTGTAGTTTGTGAATATCCGGATGTATTTCTAGAAGAATTGCCTGGGTTGCCACCAGTCAGACAGGTTGAGTTTGCCATTGAGTTAGTACCGAGAACTTCACCGATATCTATAGCTCCGTATAAAATGGCTCCGACAGAGTTGAAAGAGTTGAAAGCTCAGTTGCAAGAGTTAATAGATAGAGGTTTTGCATGACCGATTTTTTTGCCCTAGGGTACGCTTGTATTGTTCGTAAAGAAGAAAGACGGATCAATGAGAAAGTGTATTGACTATCGTCAACTTAAAAAAGTGACAATCAAGAATAAATATCCTCTACCGAGAATTGACGATTTATTTGATCAGTTGAAAGGTGCAGCAGTGTTTTCAAAGATTGATTTGATATCTGGTTATTATCAGTTGCGAGGTAAAGACTCAAATGTGCCGAAAACTGTGTTCAGAACGAGGTACAAACATTATGAATTCCTTGTTATGCCTTTTGGACTAACTAATGCTCTTGCTATTTTTATGGATTTGATGAATCAGATATTTAGACTGTATTTAGATAGATTCATTGTTGTGTTCATTGACGACATTCTGATCTATTCGCGAGATGAATCTGAGCATGCTGAGCATTTAAGGATTGTGTTGCAGACTTTGAGAGATAAGCAATTGTATGCTAAATTCAGCAAATGTGAGTTCTGACTCCGGGAAGTTGGATTTTTGGGGCAAATTATTTCTGCGGAAGGTATAAGAGTTTATTCGAGCAAGATATCTGCAGTTATTGATTGGAAACCACCTAGAAATGTATCCAAGGTTAGAAGTTTTCTTGGATTGGCTGGTTACTATCGACGCTTCATTAAAGGGCTCTCGATGATTGCTACACCGATGCCCAGACTGTTATAGAAAGATGTAAAGTTTGAATGGTCTGAGAAATGTCAACAAAGCTTCGATCAATTGAAAACATTGTTAATTGAGGCACCAGTGTTAGTTCAACCAAAGTCGGGTAAAGAGTTTGTGATTTATAGCGATGCATCATAGAACGGTTTGGGCTGTGCGTTGATGCAAGAGGGAAAAGTGATAGCTTATGCTTCTAGACAGTTGAAGCCGCATGAAAAGAAATATTCGACGCACGATTTAGAATTGGCCGCTATAGTGTTTGCACTAAAAAATTGGTGTCATCATTTGTACGGTGAAAAATTTCACATCTTTACTGATCATGAAAGCTTAAAATATATTATGACTTGGAAAGATTTGAATTTTCGACAACGGAGATGGCTTGAGTTACTTAAAGACTATGAGTTAGTAATTGATTATCACCCAGAGAAAGAGAACGTGGTTACTGATGCTCTCAGCAAAAAGTTATTATTTTCTTTGAGTGCGATGAATACACAGTTAACTTTGTCTGATGACGATTCGATTGTAGCTGAGTTGAAAGCGAGACCGTTATTTCTTCAGCAAATCTGTGAAGCTCAGAAATGTGATAATGAATTGAAAGCCAAACGAGTTCAGTGTGAGTCGACTAGTGATTCAGAGTACCAAATCGGATTTAATGATTGTTTAATGTTTTGAGATAGAATTTGCGTACCGAAAAATCCAGAGTTGATTCAGAAAATTTTATATGAGGCACATAGTGGTTGTTCATCCATTCATCCTGGAAGTACTAAAATGTATAATGATTTGAAAAAATCATATTAGTGGTCTGGCATTAAACGAGATATTTCTGAGTTTGTATCGAAGTGTTTAATTTGTCAGCAAGTGAAAGTCGAGCATCAAGTGCCCTCAGGTCTGCTTCAGCCTATGATGATACCTGAGTGGAAATGGGATAGAGTGACTATGGATTTTGTATCAAGATTACCCCTGCCTCCGAAAAAGAAAGATGCAATTTGGTTTGTCGTTGATCGACTGACAAAATCAGCACATTTTATTCCGATACGTACTGAGTATTCACTTGATAGATTATTTGAATTGTATATTGCTGAGATCGTTAGATTGCACGGGGTGCCAATTTCGATTATTTCAGATAGAGATCTGAGATTCACATCGCGGTTTTGGAAGAAATTACAAGAAGCTCTAGGTACGAAATTGAATTTCAGTACAGCTTTTCATCCGCAAACTGACTGACAGTCTGAACGAGTGATTCAGATTCTTGAAGATATGCTCCGATGTTGTGTTTTGGAATTTTAAAGCAACTGAGAGAAATATTTGCCGCTGGTTGAATTTACGTATAATAACAGCTTTCAATCGAGTATAAAGATGGCACCGTATGAAGCTTTGTATGGTCGTAAATGCCGAACTCCCATTATACTGGACTGAACTTAGCGAGAAACAGATTCACGGGGTTGATTTGATTAGAGAAACCGAAGAGAAAGTAAAAGTAATTCGCGATTGTTTGAAAGCAGCTTCAGATTGTCAGAAATCCTACGCGGATTTGAAAAGAAACTATGTTGAATTTAAAATCGGTGACAAAGTGTTTTTGAAAGTATCTTCGTGGAAGAAAATTCTTAGATTTGGTCAGAAAGGAAAATTGAGTCCGCGTTTCATCGAGCCGTATGAGATCATCGAAAGAATATGGCCAATGGCATATCGGCTAGCTTTACCATCAGAGTTAGAAAAGATCCATAACGTGTTTCACGTATCGATGTTGTGTCGATATCGGTCGGATCCCTCACATGTGATTACTCCGTCAGAGATTGAGATTCAACCTGATATGACGTACAACGAAGAACATATCAGAATTTTGGCTCGAGAGATCAAAGAGTTGAGAAATAAACGCATAGCTTTAGTGAAAGTCTTGTGGCAACGTCACGGAGTTGAAGAGGCTATGTAACGACCCAAAAATATAGCGTCTTTAATTTTTCATGTCTTGACATAAATACCTGTTTGCCTCTGTGGTTGAGTGATTTGGGTGTGTTTTGGGGATTTTAGGAAGCCTGGGTTCATGTATGGCCTTTGGCAAAATTTTGATTTTTAGCTTGAAGGGCTTATAATAAATTGTGTTTGTATTAAGACACAAGAGATCTTGTGTTGTGGTGGCAAGTGGCGTGTTTGGGCATGTGAGAGGGAATGGGTTCGAATCCCATGGCATGCAAAGATGGGATTTTATTTTATGTCTCTGTGGTGTGAGAGGTAGAGTTTGATTCAAACTCTGCAGAGGTGGTTGGAGACTTGGTCATCAAGTTTGAATAAGTTTGAACGGGGGGTGTGGAGTGAATCAAGGAGCAAACAGTGGAGATTTTTAAGGAATTTGAATGAGAAGGGAGTCATGGCCGAATGGGGGAGCTTGAGTAGGGTATTTCGGCTAAGGGGAATCTCATTTGTGCATTTTCGGCAACTTTGTGATAGGGTAGAAACTAAAAATCCTCTTTTCCATTTCGGGTTTTCTTTTTGTGCATTTTGGGATTTACTTCTTTTGTGGCATCTCGTGCAACATTTCTGACCATCTGGGTTTTTTTCTTTTAATCTTTATTCTCAAGTGCTGCCCACTCTTTGCCGAAACATAAACATCAAGTGCCTAATTCTGATCATTATTTTGAAGTCTTTCTCTCATCTCTTCTCTAATCGTTTTCTACTATAGCCAACCCTCTTTTACTTCCATCTTTTTCTTTTTTCAAACTTTGTTTTTCCCTTCTCTGTTAGGCTGAATCTTCTTATTCTTTCCCTCTCAAATCTCTTTGTTCTCCGTTGTTAGGGACGAACCTTCTTGACTGACTACTGCCGAAATACGTTTGGTTATCGATATTGGTAAGGGGTTACTACAACCACTTTATTATTTCGTTCTTAGTAAAGATTTCTTTTGACTCTATTAACAAGCTTCAGCTTTCTCTTTTTATTTTCTCCTGGGGGCAGAATGTTTGGTTGTTTCTAACAACTTTTGTTATGCCAAATCATGTTAGGATGGGGAAATCGCCCTTGATCGGTAGGGAGGCGCTAGTATCTGTTAGTTCTAGCAAGGTGAGTGGTTGTGGTTTAAGCAAATAAAAGTGGTGGATTAAGAGTATGCATTAACCGTGTGTTGTGTTGGTTATAGGTTGTGTGCTCCAGATTATTCGCACTCTTCGCTGTTGCAATCAGGTGTGTAATCGTATGCAGCATTTGATAATTGGCTGAACAACCGAAAGTATGTAATGGTTACACTGCTAAGACTGTAGATCGGCTAAATGCCGAAAAGCCAGAAATATGGCCTATGATGCCACACAAGCATGCGATCGTGCGTGTGGTAAACCGAGCCCATGAACATAGGTGCTAGACTGTAGAAGCCACCACGAGCGTTCTCGTGGGCTTAGGTTGTAATAGGCATCGTTGGGCCGAGATGGGCCATGTGGGCCCAATGGGCTCATGGGCCCCACATGGGTAAAATTCACGATAGGGACAAATAATAGATTGGGCTACGAAGTTTACATAGCCGCGACTGAAATTGGGCTGAATGGGCCACACGAGCGTGTGGGCCCACTTGGGCCGAATAGTGGGCTTTGGGCCCATTTACACTGTTTTGGCCATATAGGTTATCTGAGTCGTTCGAGACGACTGCAAACCCTCTGAAAGGTCGTCATCGTCTTTGAGACCCCAAAAGTAGTAAAATGAGTTGAATTGCCCCTTCTTGAGTAAAATGGTGAAATACCCTTAATGAGTAAAATCTTTGAAATACCCTTGTAGGGTAGAATTACCAGAAATACCCTTGTAGGGTAGACTTACCAAAATACCCCGAGGGGTGAAATTACCGTTTACCCCTAACCTACAAAATGACCATTATACCCCTAGTGGTAGTTTAGTGATGTGTGTATGATATCTATATGATTTGGTTGTGAATATGACATATTGCATACACGTAATATTTATGACACGACATTACGCATTGGGGTAGGGATTACGATATGGAGGAAGCATCGTACTAGTGGCACCGCCACGTTTATATTTATTATAGTGGCATTCGCCACGTATTTCGATTCTAGTGGCTTGGCCACGCTTATCATTATTAGCGGCTTTGTCGCTGCGTTACTATAATAGCGTACTCTGCTGCGATATTGGTGTGTGTTGGTGGGTGGGTCGACTTAGTCCCCACATGGTGTGTTGGTTGGTACGGGTGGTGTGTTGGTTGGATTGGTGGGTTGCATCACTATTGCATCTTTGTTATTATTTTGGGGCTTATGCCCCACCTTTTATTCATGTCGGGCTAAGGCCCACTTTGTCATTGTAATGAATAGAGCTCCATTTCTGCATTATTCTTGCATGATGGGGATTACACACTAAGTTCTCGTAACTCACCCTTTTCTTTTAAGCAGCATGCAGGTAATCCCCACCTTAGATGATTTGGAGTGTGAGGACTCGGAGATGGCCACATGTTCATGAGTATTTTAATTTACACCTAGTTTTTTTTTATATTTTCTTTCTGGGTTAATATTTATGTAATAAGGCCATTTGAGGGATTTAACTTTTATCTGGTTTTAACTTCTTATTTCAACCTGCTAAATTAGGGAGCACGGGTTTTCAAAATAATAATTGTTTTCAAAGAAAATCACGCATTTCAAATCTTAAAGTTTACAACTAGAAAAGCTTCCGCGATTTTTAGTTTAGATTAATAAACTTGTAACAAATAATTGGCCTACATGTTTTTACAAAACCAACGTTTTCTATAGCAATTGTCTTAAAAGGGATTTAATATTTAGTCACAAATTTTAGTCGACAAGACCGGTTTTCAAATCAACACTTCGATGTGACACGTCAAATCTGGTCGTAATGTCTAGGCCGGGTTTGGGGTGTTACAGGCTACATGGGAGCCCGAGGAAGCAATGAGAAAATAGTACCCTAACTTATTCACTGGTAAGATTTTCGGGGACGAACATCCCTAAGGGGGGAGAGTTGTAACAACCCGTTTTTGGACAAATCAAAACAGTGGTTTCGGGAGCACAAATCTGAGGTCAAAATATTTATTTTATTATTATTTTAAGGTCTACAGTATGAATATATGATTGTGTGAAAGTTTCGTTTAGAAATTTTATCGTTTGACTGGTCAATTTGATAAAAAGAACTAAATCACCTAAAGTTTAAAAGTGCTATTCTAATAGATTAAAGTATCTATTAGCTATGGATTATATAAGTGAAAGTCCTTATGTTGTTATTAAACCATTGTTATAGGTAATGGACATTTATGGACATAAAACAAGTGAATATTAATGTTTTAAACCAAGGTTAATTTGGTAAATTATGTATTAATGATATAATAAATAAAATCAAAATATGTATCATCTTTTAGGTTCTTCTTCAACCGAAAATTAGGGCTAGAGAAAAGCCATTTTCATTGCTTGCATTCGGCCAAGCTATTTTGAGCTATTAAGGTACGATTTTTGTCCCGCTTTTAATGATTTCTATGTTTTTGAGACCGTTGCAACTAGTACTAACTAGCCCAGGGACTAATTTACAAAACTGTTAAACATTTTGAATGATGCCATTGATGAATATGTATGAGTTTTAATGTTTGATGATAGATTATGAATATTTGTTATGAGATATATAAGTTTTGTTAAGTGATTTTGAGTAAAAATACAAAATAGGGATTAAATTGAGAAATGTGTAAAGTTAGTGGTTAAAATGTGAAATAAATGAAAAATATGGGCTGCTAGCATAGGTTTATTTTGAATTTCACTAATTTGTGATTTTATGCAATAAGGACTAAATTGTAAAAAATGTGAAAAATGTGGGGCAAAAGTGTAAATGTGTTTTAAAGAGTGTTTTGGACTAAATTGAATGAATAGATGATTAAATAAATTAATTTTGAATATATTTAGATCAAGAAAAGCAAAATACGAACTTGGATCGGGGAAAAGATAAAGTTATCGACTAACCGACTAGATTTGTCATTTTCACATCTGAGGTAAGTTCGTATATTAATAAGCATTATTATAATTGAGATTTAATGCTTTATATTGAATTGTTGATGAATACAATTGTACGGAAATATTTGACAAAGCTTCGGCTATGTATGGCACTTGGTGTGTGAGATTAAAATAGCTTCGGCAATATAATGGCACTTAGTATGCGAGATATCGAGTATTCAGCAGTATTTCGAACAGGTATGAGTTGGTTACGAGTTTGTACAGGTATGTACATAGAAAGTATAAACTTCAATTAGAAGAAGTTATGAATTTGCATATATGTACATGATTAAGCATATGGAAAGCTTGTTGTTACCATGAATTACATGTTAAATAGTCCAAGTTGTTGATTTATGTAATAAGATTTGTTGAGTTTAATTTATACGAGCTTACTAAGCTATAAAGCTTACTTTGTTTATTTTTCCCCTGTTTTATAGTGAATTCAAAGCTAGCTCGGATTCGGGGATCGTCAGAGACATCGTCACACTATCCGATCATCATTTTGGTACTTTTGAACTTATGGTTTGGTCATATAGCATGTATAGGGACTTTGAGTTATTTTGGTATTGTAGCATGATTTTGGCCATTTGTGTTGGCTTGTTTATATTACATATTTTGTGTTATATTAGCCATGTGATATGGCTTATTTTGGCTATCATGTGATGTACATATATATATGTGTGTTAATACTTCTTAGTGATGTGGTTCATGTTTGATTGAAAATGGTTAGTTTAATATAATTCTAAAAGTAGCTAATGGGTGATGAATTGAAATTAGTTATGTTTGTGAATTAGTGCAAAGTGTTGTATTTTGGGTAAAGGCTTAGTTAGTTGATTGATACATGTGTTTTGGTATAAATAATGTATGATTGAGGTTGTATAATGCCTTTAAGTGTTATGTTTTTGGTGCCATTGAATTTGGTTTAGATGAGCACAATTTGGGTGACAATTTGACTTGTTAAGTAGCCTATTTTTGTCCACACGGGCAGAGACACGGGCTTGTGTCTCAGCAGTGTGTGACACACGGTTATTATACACGGCTGTGTGTCCCCTGGTGTTGAAATTGAAGTGAAGTCAGTATGCTCCACACGGTCTCACACATGGGCATGTGATCGGCCGTGTGGTACAAGTTAGTATACCCTCCTAATTGGCACACGACCAAGCACATGGGCGTGTGACTTGGTAGTGTTGCATAAGTCAGCATACCCTACAGGTTTGGCATGGCCTAGCACACGACTTGGCACATGGACGTGTGTGGCCACTTCAAAGGGCACACGGGTTAGACGCACGGGCGTGTGGTTGGCTGTATGACCCAAGTCAGTAACCTTACTTGTTTTAACACGGGGTAGGACACGGGCTGGGACACGGCCATGTGCTCCTATTCCAAATGTTCACACGGCCTGTAACACGGGGGTGTCTTATGGCCGTGTGAGACACAGGGCCTTGTCACACAGGCGTGTGTCCCCTGTTTTGAGAAAAATTTTCTATGTGTGGAAAAGCTTATTGAGTTATCAGTTTAGTCTCGAACCACTCTTAATCCATGTTTAAGGCCTCGTAGGCTCGTTTAAGGGACACTATGATTGATTCTGATTGAATTGTATTAAAATTGATAAATTATATATGAAATGTATGTTTAAGAGTGTTGTAAGTCCGATAATGCTCTGTAACCCTATTCTGATGGTGAATACGGGTGAGGGGTGTTACACGAAACCACTGTTCCAATTTGACCAAAAATGGGTTATTATAGCAATGCTATAAGTGATGCTTGGAAGAGGTTGATTTAATGCCTATTTATGTCTTGTTTTGGTTCCATTTGGTTTGATCTAGGTGTATACAAATTTGGGTATCAAAATGGCTTGGTAAATAGCCTATTTTTGTCCACACGGGCAGATACACGAGCGTGTGTCTTAGCCGTGTGTAACACACGGTCAGGATGCATGGCCGTGTTGTAACAGCCCAATTTTGGGGCTAGTCGAAACAGTAGTTTCGGAACCACTAATCCAAGGCTGGATAAATTATTTTTAATATTATTTTATGTGTTATAGCATGATTATATGAGTACATAAAAATTTTGGTGAATTAATTTTAGCGATTTCATGCTTAATTTTTAAAAAAGGACTAAATCGCATAAAGTGCTAAAGTTTTGTTCTACAAGCTAAAGGTGTTAAATAGCTATGGAACACTAAAGTAGAGGTCCTTATTTAGTAAAAAGACCAATAAAATTAGTGGTGGCTGGACATTGAATTCAAAAATCATGAATGGTCAAAGTTTGGTGGCATTAGGTGACTAAATGAATAAAATACAATAAAACAAAGAAAGAGTTATCATCTTTTCCCATTTTCTTCCTCTTCCACCAAAAATACCAGCAAAAATAAGGGTTTTGGAAGCTTGAAATTTCAGCAACTCTTCACCCTCGCAAGTAAGTGATTTTAATGGTCATTTTTGATAATTTTTGTACTTTTGGGACCCTTGTAGCGTAAGCTAACTAATGGAGGGACTATTTTGCAAAAATTTTGAGAGTCTAGGGTTTTACCATGTGAGTATTCATGTTATTAGCTGAAATTTTATGGAAGAAAATGAATCTTGGTTGTTAAATAAACAACTTTTGTGAAAGGGGTTTTCATGAAAACACATAAAAGGACCATTTTGTGAAGTTTATAAAATAGATTGTAAATGTGAGAAATAATTGAAAATTGTGAGTTGCTATAAGAGTAATAAAGGTTCGCCTAGGCTTGTTAAAGGAGGAAATTTGATTAAAATCGTTTTACGAGCCTAGGGGCAAAATCGTAATTATGTGAAAGTCTAGGGGCAAAATGGTAATTTTGCCCAGGTATGAATTATAGATTGTCTTGATTAATGTAGTGATTAAATAAGTGAATTTGTCATTATAGATCAAGAAAAATGGAGTTCGGACCTAGACTGAGGGAAAACCAAGCTAGTAGACTAATTCAATCTAGTAACCCACTTTTTGTATACCGAGGTAAGTTGTACGTAAATAATACAACTTTATTGTTATTATGTATTGAACAATTAATATGGCATAATGTGTTTGATTATTGTTGTGAATATGCATGATGAGAATTGTTGTAGTAAAAACTCCGGGCTGAACCTTAGGAATAGATTGGATATCCATGCCATGACATTTGGGTGATATGTGTGCTAATGTAAGACCATGTCTGGGACATGGCATCGGCCACATTATGAGAGCCAGTGTAAGACCATGTCTGGGACATGGCACCAACGTTGATATGTGTGCTAGTGTAAGACCATGTCTGGGACATGGCATCGGCCACATTATGAGAGCCAGTGTAAGACCATGTTTGGGACATGACACCGACATTGATATGTGTGCTAGTGTAAGACCATGTCTGGGACATGGCATCGACCACATTACGAGAGCTAGTGTGAGACCATGTCTGGGACATGGCATGGGCATTGAGACGAGAGCTAGTGTAAGACCATGTCTGGGACATGGCATCAGCCTCGACATGTGAGCCAGTGTAAGACCATATATAGGACATGGCATCGGTATTTTACCCTCTTGTGTGAGGCTTATCGGATATCCCTTAGTATTCCAAATGGTTCCACGGGTTATTTAAAGATTATGATAAAGATATGAAAGGATATAATCATGTTGTGAGTGGTACAGGTTCTTACTCGAAACTCATGAGATATGAGCTTAGTTATGATGCCTTAATGGTGAGGATGAAATTTAGTAAGTTCTATCTATGAGAATGATTTTGGGACGATATTGTAATCTTTGGATTGTACTTGTGATGTGTAAATATGTAGTAAATCTACCATTGTTAAATTAAGAATGTTGTGCTAGTTTATAATACGTTATGTGTTTAAAGATGCATGGTTGATGTTGTTACTCATTTACATGCAACTTACTAAGCTTTATGCTTACTCCCTCTCTTTTCCATTTTCCTATAGTGCCGCCAAGCTAGCTCGGGGATCAAGGGATGTCAGAGTCATCAATCACACTATCACCTGAAGTTTTTGGTATAATTAGTTTAAATGTTTTGAGCGTGGCATGTATAGGGACTTAGTCTTTTGTTAAGTGTCATATTGGGTTAGCCAAATGTGTTGGTTTGTCATGAAGTTGATTCATTTTGTATATGGCCATAGTTGATGGCTAATACTTGTTGTTGATAAATGCAAATATTGATGTTTCCATGAATGTGGTTAATACATGATTTGGTCAGATGTTTATGTATGGAGTGGTGTTACTTGATGTGGCTTATGTTGGTGCAAGTAAGGGTGCAAAAAGGGCTTGGTAAATATCCTTGTTTTTTTCCACACGGGTAGGCGCACGGGCGTGTGTCTAGGCCGTGTGTGACACATGGTCTGCCCCATGGGCGTGTAGCTAGGCCGTGTGTCCCCTGCACCTTAATTTGGTAAAATAGAATGCCCAGTAGTAGCCACACGGGCTGAGGCACGGCCGTGTGTTTCAACCGTGTGGATGACACGGTCATAACATATGGGCATGTGCCCAGGCCGTGTGAAGTCTGCACCTTAAATGTAAAATTAAATTTGCCACACGGCCTAGCACATGGGCGTGTGCCTTGGCCGTGTGAGCCTAAAATGTTGCTGACGTTAGAAATAGAATGTCAGGGTTTTGACACACGGGAGGAGACACGGGCATGTCATGGCCATGTGAGGGACACGAGCCATGGACTTGGGCATGTGCCAGGCCGTGTGAAAACCCCTGTAGGTTCGAATTGAAAAATAAATCCACACGGCTAGGGACATGGGCATGTGTGACCACACGGTCTGCCTACACGGGCATGTCCCTTGCCACACGGGCGTGTGCCCCTTATTTTCAGTGAAATTTTTTAAAGTTTTCTAAAGTGCCTGGTTTGGTGCCGAACCATTTCTAAAGTATGTTTTGGGCCTTGTAGGCCTATATTAGGGACTTTAAGATGAAGATTGAAAAGTTTTAAATCTGAACAAAATTTCATAACCCAAAAATGTTTGTATGCATGTTATTAAGTTAGGTAACGCCTCATACCCTGTTTCGGCGTCGAATACGGGTAAGGGGTGTTACATTTAGTGGTATCAGAGCCATGGTTTAGTTGATTCTTGGACTAACCTAGTGTGAGTACGAGTCTAGCTATACATGCCATATATGTGATATGATAGTGTGACGACTCCTGACGAATTTAAATTCTGTTTTCATATAGTAAATGGATCCCGACGGAGCAGTGGCGGATGATGTAGAGAGTAATGTGTTAGCTCCTATTGAGGGGACTGCGCCAGCCGAGAGTGGGCCCGTGACACTGAGTCAGGGCGGAGGGGCTAGAGAAGCCTACCTCCATATGATGGATGCGTGGTATTCGGAGTTTGTTCATGCAAATCTGAACACTCCACCTCCTCCACCCCCTCCAATCCCCCAGTCTGCCCCTGTACCTCCCCAAATGGTGGAGATGTTAAGAAGGGAAAAACCTCCAGTTGATAGAATTCGAAAGCAAGGTGCTGAGGAATTTAAAGCGAATATAGATGATGACCCAGAGAGGGCAGAGTTCTGGCTAGAAAATACCATTAGGGTATTTGATGAATTGTCTTGCAAACCTGAGGAGTGCATGAAGTGTGTTGTGTCACTCCTGCAAGACTCGGCCTACCAATGGTGGAACACCCTTGTGTCGGTTGTACCAAGGGAAAGGATTACATGGGAGTTTTTCCAAGAGGAATTCTGAAAGAAGTATATTAGTCAGAGGTTTATAGACCAGAAGAGGAACGAATTTCTATAATTGAAGCAAGGCCGAATGATAGTAACAGAGTATGAGCGTGAGTTCATGAGGCTCAGCAAATACGCTCGGGAGTGCGTATCCACCGAAGCCATCATGTGTAAGAGGTTTGAGGATGGATTAAATTAAGACATCCGACTATTAGTTGGCATCCTGGAATTAAAAGAGTTTGTGGTGCTTGTTCAGAGAGCATGCAAGACCGAAGAATTGGCCAAAGATAAAAGAAAAGTTGAATTCGAGTCTCGTGACTCGAAGAAAAGACAAATGGAAAGATCATTTCAGACCTCATCTAAGAAATCGAGAGAGTTTCCTACTCGATCAAATGTGTCAGTAGGATTCTCGAGCAGAAATAAGAATAAGCAGTATACAGTGTCTAAAGCACAAACCACTTCTATCGCAAGTGTTGGTAGTGCTCGACCAAACAAACCAAAATGTTCACAGTACGGTAGACATCATTTCGATGAGTGCCGAGGAAATGAAAGAGGTTGTTTCAAATGTGGGGCACTAGACCATTTTATTCGTAGTTTTCCCGAGATGGTCGAGAAAATAGAGATCAAGGTGTGAGATCGGGTAACGCTCCTTCTAGGAGTAGACCACAAAAAAACCCATGAAGTGGGGTAGCAGCAGAGGTGTGCCTAGAGATTCCACCATGAGGTCCGAAGGTAGAGTGCCTGCAAGGACTTATGCCATTCGCGCTCGTAAAGAGGCATCGTCAATGGATGTGATTACGTGTACTTTTTATCTTCATGAAATTTCAGTTGTTGCTTTGATTGATCCGGGGTCTACCCTGTAAAACCCCAAACTCGGCCCATGCGTTACGAGCGGATCTGGTATGTCACAGGAAGAAAGTGTTTAAAGAACTTGTGAATGTACTAAAGGTTTACGTTAATTTGATATAGTTAAGAAAGCAAGTTTGGCTTATAAATATTCGATAAAATACTACAAATTTCGAGAAGTAGATTGACAAATCAAGAATCAAATTATTGAACTTTAAAACCGTGACTTTTGAAAATATTATTGATAATTTTTAAGAAAATCCAAGTTAAATTATTTGTACAAGGTTGTTATGAAATCCATTTATTAATCAATTTTGGAAACCGTTATTTATGATTTTAGAAACAAACCCCTTTTAAAACAATTTAAGAAAAATAATAATTACGTCCCAAACATAAAGCAAATTAAAGTTTATCCCAGAGGCCTTATTACAACTTTAAACCCAAAATAGTGAAAGTAATGAAATAAAGCGGAAAATGAAATTTACTAAAGTTCGAAAATATTATTTCCAAAGTATGGCCTCCACCGGGTCATCCATGGGCCTAAGTCCTCATTACTGAGCATTACCTGCAAGGGTTAAGAAAAAGGGGGTGAGTTACAAGAACTCAATGCATAATTCCCTTACCGTCATCCACTGGGCTTGAACCCGTATAGCAACATCTTGGGCCTAAGCCCATTAACATAACAATATTTAAATAAAGTAAATGTATGCAACCCAACCCATCCATCCATCACACCCTGACCAGCCAATCACGCATGTGGGGATCAAGTCAACCCACCCCGCCACTCACACCAAATTGCAGTCAAGCTGCTATTTATAATATTTTTGTGGTCAAGCCACCGAAATCATAATTAAGCAAATCGGCCCCTAAGAGCATTTTAGCAATTCGACCCATAGAGGCGTTTTGGTAAATCGGCCCATAGGGGCATTTTGGTAAATTGACCCATAGGGGCATTTTGGTAAATCGGCCCATAGGGGTATTTTGGTAAATCGGCCCATAGGGGTATTTTGGTAAATCGACCCATAGGGGCATTTTGGTAAATCGGCCCATAAGGGCATCTTGGTAAATCGGCTCATAGGGGCATTTTAGTAATTCGGCCCATAGGGGCATTTTGGTAAATCGGCCCATAGGGGCATTTTGGTAAATCGGCCAATAGGGGCATTTTAGTAATTCAGCCCATAGAGGCATTTTGGTAATTTAGCAATTTAATATCGATTTTAACAGATCTTTCGAAATAATATTGATTAAGTAATTTACTCGATTCATGCCATATTACGGTTATTAGAATTTTAAGCAACAACGATCTATTTTCCAACATGATAGTGAATCACGAATCTACGGGATTTCGGTGTGAGATTACACACCTGATTACGGTAAGGACTAAACCTTCTTGATCGTCGGCACCTATATCACCATAATACTCGATTAATTAACATAAGAGATTTTTCTTAATCCAAATCTAAATCAACGATCTAAATGCTTAATCTTAGTATCGTGAACGACCACGATTTGCCTATTCTCACCGGATGATGGTCCACAACCCGGTGGAAAATCCCGAACTGCCGATACCGCCCTACGTTTGAACTTAGGAGTAGGAATTGCAAATCCGCCCCCTTTTTGTCCTCCAATCGCTTTTCCTTTCAAATTGTTACCACTTGCCTCCATTGGAAAAGTCTCGGTTAGAAAATACTATGATGAGTGCAAGTAGTTGTTTAGGGATAGGATTCGGCTTACCACTACTTCCGAAGGATCAACGAATATAGAAGAACGAGCGATTAGTCCCTAGAATAAACGTTTAAACAAAATCATCAATTCATTTTAGGGGAATAACCAAGAATTGAGAGATATCAAAATAAACCTTGAAGAAATCCATTACCTTAATGATTATAAATCCGACTTCCACCGTTTGACTTAAGGCTAGAGGTGAATCGACAAGGATGTGATATTTGACCAACCCACAAGAATACTACAAAAAGAAGATGATCAAGATATGAGGGAGTAGAAGAGAGTGATATTTCAGTTTAGAAACAAAGTAGAACAACCGAATAGTGATGGACACACATTTGGCTAAGAAAAGAAGATGAAAGGAATAAAATGAAGCCCCTTACCCGATTCAACCAAGGAGAATGTCCAACACGCAAAAATGAAGGAGAGATAGTGGCTAAGAGGATTCATCTACTTTGAGAGAAAGAAACGAGGAAGATTCGTCCTCCAAATATGGTCAACTAAAGAAAGAATAGAGAAAGATAGGAGGAACGATGAGAAAAAAAGAAAAGAAGAGCAAAGTGGCTTGAGTGTTTCGGCAAAACAAAGGAAAAAGGTGCACAATTTTTGCTTTAGAGTTTCGGCAAGTGAGGGAAGAAATTGGAAAAGAGAAAACTGAAAATGTTCCAAAAAGAGTAAAATACCTCTCATGCACAAAACTTGTAAAAAGCTATAGTAAATTTGGCTCCCTCATTCCCCCTAGCAAAATCGTGTACTACCTTTACCAAAAGATGAGAGTTGACCAAAATTTCTTTCCCTAGGCAACTCCTAATATTCGGCCAACATTTCCCCTTCCCTTATCCCTTTCCTTTATTCTTTTCCTTATTTTTCCCTTGCTTTCCTCCTTACCATATTCCTTAGTCTTCTTTCCATCATTAAAAAGTCTTCCTTTCCTTATTTATAGCCATGACTGACACTTTGGAAATAAGCACAAAAATAAATCCAAAAATTTGCAATAGGTGGGATTCGAACACTCTCCCCCCTCCATGCTCCCTTGTGATGCCACCCACTAGGCCACCTTGCTTCTAGTGATAACAAAATACAACCAATTACGCTTAAGTCTTGCCTCCACTAGCTCACCTCACTAAAGTGCCCAAAATCAAAATTTTGCCTATGGCTTAATCTTGACCCCGGGACTTCATAGAAGCCCCGTAACCTTCGTAATTGACTTACCCATTAAGTCCAACTCACAATTATGCCATTCTCATATTCTCAAAAATTCTAAAAATGCTTCTACGCTGGGGGCCCAATAGGCCCAATTCTACTAGGCCCAATTTCGGGATGTTACAAATCTACCCCCTTAAAGAAATTTCATCCTCAAAATTTCTGGCTATCTAACAATGGTTTAACACAGACTACTCTACCATGCTACCGCTACGCACTCTGATTCCCAAAACACTAATACACTTCTAACCTAATATAGAAATCTCTTCACCTGACCAGATATCCAACCACAGAAGCAAACAAGTACTTATCATGCATACATAAGATTTTCTACATCCAAACACCCCATCCAACCAAGACATACCTGACTTAATGGTGATGGAACAATCCCGAGCCTTATGCTCCTTAGACCCGTATCTCAAGCATGCTTCTGACCTTCTCCGAAATTCACCCAGATGACGCCTTTTGCAATATTCGCAAACCGAAAAGTTTGGCCGTGCCTTAACATGCTTCAAAGAATGAGATTGCGGCCATAGAGAACCACGATCTAATTTCTTCTTACAGTCCACGCGCCCAACTCGAAGTGTTCTACCAATTTCTCTAACCTCCTCCACAACCTCCCTAACAAGCTGAGTCAGCTCATCAATTCCGGCTCGGTCATAAGACTCCGTCTCGGTCACTGGTGATACCGGCGTCTCTCTTTAGGGCATAAGCCCCGATGCTGAGGATCCAACCCTAGCAGCTCGGCCTCTACCACGGTCGCGTGTACCTCATCCCCGTCCTCTAGCGCTCATGTTTGCTAAGTCGATTTAATCTGATTATAAGTCTTATGAATCAGCATGATATTCAATGTTTATTAAACAATGTTTTATGGAGTACAAGAAGTAAAGTTGTTTTCGCAAAACGTATCCTAAAGTCTCAATCTCTATAGTTTTCAGCTCTTAAAGCTAAAAGTTCTAGAGTATTTCTACAGTCATACCACAATAATCATAAAATGAAAACAAAACTTACTGACTTGGTGCCAGATACCCCGTGGTGCCATACTTCCTCTAAAACATGTTTTTATAAATCGAATTTCAAGAAGATTTAAAAAATATTTTTGAACCCAAACCACAGTCAAGTTTTGCAATCGGGCTCTGATACCATAAAATGTAACACCCCAAACCCGTCCCATACGGTATGACCGGATTTGGTATGTCACAGGAAGAAGAGTTTAAAGAACTTGTGAATGTACTAAAGGTTTACGTTAATTTGATATAGTTAAGAAAGTAAGTTTGGTTTATAAATATTCGATAAAATACTACAAATTTCGAGAAGTAGATTGACGAATCAAGAATCGAATTATTAAACTTTAAAACCGTGACTTTTGAAAATATAGTTGATAATTTGTAAGAAAATCCAAGTTAAATTATTTTTACAAGGTTGTTATGAAATCCATTTATTAATCAATTTTGGAAACCGTTATTTATGATTTTAGAAAAAAACCCTTTTTAAAACAATTTAAGAAAAATAATAATTATGTCCTAAACATAAAGCAAATTAAAGTTTATCCTAGAGGCCTTATTACAACTTTAAACCCAAAATAGTGAAAGTAATGAAATAAAGCGGAAAATGAAAATTACTAAAGTTCGAAAATATTATTTATAAAGTATGGCCTCCACCGAGTCATCCATGGGCCCAAGTCCTCATTACAGAGTATTACCTGCAAGGGTTAAGAAAAAGGGGGTGAGTTACAAGAACTCAGTGCATAATCCCCTTACCGTCATCCACTGGGCCTGAACCCGTATAGCAACATCTTGGGCCTAAGCACATTAACATAACAATATTTAAATGAAGTAAATGTATGCAACCCAACCCATCCACCCATCACACCCCCGAGCAGCCAATCAGACCTGTCGGGATCAAGTCAACCCACCCCGCCGCTCACACCAAATTGCAGTCAAGCTGCTATTTATAATATTTTTGTGGTCAAGCCACCGAAATCATAATTAAGCACATTAGTAAACAATTTGTGGCAATGCCACCAGGCTACACTGCTCTCCATATAATTTTTCCCATCCCATGCAATATGTAAAAATGCCACATACATAATACAATATAATATCCACATATATATATAACAACCATTAATCTAGTGAATTAATCCGGTGAATCGGCCCATTATAGCACTTTGGTAATTCGGCCCACTAAGGCATTCTAGCAAATCGTCCCGTTAGAGCATTTTAGCAATTCGACCCATAGGGGCATTTTGGTAAATCGGCCCATAGGGGCATTTTGGTAAATCGACCCATAGGGGCATTTTGGTAAATCGGCCCATAGGGGCATTTTGGTAAATTGTCCCATAGGGGCATTTTGGTAAATCGGCCCATAGGGGCATTTTGGTAAATCGACCCATAGGGGCATTTTAGCAATTCGGCCCATAGGGGCATTTTGGTAATTTAGCAATTTAATATCGATTTTAACAGATCTTTCGAAATAATATTGATTAAGTAATTTACTCGATTCATGCCATATTACGGTTATTAGAATTTTAAGCAACAACGATCTATTTTCCAACATGATAGTGGATCACGAATCTACGGGATTTCAGTGTGAGATTAAACACCTGATTATGGTAAGGACTAAACCTTCTTGATCGTCGACACCTATGTCACCATAATACTCAATTAATTAACATAAGAGATTTTTCTTAATCCAAATCTAAATCAACGATCTAAATGCTTACTCTTAGTATCGTGAACGACCACGATTTGCCTATTCTCACCGGATGATGCTCCACAACCCGGTGGAAAATCCCGAACCGCCGATACCACCCTACGTTTGAACTTAGGAGTAGGAATTGCAAATCCGCCCCCTTTTTGTCCTCCAATCGCTTTTCCTTTCAAATCGTTACCACTTGCCTCCATTGGAAAAGTCTCGGTTAGAAAATACTATGATGAGTGCAAGTAGTTGTTTAGGGATAGGATTAGACACCACTACTTACGAAGGATCAGCGAATATAGAAAAAGCAAGCGATTAGTCCCTAGAATAAACGTTTAAACATAATCATCAATTCTTTTTTGGGGAATAACCAAGTATTGAGAGATATCGAAATGAACCTTGAAGAAATCCATTACCTTAACGATTATAAATCTGACTTCCACCGTTTGACTTAAGGCTAGAGGTGAATCGGCAAGGATGTGATATTTGACCAACCCACAAGAATACTACAAAAAGAAGATGATCAAGATATGAGGGAGTAGAAGAGAGTGATATTTCGGTTTAGAAACAAAGTAGAACAACCGAATAGTGATGGACACACATTCGACTAGGAAGAAAAGGAGATGAAAGGAATAAAATGAAGCCCCTTACCCGATTCAACCAAGGAGAAATGTCCAACACGCAAAAATGAAGGAGAGATAGTGGCTAAGAGGATTCGGCTACTTTGAGAGAAAGAAACGAGGAAGATTCATCCTCCAGATATGGTCGACTAAAGAAAGAAGAGAGAAAGATAGGAGGAACGATGAGAAAACAAGAAAAGAAGAGCAAAGTGGCTTGAGTGTTTCGGCAAAACAAAGGAAAAAGGTGCATAATTTTGGCTTTAGAGTTTCGGCCGGTGAGGGAAGAAATTGGAAAAGAGAAAACTGAAAATGTTCCAAAAAGAGTAAAATACCTCTCATGCACAAAACTTGTAAAAAGCTATAGGAAATTCGGCTCCCTCATTCCCCCTAGCAAAACTGTGTACTACCTTTACCAAAAGATGAGAGTTGACCAAAATTTCTTTCCCTAGGCAACTCCTAATATTCGGCCAACATGTCCCCTTCCCTTATCCCTTTCCTTTATTTCTTTCCTTATTTTTCCCTTGTTTTCCTCCTTACCATATTCCTTAGTCTTCTTTCCATCATTAAAAAGTCTTCCTTTCCTTATTTATAGCCATGACTGACACTTTGGAAAGAAGCACAAAAATAAATCCAAAAATTTGCAATAGGTGGGATTCGAACACTCTCCCCCCTCCATGCTCCCTTGTGACGCCACCCACTAGGCCACCTTGCTTCTTGTGATAACAAAATACAACCAATTACGCTTAAGTCTTGCCTCCACTAGCTCACCTCACTAAAGTGCCTAAAATTAAAATTTTGCCTATGGCTTAATCTTGACCCCGGGACTTCATAGAAGCCCAGTAACCTTCCTAATTGACTTACCCATTAAGTCCAACTCACAATTATGCCATTCTCATATTCTCAAAAATTCTAAAAATGCTTCTACGCTCGGGGCCCAATAGGCCCAATTCTACTAGGCCCAATTTTGGGATGTTACATACCCATTCTTATGCTTGTGTGAAATTAGTGTCTAGCATGAATATGCCTGTTGGGTCTACAGAATTTGTGATAAAAGTGTCAAACCCGTTAGGCAAGCATGTGATAGTTGACAAAGTGTGTAGAAACTGTCCTTTGATGATTAGAGGTCATTGTTTTCCAGCTAACCTCTTGCTACTACCGTTTGATGAATTTGACCTAATTCTTCGCATGGATTGGTTGACTGTTCATAACGTTTTATTAAATTGTGGTAGTAAGTTTATTGAACTAAAATGTGAAAATGGGGATATTATTCGGGTTGAATCAGGTGAACCGGATAGCTTACCTGTACTGATTTTTTCTATGACTACTGCGAAATACATGAGAAAAGGGTATGAGTCCTATCTTGCATTTGTGTTGAATACCCAAGAGTCGAAAGTAAAGATTGAGTCAGTGTCTGTGGTATGTGAGTACTTGGATGTGTTTCCGGAAGAGTTGCCTGGATTGCCTCCAACTAGGGAAGTCGAGTTTGGTATTGAGTTGGTCCCTGGTACGGCACCTATTTCAGTTGCTCCGTATAGGATGGCACCGTTAGAGTTAAAAGAGTCGAAGGTTCAGCTACAAGAGTTAACAGATAAGGGTTTTGCGAGACCGAGCTATTCTCCGTGGGGAGCTCCAGTACTTTTTATGAAAAAGAAAGATGGGTCGATGAGGTTATTTATAGACTACAGACAGCTCAACAGTGACTGTGAAGAACAAGTATCCTTTACCAAGGATCGATGATCTGTTTGACCAATTGAAAGGAGCGACAGTGTTTTCTAAGACAGACTTAAGGTCCGGTCATTACTAGCTAAGAGTTAAGGAGCAAGATATATCTAAAATCGCGTTTCGGACGAAGTACAGGCACTATGAGTTCCTTGTTATGCCTTTTGGCTTAACAAATGATCCCACCGTGTTTATGGATTTAATGAATCATATTTTTCGACCGTACTTGGATAAGTTCATTGTTGTTTTTATCGATGATATATTAATTTATTCTCGTGATGAGAGTGAGCACGCGGAGCATTCGAGAACTGTTTTGCAGACTTTAAGAGATAAACAATTGTAACAGCCCGAATTAGACCTTAGTTGGAATAGTGGTTTCGAGACCACAAATCTGAGGTCAGAAAAATATTTTATTATTTTTCTTGGTGTTGATTATATGTGTTATAAGTTGTGTGAAAATTCTGTGTGATAATTTTATCGTCTGTGTGTCAAATTTTGAGAAAAGACTTAATTGCATAAAAAGTAAAAGCTATGTGCTGATTGTTTAAATGTCTATTTGTTATGGCTTTATAAATGAAGAGTCCTTATGAGGTTATTAGCCCATTTTATAGTTAGTGGAAGATGATAGCATGGCATAAGGTGTTATTGTTATTTTTCATTAAGGGTAAAGTAGTAAAATGCCAAATAAGTTAATATTTATTAAACAAAACATGAAATTGGTGGCTATAATGTTCACCTTCCACCGAAATTGAGAAAGAAAAATAGAGTTTGAAGCTTCTTCAATTTCGGCACAAACATAGCTCAATCGGGTATGTGTTTTTGATCGGTTTTTGAAAATTTCTACGTTTTTGAAATCGTTGCTTTGTGCTCTACAAAACCCATGCTTAAATTTTTTGAATTGATGATTTTTATAAAATGTGCCATTGATGAAATGGTAAGCTTTGTGATAAGTGTTGGTGTTAAATGAAAGATATGTGTTTATTAAACATGTTTTATTCTTGAACTTTTGATGAATTTAGCTAATTAGGGCTAAATTGAGAAAATAGCATTTTGAAGGATTAACATGTGAAATAAATGAAATGTGTGGGCTTGTATGAATATAGTGAGAATTCGGCTAGGCATGGGTGCAAGCTAATTATGTGAATTTGATGACTTTATGAATTAAGGACTAAAGTGTCAAAATGTGAAAATGTGAGGGCTATTTTGAAAATGCCCTAAATATGTGTGTTTGGACTAAAATGAATGATTTGGTGATTAAATGGATTGAATTTGAATGTGTATAGACCAAGAAAGGAGAGGTTCAAATCGAGATCGAGGCAAAGATAAAGTGCTCGATTGACCGACCATTTCGATAGTTCAACGTCCGAGGTAAGTTCAGACATAATATGAACATTTAGTTATGTTAAATGTTATGAAATGAATGTTATAATGATATTGAAATGTGGATGCTATGTGAGAGTTGAGTTTGAGTTATGTGGCACTAAGTGTGCGTATTCAAAAACGTGATCGAGAAGATCAGCACTGTGTGTGCGAAATAAAATAAGCTTCGACTTTGTGGTTGGCACTGAGTGTGCGATACCGATTGAAGAGCGATTTGATATAAATGCACTATGTGTGCGATGATAATTAAGCTTCGGCTAAAAATTGGGGCACTAAGTGTGCGATTGAATCAAAGAAGAGACGGAAGTTGATCGAAAGGGAAAAGTGAGTATTGAGTAGCAAATGTAATTGATTACTAGGTGTTGATTAAGGTATGCTCGGAACCTATGTGGTTGATGAATCTATGAATGAGATTATGAAATGTTAAATGAGGATTTTGGTTTTGGATGGCATGATATATATACATATATATGTATATGTGAAATAATCTATGTGGTGGTTTGTTTGATTTAAATGTGTTATGTTGCGAACTTTCTGAGCTTTGGAAAGCTTACTGTGTGATTTGTTTCTCTGCTTTGCAGTGTCAGTAAAGCTAGCTCAGATCCGAGAATCATCAGCATCTCAATCACACTATCGGTATTCTATTTTGGTACTTTTGAAAAGATGTACATAGTTAAAATATGGCATGTATAGGCTAGTTGTTTTGAACCATATTTGAGATGTGTAAATAGCCATGTGATATGGCTAGCTAAGTGTTGGTAATGTGCATGGTGAATATGGTATTTGGTGCATATTTTGATATGGCATGATGGAAGTGAATTAGCATATGAATGGTGAGTTCAATGACGAATTAATGCCTTAGTGATTTAGTGAGGTTATGGATGATTTATACCTAGATTTACATGTAATTTGGTTGTATAAAATGGCATGCTTAGAAATGAGATTCTATGTGATGATATGATGATTATTGGACATGAAATTGGTTGCCAAATTGTGTGTATAAAGATGCTCAAATGTACTTGTAGGATTGACCCATGTGGGTGGCATTTTGGCCTTACAAATGGCCTAATTGAGCCCACGGTTGTGGCAACTGCAGCGCGCCTAGTGACCGTGGGGCTAATTCGGTAGCTAGCCTAATAGCACACGGCCAAGACACGGGCGTGCCTAGTAGCCGTGTGAGAAAGTCAGAATATGGCCTAAGAGTACACGACCTTAGCGTACGAGGTGCTGGGTCGCCGTGGGTGTAAAGTCAGATTCGACCACGGCCAAGGCACACGGGCGTGCTTGGTGGCCGTGGATGTGAGTTCAGATTTGACCACAGGGAAGACACACGAGGGTGTCCAACTACCGTGGGAGGCACACGGTTTGCCCACACGGGCGTGTATCCCCTGAAACCTAGAAAAGTTTTAAATTTTGAGAAGTTTCTGTATGTGTTTTGGTTTAGTCCTGACCCCTTCCTAGCATATGTTTAAGGTCTTATAGCCTTAAAAAGGGACTAATTTATTTATGTTTGATGTATTATGATGATGAATGACTTCGTGTCATAAATGGATTGTGAAATGATTCTATTGTCTGGTAATGCCTCTTAACCCTATTCTGGCGACAGTTTCGGGTTAGGGGTGTTACATTTTATTGGTATCAGAGCTACGGTTTAGTCGATTCTCGGACTAACGTAGCGAGTGTGAGTCTAGCTATACATGCCATATATGAAATTGCGATAGTGTGATGAATTTTGTGATTGAAAATGTGTTTTCATATAGTAATGGATCCCGTCGGCGATTCTTGCGATGTAGAAAGCAATGCGCCTGCTCCCGCTCAAGGGACAACGCCGGCCATATCTAGACCGAATGATAGTGGTAAGGGAGGAGAGGCTAAGCAAGCCTTCTTTTGAATGATGAGTAAGTGGTTTACGGAGTTCGTTCGAACGAATCCGGCTGCTCCACAACTTCCACCCCCACAAGTACCTGTTGTGCCATAAGTTGTAGATCCGATCAGATTGAATAAACCACCTGTAGACAAGATTTGGAAATATGGGGCCGAGGAGTTGAGGGCCACATCTGACGACGATGCTGAGCGAGCCGAGTTTTGGCTTGAGAATACAATCAGAGTATTCGATGAGATGTCATTGAACCCTGATGAGTGTATTAAGTGTGCAATTTCCTTGTTGAGAGACATGGCTTATAATTGGTGGAAAACATTGATATCTGTGGTTCCGATAGAGAGAATCACCTGGGACTTCTTTTAAGTTGAGTTCGTAAAGAAGTATATCGATCAACGCTTCATTGATCGTAAAGCGTAAAGAGTTTTTAGAATTGAAACAGGTCGTTGTTCATGCATTCGAGTACTGACGGTAATTCGTAAGACTGAGTCAATACGCAAGGGAATGTGTTTCAACTAAAGCTACTATGTGCAAACATTTCATAGAGGGATTGAATGAAGACATTAAATTGTTGGTTGGGATACTTGATATAAATGAATTTGTTGTGTTAGTCGAAAGAGCATGCAAAGCTGAGGAGCTCAGTAAAGAAAAGAAGAAAGCCGATTCTGAGGCTCGTGATGAAAGGAAGAGATCGATGAATAAGTTCTCTCAACCTTCAATGAAGAGCAAGCAATCGTTCAAATGCATCGTTTGGACATCCAAGTAGAGATCGTTCGAGACAGAGTGCTGGTCCACGAACTCAAGCTCCGAATGAATTAAGTGCTGGTAGCGTTAAGAGTAAATGCACTGAAAAGTGCGGACGAGTGTGGAAGACGACATGTGGGAGAGTATTGGGGCAAGTACAATAATAGAGTTTGTTATAAATGTGGATCTTGAGATCATTTTATTCGAGATTGCCCAAAGATGGTCGAAGAGAAAAATGTTCAGAATGAAAGACCGAGTAATGTGAAGGCTAGAGGTAGACCGCCCAAAAATATCAGAAATGTGAGTGAAAGTCAGAGGGGAACAACTGACACAGCTGTGAGGTCATAAGCGAGAGCACCCGCCCGAGCCTATGCTATACGTGCACGAGAGGGAGCATCATCTCCAGACGTCATCACTAGTACTTTCACTTTATTTGATACTGATGTCATTGCATTGATAGATCCAGGATCATCTCATTTCTATGTGTGTATGAACTTAGTATTGAATAAAAATCTACCTGTTGAGTCTACTAAATTTGTAGTTAGAGTGTCAAACCGCTTAGGCAAGTGTGTTTTGGTGGATAAAATATACATTGCCCATTGATGCTTTGTGATATATGCTTTCTAGCCAATTTGATGTTACTACCATTCGATGAGTTTGACATAATTCTGGGTATGGATTGGCTTACTCTACATAATGCCATCGTGAATTGTAAAAGAAAGAGTATTGAGTTGAAAAGTCAGAATGGTGAGCTAGTTCGAATAGAATCCAATGATATGAAAGGATTACCAGTCGTTATATCTGCGATGAAAGCTATAAACTATGTGAAAAAGGGTTGTGAAGCTTATTTGGCATACGTGATTGATACAAAAGTGTCGGAAAAGAAAGTTGAATCTGTGCCTGTGGTATGTGAGTTTCCAGATATGTTTCCTGAAGAGTTACCAGGATTACCTCTAATTCAGGAAGTCGAATTTGGCATTAAATTAGTGCCGAGGACGACTCCCATTTCTATAGCTCCGTATAGAATGGCACCAACAGAATTGAAAGAGTTAAAGTCGCAGTTGCAAGAATTAAGCGATAGAGGATTTGCACGACCGAAGTTTCTCACCGGGAGCTCTGTGTTATTTGTGAAAAGAAAGATGGAACTATGAGAATGTGTATTGATTATCGACAGTTGAACAAAGTAACGATAAAGAAAAAACACCTGCTGCCTCGTATTGATGATTTGTTTGATCAGCTGAGAGGTGCTACAGTGTTTTCAAATATAGATTTGAGATCGGGTTACTATCAGTTAAGAGTTAAAGAATCTAATGTGTCAAAAACTGCTTTCAGAACAAGGTACGAACATTACGAATTCTTAGTGATTCCTTTCGGACTAACAAATGCTCCTGCAGTGTTTATGGATCTGATGAATCGGATATTCAAACCGTATTTGGATCGCTTTGTAGTGGTGTTCATTGATGATATTTTAATCTATTCGTGTGATGAGATACAGCATGCCGAACATTTGAGAATTGTGCTACAAACTCTGCGTGAGAAACAGTTGTATGCTAAGTTTAGTAAATGTGAATTTTGGTTGCGTGAAGTTGGTTTTCTGGGGCATATTGTGTCAATTTCTTAGGGATACGAGTTGATCCTAGTACAATCTCTGCTATATTAGAATGGAAGCCTCTCGAGAAATGTGTCCAAGTCCGTAGTTTTTCGGGACTAGCGGGATATTATAGACGGTTTGTGAAAGGCTTCTCGATGATTGCGACTCCGTTGTGAAGTTGCTACAAAAAGATGTTAAATTTGAATGGTCGAGAAAAGTGTCATCGAGTTTTGAAATTTGTAGAAAGTGTTGTTGACGGAAGCACCGGTGTTTGTTCAACCGGAATCGGGAAAAGAATTCATAGTTTCTGATGATGCATCATTTGAATGGTTTGAAATTTTGTGTCTTTGATGCAAGAAGGCAAAGTTATTGCTTATGCTTCGAGGCGACTAAAGCCCCATGAAAAGAATTACCCAACGCCACGACCTTGAATTGGCCGCGATTGTGTTCGCATTGAAAATATGGCGTCATTATTTATTTGGTGAGAAGTGTCATATCTTTACAGATCATAAGAGTTTGAAGTACTTGATGACTCAGAAAGATTTGAATTTACGACAAAGAAGATGGTTAGAATTGTTGAAAGACTATGAACTTGTGATAAATTATCACCCGGGTAAAGCTAATGTTGTAGCTGATGCTTTGAGCCGAAAGTCCATATGTACTTTGCGAGCAAAGAATGCTCAAAAAGATCTATGTGATGATAGTGCGGTTATGGCCGAGTTAAAAATTAAACCGATGTTTGTACATCAGATTTGTGATGCTCAGAAAAATGATGTTGAAATGATGGATAAATGAACTCAATATGAATTGAATGCTGAATCAGAATTTTGAGTTGATAGTGATGATTATTTGAGATTTAGAGATCGGATTTGTGTTCCGAGAAATTCAGAGTTAATTTCGATGATTTTGAATGAAGCTCATAATAGTCTATTAACTGTACATCCTGGGAGTACGAAAATGTATAATGATCTGAAACAATTTTATTGGTGGCATGGTATGAAACGAGACATCTCTGACTTTGTGTCGAAATGTTTAATTTGTCAGTAAGTTAAAGCCGAACATCAGGTACCGTCTGGATTGTTGCAACCGATTATGATTCTTGAGTGGAAATGGGAAAGGATCACAATGGACTTTGTGCCGAGATTGCCTTTATCTCCGAGAAAGAAAGATACAATTTGGGTGATAGTTGACAGATTGACAAAATCAGCTCATTTTGTTCCGGTGAGAACAGATTATTCACTTGATAAATTGGCTGAATTGTATATTGCTGAGATTGTGAGGTTGCACGGGGTGCCACTATCTGTTGTGTCTGACAGAGATCCGAGATTTACCTCGCGATTTTTGAAGAAATTGCAAGAGGCTTTAGGCACAAAATTGCATTTCAGTATTGCGTTTCATCCGCAAACGGATGGTCAGTCCGAGCGAATCATTCAGATTCTTGAAGATATGTTGAGATGTTGTATACTTGAGTTTGGGACTACGTGGGAAAAACATTTACCGTTGATTGAATTTGCATACAACAACAGTTTTCAATCTAGCATTAAAATGGCACCGTATGAGGCCCTCTACGGTCGAAAATGTCAAACTCCATTGTATTGGACTGAGCTAAGTGAGAATAAAATTCACGGGGTTGATCTTATCAAAGAGACTGAGCAAAAAGTGAAAGTGATACGTGACAGTTTGAAAGCGGCTTCAGATCGTCAAAAGTCTTATGCAGATTTGAAACGAAAAGATATTGAATTCGAAGTCGGCGATAAAGTGTTTTTGAAAGTATCTCCGTGGAAGAAAATACTTCAATTTGGCCGAAAAGGCAAGCTGAGTCCGAGATTCATCGGACCGTATGAGATCATTGAGCGAGTTGGGCCAGTTGCTTACAAATTGATGTTGCCACCTGAGTTAGAAAGGATTCTTAACGTGTTTCATGTGTCAATGCTTCGACGGTACAGATCAGACCCGTCTCATGTAATTGCTCCTACTGAGGTTGAGATTGAGTTAGACTTGTCGTATAGTGAAGAACCGATCCAAATTGTGGCACGTGATAACAAAGAGTTGAGAAATAAGAAAATCTCTTTAGTGAAAGTATTGTGGCACAAACACGGAATTGAAGAGGCTACGTGGAAGCTCGAGAACATTATGAAAGAGCAATACCCACACTTATTCATTGGTAAGATTTTCGGGGACGAAAATCCCTAAGGGGGAGAGTTGTAACAGCCCGAATTAGACCCTAGTCGGAATAGTGGTTTCCAGACCACAAATCTAAGGTCGGAAAAATATTTTATTATTTTTCTTAGTGTTGATTATATGTGTTATAACCTATGTGAAAATTTTGTGTGATAATTTTATCGACTGTGTGTCAAATTTTGAGAAAGGACTTAATTGCATAAAAAGTAAAAGCTGTGTGTTGATTGTTTAAATGTCTATTTGTTATGGCTTTATAAATGAAGAGTCCTTATGAGGTTTTTAGCCCATTTTATAGTTAGTGGAAGATGATAGCATGGCATAAGGTGTTATTATTATTTTTCATTAAGGGTAAAGTAGTAAAATGCCAAATAAGTTAATATTAATTAAACAAAACATGAAATTGGTGGCTATAATGTTCACCTTCCACCGAAATTGAGAAAGAAAAATAGAGTTTGAAGCTTCTTCAAGTTCAGCACAAACATAGCTCAATCGGGTATGTGTTTTTGATCAGTTTTTGAAAATTTCTACGTTTTTGTAATCGTTGCTTTGTGCTCTACAAAACCCATGCTTAAATTTTGTGAATTGATGATTTTTATAAAATGTGCCATTGATGAAATGGTAAGCTTTGTGATAAGTGTTGGTGTTAAATGAAAGATATGTGTTTATTAAACATGTTTTATTCTTGAACTTTTGATGAATTTAGCTAATTAGGGTTAAATTGAGAAAATAGCATTTTGAAGGATTAACATGTGAAATAAATGAAATGTGTGGGCTTGTATGAATATAGTGAGAATTCGGCTAGGCATGGGTGCAAGCTAATTATGTGAATTTGATGACTTTATGAATTAAGGACTAAAGTGTTGAAATGTGAAAATATGAGGGCTATTTTGTAAAATGCCCTAAATATGTGTGTTTGGACTAAAATGAATGATTTGGTGATTGAATGGATTGAATTTGAATGTGTATAGACCAAGAAAGGAGAGGTTCGGATCAAGATCGAGGCAAAGATAAAGTGCTCGATTGACCGACCGTTTTGATAGTTCAACGTCCGAGGTAAGTTCGGACATAATACGAACATTTAGTTATGTTAAATGTTATGAAATGAATGTTATAATGATATAGAAATGTGGATGCTATGTGAGAGTTGAGTTTGAGTTATGTGGCACTAAGTGTGCGTATTCAAAAACGTGATCGAGATGATCAACACTGTGTGTGCGAAATAAAATATGCTTCGACTTTGTGGTTGGCACTGTGTGTGCGATATCGATTGAAGAGCGATTTGATATAAATGCACTATGTTTGCGATGATAATTAAGCTTCGGCTAAAAATTGGGGCACTAAGTGTGCGATTGAATCAAAGAAGAGACGGAAGTTGATCGAAAGGGAAAAGTGAGTATTGAGTAGCAAATGTAATTGACTACTAGGTGTTGATTAAGGTATGCTCGAAACCTATGTGGTTGATGAATCTATGAATGAGATTATGAAATGTTAAATGAGCATTTTTGTTTTGGATGGCATGATATATATACATATATATGTATAAGTGAAATAATCTATGTGGTGGTTTGTTTGATTTAAATGTGTTATGTTGCGAACTTACTAAGCTTTGGAAAGCTTACTGTGTGATTTGTTTCTCTACTTTGCAGTGTCAGTAAAGCTAGCTCGGATCCGGGAATCATCAGCATCTCAATCACACTATCGGCATTCTATTTTGGTACTTTTGAAAAGATGTACATAGTTAAAATATGGCATGTATAGGCTAGTTGTTTTGAACCATATTTGAGATGTGTAAATAGCCATGTGTTATGGCTAGTTAAGTGTTGGTAATGTGCATGGTGAATATGGTATTTGGAACATATTTTGATATGGCATGATGGAAATAAATTAGCATATGAATGGTGAGTTCAATGATGAATCAATGCCTTAGTGATTTAGTGAGGTTATGGATGATTTATACCTAGATTTACATGTAATTTGGTTGTATAAAATGACATGCTTAGAAATGAGATTCTATGTGATTGTATGATGATTATTGGACATGAAATTGGTTGCCAAATTGTGTGTATAAAGATGCTCAAATGTGCTTGTAGGATTGACCCATGTGGGTGGCATTTTGGCCTTACAAATGGCCTAATTGTGCCACACGGTTGTGGCACGCGGGCGTGCCTAGGGACCGTGGGGCTAAGTCAGTAGCTAGCCTAATAGCAAACGGCCAAGACACGGTCGTGCCTAGTAGTCGTGTGAGAAAGTCAGAATATGGCCTAAGAGTACACGGCCTTAGCACACGAGGTGTTGGGTGGCTGTGGGTGTAAAGTCAGATTCGACCACGGCCAAGGCACACGGGCGTGCTTGGTGGCCGTGGATGTGAGGTCAGATTCAACCACGAGGAGGACACACGGGGGTGTCGAACTACTGTGGGAGGCACACGGTTTGCCCACACGGGCGTGTATCCCCTGAAACCTAGAAAAGTTTTAAATTTCGAGAAGTTTCTGTATGTGTTTCGGTTTAGTCCTGGCCCCTTCCTAGCATGTGTTTAAGGTCTTATACGCCTTAAAAAAGGACTAATTATTTATGTTTGATGTATTATGATGATGATTGACTTCGTGTCGTAAATGGATTGTGAAATGATTCTATTGTCCAGTAATGCCTCTTAACCCTATTTTGGGAATGGTTTCGGGTTAGGGGTGTTACAGCAGTTGTATGCCAAGTTTAGTAAAAGTGAGTTTTGGCTCCGAGAGGTCAGATTCTTAGGACATATCGTGTCGGATGATGGAATTATAGTTGACCCGAGTAAGATCTCGGCTATTGTTGAGTGGTAACTGCCGAGGAATGTATCAGAGATCAGAAGCTTTCTAAGCTTAGCGAGTTAGTACAGACGGTTCGTTAAAGGATTCTCCATGATTGCTACTCCAATGACGAGGTTGCTATAGAAAGATGTCAAGTTCGAAAAGACGAAAAAATGCCAACAGGGTTTCGAGAAACTAAAGGCGTTGTTGACTGAAGCTCCAATTTTAGTGCAACTGGAACCAGGAAAAGAATTCATAGTGTATAGCGATGCGTCCTTGAATGGATTGGGATGCGTGCTCATGCAAGAAGGCAAGGTAATATCATATGCCTCGAGACAACTGAAGCCGCATGAGAAAAACTATCCGACTCACGACTTAGAGTTAGCCGCCATAGTGTTCGCACTGAAGATTTGGAGACACCATTTGTATGGCGAGAGATGCCGAGTGTTCACCAACCATAAAAGTCTAAAGTATTTGATGACTCAAAAGGAACTGAACCTTTGCCAACGGAGATGGCTAAAGCTCATAAAAGATTACGAACTAGCGATCGACTATCACCCGGGGAAGCCAAACGTGGTCGCCGATGCTTTAAGTAGGAAGTTATTGTTTGCCTTGAGGGCTATGAACACTCAGTTGTTAGTAGCCGATGATGGTTCGATTTTAGCTGAGTTGAGAGCGAAACCAACGTTTTTGCAAGAGATCTACGACGCTTAGAAAGGTGATAAAGAATTACAAGCTAAGATAACTCAGTGTGAGACGGGTATAGAATCAGACTTTCGGATGGGTTCAGATGGTTGTTTAATGTTTCGAGACAGAATTTGTGTGCCTAAGGACGATGAGCTTATTTGGAAGATTTTGCATGAAGCACATAGCAGTTGTATGTCTATACATCCGGGTAGTGTGAAAATGTACAATGACTTGAAGAAAATGTATTGGTGGTCAGGAATGAAGAGAGACGTTTCAGAGTGTGTCTCTAAGTGCCTAATATGTCAGCAAGTGAAAGCTAAACACCAAGTACCTTCGGGTTTACTTCAGCCTCTGATGGTTCTCGAATGGAAATGGGACTGTATTACTATGGATTTCGTGTCCGGGTTACCTTGGACGCCAAGGAAGAAAGATGTTGTATGGGTTGTGGTTGATAGGCTAACAAAGTCAGCTCATTTCATACTGGTGCGTATGGATTATCCGCTTGAAAAATTGGTTGATTTGTATGTTTCCGAAATTGTGAGACTCTATGGAGTGCCCTTGTCGATTATTTCGGATAGAGATCCGAGATTTACCTCGCGGTTTTGGAAAAAGTTACAAGAAGCTTTGGGGACAAAGTTGAATTTTAGCACGGCTTTCCATCCGCAAACCGACGGTCAGTCGGAGAGAGTAATCCAAATTCTTGAAGACATGTTGCGGTGTTGTGTACTTGAATTCCAAGGCAGTTGGGAAAAGTATTTACCGCTAGTAGAGTTTGCCTACAACAATAGTTATCAGTCGAGTTTGAAAATGGCACCTTATGAGGCTTTGTATGGGCGTAAGTGCCGAACGCCCTTGTATTGGATCAAACTCAGAGAAAATGAGATGCACGGGGTTGACTTAGTCAAAGAGACCGAAGAGAAAGTAAAGGTAATTCATGACTGTTTGAAGGCCGCTTCGGATAGACAGAAATCCTACGCGGATTTGAAATGAAAAGAGATTGAGTTTCAAGTCGGTGATAAGGTATTTTTGAAAGTATCCCCATGGAAGAAAGTCCTCAGAGTCGGTAAGAAAGGAAAATTAAGTCCACGTGTTATTGGACCTTATGAGGTGATTGAAAAAAATTGGGCCGGTAGCATATCGTTTAGCCTTGCCAACCTAGTTAGAAAAGATCCACGATGTATTCCATGTGTCTATGTTGCGCCATTACCGTTCTGACCCATCACATGTGATTTCACCAACAGAGGTTGAGATTTGTTAAGATATGACTTAAGGTGAAGAGCCAGTTAAGATTTTAGCTCGGGAGATTAAACAATTGAGAAATAAAAGTATATCACTCGTGAAAGTACTATGGCATAGACATGGGGTTGAAGAGGCCACATGGGAGCCCGAGGAGACTATGAGAGATCAATACCAAAACCTTTTCATTGGTAAGATTTTCGGGGACGAAAATCCCTAAGGGGGAGAATTGTAACAGCCTGATTTTGGGGCTAGTCGGAACAGTGGTTTAAGAACCACTAATCAAAGGCCGGAGAAATTATTTTTAATATTATTTTATATGTTATAGCATGATTATATGAGTACATGAAAATTTTGGTGAATTAATTTTAGCGATTTCATGCATAATTTTTTAAAAAGGACTAAATCGCATAAAGTGCTAAAGTTTTGTTCTACAAGCTAAAGGTGTTAAATAGCTATGGAACACTAAAGTAGAGGTCCTTATTTAGTAAAAATACCAATAAAATTAGTGGTGGTTGGACATGGAATTCAAAAATCATGAATGGCCAAAGTTTGGTGGCATTAGGTGACTAAATGAATAAAATACAATAAAACAAAGAAAGAGTTATCATCTTTTCCCATTTTCTTCCTCTTCCACCGAAAATACCAGCAAAAAAAAGGGTTTTGGAAGCTTGAAATTTTAGCAACTCTTTTACGCTTGCAAGTAAGTGATTTTAATGGTCATTCTTGATAATTTTTGTACTTTTGGGACCCTTGTAGCATAAGTTAACTAATGGAGGGACTATTTTTCAAAATGGTTGAGAGTCTAGGGTTTTACCATGTGAGTATTCATGTTGTTTGCTGAAATTTTATGAAAGAAAATGAATCTTGGTTGTTAAATAAACAACTTTTGTGAAAGGGGTTTTCATAAAACAGCTAAAAGGACCATTTTGAGAAGTTTATAAAATAGGTTGTAAATGTGAGAAATAATTGAAAATTGTGAGTTGCTATAAGAGTAATAAAGGTTAAGCTAGGCTTGTTAAAGGAGGAAATTTGATTAAAATCGTTTTACGAGCCTAGGAGTAAAATCATAATTATGTGAAAGTCTAGGGGCAAAATGGTAATTTTACCCAAGTATGAATTATAGATTGTCTTGATTAATGTGTTGATTAAATAAGTGAATTTTTCATTATAGATCAAGAAAAATGGAGTTCGGACCTAGACCGGGGGAAAACCAAGCTAGTAGACTAATTCAATCTAGTCGCCCACTTTTTGTATACCGAGGTAAGTTGTACGTAAATAATACAACTTTATTGTTATTATGTATTGAACAATTAATATTGCATGATGTGTTTGATTATTGTTGTGAATATGCATGATGAGAATTGTTGTAGTAAAAACTTTGGGTTGAACCTTAGGAATATATTGGATATCCATGCCATGACATTTGGGTGATATGTGTGCTAATGTAAGACCATGTCTGGGACATGGCGTCGGCCACATTATGAGAGCCAGTGTAAGACCATGTCTAGGACATGTCATCGGCGTTGATATGTGTGCTAGTGTAAGACCATGTCTGGGACATGGCATCAGCCACATTATGAGAGCCAGTGTAAGACCTTGTCTGAGACATGGCATCGGCATTGAAACGAGAGCTAGTGTAAGACCATGTCTGGGACATGCCATCGGCCTCGACATGTGAGCCAGTGTAAGACCATGTCTAGAACATGGCATCGACATTTTACCCTCTTGTGTGAGGCTTATCGGATATCCTTTAGTATTCGAAATGGTTCCACGGGTTATTTAAAGCTTATGATAAAGATATGAAAGGATATAATCATGTTGTGAGTGGTACATGTTCTTACTCAAAACTCAAGAGATATGAGCTTAGTTATGATGCCTTAATGGTGAGGATGAAATTGAGTAAGTTCTATCTATGAGAATGATTTCGGGACGATCTTGTAATCTTTGGATTATACTTGTGATGTGTAAATATGTAGTAAATCTACCATTGTTAAATTAAGAATGTTGTGCTGGTTTATAATACGTCATGTGTTTAAAGATGCATGGTTGATGTTGTTACTTATTTACATGCAACTTACTAAGCTTTATGCTTACTCCATCTCTTTTCCATTTTCCTTTAGTGCCACCAAGCTAGCTCGGGGATCAAGGGACGTCGGATTCTTCGATCACATTATCACCTGAAATTTTTGGTATAATTAGTTTAAATGTTTTGAGCATGGCATGTATAGGGACTTAGTCTTTTGTTAAGTGTCATATTGGGTTAGCCAAATGTGTTGGCTTGTGATGAAGTTGATTCATTTTTTATATGGCCATAGTTGATGGCTAATACTTGTTGTTGTTAAATGCGAATATTATTGTTAAATGCAAATATATGGTCAAGGTTTTGACACACGGGTGGAAACACGGGTGTGTTGTAATAGTCCAATTTATACCCTAGTCGGAACAGTGGTTTCGGGACCACAAATCCGAGTCAGTAAAATATTTTAGTATTATTTTCTATGCTTTTGATATGTGATTAAGCATGTGGTAACATTCCGTAAGTTAATTTGTCTGTCTGTGTGTTTAATTTGATAAAAGGACTAAATCGTTTAAAAGGTAAAAGTAGCCTTCTAATTGATTGAGTAGCCTAATTGTTGTGTCTCCTTAAATAGGAGGATTTATGTTGCAATTTAGCCAATTCTAAGATTAGTGGACGGTGGTGGACCTTTATTTTAAGGTTAATAAAATAGAAATTGTTATAATAATATATATGATATAATATACAAATATTAGAAAGCCATTATATTGGTATTCATCTTTCTATTAGAACCGAAACAAAGAAAAGAAAAAGAGAATAAGAAGGCTAGGGTATTCGGCCATTTCTAAGTTCATTTCAAGGTATGATTTTAATCGGTTTTTGATAATTTCTACGTTTCTGTAATCGTTGCTTAATCTACTATCAAACCCAAGTTTCAATTTTATGAATTGATGATGTTTATGAGTTGTGCCATTGATGAAATGGTGAGCTTTGTGATGATTATTGGTGTTAAATGAAAGATATGTGTTTAATGAACATGTTTTGTTCTTGAATTTTTGATGAATTTAGCTAATTAGGGCTAAATTGTGAAAATAGCGTTTTGAGGGACTAATTTGTGAAATAGCTGAAATGTATGGACTTGTATGTGATACATGAGTATTCGGCTAAGCATGGGTATATGGTGATTTTGTGTATTTGATGATTTTGTGAAATAGGGACTAAAATGTCCAAATGTGAAGATATGAGGACTAGAGTGTAAATTGCCCTCAATATGTGTTCTTTGATTGAAATGAATGAATTAGTGAATAAATGGATTACATTTGAATATGTATAGATCAAGAATCGAAGAAAACAGACTTAGATCGCGGGAAAGCAAAAGTAACTGAGTAGCCGTTTCCATTTCCGTTAAACCGAAATCGAGGTAAGTCGATATACAAATAAATGCGTTGTTGTAAATTATGAATGTTCATATGGTTATTAATGATGATAAATGCATATGAGATGTTGAATATATGAACTTCGAGATAAGATCGACCTAGTGTTAGCATCCGAGAAGTCCCGTTTGAATCTAGGAATAGATAGGATTAACTATGTCATGACATAGGTGTCTGTTCTGAAATATCATGTAAGACCACGTCTGGGACGTCGGCGTTGATATGAGATTTCGTGTAAGACCATGTCTGGGACATTGGCATCGTATTAATTCGAGTAAGACCCTGTCTGGGACAGTGGCATCGATATCTGTTTACGTGTAAGACCATGCCCGGGACATTGGCATCGTATTAATTCAAGTAAGACCCTGTCAGGGACAGTGGCATCGATATATGTTTACGTGTAAGACCATGTCCGGGGTAGTGGCAGCGTATTAATTCGTGTAAGACCCTGTTTGGGACAGTGGCATCGATATCCAATTACATTCAAGACCACGTCTGGGACGTTGGCATTGTATAACTATTCCGGACACATTGCGTATTTTATTAGATTCCGAACGGTTCAATGGCCAAGTTCAAGAAATGAATGATTATGTGAATTGTACATATGTTTCAGTTATGTTTGATAAGTACACTTTGTGTGTATAAGACGGTAAGTATTTTCTTAAACTTACCTAGATGAGTTATGCATTTGAATATGAGAATGTAAGTGTGTTATACGAATAGAAAAGCTATAAGCTAATAAAGTATATAGTGATATGCAAGATTGAAAGATGTATGGCCTAAGTGTATGTACTAAGAAGAATTATGATTGTGCAACTGAGCCATTAGAGAACTTAGATTGATTATATGTTTTGAATGCTTATATGCTAAGTTTATTTGTATATGGCTTACTAAGTTTTGAAAGCTTACTTTGTGTGTGTTTTCTCTATTTTATAGATCGTCAAAGCTACTGAAGGCTCGGGGACCATCGAGGATCGTCATCACACTTCGCAAACTCATTTTGGTATCTTTTGGAAATGTATATAGCTAGATATGGCATGTATAGGCTAGATATTTGGTTAAGAATGAGATGTGAACTTAGCCATGTGATTTGGCTAGTTAAGTGTTGGTAATATGCATTAATGAATATGATAAATGGTGCATAATTTGGTATGCTTTGATAGCATATGAAATGTTTAAGTTTATTGTAAGTGTGTGGATGAATTATGCTTGTGTATATATGAGTTTTAGTCTAGTAAATTGGCATGAATGGAATTGGATTTGAATGTAGAGATTGGATGATTATTTTGATATGTTCTTGGTTGTCAAATGTGCATGAGATGTAATGGTAATTTGCTTGTAAGTATGACCCTAATGTGGGTGGCATTTTAGCCTTGCAAATGGCCTATTTTGCCACACGGTTGTGGCACACGAGCGTGCCTGATGACCGTGGGTGTAAGTCAGTATTTAGCTAAGAGTGCAAGGCCATGGCACACAGGCGTGCCTAATAGCCGTGTGGTTTAGTCAGGATCGACCACGGCCGAGGTACACGGGCGTACTTGGTGGCCGTGGAGTTAAGTCAGGTTCGACCACGTGGGAGACACATGGGCGTGTCTAGCAGCCGTGGGAGGCACACGGCCTGCCCACACGGGCGTGTAACCCCTGAAACTTTGAAAAGTTTTAAATTTTTGAGAATTTCCGTAAGAGTTCGGCATAGTCCCGACCCTACTCTAAAGCATGTTTGAGGTCTTGAGGACCTAATCAAGGGACACTATGATGTGATTTGATGAATTGTATTATGAATTATGTGTAAAAGTCTCAGATATGTCTGGTAACGCCTGTAACCCTAATTTGGCGACGGACACGGGTTAGGGGTGTTACATTTGGTTGGTATCAGAGCTACGATTTAGTCGATTCTAGGACTAACGTAGCGTGTCAGATTCTAGCTATACATGCCATATTTCTGAACTGTGCTAGTGTTATGAATCCTGACGTATAAAATGTGATTTTCGTATAGTAATGGATCCCGAAAGAGGCATAGCTGACGACGTAGAAATTAATGCGCCTATTCCCGCTGAAGGGACAGCGCCCTCTGATCCGAGACCGATTACGAGCGGTTAAGAGGGAGAAGCTAAACAAGCTTTCTTCCAAATGATGAGTGAATGGTTCACCCAATTCGTAAGAAATAACCCGACTGTTTCGCAACCTCTGCCCCCGGTTAATCCCCCTCAGACTACAGTTGTGCCACCGGTTATGTATCCGAATCTGTTGAATAAGCCTTCGGTTGACAAGATCCGTAAATATGAGGCTGAAGAGTTCAGGGCTACTAGTGATGATGATGCCGAAAAGGTCGAAATCTAGTTAGAAAACACAATCCGGGTATTCGATGAAATGTCATTGAGTCCTGAAGAACATATTAAATATGTTGTATCTTTGTTACGAGACGCAGCCTATCAGTGGTGGAAAATTTTGATTTCGTTTGTTCCTAAAGAACAGATCACATGGAATTTCTTTCAGTCTGAGTTCAGAAAGAAATACATTATTCAGAGATTCATTGATCAGAAACAAAAAGAATTTTTGGAATTGAAACAAGGTCACATGTCTGTCACTGAATACAAATGAGAGTTTGTGAGATTAAGTCAGTATGCTCGGGAATGTGTTTCGATTGAAGCGATAATGTGTATAAGATTCAAAAATGGCCTAAATGAAGATATCCAATTGCTAGTTGGTACTCTGGAGATACAAGAGTTCATAGTGCTATTTGACTGAGCATGCGAAGATGAGTCTGAAGCCAGAGATATGAAAAAGAGATTTTGGAGCAAATCATTTCAGTCTGCCTCGAAGAAATTCCGAGATGAACATAGCCGTTCAAAGGCTAATGTGAGGCATTCGAGTAGAGATCGAGCTAGATCACAATTGAGCTCCAAAGCTCCGGCAACTTCAATAGCAAGTGTTGGGAATGTTCGATCCGAACGACCTGAGTGCAAGCATTGTGGTAAAAGACATCCAAGAAGTTGTAGATTGAATAACCGGGCTTGTTCAGATGTGGATCATTAGATCATTTCATTCGTGATTGCCCAGAGTCTGTTGAGCCAGAGACTATTCAGAATTTGAGATCAGATAATGCTCCAGTGAGGGGTAGACCTTCGCGAAATACAAGAAATGACAGTGGTAGTCAGAGAACTACGAGAGATATTGTTGCGAGATCTGAAGCTAGAGCGCCTGCCAAAGCGTATGCCATTCGAGCTCGTCAGGAAACTTCATCTCCTGATGTTATAACTGGTACTTTTATGCTTTATGATATTTCTGTGATTTCATTGATAGACCCTGGTTCTACTCATTCGTACATATGCATAAATTTAGTATCCAGTAAGACTTTGCCTGTAGAGTCTACTGAATTTGTTATAAAAATATCAAACCCCTTAGGTAAAAGTGTCCTGGTTGACAAAGTATACAAGAACTGTCCGTTAATGTTTCGAGATATCCGTTTCCCTGCTAATTTGATGCTATTACCGTTTGATGAGTTTGATATAATTCTGGGTATGGACTGGTTGATGTTGCATGATGCTGTTGTGAATTGTAAAAGAAAGAATATTAATTTGAGTTGTCAAAATGGTAAAATAGTTCGTATTGAGTCGGATGATTTAAATGGATTGCCTGCTGTGATATCTGTGTTGAAAACTCAGAGTTATATGAAAAAGGGTTACGAAGCGTATTTTGCTTATGTGATTGATTCAAAAGTGTCTGAAAAGAAAGTTGAATCAGTGCCAGTTGTTTATGAGTTTTCTGATGTATTTCCGGAAGAATTGCCGGGACTGCCTCGAATACGTGAAGTTGAATTTGGTATTGATCTGTTGCCTGGTACGACACCTATTTCGATAGCTCCGTATAGAATGACACCAACAGAGTTGAAAGAATTGAAGTCACAGCCACAAGAATTGACTGACAGAGGGTTCGCTAGACTGAGTTTCTCACCTTGGGGTGCTCAGATTCTGCATTTGTGAAAAGAAAGATGGCACGATGAGAATGTGCATTGACTATCGTCAGTTGAACAAAGTGACCATAAAGAACAAATACCTATTGCTCAGGATTGACGATTTATTTGATCAGTTAAAAAGAGCTACTATGTTTTCGAAGATAGATCTGAGATCGGGTTACTACCAGTTGCGAGTAAAAGATTCAGACATTTCGAAAACTGCTTTCAGAACAAGGTATATGAGTTTTTAGTTATGCCTTTCGGACTAACAAATGCTCCTGCTATTTTTATGGATCTGATGAACAGAATTTTCAGACCGTACCTAGATCGATTTGTTGTTGTATTCATTGACGACATTTTGATTTATTCACGGAATGAAACTGAACATCCTGAACATCTAAAAATTTTGTTGCAAACTCTGAGAGAAAAGCAATTGTATGCGAAAATCAGTAAATGTGAATTCTGGTTGCGTGAAGTTAGTTTCTAGGACATATAGTATCAGCCTCTGGAATACGAGTTGATCTGAACAAGATTTCTGCTATTCTGGATTGGAAACCTCCGAAGAATGTGTCTAAAGTCCGTAGCTTTCTAAGACTAACTGGTTATTATCGCAGGGTTGTAAAAGTATATTCAGTGATAGCAACTCTGTTGACCAGATTACTACTGAAAGATGTAAGATTTGAATGGTCTGATTAATGTCAGAAAAGTTTTGATCAGTTGAAAACTCTTTTGACTGAAGCTCTGGTTTTGATACAGCCAGAAACAGGCAAAGAATTTATAATATACAGTGATGCTTCGTTGAATGGTCATGGATGTGTATTGCTGCAAGAAGGCAAAGTAATAGCTTAAACCTCAAAATAATTGAAGTCGCATGAAAAGAATTATCCGACACATGATCTTGAGCTAGCTGCATTCTTGAGTTTAACGGTACGTGGGAACAGTACTTACCACTGATTGAATTTATTTATAATAATGGTTTTCAGTCAAGCATCAAATTAGCACCTTATGAAGCTTTGTACGGACGTAAATGTCGTACACCTCTGTATTGGACTGAACTCAATGAAAATAAGCTACACGGGGTTGATTTGATAAAAGATACTGAACATAAAGTAAAAGTAATCCGTGATAATCCGAAATCAGCATCTGATCGTCAGAAGTCTTACACATACTTGAAAAGAAAAGATATAGAATTTGAGATCAGTGACAAAGTGTTTTGAAAGTATCTCTGTGGAAGAAAGTGTTTCGATTCGGACGTAAAGGCAAGTTGAGTCCTAGATTCATCGAACCGTATGAGATTATTGAGCGAGTTGGGCCAGTTGCATACAGATTATTGTTACCTTCTGAACTAGAAAAGATACACAATGTATCTCATGTATTGATGCTCCGTAGATATCGATCCGATCCGTCACATGTGATTGTTCTATCTGAAATTGAAATCCGATCTAATATGTCATATAAGGAAGAACCGATCCGTATCTTAGCTCGTGAAGTGAAAGAATTGCGAAATAAAAGAATTCCGTTAGTTAAAGTGTTATGGCATCGACACGGAGTAGAAGAGGCTATGTGGGAGCCTGAAGATTTATTGAGACAGTAATATCCGAATCCGAATTGTAACAGTCCGATTTATACCCTAGTCGGAACAGTGGTTTCAGGACCACAAATCCGAGTCAGTAAAATATTTTAATATTATTTTCTATGCTTTTGATATGTGATTAAGCATGTGGTAACATTCCGTAAGTTAATTTGTCTATCTGTGTGTTTAATTTGATAAAAGGACTAAATCGTGTAAAAGGTAAAAGTAGCCTTCCAATTGATTGAGTAGCCTAATTGTTGTGTCTCCTTAAATTGGAGGATTTATGTGGCAATTTAGCCAATTGTAAGATTATTGGACGGTGGTGGACCTTGATTTTAAGGTTTATGAATTATTTTATTTAAGGTTAATAAAATATAAATTGTTATAATAATATATATGATATAATATACAAATATTAGAAAGCCATTATATTGGTATTCATCTTTCTATTAGAACCGAAACAAAGAAAAGAAAAAGAGAATAAGAAGGCTAGGGTATTCAGCCATTTCTAAGTTCAATTCAAGGTATGATTTTAATCGGTTTTTGATAATTTCTACGTTTCTGTAATCGTTGCTTAATCTACTATCAAACCCATGTTTCAATTTTATGAATTGATAATGTTTATGAGTTGTTCCATTGATAAAATGGTGAGCTTTGTGATGATTATTAGTGTTAAATGAAAGATACGTGTTTAATGAACATGATTTGTTCTTGAATTTTTGATGAATTTAGCTAATTAGGGCTAAATTGTGAAAATAGCATTTTGAGGGACTAATTTGTGAAATAGTTGAAATGTATGGACTTGTATGTGATACATGAGTATTCGGCTAAGCATGGGTATATGATGATTTTGTGTATTTGATGATTTTGTGAAATAGGGACTAAAATGTCCAAATGTGAAAATATGAGGACTAGAGTGTAAATTGCCCTAAATATGTGTTCTTTGATTGAAATGAATGAAATAGTGAATAAATGGATTACATTTGAATATGTATAGATCAAGAACCGAAGAAAACGGACTTAGATCGCGGGAAAGCAAAAGTAACTGAGTAGCCGTTTCCATTTCCATTAAACCGAACTCGAGTTAAGTCGATATACAAATAAATGCGTTGTTGTAAATTATGAATGTTCATATGATTATTAATGATGATAAATGCATATGAGATGTTGAATATATGAACTTCGAGATAAGATCGACCTAGTGTTAGCATCTGAGAAGTCCCGTTTGAATCTAGGAATAGATAGGATTAACTATGTCATGACATAGGTGTCTGTTCTGAAATATCATGTAAGACCACGTTTGGGAAGTCAGCGTTGATATGAGATTTCGTGTAAGACCATGTTCGGGATATTGGCATTGCATTAATTCGAGTAAGACCATGTCTGGGACAGTGGCATCGATATCTGTTTACGTGTAAGACCATTGATCGCTGTGAATCAGAGCTTTAAAATTTATAAAGAGAATGATCGAACCTGGAAACTAACTCTGACAACGATTGAGGTAAGTGCACCTATCGAATAGTAGTATAGCTTAGGCAAGACCGGATTATCGAACCCAAAGGAACTAAAAGTACTAATACTGACTTTCTTTTTATTATTTAGCCTAAAATAAGTGAAGTTGTTTATTAATCTAAATTAATTAACTACTAAACTAAAGACTCTAATACAAAGAAGAATGAATTTGGAAAATAACTTGGGAAAAACTCAGTTGATTTAGATGATACGCTAGGAAGAATCCACCTAGACTTCACTTGTTATCTAACACTGAACCATACGATTTATTCACTTAGTTTGATCCGTAAGACTCCCTAACGTATACTAAACACTCTCTCGAGGCGAATAACGTCTAACCCTAGGTTAATTACTGGAACTCTCGTTCTCTTATAATAACCCCCTAGAATAGCAGTAAATCGATCTATGGATTCCCATATTAGGTTTCACCCTAATCCGGCAAAATATCGTCACCCTATCTCTAGGCGTGCGATCAACTCCGCTTAATTATGTTGGATCTACTCTTAGGCAGCGTCTATTCCTCCTCCACTTAAGCACATTAAATTTGGATTAAGCTTACATAATTAAGAACAAACTAAGTATTTATCATATAATTCAGAAAACAATAACAAGATTCATCATAGGTTTCATCCCCTTCGGGTATCTGAAGGGTTTAGTTCATAATAATAAAGGAAAACATCTCAAGAGAAAAGATAAAACAAAACATAAGAAATCCCTAAAACCCCTGAAGGAATTGAAGAGGAGATCCTCCGTCTTGAGTAGAATTTTGGCTTCTCGAGATGAATCAACGGCTATCCCCGAGTGAATCCCCACAAATCGCCTTCTCGGCCTAGCACGATGCCCCTAGACGATGGCTTTGGGCTCCTTTTCGAGTCATACTTAGGGTGTATTTATAGGCTTTTGAAATACGTTTCTTTCTCCCTAAGTATCCTTTCTCGAATGAAATTGCTCTTCTCACACAGAGAGGCACGCCACGGCGCGCGCCGTGTAAATCGTGGGATGTGCCGTGTTCGGATTTCTTTAATGAGACACGGTCGTGTGAGTCGGGGTTAGACTGTGTTCTAGATGATTGACTTGGCACGGCCGTGTGGGTCCAAGTCCAGGCCGTGTCAATTTTCTCTTTGGTCCGTTTTGATCCGTTTTGAGCCCGTTTCTCGTTCTTTTTATCCTTGGGTGCTTTCCTGGGTATAAGACATGAAAAGAAAGGATTAAAAGCACCTTTTTACATAAATCAAAGGATAGTTCATCCAAAAGCATACTAAATGTGGGCCTAGAATATGTTACCATTTCGGTTTATCAAATACCCCCACACTTAAGCTTTTGCTTGTCCTCAAGCAAAATTCTCAACTTACAATTAAGACGAACTTCCTGTAATTCATAATAGCCATTGATAGTGTCTCATCATAATTCAGAGATAATTTATACATGGATAAATCAACTCAAAGTGTCCTAAAAATTCAAACATTATAAGTCATAGATTTTGTAGCTCAAAACATAGGTGTCTCCCCTTATCTAGATAATTACCTTTAATTTGAAATCGACAAGGATTGACATCCTCACAAAAGATTCACTCAAATCACTCAAAGTGTTTAAGGTTCAAAATTTAGGCACTCAAAAGTCAAACATAAAGAGTTAATCCCATAGGCTTGCATGAAAATCAAATCTCCACCACTGAAATATGAGATGATACACAAATCAAAAGGTCTTTAACAGGGTTGTAACGGGGCTAGGGTTAAGGTGCGGAGTAAGGCTGAATTAGAGGGTTAAAATCGAGATTGAATTGACAAATTACCTAACTAAGAACTAATGAACTAATAATAATAATTACATCAATTGAAAACTAATAATACTAATAATACGAGCTTATTCTTTTTTCGATATTTGGATTTTAAATGTATAAGCTCGTTTAATCACATAACTAATAATGAATATACTTCTTTTTTTTAAGAACAAACTAAATACATAATAAAGGATAAATTACTAAAATTCATAATTAGGCAACTAATCAAATCAAATCTCGATATAAGGGTAGTCAAAAGGAATGGTGATAACAAAAACAAAGGGTTTCTGGGTTAATATTAGTGGGTGAGTCAATAAATAGGGTTGTTAGGATTAAAAGGGGTTCACTAGGGGTTAATTTGTGAAGGTAGGCTTTTTATGGAGTTAGTGGGTTAAAACCTAGGTGCCTTTATCATCTCTGTGTATCAAATCAAAAATGTGGTCTCAATATGTATAATCGATGCAAGTTCTAGAATAACAAATCAATGTTGACACACTCAGAATCAATAAAGTGAGCAAGAAAAAGAATATATGCTCTATAAGGCTCAAAATCTCACAAAAATTATGGGTATTTTTGACATCAACCTCGTAAATTTCAAACTTCAAGATAATATTCAGATTTAGTTCAACAACCTAGAAAATTTTAATTTTGAAAAATAGACTTATCATGCTTGATTCTCTAGTATCTTAAAATTTAATTATCAATGCACAATTATCAATGACTTAATCTAAAACATATCAATAAAAATCATAATTCAAGGGAAATTTCATTCTAATCATAATATGAGAAACTTACTTTAGGATAAGGCATAATTCAGGGATTTTCAAATAATACTATAGTTAACCCCCCCACACTTAAGATGTACATTACCCTCAATGTACAAAGATCAATAATAGCAAAATAATCATAAAATTATAAGATAGGGAGAGAAGTGAAACTTCCTGAATTTTGGATGAAGTCAATGAAAAGAAACCGGATAGGATTGGAGGTGAACGTGGGAAAGCGTCTCGAACCATTTGAGTCCTCGAAGTAGCCGTCCTAATTTTATTGTATCCTAAGCTAAATCTAAATGGAATGAATAATAAGAAGAAAATAATAAAGAAAATAAAATAAAATTAAAAGAAATAAAAATAAAAATAAAAATAAAAATAAAAATAAAAGTAAATAATGGAAAATGAAAAAGAAAAACAACTGGAAAAGAAAAAGGAAGAAGGGGTTAAATAAGAATTATGGATCCGTGGTTGCCCCGCCCTTGTACTTCCTCAGGCTACACTACGTGTGTAAAGGCCGTGTGGTCCTGGAAATCTCAGACTTTTGGTTAGTTTATGGTTAGGAGCTAAAAGGAAAAATAAAAAATAAAAATAAAAAATAAAAAATGTAAAAATTAATGGGGTTAGTGCTCGGGTTGCCTCCTAAGAAGCGCTCGTTTATAGTCTTAAGCTAGACTTTACCTCTCATTCGCATGGTCATGGTGGTTTGAGGAGGTGAAAATCCTTTCTCATGCGATCAATTCGGTTTTTGATAAATAGTTTAAGTCGAGTAATGTTTACCTCAAAAGTGTTGAATTTAAGATTGCTTACCTCGACTGTGCCGTATAGGAAGACATTAATTACCTCAAAAGTGATTTCTTCATTTGTCTTGAGGTCAGAATTGGTGATTCGAGGGTCTTCCTTATTCAATAATACCTGGTCCCCTATTTTGAAGTGATTTGTTGTTCCTATCAGCTCGTCTGGGGTTTCTTTTGGTTTCACTTCGTGTATTCCTAGTTTCTCTTTAAAGTGTGTTTTCCACTCGTCTAGTTCATCGACCTGAAGCCTTAGTTCTTCATGAATTATTTCTTTATGGGTACGACGTCTAAGATCTAGCTCAGCTAGGTGATTTCGTGATGCTTCCTGTAAAGAAGGTTGAACTAAATGGTTATCAATGGAATTAACGTTCTTACCTTTATTACTTGATGTCCTAGCTGAGTCAAGAGCTTGAAGAGTGATTGTTTCATCGTATAAACGAAGTGTGAATTCACCGAATTCTTCCTCTATGTGGTCTTTATTTATTGCATCGAGATATGGCACACGAGGTTGATACTCTGTAATTACCGGTTTTGGTATATCATGGCACACTTCAACCTTACCTTCACTTACCACAGGTTCTTCCCTTGGGTTTAGTTCGTCTAACCCTTCACTATCGTAAATGGCTTGATTTTTCTCACTCGGGTTAGTTTCAGTATTGCTTGGCAAGCTTCCTTGTGGCGCTTCGAGATCACTTAGCAAGTTGTATAATCGACTTAGTAAGTTCCCAACCGACTCAAGTAAGTTTCCCAACCTGGCTCTCGATCCATTTGATCGATGCTTGTTGGTCATTAAGTGTTGTCTCATTTTTTTGGAGATGGTTATCTGTAGCTGCCATGAATTTTGTCAGCATCTCTTCAAGGTTCGAGTCCTCTTCCTGTTGGTGAGGTGGTTGTTGAAAGTTTGGAGGAAGTTCCGGTCCTTGGCTAATCATCCCAAGAGAAATTTGGATGGTACCTCCAACCTGTATTATAAGTGTCATTATAAAAATTATTTTGAGGTCTAGAATAGTTACCCATATAGTTGACTTGGTTTAGGGTTAATTTGGGGGAAAGGAGACGGTTAAAGATGCTTAAATAGGGATACGAGCACGGGCATAGGCCACGTCCGTGTTTGATTTTTATGCGCTCGTGTTTTTCGCGATTTCAAATTTTAGGCGCGTTCAGATGGATTTGCCACGGCCGTGTTGCTTATGACACGCCCGTGCTTGATAAGTCAGTAACCTTACACAGTTGGTATGCACGGCCGTGTTTCTCTCGTGTTTGATAAGTCAGTAACCTCACACAGTTGGTAGGCACGGCCGTGTGTCTCCCGTGTTTAATAAGTCAGTAACCTCGCACGGGTAGTCGACACGGGCGTGGAATATTATCACAGCCCGTGTTGAGGAAAAAGATTCTTCTTTGTCTTGCATGGTCGCTGGCACGCCTATGGTTTGTCCCCTGGCTTCCGCACGGCCACGGGCTGTAATATCCTAAAATCGGGGTCTCTGCATTTTGTGTGTTCGTATGTGTTATTGTGCCTACTGTGCTAGTTTAGCATGTTTTGGGGTCTAGGTATGACCTCGGGTTAGGCCTGTGTCATGGCCAAAATTTTTTGTTTTAGTGCTTAGGAAGAGGAAGCTAAGAGAGTTAGGGGTTAAAAGAAATTATTGGAGGGTTGTGACACAAAGAACCTAGTGGCAAAGTGGCAAAGGAGGCGCCACTAAGGTGCCAGGAGAGTGACGCCACATGCAGGGAAGGAGTGCTTGGGTTCGAGCTGTAGAAATCCCTTTTCTGCTTATTTTTTTCACGCCAGAAGCAGGGAAGAGGTGTGCTCAGGTGGGACTCTCTTGAATGGATGAGAATTGAGTCAACAGGTTTGAAATGGATGGAGAGGAGAAAAATGTGGAGTTTGACTCATTCAAACCGATTTGAATGAGTGGATGGGAGAGTCTTGAGGTGTTGGCCGAATTATGGACTTTGGGGGAGGAGGTGTAATCGGCTTTGGAAGCTAGGAGTTGCCGAATCTCAATAGCCAAGTAAAGGTGCATGTTCGGCTAGCTTTGGAAGTCTTTCTCTTTTTTATTTAGTGTCAAAGCTGAAACCTCAATTGTTTTTCTTTCGTTCGGCAACTTTGGTACTTGGCCGAACCAAACCTTGTTCCTTTTGAAGAGCCGAAACTTGATAGCCATTCTCTCCTCTTGTTTTCATGTGCATTCATTGTTGATCAAAACTTCCTCTTTGCCGAATCCACCTTTGTTCACTTCTCTTCTTCCTATTTTGTTCAAAGCCGAAACCAACACCCACTCTTCAGTCGATATCTTTCTTCCCTCTTTCAAATCTCCTTGTGCCGAAACTTCTTCCATTCTCCTTTGCCGAATCCCTTCAATACCATTCCATTTTTCTTCTTTATCTTTTTTATCTTCAAAAAGCCGAAAGTCTTGTTGTTCTCTTTCGATTCCATCAAGTACTTTGGCCGAATACTTTGCTCATAAGCCCTTCTCTTCTTGCGTTTTCTCTTCATCATATTAAGTGCTAAATCTATCTCTAGTTCTTTCTTTGAGTTATAGCCGAATCTTCTAGTAAGTGACTTCTTCTTCTCTTCTTGATAGATTTGGGTAATGCCGAAACCCCACTTCTCTTTTATCTTCCCTTTTGTTATAGATCTATATATATATTAAACTCTATTCCTGTTCTTTATTGGTAGCCGAAACCCCTAACATCAATACGGTGTGCCGATCTAGTGCTTGGCCGATTGCAATAGAGGTTCATCACATAGTTTTGGGATTTGGTTGGAAACCAAATCGGCATTAAGGAAAGGTGAAGGCAACGTTTCGGGATCTCGCTAGTTTCGTGTAGTTTCGGGATTTCGCTTAGATCTACAAATAGTCAGGTGTGTAACGCTTACACACTTCATTAGTATTATATGTTATTGTGTTACTGTTAATAGCCATTGAAACTGGTAGTTATGCCTTGTGGGCATGAGCGTGGACTCCGGGTAAGTCCCCTGATTATGGATCTCGATATATGCTATCATGTCATTGTTTAATGCTATGCCATGTGTTATTTGCATCATCATACGTTATTATGCCACGATTGATATGGACATGATGGTGGGATTGTTGAGAGGAGGGGGAAGAATTATTTGGACTGTCACCAGTGGTTTTGACCACATATGGATATTGTGACTTGTCCCAGTGGTTTGGTACCACAGTGGGTTGGCCCCACATGTTGATTACGGGATTGTCATCAGTGGTTTTGACCACACGATGGGTTGGCCCCATCACTTGATTTGTGACTACGGTCACCAGTGGCTTTGACCACACTTATATATTTGTGACTCCGGTCACCAGTGGTTTTGACCAGCAGTGGTTTTGACCACACGGGGTAGTTAAAAGAGATCGGATGGTTAGGTTATGGGGTTTCATGATTTGCATGTTTTATTAATGACTTGTGTAAGTGCTATTCTATCGGGTTGGGGATTTATACACTGAGTCTCGGTGACTCACCCCTTCGCCTATATTTTGCAGATGAGGCTTAGATCGCGAATTTGGAGCCGGGGAGGACTTGAGGTGGCCATGCAACTTATTTTCGGGTTTTGACTTTAAATTAAAATTTCGTTTTTTTTATTTATTTACTTTAAGTTTGGTTTTGGTTTTGTAATAAGGCCGCTGAGTATTATTTTGGGTTTTTTTTATATATACATACTTGCTTTTATTTGATTAGATTATGCATGTGCTTAATAATTTGATTTGCTTAAATAACCGGTAAAAAGCAACGTTTTCAAATTTAAATTTCGTAAACAACTCCAAACACAAATGGTTCATAACTCGACTATGCTTAACTCACTTGGTTTTTAATAAGTATCGAAAGGTTTTCCAAAACTATAAACAACAAATGGATTTCCAACAAAAGAGAGTTTTTTGGGTTCTAAAGCAACCAAAAACGATTTCAACTATACTCTACATGGGGTTTTCTAACGTTTTAAACGGTAAAGGAGTTTTCAATAGAAATAAATTGGCAAACTTGTTTTACTCAAAACATTTTCACTCCGTAATATGCCAGATTCGGTCGTGGTATGTTGACCGGGTTTGGGGTGTTACAATTTTGGTATCAGAGCCAGGTTCAACAGCTCAGCTGTGGGCTCGAGGCCCAAAAATGTCTTAAAATGTATTATGAAAGGCTTATGGGAAAAAGGATGGTTGGGAAAGCATGGCACCGAGTCTCCGGCACCGATTCGCCCAGGTAGGTATCCCAAATTGTTGCTTATGATGTTATGATTATGATAATATGGGCATGATTAAATAGTAGTAGGAACTACTTTAGAGATCTGAACTGTAGGATGGTATGAACTTGGGAAACAATCCCTGTATTAAACTTCTCATAAGACTGTGCTTTAATAAACAGTGGAATAAAGTCTAATGCATAAAACTTGTAGTCAGATCAATTCGTATCGGTAATCATGAGTGCACGTAGACGTGGGCGTAATACACGTGGACGAGGTAGAGGTAGGATGACAGTGTCAGAACCAGTCGGGTCTGGACATGGGTCGGAAAATGAGGTACCACCGCCGCCAGCTGTGGGCGCGGAATTTCAGGATCAAATGGGTGGTGATGATGCAGTGTCACAGGTAATGCTGCGGGTTCTGGAGAGAGTCGCGGGTGCAGGCGTTGGAACGAGAGTTAGGAAATCTGTGTCCGAACGACTCAGGGCTAATGGTGCAGAGGTATTCAGAGGTGTATTCGGCGTGGCACCTAGTACGGCAGAATATTGGTTGGAGGCGACGGAACGCATCATGGATGACCTAGACTTCTCGGCTGAGGAGAAGCTGAAGGGTATAGTATCTTTGCTTCGAGATGAGTCATATCAGTGGTGGCTCACGGTTAGGGACAGAACGATTGTAACATCCCAAATGTGGGGCTATTTGGAAATAAATTATTTTTCTTATGTATGAATCTTCTTTGAGTCATTATTTATGGAATAATAATGGTCAATTTAAGGCTTTGTGTTGGCTCGATTTGGTAGGAAATTTTAGTTTTAACTTTTAAAAGAAGGAGCCTTGGTAAGTGGTGTTATAAGAATAAGTGTGGGTAATTTAACACTAAAAAGCCCTTGGTAAAGTGGCAAAAAGAAGCCCACTTAAGAGCTACATGTGACGCCACCAAGGAGCAAGGGAGAGCTTGTGTTCGAGTCACAAAATCCTCCTCTTTTGTTTTTATTTGAATGCACAAGGGGGAGAGTTTTTCTCCCTTCAAACTCTTTTAGGTGTAATTATTAAGGGATAATTTAAGCATTTTAATTAGTTTTAATTTGCTTAAACCTTTTGATAATACAAGAGATATGATAATTGCATCAAGGATATTATTTAAATTAAAAGGGATTATTAGGTGATTAATTCAAAATTATTTGAATTAAATTAAATGGGTGGCTTGGAGCAAAAATAGGTGATGGTCGAATTTCAAACTCCTTGGTGGAGTAGTGTGGATGGCAAGGGTGCTTGGTGGCTATAAATTCGTGAGTTGATCTCTTTGTTTTTCTTTTTTTCAAATTTTTGCTAAGTGCGAAATCCCTAGCCCTCTTTTGCTCTTGCGTTTTCACCATTCTCTCAAGCTCTTTAGCCGAAACTTCCTCCCTCCCCTATTAACTCTCTCCGCCGAATATACCATTGGGAGTGCCGATTTCTTCATAGCCGAATTTCCCTCTTCATATTCCAAGACTTGGCCGAATAGCAAGCAGGAGTAATCTCCTCTAGACTCTCCTTCAATCGGCTCATAAGGTGGTAAGTGATCTTGGCCGAATGTCCATCCTCCCTTTCTCTCTTTCTGTCGATTTCTTTTACAAGGAGAGGTGCCGATTTCGGCAATGGCTTCTAAAACGGTTAGTAACCGATTTCTTATATTCAGGGAAAGGAAGTAAAGCAATCGACTCTGGCTGATCTCTAGTGTTCAATTTCGGTAAGTGGTGGTAAGATCAATCTCCTTATTCTCGCGATTTGTTTAAAAGCCAAAGGTTATTGGTTTACTTGCTAATCAATGGTGGTGATGAGCGTGATTCGAGTATCAAGTACTGGTAGATAATAGCAAAGAGTGTTAAGGTAAGATCTCGGGTTCACAAGGAACCCCTCCCAAATAAGTTAATTAGGCCGAATAGGCCATAAGACTAATCCATAGTTTTGGCCGAATATAGGAACAAGTGGATCTTGGGAGGCCGATTTCTTTAATCTTCTGGATTAGACTCCTCGTTGGTGAGAGTGTGTACATACACACTTATAATAGTTAATAACGTGTATTAAGTGTATGTTATGTGTAAATCTGCTTTACGTAGATATGGCATTAGTACCTTAATGGTACAAGCGAGGATGCCGGTAAGTCTCTATTCGTATGAGATTGATAATATGCTTTTGGGAAGCATGGATTATTTGATACATGTGATATATGTATGTTACGTTATTAAGCGCTTGACATGGGTTGATGAGAGGAGGGGCGGTGATATCGCGGTCGACGAGCACCGGTGCTTTGGTAGCACTGCTCGTGACTACTGGTCACCGAGGTTTGGTACCTCCAGAGGTTTGGTACCTCATAGCGACTTTGTCCTCGTGGTTAACACCACCGTGGGTTGGCCCCACTTGAGATATGGGATCGTCGCGGTGATTTGGTATCACACGATGGGTTGGCCCCATCACCCGATTTGTGTCTACGGACACAGTGCTTTGGTAGCACATTGTGACTATATGTCACCGGTGGTTTGGCACCACCAGTGTTTTGGTAACACATCGTGACTACGGTCACCAAAGTGGTTTGGTACCACGTGGGGTAGAGCGAAGGTGTTTGGTTGGCTAGGTTGGGTACATGGTACTTTGCTTAATTAATCGTTATATGTTGTGTATGAAATGTTGTATCAACCGGGGAAGGGTTACATATCGAGTCTTGGTGACTCACCTTCTCCTTTAACATTTTTTGGTGACTCGTAGATGGCGGTTGAGAGACGGTGGGACTCGAGGCGGCCATGCAAAGGATTTTAAATTTATAGAACTTTATATTTGCTTATTTTTACTTTGGTTGTAATAAGGCCTCCATAAACTATATTTGTGTTATTTTCTTTTATGTTGGATATTTGCTTAGACTATACTATTAAATTGAATTAAATCACATGTTTTCTTTAGTAACACGAAAAAGTTTATTCGTGCCATCGAGCACACATGAAACTGGTATAACAAACGGACTTAATTAAAATTTTCAAATTAAATCTCAGTGTAGCTTTGACAAGACAACCAAAATTGGGGAGTTTTCAATGGAAATTAAATGTTTCTCGAAATGGGGTTCACAAGTTTTTACTTCGTAATAACTCAGATTCGGTCGTAATGTTTGGGCCGGGTTTGGGTTGTTACAACGATGGCGGATGACATTACTTGGGAATTCTTTAGAGCAGCCTATCAGAGGAAGTACATTGGGGCTAGCTACATTGATGCACAGCGCAAGGCGTTCCTGAACCTGGTCCAGGGAAGTAAGACTGTATCGAAATATGAGGTAGAATTTCTTCGGCTGAGTCGGTATGCACGGGGTATTGTGGGCACGGAGCATGAGCACTGTGTAAGATTTGAGGATGGGCTGAGAGACGAGCTGCGGATGTTAATTGCTCCACAGTGGGAAAGAGAGTTTGCGGTCTTAGTGGAAAAGGCCAAAGTTGCTGAGGAGGTGAAAACAATCCTTAAGGCGGAATCGGGATAAGGGTTGGAATAAGAGGAATTCGGATCATTAGGGTCCACGAATCGCAGAGAAAAGGGCTAGGTATGGTGGGCGAATCAAGGCCGCTAGGCTCTGCCGCCGCTAACAATCAATGGCCGCCACGATGTGCTCGGTGTGGGAAATCTCACACGGGAGAATATTGGACTGGAAATAGAGGATGTTTCGAGTGTGGATTGATGGGGCATCGAGTGAGGGATTATCCATAAAGATCAGCTAGGTTGCAGTCTGGGGATCAGAATCGTACACAGATCAGGAGGGATGGTCAGCAGCCACAGAGGGGCCGTGGTGCAGCCAGGGGAGGTAATGGCTCTGGTAGAGGCCGTGGAGCACCGAGCAGAGGTGCAGGTGGTACAGAGGCAAGACAGCCTGGATTGGTCTACGCGGCGAGGCGTCGAGAGGAGGGCGACGCACCGGATGTCATAACCGGTACGTTCCTAATCTTTGGACTAGCTTATAATGCTTTGATAGATGTGGGTTCGACGCACTCGTATGTAGCCAGTAGCATAGTGGAAACCATGAACATAGACTCTGAGATTACTTCTAGGAAGATGACAGTGATAAGCCCTCTAGGTCACTCTGTAGAAGTAAGTAAACTATATAGGGATGTACCCCTAGAACTTCAAGGGGTCGTGTTTTTGGCTGACTTGATGGAACTGGCGTTTGGGGAGTTCGATCTGATTCTCGGTATGGATTGGCTAGTAAAGTACCAGCCCAGTTTGGATTGCGTAGCTAAGCGCATGGTGTTGAAGTCAGTGGAAGGCGAAGAGGTAGTGATGATAGGTAATAGGAGAGATTACCTATCCAATGTGGTCTCTGCTATACCAAGGCGGAAAAATGGTTAGGAAAGGTTGTGAGGCATTTATGGTGCATGTCGTGCTTTGGAAGCCAAGGATACAATTTGTGGAGAATGTCCGAACTGTGGGGAGTTTCTTTGATGTATTCCCAGAGGAACTTCGGGTTTGCCTCGATCGCGAGGTTGAGTTCGGTATAGACTTGTTACCGGAACCGCGCGGTGTCTATTGCCCCGTATAGGATGGCGCGAAAGAATTGGTAAAGCTAAAGGCTCGGATTCGGGAGTTCTTTGGATAGAGGTTTCATCCCGCCGAGTGTATCACCTTGAGAGCACTGTGCTTTTGTTAAGAAGAAAGACGGTACTATGCGGATGTGTATAGACTACCGCCAAATTTGAATAAGTTGACGATCAAAAACAAGTATCCGTTGCCGGGATAGGCGACTTGTTTGATCGGCTTAAGGGTGCATCGGTATTCTCTAAGATAGATCTTAGGTCGGGGTATCATCAACTCAAGGTGAAGGAGGCTGATATCCATAAAATGGTGTTTCGTACTCGGTATGGGCATTACGAGTTTCTGGTGATGCCATTCAGGTTGACCAATGTGCCGGTAGCATTCATGGACATGATGAATCGGGTGTTTCAGCCGTATTTGGATCGGTTCGTCATAGTGTTTATAGACGACATTTTGGTGTACTCGAAATCTGAAGAGGAGCATGATGTGCATCTACGGGTGGTTCTACAGATTCTGAGGGAGAAGCAACTATTCGCTAAGTTTAGTAAGTGCGAGTTCTGGCTTAAGGAGGTAACTTTCTTGGGTCATGTGGTATCAGCTGAGGGGATTAGGGTGGATCCTCGAAAGATCAAAGCAGTGTTGGATTGGAAACCATCTAAGTCAGTTGCAGAGATTCGAAGTTTTCTGGGTTTGGCAGGATACTACAGAAGGTTCGTAGAGGGTTTTTCTTTGATCGCAGTGCCGCTGACTAAGTTGTTGAGAAAAGGGGTTCCGTTTGTGTGGTCTGAAAAATAGCAAGAGAGTTTCGACAAGTTAAAGAAGATTCTGACTGAAGCTCCGGTGTTGATTCAGCCTGAGGCAGGAAAGGAATTCACGGTCTAGTGTGATGCATCACATACTGGCTTAGGGTGTGTGCTGATGCAAGATGGAAAGGTGGTCGCTTATGCGTCTCGGCAATTAAGGCCTCATGAGGGTAACTACCCGACACATGACTTGGAGTTTGATGCAGTGGTTTTTGCCTTGAAGATTTGGAGGCATTACTTGTATGGGGAAAATTCGATAGTCTACACGGATCACAAGAGTCTGAAGTACCTCTTGACTCAGAAAGATTTAAATTTGAGGCAGCGAAGGTGGATCGAGTTGTTGAAGGACTACGACTGCTCGATTGAGTACCATCCGTGTAAGGCTAACGTAGTAGCTGATGCGTTGAGCCGTAAGGTGGTAGCAGATCTGAGGTCGATGTTTGCTCACCTTAGTCTATATGACGACGGGAGTCTGTTGGCGAAATTACAAGTAAAGCTGACTTGGATTGATCAGGTTAAGGAGAAACAGCTGATAGATGAGGTTTTGAGTGCTCAGAGGTTGCAAGTGCAGAATGGTGAATCGGAGGGTTATAGTTTGAGCAGTGATGGAGTACTGTGTTTTTAAGGGAAAGTATGTATGGCCAAGGACGTTGAGTTGAGACAAATGGATTCTTGAGGAAGCTCATAGCAGCCCATACGCCATGCATCACGGAGGCGATAAGATGTATCGTGATTTGAGGAAGCTTGATTCTGGTGTCGGGTCTTAAGCGGGAAAATGGCGAGTTTGTGAGTAAGTGTTTGACATGCCAGCAAGTTAAAGCCGAGCATCGCCATCGTCGGGATCATTGCGGCGGTAAAGATCCCGCAGTGGAAGTGGGAAAGAATTACGATGGATTTCGTCAGTGGGCTACCCCTTACGCCTAGCAAGAAAGACTCAATTTGGGTAATTGTGGATCGTCTGACTAAATCGGCTCATTTCATACCGATGAGTTGACTTTTCGCTCGAGAAGTTAGCCAAGTTGTATGTGGCGAGATAGTAAGGTTGCATGGAGTGCGGTGTCAATTATTTCGGATAGGGATCCCAGGTTCACGTCGAGGTTCTGGAAAGCTTTGCATCAGGCGTTGGGTACGAGGTTGGATTTCAGCACGGCTTTTCATCCGCAATCTGATGGACAATCTGAGAGGGTAATCCAAATTCTAGAAGACATGTTAAGGGGCTGTGTTTTGGATTTCAGTGGTAGTTGGGAGGAGTATCTACCGTTGGCAGGGTTCGCTTATAACAACAGTTATCAAGCGAGTATTCAGATGGCACCATATGAGGCACTGTATGGACGAAAATGTCGTACTCCGACGTGTTGGACAGAATTGGGTGAACGGAAAATGTTGGGTCCGGAGTTGGTGGCAGAAACTGAGGATAAGGTTAAGGTGATTCGGGCTCGCCTAAAGGAAGCGTCGGACAGGTAGAAGTCTTACGCCAATCTTAAGCACAGGGATATAGAGTATGCAGTGGGTGATAAGGTCTTTCTGAAGGTATCGCCATGGAAGAAAGTGTTGAGATTTGGGCGAAAAGGCAAGCTAAGTCCTAGGTTTATTGGGCCATATACGGTGTTGAAGCGAGTGAGACCAGTAGCTTATCAGCTTGAGTTACCCGCAAAGTTAAGTCAGATTCACGATGTGTTTCATGTTTCAATGCTTAAGCACTATCGATCAGATTCGTCGCATGTTGTGTCAGTTGCAGAGATAGAGGTGAGCTCGGACTTGTCTTTCGAGGAGGAGCCGGTACGGATTTTGGATCGGGATGTCAATGTTCTGCGTAGGAAGTCAGTTCCCTTGGTGAAAGTATTATGGCGGAACCATGGTACAGAGGAGGCCACGTGGGAACTGGAGGATGCGATGTGGCAGCAATACCCTCAACTCTTCTAACCAGGTAATTTCGAGGCCGATATTATTTTTAAGGGGGGTAGAACTGTAATATCCTTAAATTGGGGTCTCTGCATTTTGTGTGTTCGCATGTGTTATTGTGCCTACTGTGCTAGTTTAGCATGTTTTGGGGTCCAGGTATGACCTCGGGTTAGGCCTGGGTCATGGCCAAAATTTTTTGTTTTAGTGCTTAGGAAGAGGAAGCTAAGAGAGTTAGGGGTTAAAAGAAATTATTGGAGGGTTGTGACACAAAGAACCTAGTGGCAAAGTGGCAAAGGAAGCGCCACTAAGGTGCCAGGAGAGTGACGCCACATGCAGGGAAGGAGTGCTTGGGTTCGAGCTGCAGAAATCCCTTTTCTCGCTTATTTTTTCACGCCTGTGAGCGGGGAAGAGGTGTGCTCTGGTGGGACTCTCTTGAATGGATGAGGATTGAGTCAATGGTTTGAAATGGATGGAGAGGAGAAAAATGTGGAGTTTGACTCATTCAAACCGATTTGAATGAGTGGATGGGAGAGTCTTGAGGTGTTGGCCGAATTATGGACTTTGGGGGAGGAGGTGTAATCGGTTTTGGAAGCTAGGGGGTGCCGAATCTCAATAGCCAAGTAAGGGTGCAAGTTCGACTAGCTTTGGAAGTCTTTCTCTTTTTCGTTTAGTGTCAAAGCCAAAACCTCAATTGTTTTTCTTTCTTTCGGCAACTTTGGTACTTGGCCGAACCAAACCTTGTTCCTTTTGAAGAGCCGAAACTTGATAGCCATTCTCTCCTCTTCTTTTCATGTGCATTCATTGTTGACCGAAACTTCCTCTTTGCCGAATCCACCTTTGTTCACTTCTCTTCTTCCTATTTTGTTCAAAGCCGAAACCAACACCCACTCTTCAATCGATATCTTTCTTCCCTCTTTCAAATATCCTTGTGCCGAAACTTCTTCCATTCTCCTTTGCCGAATCCCTTCAATACCATTCCATTTTTCTTCTTTATCTCTTTTATCTTCAAAAAGCCGAAAGTCTTGTTGTTCTCTTTCATTTCCATCAAGTACTTTGGCTGAATACTATGCTCATAAGCCCTTCTCTTCTTGCGTTTTCTCTTCATCATATTAAGTGCCGAATCTATCTCTAGTTCTTTCTTTGAGTTATAGCCGAATCTTCTGGTAAGTGACTTCTTCTTCTCTTCTTGATCGATTTGGGTAATGCCAAAACCCCACTTCTCTTCTATCTTGCCTTTTGTTATAGATCTATATATATATTAAACTCTATTCCTGTTCTTTATTGGTAGCCGAAACCCCTAACATCAATAGGGTGTGCCGATCTAGTGCTTGGCTGATTGCAAGGGAGGTTCATCACATAGTTTCGGGATTTGGTTGGAAACCAAATCAGCATTAAGGAAAAGTGAAGGCAACGTTTCGGGATCTCGCTAGCTTCGCGTAGTTTCGGGATTTCACTTAGATCTACAAATAGTCAGGTGTGTAACGCTTACACACTTCATTAGTATTATATGTTATTGTGTTACTGTTAATATCCATTGAAACCGGTAGTTATGCCTTGTGGGCATGAGCGTGGACTCCGGGTAAGTCCCCTGATTATGGATCTCGATATATGCTATCATGTCATTGTTTAATACTATGCCATGTGTTATTTGCATCATCATACGTTATTATGCCACGATTGTTATGGACATGATGGTGGGATTGTTGAGAGGAGGGGGAAGAACTATTTGGACTGTCACCAGTGGTTTTAACCTCATATGGATATTGTGACTCGTCCCAGTGGTTTGGTACCACAGTGGGTTGGCCCCACATGTTGATTACGGGATTGTCATCAGTGGTTTTGACCACACGATGGGTTGGCCCCATCACTTGATTTGTGACTACGGTCACCAGTGGCTTTGACCACACTTATATATTTGTGACTCCGGTCACCAGTGGTTTTGACCACCAGTGGTTTTGACCACACGGGTAGTTAAAGGAGATCGGATGGTTAGGTTATGAGGTTGCATGATTTGCATGTTTTATTAATGACTTGTGTAAGTGCTATTCTATCGGGTTGGGGATTTATACACTGAGTCTCGGTGACTCACCCCTTCCCCTATATTTTGCAGATGAGGCTTAGATCGCGGATTTGGAGCCGGGGAGGACTCGAGGTGGCCATACAACTTATTTTCGGGTTTTGACTTTAAATTAAAATTTCGTTTTTTTATTTATTTACTTTAAGTTTGGTTTTTGTTTTGTAATAAGGCCGCTGAGTATTATTTTGGGTTTTTTTTATATATACATACTTGCTTTTATTTGATTAGATTATGCATGTGCTTAATAATTTGATTTGCTTAAATAACCGGTAAAAAGCAACGTTTTCAAATTTAAATTTCGTAAACAACTCCAAACACAAATGGTTCTTAACTCGAATATGCTTAACTCACTTGGTTTTTAATAAGTATCGAAAGGTTTTCCAAAACTATAAACAACAAATGGATTTCCAACAAAAGAGGGTTTTCTGGGTTCTAAAGCAACAAAAAACGATTTCAACTATACTCTACACGGGGTTATCTAACCTTTTAAACGGTAAAGGAATTTTCAATAGAAATAAATCGGCAAACTTGTTTTACTCAAAATATTTTCACTCCGTAATATGCCAGATTCGGTCGTGGTGTGTTGACCGGGTTTGGGGTGTTACACGGGCACGCCCGTGTGCAAGGCCGTGTGGTCTAAAACCTGCACTTTATTAGATTAATTAGTATGAAGTTAGATGCTAAACAGTTAAAAGTATAATGTTAGGGAAGTTAGTGCTCGGATTGCCTCTCGAGAAGCACTTGTTTATAGTCTTAAGCTAGACTTTCCCTGTTTTTGGTTCTAAAAGAAGGTTCCTGGAGCAGAAGCTCCTCTCTCATATCTCTAAAATCTGCACCATTATAAATTTTTAATCGGTGACTATTTACCTTGAATGTACCCTTAGTGGGGTGAGTTATCTCGATTGTGTCGTATGGAAAAATTGTTTTAATCATGAATGGGCCTGACCATCTCGATTTCAGCTTCCCAGGAAATAATTTAAGCCTTGAGTTGTACAGTAGGACCAAGTCCCCTACTTCAAATTGTTTCGACTTCTTTAGACGAGCGTCATGGCGTCGCTTAGTTGCCTCTTTGTATAGTTTCGAGTTCTCGTAGGCCTCAGCTCTCCATTCATCTAGCTCGTTCATCTGCATCATTCTTTTCTTACCTGCAGTTCTAAGATCAAAATTTAAAAACTTTATGGCCCAAAAAGCTTTGTGTTCTAACTCGAATGGTAGATGATAGCTTTTCCCGTATACAAGTTTGTATGGGGATGTCCCTAGAGGGGTTTTAAATGTTGTTCTATAGGCCCATAAGGCATCATCTACTTTTAATGCCCAATCTTTTCTATTTGATTCAACCGTTTTTTTCTAGAATGCGCTTAAGTTCTCGGTTTGCTACTTCAACTTGCCCACTGGTTTGAGGGTGATATGGGGTAGCTATCATGTGGTGTACTCCATACTTTTTTAAGACTTTGTCAAATTGAGTATTACAGAAATGAGTGCCCCTATCACAAATGATAGCTCTAGGCGTTCCGAATCGAGAGAACAATTTCTTGAGGAACTTCACTACTACTCTAGCATCATTAGTAGGTAGAGCTTCGGCTTCCACCCATTTTGACATGTAATCGACTGCCACGAGGATGTATTTATTTCCGAACGAACTAGGGAATGGACCCATAAAATCAATACCCCATACATCAAATATTTCACATGATAGCATAGATGTTTGAGGCATTTCATCACGTTTAGAGACATTACCTGTTCTTTGACATTTATCACATGAAGCGACATACCTGTTTGCATCCTTGAATAGAGTGGGCCAATAAAAACCTGATTTGAGTATCTTATGTGCTGTCTTAATGCCACTGTAGTGTCCTCCTGAAGGTCCTGAATGGCAATGTTCTATAATCTTACTCGATTCTATCCTCGTAACGCATCTTCGAATTACCTGATCTGTACATATTCGGAAAAGAAAGGGATCTTCCCAAAAATAATTTTTTGCATCAGCAAAGAATCGCTTCTTTTGGTGATGTCTTAATTTTTTGGCAAGATGTTAGTAACTAAATAATTTGCAATATCCGTAAACCATGGTACCTCAGAATGAGTTATCGAAAAGAGTTGTTCTTCTGGGAATGAATCGTTTATCTCTCCTTCATTTAGCTCTTCGATATGGGGGTTTTCAAGTCTAGAGAGGTGATCAGCTGCAAGGTTTTCAGCTCCTTTCTTATCCTGTATTTCCAAATCAAATTCTTGTAAAAGTAAGATCCATCTTATGAGTCATGGTTTCGCATCAGGTTTAGTTAATAGATAACGAATGGCTGAGTGGTCAATGAAAACGACAACTTTAGATAATAATAAATACTGACTAAATTTGTCAAAAGCAAAAACTACAGCTAGTAGTTCTTTCTCCGTGGTGGTGTAGTTTTCCTGTGCGGGTGTCAAAGTCCTGCTAGCATAATAGAATGGCTGAAAATGCTTGCCTCTTCGTTGTCCCAGAACTGCACCTACTACGAAATCGCTTGCATCACACATTAGTTCAAAGGGCAGATTCCAATCAGGTGCAATTATAATTGGAGCATTTATTAGTTTATCCTTAAGGATATTGAATGCGTCTAAACATTCCTCATCAAAATTGAAAGGAACATCTTTTTCTAGTAATTTTGTTAAAAGCTTAGCTATTTTAGAAAAATCCTTAATGAATCTTCTATAAAATCCCGCGTGTCCTAAAAAACTTCTAATGGCCTTAACTGAACTAGGGGGAGGTAATTTTTCTATAGTTTCAATCTTTGCTTTATCTACCTCGATCCCTTTACTAGAAATTTTATGCCCTAATACTATTCCCTCTTGTACTATAAAGTGACATTTTTCCCAATTTAAAACAAGGTTTGTTTCCTCACATCTCATTAGAACTCGTTTTAAATTTTTAAGGCAAAGATGGAAAGAATTACCGTAAACTGAGAAATCATCCATAAATACCTCCATAATATCTTCCACGAGTTCATCAAAGATTGCTAGCATGCAACACTGAAAAGTAGCAGGAGGATTACATAATCCAAAAGGCATTCTACGATAAGCAAACGTACCGTATGGGCATGTGAACGTTGTCTTCTCATGATCTTCAGGTGCTATTGGGATTTGGAAATAGCCAGAGAGTCCATCAAGGAAGTAGTAGTACATATGCCCTGATAACCTTTCTAGCATTTGATCAATGAAGGGTAGAGGGAAGTGATCTTTTCTAGTGGCGCCATTCAGCTTCCTGTAATCTATGAAAACTCTCCAACCTGTGACTGTCCTGGTAGGAATTAGTTCATTCTTTTCGTTAGCTACCACGGTCATACCTCCTTTCTTTGGGACAACCTGCACAGGACTCACCCACTTGCTGTCAGAAATAGGATAAATTATTCCAGCATCTAGAAGTTTAATTACCTCGGCTTTCACTACTTCTTTTACGTTGGGATTTAATCGTCTTTGTGGTTGCACGTATGGCTTGTACTCGTCTTCCATTAAAATTTTGTGGGTGCAAAATGTTGGACTTATTCCCTTAATGTCAGAGATTTTCCAAGCTATGGCTTTTTTATGTTCTCTTAGTACCTGTATCAACTCTTCTTTTTCCTGAGGTTCTAGCTCTGAAGAGATAACCACTGGTAACGTATAATTTTACCCAAGGAATGCATACTCTAAATGTTTTGGCAATTGCTTTAATTCTAATTTAGGTGGTTCATCAACAGAGGGTTTTTGTTTTAAATCGTCATCAAATTCAATGCTTTCTTTTTCCGTTTGTCTTGATGACGATATTTTTGAATTCAGCTCGTGGACTTCATCTTCTTCCCCCTCTTCTTGAGTGCGACACAGTTCCATCGTGTCATCATGTAGAATTTCCTGTAATGAGATTTGAATGATATGATCAGTGGTATCAATAAAATAACAGGAATCATCTTGTTCTCTAGAATATCTCATGGCATCATAAATTTGAAAAATAATTTCCTCATCGCCTATCCTTAATGCAAGTTTACCATCACCTACATCGATAACAGCCCTGACAGTGGCTAAAAAAGGGCGCCCTAGAATTAAGGGAACCTCAATGTCCTCATCCATGTCAAGCACAACAAAATCAACGGGGAAAATAAATTTATCTATTTTTACCAAGACATCCTCGATAACTCCTTTAGGGTATTTAATAGATCTATAAGCTAATTGAATACTCATCCTAGTGGGTTTTGGTTCCCCAAGATCTAGTTGTTTAAACATTTTATAAGGCATTAAATTAATACTGGCACCTAGATCAGCTAATGCTTTATTAATATTTAAACTACCAATTAAACAAGGAATAGTAAAACTTCCTGGATCTTTTAATTTTGTTGGTAGCTTATTTTGGAGGATGGCTGATCATTCTTCATTAAGCTCCACCATGGATATTTCTTCAAGCTTCCTTTTATTCGTTAGGAGTTCCTTTAAGAATTTTGTGTACGTCGGTATCTGTGAAATGGCTTCATCAAAAGGTAAGTTAATATGTATCTGTTTAAACAGTTCAAGAAACTTACCGTATTGGGCGTCTAATCACTCTTTCTTTAACTGCGCTGGATATGGGATTGATGGTTTACTTTCATTGCGTTTTGGAGTTACATCCCCAACTCTCGTATCCTTTGCTTTGTCATCTTCATGTAGTATTTTTTTCTTTGGTTCAAGTAACTCCTTTCCACTCCTCAGTGTAACTGTCTTCACCTGTTCTATTGCTTTAGAGAAAATCGCTGATCGAATTTCGAAAACCATTTCAGTAAGTTGTCCAACTGTCTCAGTGAGTTCTCCAACTTGTTTCTCTATCACTTTGATCGATGTTTGTTGGTCATCAAGTGTTGACTCAGTTTTTCAGAAACAGACTTCTGTGGATGCTTTGAATTTGTTCAACGTCTCTTCAAGATTCGGCTTCTTTTCCTGTGGATAGGGTTGATTTTGGAAATTTTGATGAGGTTGTTGTCTTTGATTTCCTTGATTTCCTTGTCCTCCCCACGAAAAATTTGGGTGGTTCCTCCAACCTGGATTATAATTATTACTATATGGCTTATTATTAGATCTAAAATTGTTACCTATATAATTCATCTGTTCGCTTTCTGTGCCCGGTTGGTAGGGTGGGTACTCAGGATTCGCCACAGTTCCACTTGTGTCGCACTGCATCACTGGATGTACCTGCGAGGAACACAAACTATCAATCTTTTTATTCATCATCTCTACCTGATTTGATAGCATGGTTACTGCATCGAGGTTGTAAATTCCGGCCGATTTTGTTGGTTTGGTCCTTGTAACCTGCCACTGATAGTTGTTTAGCGACATCTCTTCTATAAATTCATAGGCTGCCCCAGGAGTTTTGTTGTTCAAAGTTCCACCGGTGGCTGAATCAATTAATTACCTCGTTGAAGGATTCACACCGTTATAAAAGTTTGGACTTGGAGCCACAAGAGTAAACCATGGTGTGGACACCTTCTCAAGAGATCCTTATATCTCTCCCATGCATCGTATAATGTCTCTATATCCATCTGCACAAAGGAAGATATATCATTACGTAATTTGGTCATTTTGGCCGGTGGGAAATATTTTAATAAAAAAATTTCGGTCATTTGTTCCCATGTAGTGATTGACCCTCGTGGTAATGAGTTTAACCACTGTTTAGCTTTATTCTTTAATGAAAAGGGAAATAACCGAAGTCGTATGGCATCATCGAAACGCCATTTATTTTGAAGGTATCACGTAACTCTAAAAATTAGCTATATGAGCGTTTGGATCTTAAATCCTGTAAACCATCAAATTGAACAAACTATTGAATCATTTGTATAGTGTTAGGCTTTAATTCAAAATTATTAGCAGCTATAGCAGGCCTAACAATACTAGATTCGGCTCCTGTTAAATGTGGTTTAGCATAATCAAACATAGTACGAGGAGTATTATTTTCTCCCACATCTTGTGGTGGAAGATTATTTTCGTCCATCCCTTCAGTAGGATTGGATCTGTCTTCTCGCTCTCCTTGGTAATTTAGGGCTCGCCTAATTTCTCTGCGATTTCTTCGAGTGGTAGCTTCAATATCACTGTCATATTCTAAAGGTCCTCTTGGGTTCCTTCTAGTCATAAACTAGAGTTACTTGCTAGGAAAAGAAAGAAAGAGAATTTAGCAAAAATAAAAATAAATTACGAAAAAGAAAAATAAAAAAAATGGCTAAAGTAATAAAAATAGAGCGTTCTTAATATTTTAGTTCCCCGGCAACGGCGCCAAAAAATTGATCGCTGTGAATCAGAGCTTTAAAATTTATAAAAAGAATGATCGAACCTGGAAACTAACTCTGACAACGATTGAGACAAGTGCACCTATCGAACAGTAGTATAGCTTAGGCAAGACCGGATTATCGAACCCAAAGGAACTAAAAGTACTAATACTGACTTTCTTTTTATTATTTAGCCTAAAATAAGTGAAGTTGTTTATTAATCTAAATTAATTAACTACTAAACTAAAGACTCTAAGACAAAGAAGAATGAATTTGGAAAATAAGTTGGGAAAAACTCAGTTGATTTAGACGATACCCTAGGAAGAATCCACCTAGACTTCACTTGTTATCTAACACTGAACCATAAGATTTATTCACTTAGTTTGATCCATAAGACTCCCTAATGTATATTAAACCCTCTCTCGAGGCGAATAACGTCTAACCCTAGGTTAATTAGTGGAACTCTCGTTCTCTTATAATAACCCCCTAGAATAGCAGTAAATCGATCTATAGATTCCCATATTAGGTTTCACCCTAATCTGGTAAAATCTCGTCACCCTATCTCTAGGCGTGCGATCAACTCCGCTTAATTATGTTGGATCTACTCTTAGGCAGGGTCTATTCCTCCTCCACCTAAGCACATTAAATTTGGATTAAGCTCACATAATTAAGAACAAACTAAGTATTTATCATATAATTCAGAAAATAATAACAAGATTTATCATAGGTTTCATCCCCTTCGGGTATCCGAAGGGTTTAGTTCATAATAATAAAGGAAAACATCTCAAGAGAAAAGATAAAATAAAACATAAGAAATCCCTAAAACCCCCTGAAGGAATTGAAGAGGAGATCCTCCGTCTTGAGTAGAATTCCGGCTTCTCGAGATGGATCAACTGGCTATCCCTGAGTGAATCCCCACAAATCTGGCTTCTCTGGCCTAGCACGACGCCCCTAGACGATGGCTTTGGGCTCTACTTTTCAGATCATACTTAGGGTGTATTTATAGGCTTTTGAAATATGTTTCTTTCTCCCTAAGTATCCTTTCCCGAATGAAATTGCTCTTCTCCACGGCAGAGGCACGGCCATGGCGAACACCCGTGTAAATCGTGGACAGGCCGTGTTCGGATTTCTTTAATGAGACACGGTCATGTGAGTCGGGGTTAGACCGTGTTTTAGATGATTGACTTGGCACGGCCGTGTGGGTCCAAGTCCAGGCCGTGTCGATTTTCTCTTTGGTCCGTTTTGATCCGTTTTGAGCTCGTTTCTCGTTCTTTTTATCCTTGGGTGCTTTCCTGGGTATAAGACATGAAAAGAAAGGATTAAAAGCACCTTTTTACATAAATCAAAGGATAGTTCATCCAAAAGCATACTAAATGTGGGCCTAGAATATGTTACTATTTCGGTTTATCACTTATCATGCTTGATTCTCTAGTATCTTAGAATTTAATTATCAATGCACAATTATCAATGACTTAATCTAAGACATATCAATAAAAATCATAAATCATGGAAATTTCATTCTAATGATAATATGAGAAACTTACTTTAGAAACAAGACATAATTCAGGTTTTTGAGAATAATGCAAAAAGTTTGGCACCTAATTTCAGGAATTTGAGAATAATGAAAAAAAGTTAGGCACCTTTTTAGGTTGTTCACCCCCCACACTTAAGATGTACATTGCCCTCAATGTAAAAAGATATATATATATAGATAATTAAGTATAAATTCAAAAGATATGGAGAGAGGTGAAACTGCCTGAATTATGGGTGAAATCCTTGCGTTGGAGGTGAAAGATAAGTTGGAGGGGTCGTTCTTGATGACGATCCTGCGCTAGATGAAGAAATTGGGTAGCTCATGGAGGATTAGCCAGGATATAATAATAATAATTAAAACTATACTAATTAAATAATTAAAGAAAAGCAAGCTAAAGTGGATGAAAATAAAAAATAGAATAAAATTAAAGGAAAAGATAAATGGACCGTAGAGTCCTTATTATTGGGTGTGATTTCTAAGGCTGTGGATATGGTGGTGGTCGTGGTGTGATTCCCAAGCAGCCTGAAGAACCTAAAACCAAGAAACTAAAATAAAATAAGTTAAATTAAGCATAAGAGAAGTAAAGATAAGGAAATTGTAGCAAAAGAGAAAAACGAAATAAAAACTAAATGGCCTCAAATATCCTTGGCTCGTCGAATGATTGAAGCGGCCAGCATGAACTTATATAGATCAGTCTCCCTCTGGGAGACTATGCTTGATTCCTTCCGCTTCTTCGGCAGTTGGTGTAGCTCAAGGGTTTTGGGAATGTATTGGAAAAGAAAAGTAGGGAGAGGGTTGAGAAAGAAAAGAAAAACTAAATGGGCTGAATGGGTGAGAAGAGGGAGGGGTGGGTGGTTTAAATAGAATTCTCAAGTCAGGTACATTCCCACGCCCGTGTACCATGGGCGTGTTGATTCACACGGCTGCCTTGCACGGTCGTGTTATGCATCATATCGTTTCTCCCACGCCCATGTTCTAGTTACCACGCCCGTGTGTAAACTACCAGTGTCAACCACGGCCGCATCGCACGGCCATGTTGGTCGTCGTTCATGTCTCCCACGCCCATTTTACATATTGCCACGCCCGTTGGTGATGAGTCAGTGTCGTCCACGTCGCTTCGCACGGTCGTGACGTTTTGTCGGTGCCCGTGTGTTGGTGGTTGGAGTCCGTGACTTAAAGATTTGATTCTTTCTGACTTGTACCTCTTCCGCCATTGTTAGTATGGAGATTCTGTACCTCCACACCACGCCACGGCCACGGTGTGTGCAAGGCCTTGTAAATTTGGAAATCTGCAATTTTGGTTAGTTTAAAACTATGTGTTTAAGACTAAGAGAAGAGAAGAAAATAAAATGAAAACAAATACGAAAGTAATTAGGGTTAGTGCTCGGGTTGCCTCCCGAGAAGCGCTCGTTTAAAGTCTTAAGCTAGACTTTCCTCGTATTCGCAAAAATCAGGGTGGTTTAAAATTTTGAATATCTTCCCTCATGCTATCAGTTCTATTTCCTTGATAAAGTTTAAGTCAAGAAGCGTTTATATTGAAAGTACCAAAAATAGGATTACTTACCTCGACTGTTCCATATGGGAAATATTGTGTACCTCAAGAGGAATTTCTTCATTTGTGTTCAGGTCTGATGTTATGAGGCAAGGATCTGCTTTATCTAACAGTACCTGGTCTCCTATTTTGAAGTGGTTTGTTGTTCCTATGAGCTTTTCTGGGGGCTCCTTCGGTTTTACTTCGTGTAGTTCCGATTCTTCTTTGAATTGTGTTTTCCACTCTTCTAATTTGTCGACCCTAAGGCTTTGTTCCTTATGTAATTCTTCTTTGTTGTCATGGGGTCCATGATTCGGCTCAGGTTTGTAACCTTGTGGTGTTTCCTGTGGTGAAAGTTAAACAACTCGGTTATCAACTGAATTTACTTTCTCACCTTCATCAATTGTTATCCTGGCCGAGTCAAGATCTTGTAAACTGATCGATTCGTCACCTACACAAAGTATGAGTTCTCCTGTACCAACATCAATTTTTGTTCTAGCAGTTGCTAAAAAGGGTCTTCCTAAAATTAAGGGAATCGAATTATCCTCATCCATGTCTAAGACAACAAAATCTACTGGGAAAACGAATTTATCAATTTTTACGAGAACATCTTCGATAATACCACCTAGGAATTCTAACAGTTTTATCAGCTAGTTGGATGCTCATCCTAGTTTGTTTGGGTTTCCCCAGACCTAGTTGTTTAAATAATTTATAAGGCATGACATTTATGCTTGCCCCTAAATTAGCTAACGCATTATCAATAGGTAAACTACCAATTAAACATGGAATCATAAAACTCCCTGGATCTTTTAATTTTTGTGGTAGTTTATTTTGCAAGATTGCCGAGCAAATTGTGTTTAGTTCCACGTGTGATGCCTCATCTATCCTTCTCTTATTCGTCAAAAGCTCCTTTAAAAATTTTCTAGAATCTGGCATCTGCGAAAGGGCTTCAAGTAGCGGTAAGTTAATATGTAATTTCTTTAAAAGTTTAAGAAACTTACCGAACTATTCCTCTGTATCGTCTCTCTTCAATGCTTCGGGATAAGGAATGCGAGGTTGGTACTTTTTGATTACCGGTTTTGGCTTTTCTTGTGTTACCTCAACTTTACCTTTCTCTACCGAGTTTTTTTTGTATTGGATTGGGTTCATCTAACCCTATACTATCATGAGCTGTGATAGCTTGGATTTGCTCCTTTGGGTTAATCTCAGTGTTGCTTGGTAGACGCCCTTGCGGTCGTTAGGAAATTATCTTTGCAAGTTGTCCAACTGTCTTAGTAAGTTCCCTAACTTGACTTTCGATCCCCTTAATTGATGCCTGTTGATTCTTAAGGGTGGTTTCAGTGTCTTGGAGACGGTTATCTGTGGCTGCCATGAATTTTATCAGCATCTCTTCAAGGCTCGGCCTCTTTTCCTGTGGATAGAGCTGATTTTGGAAATTTTGAAGAGGTTGTTGTCTTTGAATTCCTTGATTTCCTTGACCTCCCCATGAAAAATTTGGGTGGTTCCTCCAACCTGGATTATAAGTATTACTATAAGAGTTATTATTAGGTCTAATATTGTTACCTATATAGTTCATCTGTTCGCTCTCTGTGCCCGGTTGGTAGGGTGGGTACTCAGGATTCGCCATAGTTCCACTTGCGTCGCACTGCATTACTGGATGTACCTGCGAAGAACACAAACTATCAAGCTTTTTATTCATCATCTCTACCTGTGTTGATAGCATGGTTACTGCGTCGAGGTTGAAAACTCCGGCTGATTTTGTTGGTTTTGTCCTTGTAACCTGCCACTGATAGTTATTCAGTGACATCTCTTCAATAAACTCGTAGGCTGCTTCAGGAATTCTGTTGTTCAGGGTTCCACCGGCAGCTGAATCAATTAGTTGCCTCTTTGAGGGGTTTACACCGTTATAGAAAGTTTGGACTTGGAGCCACAAGGGTAGACCATGGTGTGGACACCTTCTCAAGAGATCCTTGTATCTCTCCCATGCGTCGTATAATGTCTCTAAATCCATCTGCACAAAAGAAGAGATATCATTCCGTAATTTGGCCGTTTTGGCTGGTGGGAAATATTTTAATAAAAAATTTTCAGTCATTTGATCCCATGTAGTGATTGACCCTCGTGGTAACGAGTTTAGCCACTGTTTGGTTTTATTCCTTAATGTAAAGGGAAATCACCATTTATTTTGAAGGTATCACAGAACTCTAAAAAATTAGCTATATGAGTATTTGGGTCTTCGTCATGTAAACCATCAAATTGAACAAATTGTTGAATCATTTGTATAGTGTTAGGCTTTAATTCATAATTATTAGCAGCTATAGCAGGCCTAACAATACTTGATTCTGCTCCTGTTAAATGAGGTTTAGCATAATCATACATAGTACGCGGAGCATTATTTTCTGCCACATCTTGTGGTGGTGGATTATTGTCATCCATCCCTTCAGTAGGATTGGATCTGCCTTCTCGCTCTTTTTCTGTGTAATTTAGGGCTCGCCTAATTTCTCTGCTATTCCTACGAGCGGTAGCTTCAATATCACTATCGTATACTAGTGGTCCTCTCGGGTTCCTTCTAGTCTTAAACTAGAGGTACCTGCTAGGAAAAGAAAGAAATAAAATTTAGCAAAGTTAAAAACAAAACAAAAACAAAAAATAAAAGTAAATTGTGGAAAATAATGGCTAAAGTAATAAAAATAGAGCTTTCTTAATATTTTAGTTCCCAAGACATGGCGCCAAAAACTTGATCATTTGTGATTTTGAGTTTTAAATTTATAATGATCGAACACGGAACTAACTATAACAACGATTGAGGCAAGTGCACCTATCGAAGCAGTAGTATAGCTTAGGCAAGACCGGATTGTTGAACCCAAAGGAACCAAAAGTACTAATACTAACTTTCTTTTTATTATCTAGCCTAAAATAAGTGAAGTTGTTATTTAATCTAAATTTAACTAACTACTAAGCTAAAGACGCAAAGACAAAAAGAATGAATTGGGGAAATTTTGTTGGAAAAACTCGGTTGATTAAGATGATACCCTTAGGAAGAATCCTCCTAGACTTCACTTGTTATCTAACTCAACAGCACGATTTATTCACTTGACTTGATCCGTAAGACTCCCTAATGTATATTAAACCTCTCTCGAAGCGAATAACGTCTAACCCTAGGTTGATTAATTGAAATCTCTTTCTAATTAAAACCCTAGAATTGCATTAACTCGATCTATGGACTCCCATATTAGGTTTCACCCTAATCTGCAAAATCTAAATCACCCTATCTCTAGGTGCGCGATCAACTCCGCTTAATTATGCTAGATCTACTCTTAGCAGGACTTTTGCTCCTCCACCTAAGCACATCAAACTTGAATCAAAATCCCAGAAATATCAACACAAGAATTAAGAACACATAATTAAGAACAAATCAAGTAGTTATCATATAGTTCAGCAAACGATAACAAGATTCATCTAGGTTTCATCCCCTTCAGGTATCTGAAGGGTTTAGTTCATAACGATAAAATAAAACATCTCAGAAGAAAAGATAAAACAAAACATAAGAAATCCCTAAAACCCCCTGAAGGAATTGAAGGAGAGATCCACCGTCTTGAGTAGAATTCTGGCTTATTGAGATGGATCAACTGGCTATCTTCGAGTGTTTCCCATAAATCTGACCTTTTCGGCTCGGCTCCTTGGCCTAGCTCACCGCCCCCTTCTAGGTTATACTTAGGGTGTTTATATAGGCTTTTGAAATAGGTTTCTTTGCCCCTAAGTATCCTTTTCCGAGTGAAATTGCTCTTCTCCACGACAGGGGCACGGCCATGGTACACACCCGTATGAATCGTCTTTAGGCCGTGTTCGGACTTTTAATGAGGTGACACGCCCGTGTAAATCGTGATCAGGCCGTGTTCTAGTCTATCAAGGAGACACGACCGTGTTGGCTCAAGTCCAGGCCGTGTCGATTTTCACTTTGGCCCAATTTGGTCCGTTTTGAGCCCGTTTCTCGTTCTTTCCATCCTCCGGTGCTTTTCTGAGTATAAAACATGAAAAGAAAGGATTAAGAGCACATTTTTACATAAATCAAGGGATAAATCATCCAAAAGTATGCTAAATGTGGGATTAAAATATGTTTCTTTTACGGTTTATCAATACATATGTCATGACATAGGATTTTCGATATGTGTTTTCGTGTAAGACCACATCTGGGACGTTGGCATTGACTTGTGTTTACGTGTAAGACCATGTCTGGGACATTGGCATCGTATTTGATTCGTGTAAGACCCAGTCTGGGACAGTGGCATCGATATGTGATTACATGTAAGACCATGTCTGGGACGTTGGCATTGTACGAGCTTCCGACTATCCGCGTATCCTTTTTAATTCTAAACGGTTCAACGAGCAATGTTAAGTAAAGACCGAATATGAAATCAAATAAAAAGATTCAGGTATGTGCTTATCCTAAGTTGTGAAAATAAGGTAAGTTAGATGTTAAATTGATTGCATAAATGTTTAAGTTATAAAGGTGAATTATGTGTATGCATATGTGATTGTGTATATTCGGCCAAATGAGATATATGTGATATTAGTAGTGAGATTTATATATATGTTCATGTGTAATTATGCATTTATCCATATGATATATGTATGTATGATTAAAATGTTAACTTGGTAGTTTAGGATATGTATATTCGGCCTTATTAACTTAATGTTATTATACAATCATTGATATATATTTTGCTTATGACTTACAAAGCTTAAATAGCTTACTCTGTGTTTGTTTTTGTTTACCTCTGTTTTATAGATTTTGGAGTCACATTACGAGCTCGGGGATCGTCAGCAAAGCCAATCACACTATCGACAGTTTTTCGGTATTTTACTAAGTTGAATTTGGGCTTATGGCATGTATAACATAGATGGAATGTTTGATTTTGGAAAATGTATATATATATATATATAGCCATGCGAAAATGGCTTGATCACTATGTTAAAGTTCGGTTTTATGTGTACTTGGTTGAGTGCTTGATATGTTTGGTTTTAGCAATTTGGCCTTGGCTTATTATATGCGAAACATGGTTGTTATGTTTATGTTTGTGTGTATGATCTCGGACAAGGTGAGTTTATGTGTAACTTGGTTGATATGCTTTGCTAATGAGTGCTTGAATTAAGTCATAGTGTAACATCCCCAAACCCGGCCCATTCACTACGACCGAATCTGGTTATGTTAAAGCGGAAAAGACGGTGGAAAAATCTATTTAACTTAGAAAAATTTAGTAAACACTTGCTACCTTTTGAAAAATCCATGTTTATTTAAACTTATGAGTAAAACTTTGTTATTAAAATATACTCATACTAAAAGATTAATATATACAAGCCAAATTGAATAAGTAGGTTGGAAAAACATAATCATCTTCACATAGTGTTTCAAATTCTTCAAACCATAATAAATACTAATAAAATAATAGCAAAAATAAATAAGAGTCAAAAGGCCCTTATTACATATTCTATTTTAAAACAAATACTTAAAGTAAGCCTAAAACGTTTAATCTCTTCTTCTGCATGGGCCACCATGTGTCCTCTCCGATCCCGGTCCAAACTACGCGTCACCTGAAATGTTAGAAAAATAATGGGGTGAGTCATAATGACTCAGTGCATAATCAAAACACAGATTTCCCGCGTATGGGCTTGGCCCCATACCAAACAATTCACATAGCAAGTCATGCCCATATGTATCTCAGCCCAACCCATTGTCCAACCGAACACCAACCTTAGCAGACTCCCTGCCTAATGCCGTGGATAAACCACCACTGATCACATCGTGATCCAACATCCTTACCTTGGCAACTCACTGCTCAAGGCCGTGGCTGAGCCACCGATCAACCCATCGTGATCCCGATATCAAAATCCGTCTACGGTGATGCACATAGCCATCAACCGCCGAGATGGGCACCAAGCCAACATCTCCCTTGAGGTAGCACTCAGCTAACCCCCAAGCGCTAATGTAGCCGGAGCTATCATTAGACCACGTACAACTTGTGTACTCTTCCTCCTTCATCGAATCAAACCCAACCTCATGCAATTATGCAGATGCTACATGTGAAGTCATCATATAACATGAGTATATATCTGTATATATCACAACATTACCATATATTTACACATACATCACATTAAAATAATATCCAAGTGTTACTCACCTGATGTCTGATTACCCATAATTATGGTATCCACCATTCAAGCCAACATAACTGGCTACCACACACAACACATCTGAATACACATCAAAAATAACTAACCGGAGAATCAGTGCGGTGATTACGCACCTGCTAAGGCACAAACGATTAAATCCCGAAAAGGTCTCCTACGTTAGGTTCTTCTCCCCCCTACAATCGGCCTTAACACAATATCAGAGAACACCTAGGGCCATTCGGCCAAGGCAAAAATATCAGCACTAAGACCATTCAGCCAAAACATAAATCCCAAAATAAATAAGGGCTATTGCAGCCTTACCTTAATAACCACTCACTTATGTCCTAACAAAGAATCGGTCAACACAAGAGTAAGGTTCGGCTTGAGGACTTGTAACCAAAGCGGAGTGAATGAGAGAATGACAGATGATTCAACAATGACTCTAAAATGGTCTTTGAGACATTCGCAGTGGCAACCTAAAAGGAGAGGGAAGATTCGGCTATAGGTGCTTAACACTACTTATGGTTGGCTTGAAGGAAAAACGGATGCAAAGGGATAGGGGTTACGGCAATAGGGTTTGAGAAAAGAAAATGAAAGTTTGAGGATAAAATGGAGTGGTTTTGGCTCAAATGAAATGGGGAGAAGAAGGTAGCTAAGTGACCTTGAAGATTCGGCCAAAGGAAATAGTGAAGCACTTTTGGCAGGAGAGAAAACAAAAGAGGAAAAGGGTGGCCAAAATGAACAAGTGAAGAGCACACCCCTATTTATAGAATTCGGCCCCTCCTAAGCTTACCCCACAAAGCCGAAAATGCCCTCCACAACTCCCCAAATTCGGCCACTACTCAACTCCCCTTCAAATCCCATTATTTGCTCCTACAATTCCTCCCCAACACTCATTCAAAAAGTTTGAATGAGTCAAACCTCTTCCTAGCCAAAATTTAAAAACAAAGACCAAGTCTTTCTCCATCTTTTAAGCATCCAAAAGCTGCCCAACTCCTTACCTCATTGACGCAAAAACAAAGGCCAAAGTGCTGCCTTCGCAGCTCGAACACTGGCCCCTTCCCTTGCACCTGAGGCGTCACTTCCCCAAGCTCTTAGTGGCGTCTCCCTTGCCACTTTACTAGCTCAATTCTTATGTCTAATTCCCCCAAATAATTCTCTTAAGACACCTATAGCCAAGCTCCCCTTTTAACACTTAAAAAAAAATCCAAATTTTTCCAAAGTCTCCTCTTTTAATCTGAGTATTCTCAACACCTCTAAAACACATCCAAGCATACCCAAAATCTACTAGAACTCGAATTATACCCAACATGCATAGCCCCTAAACCAGGGTGTTACAATTCTACCCTCTTTAAAATAATTTCGTCCTCGAAATTACTTGTCTAAACTAACGATCCAATTCCTCCCACTACGCTATATAGCTGCAATAACTGATCTTAAAGAGCTAACATACCTTCTAGGCACCGTTTCTAAGTTCATACTCAAGGTTCCAACTACTTTACGAGCAACAGATCAAACAATCACCAAAGCGAACAAAACAACAAAGAGTATTCCAGACTTAAGGAACTTACCAGTTGACCCATCAGGCACATCATTATCCTCTCTCCGACGAACTGCATAAACCAGACCTGGCTGCCTTGCCTTGGTGCCACCATTACTGCGGTCTACTACCACACGACCTCGGCCGAAACCATTTCCTCTATGGTTCGAACCGCGACCCCTTGTCGCTGCTTGCCGACCACCTTTGCCTGGTTGCACATAACCTTGGCCTTCTGCTCGAGTCCCATTCGGATTCTGGGGACAATCCTTAATCAGATGAGACTTGGACTTGCATCTGAAGCACTCTCGAACACGATTCCAGCACTCGCCAACATGGTACCTTCCACATTGAGCACACGGACGATCTGGATTTCCGTGGTGGCTTAGCAATATGAGCAGAGTCTCAACCCTCGGTCTTTCTCGAACCCTCTCAACCGCTTCGGACGGTCCAACACTTCTCTTATCACGGTTCCTTTCTGCTGCTCGCCTCTCGGCCTTTTTGACCTCCTCGGCTATCCGAGCTTTCTCCATTAATACGGTGAAGTCTCTTTCGTTGCGGGCGCAATCAAAACCGCATGACTCATCCGTAGCCCATCTTCAAATCTGGCGCATCTCTCATAATCGGTTGCCACGATTCCCGAGCATACCGGCTCAAACGCAGCTTCGACCGTACTCGCTATCGATTTGCTACCTTGCACCAGTTGAGGAACGCCTTCCTCGAGCATCCACATAGCTCGCTCCGACATACTTCCCCTCGAACTTGATCTTAAAATAACCCCGATCCAACTCGATCTGCCGGGCACTTTCCTTAACCGTGAGCCACCACCGGTAGGCCTCATCTCGCAAACAACGAAACAACACCCTTAAGCTTCTCCTCGCAGATTAAGTCTAAGTCGTCCATAATCCTTTCCCTTGCCTCAAGCGATTACTCGCCACGTTCGAGCTACCCCGGACACTCCTCCTCAAGACCTCGGCTCCATTCGCCCTAAGCCTTTGCATCGACTTCCGAGTCCCATCGCCCCCATTGGCTCTCGCCACTCGCTCAAGCACCCGCAGCGATAGCTGCGATCATCGCATCGTCTCCTCGATCGATCCTGCTGTTTCCACCTCAGCGGTGGTGGCGGCACATCGCTCTCGACCCATGGCGAGACCCAACTGGTTCGGACACTCGACATCCCGCCTCTACCACGTCCACGAGTATTGCGACCACGCCCCTAGAACTCATATCTAGCGCCTCGATTTAGTCTGTTTAAAAGTTTTATGCATTAGAAATTCTTGTTTCACTATTTTATCCACGAGAAATTTTATGCAATGAAGTTTCAGAGTAGTTCTTTCGAGCAATCAAGTTTCCTTCCCTACCTGTGGGTAATTTTCGTCATTTTCCTATAAGAGGTATATCGGTAATAACTCGAGGTCAATTTTGAAAAATAGTTTTCCAACTTAAAGATATTTCAAAATTTACAAAATCACAGGGTCATCTTGAAAATTTTGTTTTTCAAACCAGAGGTATCGCACAAATTTTAGAAATTAGGGTTATTTTTGTAATTTTGGAAATCATGGGCATTTTGGTAATTTTATAAATCAAAAAACGTCCTTCAAAATTAGATTTAGGGTTTAGAGACCAAAAGGGTAAAATTGATAATTTTTAAAGCAGGATTTTAAAACAATCAAAGCCAAATCCCTTTCGGGTTTTAATAATCGGTTTAGCCTATGAACAAGTCCTCTTGGTTAAGATGAACCGAAGCTACGCACAGGTAGGATCCTGCGAAGAGGAGGTGAGTCACGAGGCTCGCTAAGTACCAAGCTCTTAGGATCCAATCCTAGACATGCGCACCAAGGTTACCACACCTTAACTCGGTAACTTACTTCACAGTTTGTTTAAGAGCTTTAAGTTTTATGCACATGTTTGAGTAGTCTAGTCCTAGGGTCCAATAGTCCTTACTTTCTAATCTACGAGCCCAAACTAAACCCAAATCAATTCATGTAAACAATTCACTTCAAGAAAGTTCGAAGTACTTACCTGATGGACTTCGGGTCGGAGACACAGGTGCCATGCCAGAATAACCTGAAAAACTTGTTATAAAAGCCCACGTCTTAAAAACCCATTTTGAAATCTGTTTCGGGCCCAAAACCCTCAAAGCCGAGTTTTGAACCGGGCTCTGATACCAAACTGTAACATCCCCAAACCCGGCCCATTCACTACGACCGAATCTGGTTATGTTAAAGCGGAAAAGACGGTGGAAAAATCTATTTAACTTAGAAAAATTTAGTAAACACTTGCTACCTTTTGAAAAATCCATGTTTATTTAAACTTATGAGTAAAACTTTGTTATTAAAATATACTCATACTAAAAGATTAATATATACAAGCCAAATTGAATAAGTAGGTTGGAAAAACATAATCATCTTCACATAGTGTTTCAAATTCTTCAAACCATAATAAATACTAATAAAATAATAGCAAAAATAAATAAGAGTCAAAAGGCCCTTATTACATATTCTATTTTAAAACAAATACTTAAAGTAAGCCTAAAACGTTTAATCTCTTTCTTCTCGCATGGGCCACCATGTGTCCTCTCCGATCCCGGTCCAAACTACGCGTCACTGAAATGTTAGAAAATAATGGGGTGAGTCATAATGACTCAGTGCATAATCAAAACACAGATTTCCCGCGTATGGGCTTGGCCCCATACCAAACAATTCACATAGCAAGTCATGCCCATATGTATCTCGAGACCAACCCATTGTCCAACCAAACACCAACCTTAGCGGACTCACGCGCCAAGGCCGTGGATAAACCACCACCGATCACATCGTGATCCAACATCCTTACCTTGGCAACTCATCGCTCAAGGCCGTGGTGAGCCACCGATCAACCCATCGTGATCCCGATATCAAAATCCGTCTCACGGTGATGCACATAGCCATCAACCGCCGAGATGGGCACCAAGCCAACATCTCCCTTGAGGTAGCACTCAGCTAAACCCCAAGCGCTAATGTAGCCGGAGCTATCATTAGACCACGTACAACTTGTGTACTCTTCCTCCTTCATCGAATCAAACCCAACCTCATGCAATTATGCGGATGCTACATGTGAAGTCATCATATAACATGAGTATATATCTGTATATATCACAACATTACCATATATTTACACATACATCACATTAACATAATATCCAAGTGTTACTCACGATGTCCGATTACCCATAATTATGGTATCCACCATTCAAGCCAACATAAGCGGCTACCACACACAACACATCCGAATACACATCAAAAATAACTAACCGGAGAATCGGTCGCGGTGATTACGCACTGCTAAGGCACAAACGATTAAATCGAAAAGGTCTCCTACGTTAGGTTCTTCTCCCCTACAATCGGCCTTAACACAATATCGAGAGAACACCTAGGGCCATTCGGCCAAGGCAAAAATATCGCACTAAGACCATTCAGCCAAAACATAAATCCCAAAATAAATAAGGGCTATTGCGTGCCTTACCTTAATAACCACTCACTTATGTCCTAACAAAGAATCGGTCAACACAAGAGTAAGGTTCGGCTTCAGGACTTGTAACCAAAGCGGAGTGAATGAGAGAATGAGCGGTGATTCAACAATGACTCTAAAATGGTCTTTGAGACATTCGGCGGTGGCAACCTAAAAGGAGAGGAAGATTCGGCTATAGGTGCTTAACACTACTTATGGTTCGGCTTGAAGGAAAACGGATGCAAAGGGATAGGGGTTACGGCAATAGGGTTTGAGAAAAGAAAATGAAAGTTTGAGGATAAAATGGAGTGGTTTTGGCTCAAATGAAATGGGGAGAAGAAGGTAGCTAAGTGACCTTAAAGTTTCGGCCAAAGGAAATAGTGAAGCACTTTTCGGCAAGGAGAGAAAACAAAAGAGGAAAAGGGTGGCCAAAATGAACAAGTGAAGAGCACACCCCTATTTATAGAATTCGGCCCCTCCTAAGCTTTACCCACAAAGCCGAAAATGCCCTCCACAACTCCCCAAATTCGGCCACTACTCAACTCCCTTCAAATCCCATTATTTGCTCCTACAATTCCTCCCAACACTCATTCAAAAGTTTGAATGAGTCAAACCTCTTCCTAGCCAAAATTTAAAAACAAAGACCAAGTCTTTCTCCATCTTTTAAGCATCCAAAAGCTGCCCAACTCCTTACCTCATTGACGCAAAAATAAAGGCCAAAGTCTTTGCCTTCGCACTCGAACACCTGGCCCCTTCCTTGCACTGAGGCGTCACTTCCCCAAGCTCTTAGTGGCGTCTCCTTGCCACTTTACTAGCTCAATTCTTATGTCTAATTCCCCAAATAATTCTCTTAAGACACCTATAGCCAAGCTCCCTTTTAACACTTAAAAAAATCCAAATTTTTCCAAAGTCTCTCTTTTAATCTGAGTATTCTCAACACCTCTAAAACACATCCAAGCATACCCAAAATCTACTAGAACTCGAATTATACCCAACATGCATAGCCCCTAAACCAGGGTGTTACACATAGTTTATGATATGTATAAGTCTTGAGGTGTGGATTTGAAAATATAAGTGAGATGCTAAGTATATTATTGATGGAATGTTCATTAAGTTAGGTTATATGATATGTAATAATTGGTGCATGTTCGGCATTATGGGTTGCTACAAAATTTGTTATAATGTGCTTGTGTATTCGGATATGTGATGTATTAAAATGGCTAAGTATATGGTTCGGTTGTATTGTATGTTCGGCTATGCTGTTTGATTAATTAGGGTCGATTTATAAAGGTATGAATGTATATGTTTTGAATGTTATAAAACGAAAATGAAATAATTAAGTTTGATATAAGGTTCAAATTGTATATGTGATTAGTTTAGTAACTGGTTTATAATGGCACATAAATATAATAAAGTATGTATATGAAAGTTGGAAGCTAAAGCTATCTATAATTCGGTTTAGAAGTATGATAAAAGGATAATTACATGTTCGATTGTGTATAGGATAGTTTGATTCGGTTTGTAATGACGATGTATGCACCTTTGTTATGCTTGAATGGTTGGCTATATAGGTTCGGTTACTATTAGTAAGTAATGAATATGTTTCATGATTGTTTAAGTACGAATCCAAATGGCAAGTGAAATAGTATGGTTTGGTTACAATATTTGGTTCATTATGATTTGCATATGATCTTGATAATGATATGATCGAATCAATGATTAGTTAATAGGATAAAATGTGTAGTTTTTGTATACTAATATACACATGCGAATTTGGTGTACATTGAAATGTTATTTATATGCAAATGTTAAATGTGACTTATGGTATGAAATGATTCGGTTGGTTAATATGCACATGTATTGAATTAACATGATTGGAAATCAGCTTATGTTAAAATTGTTTTGATTTATGTTCAATATATTTTATGTAATGTTATGTGTTTAAAATAAAATTTTAATATATGATTGTTATGAACATAGTAGTAATAAGGTTCAAAATTTTAATAGGATAAGTATAATGATTTGACTATTTTATGAAGTATAAAATGAAATGAATGCATGTACTTAATTGTGTTATGTTCAGTAATGCCTCGTAACCCTAGTCTGGCGACGGATACGGGTTAGGGGTGTTACAACTTCATCCTCAGTGCATCTTCAGTCACACCGGCTATCTTGAATGAATCACTCACCTCCATAAAAAATCGAAGGTGGAGATGTGGATCTTCCGTGGGCATACCACTGAATTGGCTCACGGTTTGGAGCATTTGAAAAATCACTGGTTTCAATTCAAATTGGGTTGCCTCAATATCAAGCCTTCTAATTCCTAGATTTAACTCACTGAAAAGTGGCACAACATATTGTCCGATGCATCGATCCCTATCATCGGCAATGAGGATGGGATTTCGTACACGACCAGCTTCATTACCTTGGTCTTCATTCTGATTTCCAAGGTCCATCTCGACTTGTCTTTGAGCTATTCGTTCACGTCTTCTTTGTCTGAAAGTTCACTCAATTTCAGGGTCTACAAGGAGTAAATCGAAAATTTGATCTATGCTCATAAACACCTCAAAATAAAATCACAAAATTAAAAAGAATAAGTTAGTAATGTTAGAAATAAACCAAATTTAAAGTAAATAATTTCACAAAAAAAAATGACTATGGCAACAGTTAACAATCCCCGGTAACGGCGCCAAAAACTTGTAATGCGTAGGCTTGTACAAGTGTACACACTCGTTATCAAGTAATAAGTAAGCATCGAGTTATCGTCTCCACAGGGATTGTATTTGTGCTAAGTCACTTAATTTGTAAAATTATATTAACAATTTGGTAAATAAAAACACAATATGGTTAAGAAGTGATGATTAAAATTGAATATATTAAACTAAATGCAATGATCCCTAATGAAAATTATCCTAAGTATGCAAACTATATGAATGAAATAGATTTTAGCAAAATTAAACACAATTTGCAACAATTATAACATAAGTAAACTAGGACAATTACTTTAATTAAACTCAATTTATTATCAACATGCTTAATAACATTCGGAAAATTATTCCATGGCAACTCGATCTTTCATGAGTTTGGAAACCACATTAGGTCCTTTCGAAATCCTTTACTTAGTAAATACGCATTTTACTGATCCTTATTTACTAAGGGTTTCTTAGCATTCGTGTGAGGTAACAGAGGCGTGTCAGGTTTGAAACAGTTTAATCACACAAATCTAAAAACTATGCAGATAACAGAGCTTGGTCAGAGTTGTTATTCAACCTTCAATTTAATCAGATTAGGATCTAAATTGAGCATGCACATTTCAATTATGTATCCACTAGCCGTCGTCTGGTCAGGATCGCTCAGCTAATTTAGGTGTATTCAATCACGTATGAACCAAATACAGACTTGATTTTAATTGAAAACATGATCGATTGAGGCACAAACATTATAAGCATGAATCAAATAAATATTATTTAATCAAAGCAATCATCCTAGCTTAAATAAAATTAAGCTAACATTGTTGTAAACAAGAACAAAGAACACATAGCAAACATTTTCAGATTAAATCAAATAAAAGAAAGATTAAACCCAAATCAAAGTGGCTGTCACCCAAGACTCTGATCAACGAGGCTCCTTCGCTTCTTTGCCTTGCTCCTTTGCTGATGGCTCTCCAAGGTGGCCGACCAAGGGATCTTTAAGAGGCTTAATTGCTAAAATCTCTATGAAGAGATGATGCTAGGCGTGGGGAATGGAAAATGCTAAGAGAATTGAGAGAGAAGAAAGAATGATGAAGGATGAGGGATGATGAATGAGGGAATGAAGTGGTCTTATTTATAGGTGAAGAGAGGTGGGTAGTTTGCTAAAAATAGCTGGGTTTAGTCTCTTCCAACTTCTTCCATGAGTGGCTGGTCACAATTAGTGGAATTTGAGCTGATTTTTGCTTGATTTTTAAGCAATTTAAATTCCATAATAACTCAGGACTGAGACTCAGTCCAATGTAAATCTTCGGGCAAATCTCTAATTTCTTCAACAATGCAAAGACTTGTGTAATTAAACCAAAAAGTGGTTTAAATGGACAGCCATGTGTAGCCGAATTTGGGTTGACTTGGTCTTCAATTTGGACGGTTTTTGTAATCCAACAAAGCTATCAGACCTGTCCAAAATAAATCAATAAGTTAAAGGACCAAGGAATAAAATTTATCCAATTTAAATAATTAATTACAACCCAAATTATTAATGAAATATTTTAAAATGAATTATTAAATATAATTTTATATTTTATTATTTAATTTAATCATGCATGGCCCACTTCATGTCTTAAAAATATAATATGCTCAATTTAATATAAAATAAACCATTTTATGCATGAAAACTATTTAATAAAGCATAAAATCACATTTTAATAATTTCTATGTCCTAATTTCATATTTCCATATATTTCATTAATTTATTAAATAATTACTTAGTTTTAACAACAAATTTAAGTAAAAAGGTGATAAATTATATAGGAAAAATCATATATATTTTTCTGTTTACACAGGCCTACTGTAGGTTCAGTATGATTTGAATTAGACTATAAAACCTAATATCTAATGATATGATGATGAACAACTTATGATCCGTACGTATGTCTGCTATGTTTGAACCTAAGTGAGTAGGATCTGTCAGAACGTAATGTGCTATTGTCTAATGTGTGTGAATTATCCAGGAATGATCTGTATTTTGTTAAGTTTGTTGGTATGCCTCCGCATTGCTCAGTTGATGAAGAATATGTAATATATGATTATGTTAGATTGATTGTTACTACTTCTGGTTTCTAATCATCTACGTTACTCTGTTGTTGAAAAATGTACGATATCTGAACATGTTAGATTAATTGCTACTGATTCTGATTAATAACCGTGCATGTGAATTCATGGCAAATCTAATATGATCTTGTAACATCCTGAAATTCAGAATTTTATGCTTTGCATTATATCATGCAATAGGCTAGTTAAGAATGTTAATTGTGTATGATTAGGGGTCCTTAGAAGGCACGGGATTGAGTTGGGCCTTAGCAAAATTTTTGTGTTTGAGCACTTTAAGGAGAGAAGGTAAGTGGCATCAATGCTTAAGGAAATAAGTGTGTATTTTGCTAGCATAAGTGAGCATATGGCAAGGAGGTAGTGGCGTCTAGTAGAGAGCTTGGAGGGAAGGGGTTCAAATCCCACCTAGTGCAAAATTTTTGATTAATTTTTGTACTTCTCTTCCAAGTGTCGGCCATGGTGATAATTAAGGTAAGGAAGACTTTTTATTTATGGAAAGATGACTAAGGATTATGGTAAGGAGGAAAATAAGGGAAAATGTAGGAAAGAAATCAAATAAAAAGGCAAGGAAGGGAACATGTTGGCCAATTTGGTGGAAGGTATTTTGGAAAGAGTTTGTGGTCAACCAAGACCTTTTTGGTGCTTAGGATGCACGGTTTTGATAGGGTAAAGAGGGGAGCCGAATTTCCTTAGGCATTTGGCAAATTTTGGTGCATGAGAGGTTGTTTTTTTTAGCATTTTGGTGTCTTCTTTTCCTATTCTTTTCCTTCATTTGCCGAAACTCTAAAGCCAAAGATTGTCCACTTTTCTCCCTTGATGCCGAAACACTCACCTTGTTGCTCATCTTCCTTTTGTTAGCCGAAACAAATCTAGAACACTTCTCTCTTCCATCTCTTGTTTTCCTTACTCATTATTTTTCCAACCTTTTGGCCGAAACACTCTAGCCTTTTGTTTTTTTCTCCTTTCTTTTGGTTTTGCCAAAACACTCAATCCAATTGGGTTCATTTTCTTTTGGTAATAGCCGAACCTCTATACTCCTTTGTTCATCACTTCTTTTCTTCTTCACCATTTCCTCAATCATTTTCCCTTCCTCTTAAATCGACTCTACTTTGTGGCCGAACCTTCTTTCTTCCTTTCTCATCAATATCCGAATCTTTAACATCTTCTCTCTTCTCCATCTTGCGTGATGCACATTTCCTTCTTGGTTGAATCGGGTAAGGGCTTCATTTTACACTCTTTATTTTCTTCTTCTCCCTAGCTGAATGTATGTCTATTATGATTCAGTTACTTCACTTTGTTTTAAATCAAAATATCACTCCCTTCTAATCCCTCATATTGTGATTATCTTCTTGTTGTAGTATTATAGTGGGAAGCCGAATCTTACATCCTTGTTAATTCATCCGTAGACATAAGTTCAAACGGTGGAAATCAGATCTATCAACGTTAAGGTAAGAAGTTTCTTTATGGATTATTTCGATCTCGCTCATTGTTTGATTAGTTTGCTAAACGGAATGATGGTTGTGACTAATCGGCTATTATAGGGATTATATCGCTCGTTTCATCCACTCGTTGTTTCTTCGGAATAAGTGGTAAGCCAAATCCTATTCCAAAAAAAACACATTCTCTCATCATAGAACTTTCTAACCGAGATCTTTTCAATGAAGGCAAGTGGTAACGATTTGAAGGGAAAAGCGTTAGTAGGAGACAAAAGGAGTGGATTTGCAATTCCTACTCCTAAGTTCAAACGAAGGGCGGTATCGGTGGTTCAGGATTTTCCACCGGGTTGTGGACCATCATCCGGTGAGAATAGACAAATCGTGGTCGTTCACGATACTAAGAGTAAGCAATTCATTAGATCGTCTGATTTAGTTTTGGATTAATAAAATCTCGTTTGTTGGTTAATCGAGTGTAATGGTGATTTAGGTGCCGACGATCAAGAAGGTTTAGTCCTTACCGTAATCAGGTGTGTAATCTCACACCGAAATCCCGTAAATCTGTGATTTATCATCATGTTAGAAAATCGATCGATGTTGCTTAAGAACTTAAAAACGGTATTATGGTATAAATCGAGTGATTTTCTTAAACATCGTTAATACTAAGATTTGACAAAATCGGAGTTAATTTGTAGAATTACGAAAATGCCCTTATGGGTTGAATTACGAAAATACCCTCAATGGGCCGTTTTTATGAAAATGCCCCTATGGGCCGAATTGCTAGAATGCCTTAGTGAATCGAATTACAAAGTTCTATAATGAGCCGATTCACCGTAATAAATTGTTGGATTAATGATTGTTGTACATATATGTGGATATTATGATTTGTTATGTATGTTGCATGTTACATATCGCATGGGTTGGGAAAAATTGTATGTAGAGCAGTGTAGCCTGGTGGCATTGCCACAAAATATCACTTATGATTTCGGTGGCTTGGCCACAATAAACAAATATATTATAAATGGCAACTTGCCTGTAAATTGGTGTGAGCGGCGGGGTGGGTTGACTTGATCCCCACAGGTGTGATTGGCTGGTTGGGGGTGTGATGGATGGATGGGTTGGGTTACATTCATATCATTTTAATATTGTTATGTAAATGGGTTTAAGCCCAAGTTATTCCTAAATGGATTCAGCATGCACTGAGTTCTAGTAACTCACCCCTTTTCCTTAACCTTTGCAGGTAATGCTCAGTAATGTGGACTTGGGCCATGGATGACTCGGTGGAGGCCATACTTTAGAAATGGTGTTTCGAACTTTAGTAAATTCCCTTTTCCGTTTATCTTGTTACTTTTACTGTTTTAGATTTTAAAGTTGTAATAAGGCCTCTAGACTATTTTTGTTTTGCTTTATGATTGGGATGTTTTTATTATTTCACTTAAATTGTTTAAAAAAGGGATTTTTCTAAAATCATAAATAACGGTTTCCAAAGTTGATTAACAAATTGATTTCATAAACACACTTGTACAAATAATTTAACTTGGAATATCTTTCAAATTATCAACAATATTTTCAAAAGTCACAGTTTTAATATCACAAATTTGAATATCGATTCTTCAATTAAACCTCTCGGGATTAGTAGTATTTCTAATCAAACTCATTTTTTTTTAACCATAACCAAATAATACCTATTTTAGTACGAATCACAAGGTTTTTATACGTTTTCCCTTATGTGACATGTCAGATTTGGTCGTAACGCATGGGTCGGGTTTGGGGTGTTACATTTTATTGTATCAGAGCCCGATTGCAAAACTCGACTGTGGTTTGGGTTAAAAGCATTTTCCAAAGCTGTTTAAAATTTTAAATTATAAATGCATGATCTAAAGGAAGTATGGCACCACGGGTATCCGGCACCAAGTCAAGTAAGTTTATGTTTTCATTTTATGATTATTGTGGTATGCCTGTAGAAATACTCTAGAACTTTTAGCTTTAGGAGCTGAAACTATAGAGATTGAGACCTTAGGATACGTTTTGCGAAAATGTCTTTACTTCCTATACTTCATAAAACATTGTTTAATAAACATTGAATAATATAATGATTCATAAGACTTGGAATCAGATTAAATCGATTTAGTAAACATGAGCGCTAGAGGACGTGGACGCAGTAGACGTGGCCGTGGTAGAGGCCGAGGTGCTAGAGTTGTATCTGAGGCATCAGGACATATACTGAAAATGGATGCCCCTGCGTCACCAGTTACTAAAGCTGGGTCACACGAACGAATGAGAGAGGACGACGCTCTGTCCCAAGTAATGTTGCGAGTTCTAGAAAGGGTTACTGGGGTAAGAACTGGGTCGGCAGCTTGTGGGTCCGTATCTGAACGACTCAGATCGAATGGGGCTGAAGTTTTTAGGGGTATTTCGGGTGTAGCCCCTAATGTAGCGGAATACTGGCTTGAGGTAGTGGAGCGGATTATGGACGACCTGGATTGCACCGCTGAGCAGAAGTTGAAAGGAGCTGTGTCATTACTAAGAGACGAGGCGTATCAGTGGTGGCTCACTTTATTCGGGAAGGCACTCGGTGATCGTATTACACGAGAATTCTTCAAGACAGACATTCGGGGGAAATATGTGGGGCTAGCTATGTGGATGCCCGAAGGAAGGAATTTCGAATCTGGTCCAAGGAGGTAAATCTGTGGCAGCATATGAGGCGGAGTTTCTGCGTCTGACTCAGTATGCCCGAGGTATAGTGCTGACTGATTACGAGCGATGTGTGTGTTTTGAGGATTGTTTGTGTGATGAGTTACGAGTACTGATAGCCCCTCAGAAGGAGAGGGATTTTGCTACACTGGTGGAGAAAGCTAAGATAGCCGAGGAGGTTAAACACTCGGAATGGTAAAATCGAGACAAGGACAACGACAGGAACAAGAGAGACTCTGGGTACTCAGGTCCTGCTAGAGGGTTTTAGAAAAGGCCCAGAAATGAGGAGCCAGCTCGGGTAAGAGTTCAAGCTACTACCAATCAGTTACAGCCTTGCGTGGATTATGGGAAACTTCACTCGGGTGAATGCTGGAAGAGAACTGGTGGTTGTTTTAGATGTGGGTCCAAGGATCACTGGTTTAAGGATTGCCCTCGAGAGCCTGCTCAGACTCAGGTGGCTCGTAACAGATTTGCACAGCCAGCTGGAGGTGCTCAGCAGCCGTCGAGAGGCCGTGGGTCAGGTCGAGGTGGTAATGGCATAGGACGAGGTTAGGGTGCACCGGGTAGAGGTACCGGTAATAGGGGTAACACGGAGGTGAGACAGCTAGGTTTGGTCTATGCGGTCAGACGTCAAGAGGATGGCGACGCACCGGACGTCATAACCGGTACGTTCTTCATATCTGATGTACTTATTACCGCTTTGATAGACATTGGACCCACCCATTCGTATGTTACTTGTGCTGTGCCTGGAACTCTAAATATTAAATCTGAGATTACTGCTAGAGAAACAACTGTGATTAGCCCTTTAGGACAGTCAGTGGTAGTAAATAAGTTGTTTAGGGATGTACCCTTAGAAATTCAAGGGAAAGTATTTTTGGCGGATTTGATGGAACTGACATTTGGTGAGTTCGATCTTATTTTGGGCATGGATTGGCTGGTTAAACATCGTGCGAACTTGGATTGTACTGCGAAGCAGATGGTACTAAGAACTTCGGAGGATAAGGAAGTGATGGTGATAGGTGAAAGACGAAACTATCTGTCTAATGTGGTATCTGCTTTAAAGGCAGAAAAGTTGGTGCGGAAAGGGTGTGGAGCATTCCTAGCCTTTATCAGTGCTTTGGATGCCAAAGAATTGTCCGTAGAAAGTGTTAGAATGGTGAAAGAGTTTCAGATGTTTTTCTCGAGGAGCTTCTAGGATTACCTCCGGATCGGGAGGTGGAGTTTGGCATTGAGCTATTTCTAGGGACGGCTCCGGTGTCCATTGCTCCTTATAGAATGGCGTCGAAGGAGTTAGCAGAGCTTAAGGCTCAAATTCAGGAGTTGTTGGATCACGGATTTATTTGACCAAGTGTGTCACCGTGGGGAGCGCCGGTTTTGTTCGTTAAGAAAAAAGATGGGTCGATGCGTATGTGCATTGACTATAGACAAATGAATAAGTTGACGATCAAGGACAAGTACCCGTTACCAAGGATCGCTGATCTGTTCGATCAGTTGTATGGAGCTTCAATTTTCTCGAAGATAGATTTGAGGTCAGGATATCACCAGTTAAAGGTCAAGGAGGCGGATATTCATAAGACTGCTTTTCGAACTCGATATGGGCATTACGAGTTCTTAGTGATGCCATTCGGGTTGACAAATGCACCAGCTGCATTTATGGATATGATGAACTGAGTCTTCCAACCCTATCTAAACCGGTTTGTGGTTGTGTTCATGGATGACATCCTGGTGTACTCAAAGACTGAAGAAGAGCATGATTCGCATCTACGGGTAGTATTACAGATATTAAGGGAGAAGCAGTTGTATGCCGAATTCAGTAAGTGTGAATTTTGGCTAAGAGAAGTGACCTTTTGGGGGCATGTAGTGTCTGCTGAAGGAATTAGAGTTGATCCCCAGAAGGTCGAGGCTGTGTTGGACTGGAAACCCCCGAAGTCAGTGGTAAAAATTCAGAGTTTTCTAGGCTTGGCTGGGTATTACAGGCGTTTTGTTGAGGGGTTTTGTTGATTGTTGCACCCTTAACTAAGTTGTTGCGTAAGGGAGTACCTTTTGTGTGGTCAGATAAGCAACAAGAGAGCTTTGAGAAATTGAAGAAGATTCTGACAGAAGCGCCAGTATTGATTCAACCTGAGGCTGGTAAGGAGTTTATCGTTTATTGCGATGCGTCACATACGGGCTTGGGATGTGTGTTGATGCAAGAGGGAAAAGTAGTGGCTTATGCATCTCGTCAATTAAGGTCGCATGAGATTAACTATCCCACGCATGATTTGGAGTTAGCTGCAGTAGTGTTTGCTCTGAAGATATGGAGACACTATCTGTACGGGGAGAAATTGATTATCTATATGGATCATAAGAGTCTGAAGTACCTCCTTACCCAGAAGGAGTTGAACTTAAGACAGCGGAGGTGGATAGAACTATTGAAAGATTATGACTTCTCAATTAAGTATCATCCAGGAAAAGCTAATGTAGTGGCAGATGCGCTGAGTCGTAAGGTGATATCGGATTTGAGAGCGACGTTCGCTCATCTCAGTCTTTATGATGATGGTAGTTTATTAGCCGAACTTCAGGTGAAGCCTGTGTGGGTAAGTCAGATTAAGGAAAAGCGGTTATTAGATGTAGTGTTGGGTTCTCGACTTCAGCAAGTGGAAGGTGGTAAGATAGGGGATTTTGAATTGAATGGTGATGGAGCATTGTGTTTCCGCGGAAGAGTTTGTATGCCCAGGGATTCAGAATTGAGACAAATGATTCTGCGTGAGGCGCATAGTAGCCCATATGATATGCACCCTAGAGGAAACAAAATGTACCGAGACCTCCGTGAGCAGTATTGGTGGCCAGGGTTGAAACGGGAGGTTACTGGTTTGTGAGTAAGTGCTTGACATGTCAGCAAGTGAAGCCAGAACATCAACTACCGTCAGGGTTGCTACAACCGGTGAAAATTCCACTATGGAAATGGGAAAGGATAATGATGGATTTTGTTAGTGGGTTACCCTTAACACCTACTAAGAAAGATTCAGTATAGGTGATTGTGGATCGGTTAACGAAAACTGCTCATTTCCTACCTGTTCGTACGGATTATTCGTTGCAGAAGTTTGCCAAGTTGTATGTAGCAGAGATCGTGAGGTTACATGGGGTACCAGTGTCTATCATATCAGACAGGTATCCTATGTTTACATCATGGTTCTGGAAGGCTTTACATGAAGCTTTGGCAACAAGGCTAAATTTCAGCACGGCATTTCATCCTCATACTGATGGTCAGTCGGAGAGAGTAATCCAGATTTTAGAAGACATGTTAAGAATTTGTGTGATCGATTTGGGGTAGTTGGGAAGATTTTCTACCATTGGCAGAGTTTGCATACAACAACAGCTATCAATCCAGCATCCATATGGCACCCTACGAGGCGTTGTATGGTCGTAGGTGTCGTACTCCTACTTGCTGGATTGAGCTGGGTGAGCGTCAGCTATTGGGTCCTGAGTTGATCTCGGAGACGGAGGAGAAACTTAAGATAATTCAGGCCCGGTTAAAAGAAGCCTCGGACAGACAGAAGTCGTATACGGATCTGAAGCGTAAGGATATAGATTTTTCGGTGGGAGATCAAGTCTTTCTGAAGGTCTCACCTTGGAAGAAGATCTTAAGATTTGGGCGGAAAGGCAAGTTGAGCCCTAGGTTTATCGGACTATACCATGTACTGAAGCGTGTTGGGCCAGTGGCTTATCAGCCGGAGTTACCTCCGGAGCTAAGTCAGATACATAGTGTATTCCATGTCTCGATGTTAAGGCGTTATCGCTCGGATCCATCTCATATCGTACCAGTGGAGGAAGTTGAGATAAGACCTGACTTGTCATTTGAAGAAGAGCCAGTGCAGATTTTAGATCGGAATGTTAAGGTGCTAAGAAGGAAGTCAGTTCCATTAGTCAAAATTTTATGGCGTAATGACGGGTCAGAGGAAGCTACATGGGAGCCAGAGGACACAATTCGACAACAATATCCTCATCTCTTCTAATCAGGTAAATTTCGAGGCCGAAATTTCTTTAAGGGGGTAGAATTGTAACATCCTGAAATTCAGAATTTTATGCTTTGCATTATATCATGCAATAGGCTAGTTAAGAATGTTAATTTTGTATGATTAGGGGTCTTTAGAAGGAACGAGATTGAGTTGGGCCTTAGCAAAATTTTTGTGTTTGAGCACTTTAAGGAGAGAAGGTAAGTGGCATCAATGCTTAAGGAAATAAGTGTGTATTTTGCTAGCATAAGTGAGTATATGGCAAGGAGGTAGTGGCATCTAGTGGAGAGCTTGGAGGGAAGGGGTTCAAATCCCACCTAGTGCAAAATTTTTGATTAATTTTTGTACTTCTCTTCTAAGTGTCGGCCATGGTGATAATTAAGGTAAGGAATACTTTTTATTTATGGAAAGATGACTAAGGATTATGGTAAGGAGGAAAACAAGGGAAAATGAAGGAAAGAAATCAAATTAAAAGGCAAGGGAGGGAACATGTTGGCCAATTTTGTGGAAGGTATTTTGGAAAGAGTTTGTGGTCAACCAAGACCTTTTTGATGCTTAGGATGTACGGTTTTGATAGGGTAAAGAGGGGAGCCGAATTTCTTTAGGCATTTGGCAAATTTTGGTGCATGAGAGGTTGTTTTTTTTTTTTTTGCATTTTGGTGTCTTCTTTTCCTATTCTTTTCCTTTATTTGCCGAAACTCTAAAGCCAAAGATTGTCCACTTTTCTCCCTTGATGCCGAAACACTCACCTTATTGCTCATCTTCCTTTTGTTAGCCGAAACAAATCTAGAACACTTCTCTCTTCCATATCTTCTTTTCCTTCCTCATTATTTTTCCAACCTTTTGGCCGAAACACTCTATCCTTTTGTTCTTTTCTCCTTTCTTTTGGTTTTGCCAAAACACTCAATCTAATGGGGTTCATTTTCTTTTGGTAATAGCCGAACCTCTATACTCCTTTGTTCATCACTTCTTTTCTTCTTCACAATTTCCTCAATCATTCTCCCTTTCTCTTAAATCGACACTACTTTGTGGCTGAACCTTCTTTCTTCCTTTCTCTTCAATAGCCGAATCTTTAACATCTTCTCTCTTCTCCATCATGCGTGTTGCACATTTCCTTCTTGGTTGAATTGGGTAAGGGCTTCATTTTACACTCTTTATTTTCTTCTTCTCCCTAGCCGAATGTATGTCTACTATCATTCGGTTACTTCACTTTGTTTTAAATCAAAATATCACTCCCTCCTAATCCCTCATATTGTGATCATCTTCTTGTTGTAGTATTATAGTTGGAAGCCGAATCTTACATCCTTGTTAATTCATCCGTAGACATAAGTTCAAACGGTGGAAATTGGATCTATCAACGTTAAGGTAAGAAGTTTCTTTATGGATTATTTCGATCTCGCTCATTGTTTGATTAGTTTGCTAAATGGAATGATGGTTGTGACTAATCGGCTATTATAGGGATTATATCGCTCGTTTCATCCACTCGTTGTTTCTTCGGAATAAGTGGTAAGCCAAATCCTATTCCAAAACAATACATTCTCTCATCATAGAACTTTCTAACCGAGATCTTTTCAATGGAGGCAAGTGGTAACGATTTGAAGGGAAAAGCGTTAGTAGGAGACAAAAGGAGTGGATTTGCAATTCCTACTCCTAAGTTCAAATGAAGGGCGGTATCGGCGGTTCAGGATTTTCCACAGGGTTGTGGACCATCATCCGGTGAGAATAGACAAATCGTGGTTATTCACGATACTATGAGTAAGCAATTCATTAGATCGTCTGATTTAGTTTTGGATTAATAAAATCTCGTTTGTTGGTTAATCGAATGTAATGGTGATTTAGGTGCCGACGATCAAGAAGGTTTAGTCCTTACAGTAATCAGGTGTGTAATCTCACACCGAAATCCCGTAAATCTGTGATTTATCATCATGTTAGAAAAGCGATCGATGTTGCTTAAGAACTTAAAAACGGTATTAAGGTATGAATCGAGTGATTTGCTTAAACATCATTAATACTAAGATTTGACAAAATCAGAGTTAATTTATAGAATTACGAAAATGCCCTTATGGGCTGAATTACGAAAATACCCTCAATGGGCCGTTTTTATGAAAATGCCCCTATGGGCCGAATTGCTAGAATGCCTTAGTGGACCGAATTACAAAGTTCTATAATGAGCCGATTCACCGTAATAAATTATTGGATTAATGATTATTGTACATATATGTGGATATTATGCATTATTATGTATGTTGCATGTTACATATCGCATGGGTTGGGAAAAATTGTATGAAGAGCAGTGTAGCCTGGTGGCATTGCCACAAAATATCACTTATGATTTCGGTGGCTTGGCCACAATTAAAAAATATATTATAAATGGCAACTTGCCTGCGAATTGGTGTGAGCGGCGGGGTGGGTTGACTTGATCCCCAGGGTGTGATTGGTACAGTCGGGGTGTGATGGATGGATGGGTTGGGTTACATTCATATCATTTTAATATTGTTATGTAAATGGGCTTAAGCCCAAGTTATTGCTAAATGGATTGAGGCCCAGTGGATGACGGTAAGGGGATTATGCACTAAGTTCTAGTAACTCACCCCTTTTCCTTAACCTTTGCAGGTAATGCTCAGAAATGCAGACTTTGGCCATGGATGACTCGTTGGAGGCCATACTTTAGAAATGGTGTTTCGAACTTTAGTAAATTCCCTTTTCCGTTTATCTTGTTACTTTTATGTTTTGGATTTTAAAGTTGTAATAAGGCCTCTGGACTATTTTTATTTTGCTTTATGATTGGGATATTTTTATTATTTCACTTAAATTGTTTAAAAGGGATTTTTCTAAAATCATAAATAACTTGATTTCAAAGTTGATTAACAAATGGATTTTATAAACACACTTGTACAAATAATTTAACTTGGAATATCTTTCAAATTATCAACAATATTTTCAAAAGTCACAGTTTTAATATCACAAATTTGAATATCGATTCTTCAATTAAACCTCTCGGGATTAGTAGTATTTCTAATCAAACTCGTTTTTTTTAACCATAACCAAATAATACCTATTTTAGTACGAATCACAAGGCTTTTATACGTTTTCCCTTATGTGACATGTCAGATCCGGTCGTAATGCATGGGCCGGGTTTGGGGTGTTACAGATCTGTTGAGGTTTGATAAGTCTGACAAAAACATGAGCTCTCATGTCTACTGATTCTGTAATTGAATGCTAGCATGACTTACATGCTCATCACTTCGATTTTGTATATGCATGCCATGACACATTGCATGAGATTTGGGTTGATGTAAACGGAGGAAGTTCTGGCAGTTTAATGATCTGTATTATCTGGTCGTTTATCCACAATTCTGTTCGGCCAGCTCGATTGTAACATAGTGGTTTGAAAACGTATATCCGGTCTGGCAGTTTCAACTGCAAATATTCTGGTGGCAGTGTCCTAGGTTATCTATTGGTTTGATCTGGCTAGACGCGTGTAGCAGCATTGGGTAGGATGTTTTATGATAAATCTACAGTCTGATCTATTTGAAAAATACTGCATCTTCAGAAACATACATGCTCTATTCTGCTCTGTTCCATTTTGTTCTGTTCAGCTTTGCTCTACTCTGTTTCATTTTGTTCTGTTCTGCCCTATTCGGTTCTGTTCTGTTTGAATTGTGTTGTTCTACTCTGTTCTATTTTGTTTTGTTCTGTTGTAGTACCTCTGTTGAAATCTCTATGATACTCTAGATCTGTTCCGTACTAGTTAAATAACTATTATAAAATGCTTGTGCTGCTACTATTTATATATTATGATATGTTTATTTGTATTTGAGTTTGGGTTTGGGTTATATGTAGTGCTTGGTGACTCACCCTTTGTCTTACCTTCATCTATTCAGGAAAACATCTAGTTTAGGATCGGACGACGTGCGAGAGCTCGGATTGTTTTGCACTGAGATAACTAAAATTTAATCCTTTAGATTTGCAATATGTTTTGGACTTGTGTTAATTTTCTTTTTATAATCTCGTTAGTATCTGCCAAGTCCTAAAACGAAACTACAAAATCACCTAAATCAACTAAAATGAATTTCTGGTTATCAAAGTTAAAACTCTGAAAATAAATTAGTTTTTAACTCGTCCAAATTTGGCTTAAACATTTAGGCCGGGTGTGGGGTGTTACACATAAACATGTGAATAATATGCTAAATGAGTTTATTTAAGTTTCATGAAAATGTTAGTATGTTCTCTTGGTAAATTGTGTATGTAATTGTGGTTTGGATAATTTCCATTTAACTTGTGAATGCATGTGAATATATCAGCTAGACTTGTGAGTTATTAAAGCATGTATACGTTGTTTAGTCTTGATGAATTATTGTTAAATGAATTACATATATAAGCGATTTGAGTGTAATTGCATGTAGGAGTATATGTTAGTTGTATGATTTTGTTAGAGCCCGTTTTTAGTCAAATCAAAACAGTAGTTTCGGGACCATAAATTCGAGGTCAAAATTACTTATTTTATTATTATTTCAATGTTTACAGTATGATATTATGTTGGTGTGAAAATTCCGTTAAGAAATTTTATCGTTTGATAGGTCAATTTGACAAAAAGGACTAAATCGCGTAAAGTGGAAAAGTGAAGTTCTATTAGCTAAAAGTATCTAATAGTTGTAGAACCTTAAAGTAAAGGTCCTTATGCTGTGATTAGACCATTAATAGCATGAGTGGACATATATGGACATATATTAAGGTGTTTTAAATGGTTTTATAATAAGGTTAATATGGTAATTTATATAATAAAGGTTAATTAATGAAACAAAAACATAAAGATGAGTTTCATTCATCTTTCTCAACCGTGTATAGCAAAGAAGAAAGCCATTTTAGGGCTTGAAATATTCGGCTACTTCAAGGTTCAATTGTAAGTCCGTTTTTGTCCTGTTTTTGATGATTTTTATGTTTTTGTGATCGTTGCATCTAGTACTAGCTAGCCCAGGGACTATTTTGCAAAAATGTTAAAGATTTTAAAAGTTGCCATTGATGAAAATATGTGTGTTTTGATGTTTGATGATAGATTATGAATGTTTGTTGTGAATTATACAAGTTTTGTTAAGTGATTTTTGAGAAAAATGCAAAATAGGGATTAAATTGAGAAATGTGTAAATTGTGTGGTAGAAATGTGAAATAAATGAAAAATATGGACTGCTAGGGTTATAATGGTAATTCGGCTAGCATGGGTTAGTCTTGAATTTCATGAATTTGTGATTTTGTGTAATAAGGACTAAATTATAAAAATGTGAAAGTTTATGGGCTAATGTGTAAAATGGCTCAAATGCATATTTTGGATTGCATTGAATAAATAGAGGAAAAAATAAGCTAATTTAGATTACTTATAGATCAAGAAAAGAGGAATTTGGACTTACATCGGAGAAAAAGCAAAGTAATTGAATAGTCGGTCTGTTTCGTCATTTCCGTACAAGAGGTAAGTTCGTATAATTGAACTTAAATGTGTATTTATTTAATTGAAGGATGGTAATGTGATTGTATTTATCTTATTGGTTAAATTTGTAAGATTTTGATTTTAATGTACGGTTCAAGTAAGAAGAATTGCTAAATAAGACCATAGCTAGGCTATGGCAAATCAGATAATAAGACCATAACCGGGTTATGGCATGTGAATGTAAGACCAAGGCAGGGCCATGGCAATGTATGTGTAAGACCATAGTTGGACTATGGAATCAAAAAATCGATTTACTCGTACCGTAAGCATTTATAAACTCGGATGATTTTGATAAGTGAATTGGTGAGAAATAGATACATATCGGTACAGGTATGTACGGAATACTATTCGAATTTCGAGCTAATGGAAGTTGAGAACTTTATGTTAACTTAGTGATTGATGCATTAATGCAATTTATGTTATCTATTTAGAAATGTTAATGAATGATGAGATTATTTCATTTTACATACGAACCTACTAAGCTTTATAGCTTACTTTGTTTATTTTTCTATGTTTTATAGTATTTCGAAGCTAGCTCGGATCCGGGGATCGTTAGAGACTTCATCGCACTATCGAACATCTATTTTGGTACTTTTAAAGTTATTTATATATGGTATATGGCATGTATATGTCGGAACGCCGGCACCCCCATGGCGCAGCAAAATAAAATTAATTCCGACGATCCAAACCATGAATCCATGTGTGAGGAACGAATCGGGGTGAAATAAAGGCTTCGAAATTACCGAAACTTCAATCTAAGTAGACAGCGATGCCTCGGCAACAAGAGTTTTGATCTACTGTCGAACCAAGCCGCAACATTTTTCCGATGTCAGCCTCTACGTAATCCACCCGGTTTAACTATGAACGGAAGAAATCTCCAAAACTATTTTGGAGGTTTATTTGCTTGACGGCTGCTAGACCTTACAAACAATCTCTTAGGGTTTCTCTTAAGCTTTGTATCTTTTTATTACCTTTTTATAATTTGTATCTCTTGAATGTACCATAAAATTAAATAAATACAATAAAGTTTTTAACCGAAAATTATAATTACATTAATTATATCTGAAAATTATAATTACATTAATTATAACAAGGATTTCGGTAAAATATATTTATTTAAATTTATATACGAATCAAATTCATATATTAATAGAACTATGTTGTCATTATGTGTACAACATCCTTGTACATATAATATGTTCAATATTTGATTGCCCAATTAAATTAATTCTTTAATTAATTTAATTCATGTGACAACAAAACACAATATCAACTATGTTTTATTCCGTTCATTTCAACCATAGGGTGTGACCTTGTAGGTTCTTGCAACGTTAGCAGTAATACTAGAACGATTCTAATGTTACAAACAATGAGTGGCATCTAGCAATGCATCATTGCTACCTAAGCTACAAGAAGTCATGATTCGACATAAGCTTTTTGTGATTAACCTTTCATGCATTAATCCTTAAGTCCTTTATCTCTGGAACGGATATAAGTCATGGGATAGTCACACTTGCATAGTCCATCCCATGTTTCTTGATATCTTGAGTAGGCTATGATATACAAATTAGTATGACATCTCATATCAACTTATTTGAGCATGGCCATGCATTTCTAGTCTCACTCAATCAAGTGGCCTAAGATATTACTCCTATTATGTAGGAGGAACTTATCCTATATTGATCAACCATATCCCTCTACATAGATTGTGGTATATCCAACATCAGCCTTTATAGAACAACTTTATTTACGATTATACGTTTGATTGTATCAAAATATACAACTCACGATGTTGGGATAATGATGATCTCAAGTCTGAGGATCATATACATATTAATCACTATGAGTGATGTTGTGACAATTACATAATAATCCAAGAAACATACTCATAGCGGGTCAATCCAATATGTTGTTCTCTAATACACATATTCATGCATTGATTTTGATACTCCATATCAATGACAACTCTTTATCATCAATAAACTACATGTTAGTCTTAATGCATTATTGTTGTCCTAGTCAACAATAATACTTGACTAAGGATCTTTTAAGAATAATCATATTATTCTCAGGACATTATTATAAAACAGTTTATTTGTAGACGCGGAAAGAAAAACTGAAATAATAATGACAACGCTTTATATTAATAAACATGGTAAATCAAGTATGTTATTACAACCATCTCATGATTGATATTTGGGCATACTCTTACAATATCCCACTAGCACTAAGACCAATCACTCATATATCTAATACCAAGCGACTTAGTGTGACGATCATGCTTCTGCTGTGTCAGAGGCTTGGTCAGGGGATCAGCAATGTTATCATCTGTAGGTACTCTGCATATCTCTACATCCCCTCGATCGATAATCTCTCGAATAAGATGGTAGCGCCTAAGTATGTGTTTGGATCGCTGGTGAGATCTGGGTTCTTTAGCTTGTGCAATAGCTCCATTGTTATCACATCGGAGTTCTATAGCATCTAATATGCTAGGCACAACCCGTAGTCCGGTAATGAACTTCTTGATCCAAACCGCTTCTTTTCTTTGCCTCACTTGGTCGCAATATACTCTGCCTCTGTTGTAGAATCAAGCATGCACTTTGCTTTGAACTCTTCCACTCTCAAGCACCACCATTAAGGCAAAACACAAAACCTGATTGCGATTGGGAATCGTCCTTGTCGGTTTGGAAGCTGGCATCAGTGTAACCTTTTACACTTAACTCTTCCTCACCTCCATATATTAGGAACGTATCCTTAGTTCTTCTTAAGTATTTAAGGATATTCTTGGCTATGGTCCAGTGACCTTCACCGGGATCTACTTGGTACCTGCTCGTCATACTTAAGGCATATGAGACATCTGGATGAGTACATAACATGGCATACATGATAGATCCAATAGCGGAAGCATATGGAATTTTACTCATGCGTTCTCTCTCTTGTGGAGTTGAAGGACACATTTCCTTCGAGAGTGAAATACCATGTCTCATAGGTAGGAATCCTCTTTTAGATTCTTCCATACTGAACCTTTTCAGTACTTTATCTATGTATGTACTTTGGCTTAGACCGAGTAGTCGTCTTGATCTATCTCTATAGAACTTGACTCCTAAGATGTAAGTGGCTTCGCCCAAGTCCTTCATAGAGAAACAACTTCCCAATCCCAACCAAGTCTTAATAGACTGCAAGGTAGGTATGTCATTTCCCATAATAAGTATGTCATCCACATACAGTACCAAGAATGTGATAGTGCTCCCACTAACTTTCTTGTAAACACATGGTTCATCTTCATTTTTGATAAAACCAAACTCTTTGATTGCATCGTTAAAAAGAAGATTCCAACTTCGAGAAGCTTGCTTTAATCCATAAATAGATCTTTGTAGCTTACATATCTTTCTAGCATCCTTTGGATTGACAAAACCTTCAGGTTGTGTCATGTACACATCCTCTTCAAGTTTCCCGTTAAGGAAAGTTGTTTTGACATCCATCTGCCAGATTTCATAATCATGAAATGCAGCTATGGCGAGCAAGATCCTGATGGATTTAAACATAGCTACAGGAGAAAAGGTTTCATCATAGTCAACACCATGAATTTGGCGAAAACCTTTAGCGACTATTCGCCCTTTGTATGTTTGTACATTACCATCCATGTCAGTTTTCTTTTTGAAAACCCATTTGCACCCTATAGGTTTAACCCCTTCGGGTGGGTCAATCAAAGTCCATACTTGGTTTTCATACATGGAATCCATCTCAGATCTCATGGCCTCAAGCCATTTCTCAGAGTCTGGGCTCGTCACCGCTTCTTGATAAGTCCTAGGCTCATCTTGATCTATAATAAGAACGTCACCATGTGTTGTAATGAGAAATCCATATCTCTCAGGTGCATGGCGTTCTCTTAAAGATCTGTGCGGTGGTTGTGTTTCTGCAGCAGTTGTTTGTTCCTCAATTTCTTGTGGAATTTACTATTGTTCAATCTCTGGTTCAGTGGTAATCTTGTGATTCTCGAATTTCTTCAAGTTCAATCTTTCTCCCACTTCCTTTTCTAGAAGTAAATTCTCTCTCTAGGAAGACACCAGTCCGAGCAACAAACGCTTTGTTCTCAGTGGGATTAAAGAAATAATATCCTTTGGTTTCTTTTGGATACCCCACAAAAATACACCTTTCAGATTTAGGTTCAAGCTTAGTAGACGTCTGACGTTTAACATAAGCTTCACAACCCCAAATTTTCATAAAAGACATACTGGGACGTTTCCCAGTCCGCATCTCATTTGGCGTCTTTTGAACCGATTTAGATGGAACACGATTTAGTGTAAAAGTAGCTGTCTCAAGTGCATGTCCCCAAAAGGAAGTCAGTAGATCAGCATGACTCATCATGGATCGAACCATGTCTAGCAAAGTTTGATTTCTTCTCTCAGATACTCCATTCCATTGAGGAGTACCAGGAGGAGTAAGTTGTGAGACAATCCCACATTCCTTCAAAAGATCATCAAACTCTAGGCTCAAATACTCTCCACCTCGATCAGATCGAAGTGACTTGATAGTTTTGCCTAGTTGATTTTGTACTTCATTTTTGAATTCCTTGAACTTTTCAAGGGACTCAGACTTATGGCGCATGAGATAAACACACCCATATCTACCTGAAATCATCAAGTGAAAGTAATGAAGTAGTGAAATCCACCACCTCGGCTGTGTATTTATTGGTCCACATACATTAGAATGTATTAGGCCCAATAAATCACTAGCTCGTTCACTTTTACCAGTAAAAGGAGATTTAGTCATTTTTCCCAATAAGCAAGATTCACATACTTCAAATTGTTCAAAAACAAATTAATTCAAGAGACCATCTTTATGGAGTTTGGATATGCGTTTCTCACTTATGTGGCCCAAACGACAATGCCAAAGATAAGTTTGATTTGAGTCATTTATTTTAGATCTTTTAGTATTTATGTTGTAAATGGGATTCGTTTGATCTAAAATATAGAGGCCATTAATCAATTGTGCCAAACCATAGAAAACATTATTGAGATAAAAGGAACAACAATTATTCTTAATAATTATCTCAAAACCAATTTTGTCTAAACAAGAAATTGAAATAATGTTTTTAGTCAAACTGGGCACAAAATAACAATCCTCTAAACATAAATCAAGTCCACTAGGCAAAGATAAAGTATATGTTCCCACAGCTAATGCAGCAACTTTTGCTCCATTTCCAACTCGCAGGTCCACATCTCCTCTAGCCAAAGTCCTACTCCTTTGTAGTCCCTGTATAGAAGTACAAATATGAGAACCACAACCAGTATCTAATACCCAAGAAGTAGTAGTTGATAAATTAATATCAATAACATAAATACCTGAAGTAGACGTTCCGCTTGCTTTAGCTTTCTTGACTTCCTCAAGATAGATAGGGCAGTTCCGTTTCCAATGTCCAGTCTCACCACAATGAAAGCAGTTTCCTTCCTTAGACACCCCACCTCTAGGTTTCAGTCCAGCCTTTCCTTTTCCAAGCTTAGGCTTACCTTTGCCCTTGGGCTTTGTTTAAACTTTGGCCTTTCCATTGCCCTTGTTATTACGGACCATCAGTATGGGCTTGGGTCCAACCTTTTTCATGTTGCCTTCAGCAGTTCATAACATACTGAGCAACTGTGGCAGAGTCTTGTCAATTTCATTCATATTGAAATTGAGGACAAACTGGCTGTAGCTATCCGGCAATGATTATAGAATAACATCAGTGGCCAACTCTTGGCTCAATGGAAACCCAAGCTTAGACAGGCTTTCAATATAGCCAATCATCTTAAGGACATGAGGTCCTACTGGGCTTCCTTCAGCCAACTTACATTAGAATAGGGCCTTAGAGATATCGAACCTCTCTTGTCGTGCTTGCCCCTAATAAAGTTCTTTCAGGTGCTCGATCATATCATAATCAACCATGTCCTCATGTTGCTTCTAAAGCTCAGGATTCATAGTGGAAAGCATAAGACATCCAACATCTACCATGTCATCGAGATACTTCTTTTAAGCATCTTTATCAGTCCTCGAGGCATTAGCGGGTGGTTCATTAGGAAGTGGTTGTTCAATGACATATAATTTTCTTTCTTTTTTTAGGACAATCCTCAAGTTACGGAACCAATTAAGAAAATTCAAACCATTCAATTTGTCCTTCTCAAGGACCGATCGCAATGAGAGTGTGCTAGTGTTTGTAGCCATAATATATCTACAACAATTAAATATGCGTGTGAGTAAATTTACCAATTTTATATCAATCATTAAAAAGACTTTATTAAATGATGTTCCCACTATTTTATTTCAAAATTAATAACCCTCATATATTAATTTGGAAAAACTTTCTCAAAAGTATTTCTAGTGGGTTAAGGATCCATATTTCACCTCCTCTTAAGTCAGCTTTGGCTTTACTCTTAAGACTATGGTTATTTAGGTAAGCAACATTTGCTAATTACATCATATGTAACTCCTAATATTTGGTGAACAACTATTGTTCTAATCATCTTATGATTTATCCAATTTACTTGCCTCTAGGTTTCTAATCCTATTAGAGTAACCTAGTTAAGTCATTAACCAATTTTTAATCAGCGAATATCACTTGTTTATTCTTCGCGTTTAACCAAGATAAATACTAGTACTTCGCTTTGGCAAAACCTACATAGTATTGATCGAGGCCTTAACGAGGGCAAAATTGGAAGGCCATGTTGACTTAATATTTTAATAGAGAGATTTTATTAAGGTTGTTCCATCTCACCAATTATGGTCTACTTTAGTCCATTTAGTCTTTTAATTGATCTCATCAATTAATGGGGTTTATTGTTATCAAATTTTAATATATAAAAATTGGCATGCTTTAGACATCCATAACATCTCATACATGAATAAATAAAGCAATAAATAAATGCAATAGTTATAGACCATAAACTAAGGTGATTCAGCCCAAGCCAATGGGAGAACCAAAAGGAAACCTAAAGGTGGAAGCCGTTTCACAAGCTATCAATCCACAATAGATGTCCCAACTTCCTTCTCGTCTAGCCCACAGCAACTCTTGCAAATTACAATATGCAGAAACTCGTTTTACATACGAGGGAGTAAGATGAGAGAAGAGAAATACAAGAGAATAGTAGTAAGGCACGACACGCAGGCCGTATTTATATATATAAAATTACAACCTTTTATCAAATGGGTCATCGGGCTATAACTATGCATTTTCAAACACCGTGCATGTCAAAAATAGCATACATAATTCAACACTTTTGCTAAGGTGAATTATAAAATATCCTTTCAACCTTTTGTGGCCCATCAAGTTTATAAATTTCTTTTATTAATAAAACATACTATAATAAGAAGATGGGGTCTGAGGCAGTCGGAGGAAGCGGACCAAAGGCCCGTGGCCGGAGTCGTCCTCAGATCCCCATTCCCAAAATATGAGAGGGAATGTCATGGTAGAAGCTTCCGCCCCCGCGGTACAAACCGCATACCTCAGTCAAATGAAACCTCACGATTTGATAACTTTTATCAACAAAATCGTGTTTTCAGGATTTTAATCCTTGAGGTTTCATATCGGAACAACCCTTGTTCCACTAGCCGATTAACTCTTCGGAAGCTCAGTAAATACCACCAATCGCATCATTACAAATTTGTTAATAGTTAACAGTAATAACATAAAATCGAATAGGCCACAACACCATGATTAACATTTAATCAATTATCGAAAGGAACAGTTATCAGGTTATGCTTAAACGATTTAAACAATCGAAAACGTAATAAAATTAAAGCATGCATCTCATACAATTGCATCACCCAAGTATTTAAACCGGAGTTCGTATCACACAAGTGGCTCTGATACCACTGTTCGAACGCCGACACCCCCATGGCGCAGTAAAATAAAATTAATTTCGGTGATCCAAACCATGAATCCATGTATGAGGAACGAATCAGGGTGAAATAAAGGTTTCAAAATTACCAAAACTTCAATCTGAGTAGACAGCGACGCCTCGGCAACAAGAGTTTTGATCTACTGTCGAACCAAGCCGCAACCTTTTTCCGATGTCGGCCTCTACGTAATCCACCCGGTTTAACTATGAACGGAAGAAATCTCCAAAACTATTTTGGAGGTTTATTTGCTTGACGGCTGCTAGACCTCACAAACAATCTCTTAGGGTTTCTCTTAAGCTTTGTATCTTTTTAATACCTTTTTATAATTGGTATCTCTTGAATGTACCATAAAATTAAATAAATACAATAAAGTTTTTAACCGAAAATTATAATTACATTAATTATAACAAGGATTTCGGTAAACTATATTTATTTAAATTTATATACGAATCAAATTCATATATTAATAGAACTATGTTGTTATTATGTGTACAACATCCTTGTATATATAATATGTTCAATATTTGATTGCCCAATTAAATTAATTTAATTCATGTGACAACCAAACACAATACCAACTATGTTTTATTCTGTTCATTTCAACCATAGGGTGTGACCTTGTAGGTTCTTGCAACGTTAGCAGTAATACTAGAACGATTCTAATGTTACAAACAATGAGTGGCATCTAGCAATGCATCATTGCTACCTAAGCTACAAGAAGTCATGATTCGACATAACCTTTTTGTGATTAACCTTTCATGCATTAATCCTTAAGTCCTTTATCTCTGGAACGGATACAAGTCATGGGATAGTCACACTTGCATAGTCCATCCCACGTTTCTTGATATCTTGAGTAGACTATGATATACAAATTTGTATGACATCTCATATCAACTTATTTGAGCATGGCCATGCATTTCTAGTCTCACTCAATCAAGTGGCCTAAGATATTACTCCTATTATGTAGGAGGGACTTATCCTATATTGATCAACCATATCCCTCTACATAGATTGTGGTATATCCAACATCACCTTTATAGAACAACTCACATCGTGGTACGTTTGATCAGTATCAAAATATACAACTCACGATGTTGGGATAATGATGATCTCAAGTCTAAGGATCATATACATATTAATCACTATGAGTGATGTTGTGACAATTACATAATAATCCAAGAAACATACTTATAGTGGGTCAATCCAATATGTTTTTCTCTAATACACATATTTATGCATTGATTTTGATACTCCATATAAATGACAACTCTTTATCATCAATCAACTACATGTTACTCTTAATGCATTATTGCTGTCCTAGTCAACAATAATACTTGACTAAGGATCTTTTAAGAATAATCATATTATTCTCAGGACATTATTATAAAACAGTTTATTTGTACACACATAAAGAAAAACTGAAATAATAATGACAACGCTTTATATTAATAAACATGGTAAATCAAATATGTTATTACAACCATCTCATGATTGATCTTTGGGCATACTCTTACAGTGTTCTAGTCTATCAAGGAGACACGGCCGTGTTGGCTCAAGTCCAGGCCGTGTCGATTTTCACTTTGGCCCAATTTGGTCTGTTTTGAGCCTGTTTCTCGTTCTTTGCATCCTCCGGTGCTTTCCTGAGTATAAAACATGAAAAGAAAGGATTAAGAGGACCTTTTTACATAAATCAAGGGATAAATCATCCAAAAGTATGCTAAATGTGGGATTAAAATATGTTACTTTTACGGTTTATCAGTGGCTCTGAACTCTTTGGCCCCGTGTTTTCTGATTTTATCAACATGAGGCTTAAGCAATCTCAACGGATCACTCACTTGAGGTATAATAGGTATCAAAGATGGATTAGTTGGGGGTGGAGGTTTTTGTGCAGCCGGATTAGTTTGGATATATTGAGTAAACCAGTCGTTCATCATTTGGCAAAAGGCTTGTTTAGCCTCTCCCTCCTGGTTACTCGAAGTCGGTCGAGAATCAACCAGCGCTGTCCCTTGCGCGGGAGCAAGTGCTATACTCTCAACATCATCAACCACGGCTCTATCAGGATCCATTACTATACCAAAACATATTTTCAGATGTCAGAAGTCATCACACTATCGCAGTATATAAAAATATGGCATGTATAGCTAGACTCACACACGCTACGTTAGTCCTAGAATCGACTAAACCTGCCTCTGAGACCAATCAAATGTAACACTCCTAACCCGTATCCGTCGCCGGACTAGGGTTACGAGGCATTACTGAACATAACACAACTAAGTACATGCATTCATTTCAATTTATACTTCATAAAATAGTCACATCATTATACTTATCCTATTTAAATTTTGAACCTTATTACTACTATGTTCATAACAATCATATATTAAAATTTTACTTTAAACACATAACATTACATAACATATATTGAACATAAGTCAAAACAATTTTAACATAAGCTGATTTCCAATCATGTTAATTCAATACATGTGCATATTAACCAACCGAATCATTTCATACCATAAGTCACATTTAACATTTGCATATAAATAACATTTCAATGTACACCAAATTCGCATGTGTATATTAGTATACCAAAACTACACATTTTATCCTATTAACTAATCATTGATTCGATCATATCATTATCAAAATCATATGCATATCATAATGAACCAAATATTGTAACCAAACCATACTATTTCACTTGCCTTTTGGATTCGTACTTAAACAATCATGAAACAAATTCATTACTTACCAATAGCAACCGAACCTATATATCCAACCATTCAAGCATAACAAAGGTGCATACATCGTCATTACAAACCGAATCAAAATATCCTATACACAATCGAACATGTAATTATCCTTTTATCATACTTCTAAACCGAATTATAGATAGCTTTAGCTTCCAACTTTCATATACATACTTTATATAATTTATGTGCCATTATAAACCAATTACTAAACTAATCAAATATACAATTTGAACCTTATATCAAACTTAATTATTTCATTTTCGTTTTATAACATTCAAAACATATACATTCATACCTTTATAAATCGACCCTAATTAATCAAACAGCATAGCCGAACATACAACACAACCGAACCATATACTTAGCCATTTTAATACATCACATATCGGACTACATAAGCACATTATAACAAATTTTGTAGCAACCCATAAGGCCGAACATGCACCAATTATTACATATCATATAACCTAACTTAATGAACATTCCATCAATAACATACTTAGCATCTCACTTATATTTTCAAATACACACCTCAAGACTTATACCTATCATAAACTATGACTTAATTCATGCACTCATTAGCAAAGCATATCGACCAAGTTACACATAAACTCACCTTGACCGAGATCATACACACAAACATAAACATAACAACCATGTTTTGCATATAATAAGCCAAGGCCAAATTGCTCAAACCAAACATATCAAGCACTCAACCAAGTACACATAAAACCGAACTTAAACATAGTGATCAAGCCATTTTTGCATGGCTATATATATATACATGTTCCAAAATCAAACATTCCATCTATGCTATACATGCCATAAGCCCAAATTCAACTTAGTAAAATACCGAAAAACTGTCGATAGTGTGATAGGCTTTGCTGACGATCCCCGAGCTCGTAACGTGACTCCAAAATCTATAAAATAGAGGTAAACAAAAACACACACAGAGTAAGCTATTTAAGCTTAGTAAGTCATAAGCAAAATATATATCAATGATTGTATAATAACATTAAGTTAATAAGGCCGAATATACATATCCTCAACTACCAAGTTAACATTTTAATCATACATACATATATCATATGGATAAATGCATAATTACACATGAACATATATATAAATCTCACTACTAATATCACATATATCTCATTTGGCCGAATATACACAATCACATATGCATACACATAATTCACCTTTATAACTTAAACATTTATGCAATCAATTTAACATCCAACTTACCTTATTTTCACAACTTAGGATAAGCACATACCTGAATCTTTTTATTCGATTTCACATTCAGTCTTTACTTAACATTGCCCGTTGACCGTTTGGAATTAAAAAGGATACGCGGATAGTCGGAAGCTCGTACAATGCAAACGTCCCAAACGTGGTCTTACATGTAATCACATATCGATGCCACTGTCCTAGACAGGGTCTTACACGAATCAAATACGATGCCAATGTCCCAGACATGGTCTTACACGTAAACACAAGTCGATGCCAACGTCCCAGACGTGGTCTTACACGAAAACACATATCCAAAATCCTATGTCATGACATATGTATCCTAACTATTCCTAGGGTTCGTACGGAACTTTCGGACATTAAATCTCGATCGAATCAAACTCGAAACATAATTCCCTATCTCAAAATCACATTCGGCCAAAGCACATATATAATTGAAAAATTCAATAAATCACATAACATTTATATATTCTCAAAATTAATAACATTTAAATGCTTATAGACTTACCTCGGATATCAACGGACGAAATCGACTACTCGACTACTTTCAACTTCCCCCGATCTAATTCTGTTTTCTTTAGTTCTTGATCTAAATAAATTCAAATTTAACTAATTTAATCACACATTCATTCAATTTAATCCAAAAACACATAAATGGGCAAATTACCATTTTGCCCCTAACATTTTAAACTTTTTACAATTTAGTCCCTATTGCATAAAACACAAAATACAAAAAATTTGAATATACCATAGCTAGGCCGAATATTCCTATCGTCCATCTAAGTTCACACATTTCATTTATTTCACATTTTAGTCCCTCAAAATATTATTTTTACAATTTAGCCCTAATTACTCAAATTCACCAAAAATTCCAAGACAAAACATGTTAATCCTTCACATATCTTTAATATTGCATCATCAAACAACAAAAATCACAAGCTATCATCAATGGAAAAACACAAAATCATCATCAATTTCAAAAATTCAAGCATGGGTTTTGTAGTACTCGAAGTAACGATCTCAAAAAACATAAAAATTATCAAAAACCGAGCTAGTTACATACCTTAATCAAGCTTGACTATGGCCGAATGTGGCTTGTTCTTCTTTATTTCCTTTTTATTTTAGTTTTGGCACAAAAAAGATGAGTATGGTTTTCTTTAATTTATGTTAGTTTTATTATATTAACATATAATATGTTAATTATTATTTTAACATTTATATTTAACATAAAAACTATATAATATAACCTTAATGCCGTCAAATACCTTATTAATGACTAAATTACAACATAAAGCCTTCATATTAAAAAAAACCATTATTCAGCCCTTTTGAACTTAACCACTAAATTTTTATTTTACGAGATTAAGCCCTTTTATTTAATCAGACACTCAAACGACGAAATTAAAACACAAAAATTTCACACAAGCAAATTCACACATAATAAACATAGAAAATAATTTTAAAATATTTTTTGGACTTGGATTTGTGGTCCCGAAACAACTGTTCCGATTAGGGTCAAAATTGGACTGTTACAGAAGTTGTTCCTGTACTCGTTGCGAGATCGAGCACGAGCATCGCTCAATTTATTGCCAACAAGTTCCATATCTACTTGGAAAGAATTAGCAGAGAGATTTTTGGCTAAGTATTTCTCGCCTAGCAAAAGTGCTAAGTTGAGGAACGAGATCACAACTTTCAAACAATTGGATGACGAGTCTTCGTATGAGGCTTGGGAGAGATTCAAGGAGTTACTTCGAAAGTTTCCTCATCATGGGATTCCTCATTGTATCCAGTTGGAGACATTCTATAATGGTCTCAATGCACATACAAGATTGATGGTAGATGCTTTTGCTAATGGTGCAATTTTGTCTAAGTCTTATAATGAGGCTTATGAGATCATTAAGAGGATCGTGAGTAATAGCTATCAATGGCCAACAAATCAAACAACTTTAGGAAGACGTGTAGCCGAAGTTCATGAAGTTGATGCCCTCACTTCATTGTCAGCTCAGGTATCGTCTATTTCCTCTATCTTAAAATAGTTTACCGCTAATAGTACTAATAATTTTGCAGCTCAGCCACCAAGTCTGTTTGAAGCAGTTTCCTGTGTGTACTGTGGGAAAGGTCATTCTTTTGAGAATTGTCGAGCAAATCCCGAGTCAGTGTATTATATGGGGAACCAACATCAAAATAGGAGTGGACAAGGACCCCAGTCCAACTTCTACAATCCTTCATGGTGTAATCATCCTAACTTTTCTTGGAGCAACCAAGGAAATAGACTGAATAACAACTTCTTGCAGCATAGACCCAACCAATCTCAAGGGTTTAATCAGCAAGCTCTAAAACCACCTCAACTTGAGGCATCAAACAGTTTGGAGAACTTGTTGGAAGCGTACATGGCAAAAAATGACGCTTTGATCCAAAGCCAAGCAGCAACATAGAAATATTTGGAAAACCAAATGGGTCAGTTAACTACAGAGCTTCGTAATAGACCTCAAGGAACCTTACCGAGCGATACTGAGAATCCAAGAAATTTGGGTAAAGAACATATCAAGGCAGTGGCATTGCGAAGTGGTAAAATTCTAGAACCTCGATTGATTGATGTCGAAGATAAGCCCGTTGAGAAGAGTCAACCAGCTGTTGAAATTCCTACACCAAAAGTGTCAGAATCTGTAAAGACTGACAAGGTAAATCCTAACTTAGTGAATTCATATACTTTAACATCTTCTTTGGATACATATTTACCTACTCAGAAGAGTTATCCAATTCAACCGAAAGTTCCATCACCTCCATATCCGCAAAGATTGCAGCAACACAAGCAGAAACGGGAGGTGCAATTCAAAAAGTTTTTGGATGTTTTGAAGTAGTTACACATCAATATTCCATTGGTGGAGGCTTTAGAAAAAATACAGAATTATGTGAAGTTTATGAAGGATATACTGTCCAAGAAGAAACAACTGAGTGAGTATGAGACTGTTGCCTTGACAAAGGAGTGCAATGCATTCTTGCAGAACAAATTGCCACCGAAATTGAAAGACCCAGGAAGCTTTACTATACCCTGTAACATTGGTGAATCTTAATGCGGTAAAGCTTTGTGTGCTTTAGGAGCGAGTATCAACTTGATGCCTAAGTCTATTTTCAAGATGCTAGGGATAGGTGAAGTAAGACCTACAACTGTGACGCTTCAGCTAGCGGATCGATCTTTAGCATATCCCGAGGGAAAGATCGAGGATGTTTTGGTAAGAGTCGATAAATTTATTTTTCCTGCTGATTTCACTGTCTTAGATTTTGAAGCAGATAAGGAAGTGTCGATCATCCTTAGGAGACCTTTCTTAGCCACGGGAAGAACGTTAATTGATGTGCAGAAAGGTAAACCCAACATGCCAGTTCAAGACGATGCGGTAAAGCTTTGTGTGCTTTAGGAGCGAGTATCAACTTGATGCCTAAGTCTATTTTCAAGATGCTAGGGATAGGTGAAGTAAGACCTACAACTGTGATGCTTCAGCTAGCGGATCGATCTTTAGCATATCCCGAGGGAAAGATCGAGGATGTTTTGGTAAGAGTCGATAAATTTATTTTTCCTGCTGATTTCACTGTCTTAGATTTTGAAGTAGATAAGGAAGTATCGATCATCCTTAGGAGACCTTTCTTAGCCACGGGAAGAACGTTAATTGATGTGCAGAAAGGTGAACCCAACATGCCAGTTCAAGACGATCAGGTAACCTTTAACATTCTTAAAGCGATGATATTTCCTGATCTAGCAGAAGAGTGTTCAATTATGGAAGAGATAGAATCCTTGGTTTTTATGAAAAGAAATTTTGAAGATCCATTGGAGAAAGCCTTAGATCTTGACCCTTTGTAGGATGAAGAAGGTGAAGAAAACATGGCTTTGATGGAAGCCAATTCGAGAAATTTTATTCAATCCACACGGTTTTAACCGTTGGAGTTAGAAGTCAAAAAATTTGTGCAACCCACGTTGTCAATTGAAGAACCACCTAAACTCGAACTAAAGGTACTTCCTTCCCATTTGAAATACATTTATTTAGGTGACTGTTCCACTTTGCCTATGATTATTTTAGCAGATCTGACGAAAGATCAGGAGGAGCAACTAATTGTTGTTCTAAAGAAATTTAAGAAAGCAATTGGTTGGACCATAGCTGATATTCGAGGTATAAGTCCTTCTTTTTGCATGCATAAAATTGTTTTAGAAGAAGGTGAAAGAGCTCGAATTGATGGGAAAAAGAGGCTAAATCATATTATGAAAGAAGTTGTGAGAAAGGAAGTGATCAAATGGTTAGATGCAGGAATCATCTATCCTATTTCAGATAGTTCGTGGGTAAGTCCGATGTAGTGTGTGCCGAAGAAAGGTGGAATCACGATTGTTGAAAATGAGCGTAACGAGTTGATTCCAACGAGAACTGTTACTGGTTGGAGAATTTTTATTGATTACAGAAAGTTGAATAAAGCGACTTGGAAGGACCATTGTCCGTTGCTTTTTATGGACCAGATGTTAGATCGGCTGGCAGGTAATGAATTCTATTGTTTTTTAGATGGCTATTTGGGATATAACCAAATAGTTGTAGCTTTGGAGGACCAACATAAAACAACCTTTACTTGTCCATATGGTATGTTTGCTTTTAGGCAAATGCCTTTTGGTTTATGCAATGCACCTACAACATTTCAACGATGCATGATGGCAATATTCACTAATATGGTTGAAAATTTTGTTGAGGTTTTCATGGATGATTTTTCTATTTTTGGTAACACTTATGATATTTGTCTGAGTAATTTGGCTAAGGTACTGAAGAGATGCGAAGAGACGAATCTTGTCCTTAATTGGGAAAAATGCCATTTTGATGGTTAAGGAAGGTATTGTCTTAGGGCATAAAATCTCAAAGAGAGGAATTGAAGTCGATAAAGTAAAGGTGGACGTAATTGAAAGATTATCGGCCCCAATTAATGTGAAAGGAGTCAGAAGTTTCTTAGGCCATACCGATTTTTACCGAAGGTTTATCAAAGATTTCTCAAAAATTTCTAAACCGTTGTGTTTGTTGTTAGAGAAGGATACAGTGTTTGATTTCAACAAAGCGTGTTTGGAAGCTTTTAAAGATCTCAACAAACGGTTAATCTCAGCCCCAATAATCATTACACCTGATTGGAACTCACCTTTTGAGTTGATGTGCAATGCAAGTGATTATGCCGTTGGAGCTGTGATGGGTCAAAGAAGAAACAAAGTGTTTCACCCTATTTACTATGCAAGTAGAACTCTGACGGGAGCCCAACTCAATTATGCGGTAACCAAAAAGGAACTCTTTGCTATAGTTTTTGCTTTTGACAAAATCTGCTCATATCTTATAGGTACCAAAGTTACAGTATTTACTGACCATGCGACCATTAAATACTTGCTCACGAAGAAAGATGTGAAACCGAGGCTAATTCATTGGATACTTTTACTCCACGAATTTGACCTTGAGATCCAAGAAAGAAAAAGGTGTCGAAAATCAAATAGCTGATCATCTATTGAGGTTGGAGCAAGATGAGGTAACTCGATCATGTGTGCCTATCAACGAGAATTTCCCAGATGAACACTTACTTGAGGTAAGTTGAATTCATGAAACACCTTGGCTTGTTGATTTTGCCAATTATCTTACATGTGGAATAATTCCTCGAGAAATGACATACCAACAAAGGAAAAAATTCCTTCATGATAGTCGGTATTATTTTTGGGAGGATCCATTTTTGTTTAAACAGTGTGCAGATAATATAATCGGAAAGTGAGATTGCTAAGATCTTGTATCATTGCTATTCATCTCCAAGTGGGGGACACTTTGGTGGTTCACGTACTGCAGCAAAGATTTTGCAAGCAGGGGTTTTTTTGGCCTACACTATTTAAAGATACTTATGCTTATGTGAAGAATTGTGATAAATGCCAAAGGACCGGAAATATATCAAGGAGGAATGAGATGCCCTTACAAAAATTTTGGAGATTGAACTGTTCGATGTATGGGGCATTGACTTTTTAGGCCCGTTTCCTTCTTCGTATGGGAACAAATACATTTTAGACGATTTGGACTATGTATCTAAGTGGGTTGAAGCTGAAGCATACCCTACAAATGATGCTAAGGTAGTCATGTGATTCCTACATAAGCATGTGTTTACACGATTTGGGACACCAAGAGCTATTATTAGTGATGAAGGTTCTCACTTTGTGAACAAATGGCTTAAGTGGTTGCTTGACAAGTATGATGTGAAGCACACGATTGCTACTGTTTATCACCCCCAGTCCAATGGGCAAGTTGAAAGAGTGAACCGTGAAGTCAAAGGTATCCTTGAAAGGGTAGTACGCCTGTAACATCCTAAAATAGGGCCTATGCATTTTCGGTTTAATTGTATGAAGTGACATGTTTTAAGTATTATGAATAAATTTTGAATATTTTTGGAAACCCAGAAATGAGTGAAAATAAGTTAGAAATGAACATTTTTGGAAACCTGAAAATGTATGGAAATGTTAAGTTTAAAAATGCAAGGTGAACATTTTTGGAAACTAGGAAATGTAAGGAAAATGGAAAGTGAACATTTTTGGAAACTTGGAAATGTAAGGAAATGTCAAGTTTACAGAGCCGATCGAAAATTTTGGAAACTTAGAAATGACCTAGAAATGACGAGTTTTAAGGTTTAAAAGGGAAATTAAGGCAAGGTGGCCTTAAAAGAAAAAGTTTGTGAAATTTGACACACAAACAGGCTTGGAAAAGTGGTCAGAAGATGCCACTTAGGGCCTATGGAAATGGCGCCATATGCGGGAGGAATGGGCCACGAGTTCGAGTCACTTGGGAAGCAAATAAAGGAGGTTTTATTTTTTTGCTTCCAGAAGACCGAGGTGGACGACACATGCTTCTAGAAAGGAGGTGTTTTATTTTCATAAATATTCGATTAAAAAGGGTGATAAATAAAGGATTTTTTTAAATTTGATTATTTTGAAGAGATAAATGTTGGATTTAAACTCTTTTATTTATGATAATTAAAGGATAAAGTTATCGATAGAGGAGTGATGGCCAAGTAAGGGATTCTAAGTTAGTAATTTTGGCTATAAAAGGAAAAGAGAGGCCATTCTGCATTATTTTTCTGTTCTTTGAAAGCCTCTCACGAATTCTCTTCACCAAATCTTCTTTTTCTTTTATTTTTTGCCAAGCCGAAATACCTTGTGATCTAGCCGAATCCTCCATCGTTATTCTTCCTTCTCTTTCTTTCTAATCCTCCAAAAGCCGAAAGTTGTGAGATCATCATCTAGCCATAGCCGAATCTCTGAAGGTTGAAGTGAAGGTGCAATCGATTTCTTCAAGTAAGGGTAAGATCTCATTCGGTTTCATCCTTTTTTCTTAAAATTTGCCGAAATCTAGGACTAACCCCATTAATATCTTGTTGCCAAAACTTTGAAGAGATCTTTCGGGATTTACTAAGTGTCGACTACAAGGAAGGAGAAGTTCTTTTCCCGAAGGTACACCATAGGCCACGTGTTCCCTAGTTATTCGGTGAGTTTTGGATTTAAAATCCACAAGGTAAGTGTCTATAGCATTCGGCCAAGGCCATGTTTGGTAAATATATGTGTTCATTAATTATTCAAAAACCAAAAACTAACCAAGTTAATTGATTCAATGCTTGGCCGAATGCAAGAAGAGTATAGCAGAGATTTCAAGACTTGATTCTTAAGTCAAACGGCAACAAGGTAAGTTTAAGTATACTAATCCTACTAGGATTTGGATTTATGGCCGAATGGCTTTTTATTAAAGTAGTAGGTGATTAATCAAATGTAGGGATTAAGGATCTAGGCATTAGATCAAGTTTTTCGGGATTTCAAAACCCTTTCGGTAAGTATGATAAGTTGTGGATATTTGGTTAAGAATTCGTATATTGATGATTAAATTGATTGTTCTGATTAAGTGTGTTGATGGAGGCGAATACCATTCAAGAAGGGAAAGGGAAGGTCCCTATCCCGAAGTTTAAGAAGAGATCTGTCTCGGCAGTTAGGGATTGGCCACCGGGGTGTGGACCAGCGTCAGAACAAGAAAGTAGGGAAATAGCCGTAGTATCGCCTAGTGATAGCATCAGTATCGAAAGCATAGTTCTCCAAGTGATCAGGTGTGTGATTAACCCACCGTTTTCCGGGTATATGATATGTATGTGAACTGTATGTATTATGAATGTGCTAACTAGTGCAGTGGAAATTGTGATAAGGATACCCTCAAGGGGTATGTCGATAATCCAGTAAGTACCAAACCTGATGATATGTGATTATTAATATGAATATGTGATAATATGCTTGATGAACATGCTCATGCATCATTTCATTGTATCATTATTTTATGTGGCATGTGCATGGGTGGGATATGATATGAAAGAAGGTACGGGTGTACTTCGAGTACGTGGTTTGATGTTAGCCTTGAGCTACATCGTGGATTGACGTTGGATCGAGGTCACGTTGTGGATTAATTGCGATTTAGTTCGCGTGGCTTGATGAGTGGCTATGTGCCTCATCGTGGTTGATATCGGCTATGTGCCATATCGTGGTTGATGAGTGACTAGGTGTCCCATCGTGGTTTTGGTGTTAGCTACGCTACATCGTGGATTGGCGCCGATCGAGGTCGCGTTGTGGACTATTGTGCTTAATTGCACGTGGACGGCAAAGTGATTGCCTTTGGAGTGAAAAGGGAGGGTGATTTGATAATCCCCCGGTGTGTGTGGTAGGTGGATAAGGGGGTGTGTAGCGGATGGACCCTAGGTTTGGGTTGGGCTTCATAATTACATGATTTCGTATGTGAACATATGTGGAAATGGGCCAAGCCCAATATGATATGTGGATTAATGTGGAAATGGGCAAAGCCCAAAGATATGAATGTGGATCAGTGTGGAAATGGGCTAAGCCCCAGTATGTGGAAATTATGTGGTTAACTACCCTATTAGATGAATGTGATATGAATATGGGCCAAGCCCGTAATGTGATAACATGTGAATTTGATAATTGATATCGATATATGAGTTAATATGTGGTTAACATGTGGGTGGAATTCAGTGGACTAATTACACATCGAGTCTGTATGACTCACCCAATTTTTATTAAACATCGCAGTGATCGTGATTTTTGGACCGGGTTGGAGTGGATACAAAGGTGGCCATGTGGTATGTGATTTCCATGCAGAAAGATATTTTAATTAATTAAGTAGTTATATTTTCAGTATTTTGATTAAGTGTTTATTGTAATAAGGCCCATTAAAGTGATTGAACATTTTTATTATGTTTAAGCTAGACGACCATTAAATTATTATTGGGAAGTGCTTTTAATTTTGGCAACTTATATTTTAAAAGCTTATAATAAAGTTTTAATTTGGATATTTTTATCAAGCTTATATTATTTAGAATTTTTAATTGGACATGGTTTTCAAATGACAAAATTTTTAATGTTTTTCTCAAAAGTGAAATCAATCTTCAAACGTTTTTCCGCAGTGGCATTTCAAATTCGGTCGTAACGAATGGGCCGGGTTTGGGGTGTTACAACGCCCTAGTAGAAAAGATTAGTCTCGAAGGCTCGATGATGCATTATGGGCCTATCAAATAGCATTTAAGACACTGTTAGGAATGACTCCTTATCGATTAGTCTTTGGAAAGGCTTGTCATTTGCCATTAGAGTTGGAGAATAAAGCTCACTGGGCTTTGAAACAGTTGAACTTTGATCTTAAGCAAGCCGGTGAAAGAAGGATGTTACAACTTGATGAGTTGGAAGAGCTGAGGTTGTTTTTTTATGAGAATGCCAAAATGTGTAAAGAAAGATCAAAGAGATGGCATGATAGTCATATACAACCTCGCGCGTTTAAAAAAGGTCAGAAGGCTTTGTTGTTTAATTCAAGGTTGAAGCTATTTCCTGGGAAGCTTAAATCCCGATGGAAAGGACCCTATACCATCTACTGAGTTTATCCTTATAGAGCTGTTGAATCATAAAACAATTACGGAGGTACGTTTAAAGTTAATGTCAACGTCTCAAACACTACTGGGATGGCGAAGTTGAGCGAGTTGAATCCTCGTTCAAATTAACAGACCCTTGATTTTTCATGAACTATTTTTGTAAATAAATAAATAATTATAACTTATTTTCTTAACTTATTACATTTAATTAATTCTGTCTAAGGAGATTGGAACTTAAGCGGGACCGCTATGACCCCTCCAACCTTTCCTGGGAATTAATTTAATGTAATTTGTTAAGAAGAAATTTTCTAATTAAAATTTAAAAATTTTAAGTTTTATTTGTTCTATTAAATTTTAAAATTTTATGTTAATAAAGGGGGTCAAATTTGGCCCAAGTACTAATCAGTTTTTTTTTCTTGAGTAATTTTTTAAATACAGTTTGAGTTTGAGGCCCAAGACAACAAAACGGAGGGGAAAATCCACACTCTGCCGCCACTCCCATTACTTGCCACCCAAGTAACGCTAATGTAGCTAAATTTTTGCTACATGTTGCCCTAATTCTTCCCTATATAAACTCCTCTTCATTCTACTAATTTTCATATCCCTCAAGCAATTTGCTTAACCCCTAAAAAAATCCCTAAATCTCTCTTTTTTGTCATCAACCTCAAATCCCGAAAGAAACCCTAGTTCTCTTCCTTTTTTGCCGAAACCATCTACTGCTGTCGCAAGAAGATTGCCGAAGCGCTGTCGTTGCTACTGCAGAATCGCTGTTGTAGCCGCCATAGCTCGCTGTTGCTGTCGCACGCCGTTGTCACCACCGCACCATTCTTGTCGTCGCAAGATTATTATTGTAGCAAGTCTTCACCACTTTACCGATTTCTTTTTCCCCTTGTGCAGAAACTTTGCAAATTTTCAAGAGAAGATACCATGCCGCGCAAAATAACTAGATCTTCAAAGACTACTCCTGAAAACCCGATTTTGATCGATGAAGAAGTGAAAGAGAGATTTGATTCAATTTTCAAGCATTAACCTATGATGCCGAAAAAAGGTTTTGATTTGAAGAGTAATGATTTGATGGTTGTTCCTATACCGATTAGAAAGAAAATCAATGCTTTCAAGTGGGAACGATTTTGTGATGCTCGTTCACTTCCCAATGATGAACTAGTTCAAGAATTCTATGCTAGTTTGACTATGCAAGATGCTACTGAGGTCATCATTTGAACGAAAAAGGTACCTCTTACTTCTAAGTCCATCAATGATTTGTTTAACTTACCAGATGTTGAAGAAGATGAGTACTACCAAATGATGCACAATATCAATTGGGATTTTCTTCAACTAGTGCTTGATGTTGTGACAAATCCGAGATCCCAATGGATTATAAGAAAGTATGGGAGCCATTCTTGTCGTAGGGAATACCTAAAACAGTAGCAAAGGTATGGTTTTATTTCGTTCGCTATAGTTTTATGCCTATCTCACATAGTTCCACCATCTCGATGGAACGGATGCTCTTGTTATATGCAATTTTGATAGAAAAGTCCATTAATATTGGGAAAATTATTCTCAAGGAGATTCATGATTGTGCTAAAAAGAAGACTGGAAGTGCTTATTTCCCATCATTAATCACTTCACTTTGCTTAAGGGCCCATGTTAAAACACAAGCAAATCTGAAGGGACGATATGTTCAAGGGTGCATTACAAATCATGATCTTGAAAGGTTAGTATAGAAGGTGCATGAGCTAAATCAAGGCGAGCAAGAAGAGCCAACTGAGCCAGATATCGAGGAGTCAACAAATGAAATTAAAACTGAAGCTAATTCAGTTACGGACATTGAAGAAGAAGAATCTGACAAGGAACCGAATAGTCCTAAACCAGTTGAAGGATCTGCAACCCCTGAACCAAGGGTTGAGCTAGAAGAAGAACCAGTCAAGCTAAGTGTTGAACCTGAATCTGCAACTCCTATGCTGACTTCTGCAAGTGCTTCAAAGAAATCGAAGTTGTAAATTTTGATGGATATGTGAAGTTCATGCACAATCAACAACAAACTTACTGGAAATATGCAAAAATTAGAGATGACTCAATTCGAAATAATTTTAAGAATATCTCTAATACTTTTGTTCCTGAGTTCCCAGATGCTATCTTTGAGACATGGATTGAAGGTACTAACTATGCAAGCGGAGATGGAGCTGAAAAAGACAAGGGGAATGAGTCAGAAAAATAAAAGGGGGGATTCTTGCCTTGTTATTTATTTAATTATTTTTAGGTCTTTAGGAATTTATTTCTTTCGTAATTAGGATTTAATTTATACAGAATAAAACATAGCAAGCATGAATAAACTTAACACTTCTTTAGAAAGAAAAAGACTAAGTGATGTGGTAATAGGAATGAACATGTCTAGGATTTGGTTATTAGGAAAGACTTGATATTTAAGCAGTCTTAATGACTCACCTCTCTTTCTTTACAACCCTAGCTGGTGTTCAATTTTCATTCATTACTTAGTTCTTGCAATGAGGACATTGCTTCTTTTTAAAGGGGGTAAAAGGCAAATAAATTGCTCAAATTTTTAAAATTTCAAGTATGTTTCAATCATTTCTTTCATAAGTATGTTTTAATAAATGCATGTTTAGAGACATTTTTTTGTTAATAAGATAGTTTGTATGCAAGTATGAATGATGATTATATCTGAGTGAAAGTATGTTATCATGAAGAATGGAATGCTTGTATGATCTTAGCCTTAGTAATATTTGCCATGAAAACTTAGTCTCTCTTGATATTAGACATGCATGAAGGTTTATATCTTTAGAATTGACTTAGTAACTTTCTTGAGGCGAAATCCTAGGGGACATAAAAATCTAAAATGATATAGGCACTATTTCTTTGGATCGTTTGAGCCTTTTCAAGCCAACTCTATGATATTAGACCCTTGAAACTGTAAAGCTTGAGCTTAAATGCCTGTTTATTGCAATGAACCCACATTATAAGCCAATTACCATCTTTTTAAGTTACCCTAATTTTGTGCACCCATCTTAACTAAAGTTGTCTTGGTAATCAACACTTGAGGAAATTTTCAAAAATATGTATGTGCTCATGCTTAAAAAAAATACGAAGAAAGAGCGGAGAAAAGTTTGCTCAGTCTCTAAAAAGGAAAAATGTATGAGCTTGAGTTCAAAATAAGTTTGGGGGTGTTCCAAAGGTTCACTTAAAGAAAAAGGCTGTATTTCGAGAAATCCAAGACAAAGTTAAAGGTTAAGATTTTGAAACTGAAATGTCCCATCCCTTAAAATCCTTACCTTTAACCGAGCCCCATTACAACCTTATAAAAGACCTATTGATTTGATGCTTATGTCACCTACATTAGTGGAGAGGAAGTACTAAGTTCAACATATGAAGTTCATAAATAAGCATTATGATTGTTTGCTTGATTGATAAGAAATTATGTTGAATGAAGTATGTTATCTGTGGCTATGACATACATACAAACTATGATTCATGTTGGCATATTTTGAAACTTAGTATAAAATTCTATAAGTGTTTGCATATGAATTACTTGTTAATAAAGAATATCTATGAACATGAAGTTATTAATGCATGAGTACGGGACAAAGATTGATGCTGCTTACACAATTAGCAATTTTGCCTTAGCAAGACCTTTTTCTATGCATAACCATTACTCGGGACGAGAAATGATTTATGTTTGGGGGTGTGTAAACGGAAAAATATATAGGATTTCTCCTATATAATTTATCACTTTTTTACTTAAATTTGTTGTTAAAACTAAGTAATTTTTTAATAAAATTAACGAAATATGTGAAAATATGAAATTAGGACATAGAAATTATTAAAATGTGATTTTATGCTTTATTATATAGTTTTCATGCATAAAATGGCTTATTTTATATTAAATTGAGCATATTATATTTTTAAGACATGAAGTGTGCCATGCATGATTAAATTAAGTAATAAAATTGTAACATCCCAAAATTGGGCCTAGTAGGATTGGGCCTTGAGCTTTAGGAAAATTTGAGTATTATTTGTGTTGGCTCAGGTATGAATTTTGTGTGTTAGCATAGTCTTGTGAAGGCTTGATTTTATTTAGGAAGTTAGAATAAATTTTTTTTAGTAAGGTTTATTTAATGAAGTGGATTAAGTGAGCTTAGCACTTAAGTTAATTTAAGTGTTAATTAAAGCACATGAGGAGTTAGTGGCAAGGTGGTTATGATGCTTGGTTAGTTGCTTGAGGTTAGAGGTTCGAGTAGCATGATTAACATTTTGAAGACTTTATTTTTATCCTAGCATTGATGGACGGTCAAACCTTATTTATGATAGGTTGGACTCTCAAATTTTGGTAAGTTGAATATTGGTTTAAGGAAAGCATGAAATTGGGGATAAGAATCTTAAGGTTATGGTATGATAAGGGGACAAAAGGCATGGAATATGGAGAATGTTTGGAAAGTATTCCAAGGCCTTTAGTGCATGTATGTGGACGGCAAGTGTGGCTGGGGATGACCGAATGTTGTTAGGAGATTTGGGGAGGATAGTTAGTCAACTTTTGGCATTTGTGCATGTTTTGGCTTTTGTTTTCTTTTCTCTCTACAAACACTCCCTATAGCCGAATGTGTCTTGGGCATAAGGTGAGTTTTTGTTTTAGTTTTGGCCTTCTTTCTTGTTTTGTTTCTTAACCAAAAACCTATTCTTAAAGAAACTTTACCAACTTTTCTCTAGTGCATCAAAGTGAGCCATAGCCGAATGTCCATTGGAGTTGTTTTTCTTCCCTCTTAGGCTTTTGGCCGAATCTTCTTTGGAACCTCCCTCTCATCTCTTATTTCTTGTAGCCGAAAACAACCTCTCTTGTTCCCATCTCTTTTTCATATTGTTCATTCTTCTTTTACTTTTCTTTGGCCGAATCTTCCTCCTCTCAATTCTTTCTCTTTTTCTTCCATTGTTTGCTCATGCCAAATTCTCCTATTTTATTTTCACTTTATTTTCCATTCTTTTCTTGTATCTAGCCGAATCCTATTTGTGTCTCACTCAACCACGTTGCCGTAATTGTTTTGTCTTGAGAGGATCTTTTTGACCGAATTTATTATCTCTTCTCTTTCAAACAAACCTTTTTATTTTGGTAGTGGTATAGTGGAGTGTTGATTATTTCTTTATTGATAGTCGACTATAGCCATTCTAAGATCGTGTGGAAAAGGATATTATCATTGAAGGATTTTGACAAACTCCATAGGCAAGTGACGATTTTCGGAATTTAATCGAAGTGTTAAGGTAAGGATCTTTATGCTTGTTATATCGTTTTAGATGGTCTTCTAATCGATTAAGTTTTAGGGGACTCTATCGTCCGTTTATTATCTTCTTCCTTGGACGTTAGATTTTGGAGCAATCAAGAATGGGTTCGAAAAGAGCGGTTCGTAGTGTTTGAAAGAGGGTGGTTCCGCTATACCTCAAATTTCAAACGGGGTCGTGTGTCGGCGATTCGAGACTTTCCACCGGGATGTGGAACCTCTGCCGGCGATAATCATTTATTTGAAGTCGTTCGTACCCCCGAGCCATTGTTCGTTCGTGGTTCTTCATCGGGTTATGAACCATCAATCGGAGAGAAATCGCCTATAGTTGTTATTAGAGATTCCGAGGGTATCGACAAGCGGGAAAGTGTAGTTCTCACTATTATCAGGTGTGTATCTTACACACTTTATAACTTGGTTTATATATGTATATATATGAGTGATAAATGACTATTCATGTTGTTAAAGCCAGAAACAATGAGATATTGATATGATACCTTGATGGGTATGAGCAAGGATACGGGTAAGTCCGTTTCGATATGATATTACTATATGTTGTATTGGTTATATGTTCATATCAAAATATGTTGACATGATTTGTTTATCTATTGCATTGGTATGGGCAATATGAGAGGAGGGGAAGATTGATATTTGTGTCTTGGACACCAGAGGTTTGGTACCTCCAGTGATTTGGTATCACATTCGTGTCTTGGACACCGGAGGTTTGGCACCTCATAGCGACTCCCTGTGGATTAACTCCACCGTGGCTTGGCCCCACTTTTGAGATATGGGATCGTCTCGCGGTGATTTGGTATCACACGTGGGTTGGCCCCATGAGATGGATTATTCGTGACTACGGTCACCAAAGTGATTTGGTATCACATTTGTGTCTTTGGACACCAGTGGTTTGGCACCACCAGTGGTTTAGTACCACACGGGGTAGAAAAGGAGTTATGGATGGCTAGGTTGGGTGCATTATACATATATGTTGCTTTGTTATAATTTGTGTAAGTATGTGGTATTTACCCGGGAGAGGGAATATGCACTGAGTCTTGGTGACTCACCTTCTCCCTTATATTTTCAGGTGATTCGTGAGATCGCGGATATGGAGCCGGATGGACTCGAGGAGGCCATGCAATAAAGTTTGGTTTTACATGAACTTCCATTTGGGTACTTTATTTTAATTTGGTTTTCATATTTTATTGATTTGTAATAAGGCCTGTTTAATTATGTTTTGGATTATTTTTATGTTTTGAATATATTTAAAATATGGCTTATAAATTACTTGGTTAATCTAATAATTGAGCTCAAAGTTTTCTAAACTAAAACTCGCAATGGTTTTAGAAATCTTACCATCGGGTAATATGAATAGTTCGATAGAAAAAATTACAAGTTAAGTGTTTTCAACAAATTAAGTGATTTCCAAAATTGAGTTTCTATACTCAATTGCAAACGGATTTTCAAAGTGATATTTCAAATTTTCTTAAAAGATATAAATGTTTTCTATCCTATGATTTATCAACTAAGTTTTAAAGTTTTATGTAATTCAAAGTAAATCTCAGTTTTAACTTATTTTCGACAAATAAAGAATTTCAAAGAGTTTTTCACAAAATTTAATTGTTAATTCGATTCTTTCAAAAATATTTTCCTTAGTGACATACCAGATTCGGTCGTGGCGTATTGACTGGGTTTGGGGTGTTACAAAAATATAAAATTATATTTAATAATTCATTTTAAAATATTTCATTAATAATTTGGGTTGTAATTAATTATTTAAATTGGATAAATTTTATTCCTTGGTCCTTTAACTTATTGGTTTATTTTGGACAGGTCTGATAGCTTTGTTGGATTACAAAAACCGTCCAAATTGAAGACCAAGTCAACCCAAATTTGGCTACACATGGCTATCCATTTAAACCACTTTTTGGTTTAATTACACAAGGTCCTTGCATTGTTGAAGAAATTAGAGATTTGCCCGAAGATTTACATTGGACCGAGTTTCAGTCCTGAGTTATTATGGCATTTAAATTTCTTAAAAATCAAGCAAAAATCAGCTCAAATTCCACTAATTGTGGCCGGCCACTCATGGAAGAAGTTAGAAGAGACTAAACCTAGCTATTTTTAGCAAACTACACACCTCTCTTCACCTATAAATAAGACCACTTCATTCCCTCATTCATCATCCCTCATCCTTCATCATTCTCTCTTCTCTCTCAATTCTCTTAGCATTTTCCATTCCCCACGCCTAGCATCATCTCTTCATAGAGATTTTAGCAATTAAGCCTCTTAAAGAGCCCTTGGTCAGCCACTTTAGAGAGCCATCAACAAAGGAGCAAGGCAAAAAAGCGAAGGAGCCTCGTCGATCAGAGTCTTGGGTGACAGCCACTTTGATTTGGGTTGAATCTTTCTTTTCTTTGATTTAATCTAAAAATATTTTCTATGTGTTCTTTGTTCTTGTTTACAACAATGTTAGCTTAATTTTATTTAAGCTAGGATGATTGCTTTGATTAAATAATATTTATTTGATTCATGCTTATAATGTTTGTGCCTCAATCGATCATGTTTTCAATTAAAATCAAGTCTGTATTTCGTTCATACGTGATTGAAATGCACCTGAATTAGCTGAGCAATCCTGACCAGACGACCGCTAGTGGACACATAATTGAAATGTGCATGCTCAATTTAGATCCTATCCCGATTAAATTGTAGGTTGCATAACAACTCTGACCAAGCTCTGTTATCTGCATAGTTTTTAGATTTGTGTGATTAAACTGTTTCAAACCTGACACGTCCCTGTTACCTCACACGAATCCTAAGAAAACCTTAGTAAATAAGGATCAGTAAAATGCATATTTACTAAGTAAAGGATTCCGAAAGGACCTAATGTGGTTTCCAAACTCATGAAAGATCGAGTTGCCATGGAATGATTTTCCGAATGTTATTAAGCATGTTGATAATAAATTGAGTTTAATTAAAGTAATTGTCCTGGTTTATTTATGTTATAATTGTTGCAAATTGTGTTTAATTTTGCTAAAATCTATTTCATTCATATAATTTGCATACTTAGGATAATTTGCATTAAGGATCATTGCATTAGTTTAATATATTCAATTTTAACCATATTGTTTTTTTATTTACCAAATTGTTAATATAATTAAAATTAAGTGACTTAGCACAAATACAATCCCTGTGGAGACAATAACTCGATACTTACTTATTACTTGATAACGACTATGTACACTTGCACAAACCTACATGTTACAGCCTGCGTTCTTTTTGAATAACACTTGTGGCCCGAGGGGAAAATTCCAAACATTAGTCCACACGCCCGTGTGATTTCACATGGCTTGGATAGCTGGCCTGTGTACATCCACACGGTCCAACACACGCCCATGTGCTTGCCCGTGTGTCTTACACAGCCTGACACATGTCTTTGTTATCCTGATTCACAATCAGTGAGTTACACGGCCTGGACACACGCCTGTGTCATTGGCCCGTGATAACCCTACATAACACATAACCACACACGGTCGGAACACACGACCGTGTGCCTAGCCTTGTCCCTACAACTTTCATGAACAGTGAGTTACACGGCCTGTGACACGGCCTGGCACGCGGCCATGTGGCATCGACAGTCCCATTTTTCGATGACTATAATTAGAAGAAGAAGGGGTTTCTGATACCCTCCTGATACGGATTCGGTGCAGGAACACTCGGATGAATTGTCGTCCCTAAGCAACATTACCATAATAGATCAGACGACTTATTCGAAACCAATTGCTAAGGTTAACATCCAAAACTGAAGTTATGTCGAAGAACTTCAACGCACAACTCCAAATCAGACTACGCACTTTCTGATAATCGAAGTGTAACTTTGCAAACCTTATGTCGTCGAAAGAACATTAAACTCAAGACCCTCGCCTAACACAAAATTACATAAATCAACATTTTCGTCACATAGACGAATTACAACCCTGTCTAACAATAACTCACGCAAGAAATTGACAGAGGATACTTGCACGACTTAGTACAGATGAATAACGTAAGGATTTAGAAGGATAGGTGTCTCAAAGATTCAATGAAAAATCATGGGCAGAAGAGTTTACAAATAAAAAGAGAAAACGTAGAGACTATAGTAAAAAACAAAAACAAAATGAATAAACAAGCCAAAAGAGGTTGAGGGAATTTGTTAATTTAAAGCTAACCAAAACTACCTTACGAGGTAGGAGAATAAAAACATTTCCATATTGTTTTCGCAGAGATTCGTACACAAGACTAGAGAGGATACAGATGCTTAGCTAGTGAACCAGCAGGCTCATTCTTGTCATCAGTTGATCGGAAATAGAACTTATGCCAGATGATCAAGAATAGGGTTTGATAAAAAAAAAAATTGAAGAAACATGATTCAAACCTAGAATCTCTCACACATGACTAGAACACTTAGCCACTGAACCAGATCAATTTACTTGTAAAAATTTCCAAAATCTAAACTCAAAATCGAAGGATGACCACTCTTGGTTTCAAAACACAATTTCTTCTTACCCGGTTTTTGGATGTTACATTATGCATCCATCTCTCATCATATTATCACAATATATAAGATCACATTTAAACATTAATTTGGCATTTGAGGTTATGAAACATTAAAGTTGCCTCTACCACCACACATCGGATACACGGATCTCCAACACCCTAATTGACTCATAGAGTCAAATATATCCTAAAAAGTGAAGCATAAAGCTAACACTCTCCAACGCACAAAACATGTCCCGTTGAATGGAGCTTAGCTCATATTCCCTTATCTCTCAAACCTGTCCCAGGGCCTCAATGCCCCAAAACACAATACATATAGGTGAGTACTCACAATCTTATGGCATGTCAACTATACCCAACGGTTTCAAGAGATCACAAGGACAAAATATCCACAATTACACATTTGTAATTACTGATTTACTACACATCATCTCTATTCATATTCATCAATTTACATCACAACTTGTACACAATGCATGCTTATCGGATTCACATTTAATTACACTTTAAGTGCCACAATAATACTCATTGAGCCATCACATATCCGACCACATATGTGTGCATTAAAACAAGTACATCGTATATCATATACAAGTATTTTCACATATTACTTGTCATAATAATATCATATTCCACAATTCAATACATATATACTTACCGAAATTCTGCTCGCTTTCACTACATATTTGCATTATTAGCATGTCATCATCACTATTTTTTGGCATGTATATCATGCCCACAACACAATTCACAATAGTCATCACACATGTCTTATATCACAATATCGCATCATAATAATGAATCCATAATTATTCACATAATCACATAATTTGCCAAAATAAAGCAAGGGAAATAGAAAGCTTACACTCAAAACTTATGATAGGGGTTTAGGCTATTCCTAAGCTACCAATTAACACTATGAATCGTGTCTACAAGCAATGATTCCAAACACTCACCGATCACGCTTTCGCATAATTGCCGAAAGCTTAACCTAGCTTATCCTTGCCTTTCACCTTGCTCGTAGAAGGCTCCAATGGTTCTGATGTTTCACACATAATAGTCACACAACATACACAATCAATTAGGAATCATAGACTCACCTAAACGAACCAAAAGTGCAAGCCTAAGCTATATTCTCTTGTAATCAAAACATTTGACATAAAATACTTGAATTTCAATTATCTCAGTGTATACTTAATCTTTTTTCCTAAAACTGATTTTGTTCATATAATTATTCACCTTCGACAAAGTCGCAGCCTTTAAACTACTCAAGACTTGTAACAGCCCGTTTTCAGTAAAGTCAGAATAGTGGTTTAGGGACTACAAATCTGATGAGTAAATATTTATTTTATTATTATTTAAATATCTATAGTATGTTAGTGGTTTCGCATAAAAATTTCGTTAAAAAATTTTAACGGTTGCATGCTTAATTTCGTGAAAAGGACTAAATTGAAAAAGGTATAACAGTGGAGTGCTAGTAGTTAAAAGTATGTATTAACTATGAAATTAATTTGTTAAGGGATTTAAATGTTAGTTAGACCATTATTCTTATGAGTGGACAAATATAGACACATTATTAAGTAATTTAAAGGTTAATGTTAAATGTTAAGTTGGTAATTTAATAAATAAATTAAAAGTAAAAATAATAAAAAAGATGGTATCATCTTCCTTGTTGAAGAACACCACCAAAAATAGGGTAGAAAAACACCATTTTTGGAGGTTGAACATTTGACTAGGCTTCTTCACTTGCATGGTGTAACAACCCAAACCCGGCCCAAACATTACGACCGAATTTGATTTGTTACGGAGGAAAACCTTGTGAAAACCATTTCGATACCTATTCAATTTTTATTGAAAACTTCTCGTTCTCGGTTATCTTGCCAAAGCTACCCTTAAATTTAATTTGGGAATATAGTTAAGTCCGATTATTATACCAGTTTCCAGTGTGCCCGATGGCACGATTAAACTTTTTCGTGTTAACTTAAGAAAACGTGTGATTTTAGTTCAATTTAATAGTATGGTTTAAAGTGAATATCCAACATATAAAAAAAACACAAGTAAGTTTATGGAGGCCTTATTACAACCAAAATAAAAATAAGCAAATTTGAAGTCCTATAAATTTAAATCCTTTGCATGGCCACCTCGAGTCCAACCGGCTCCTCAACCGCCATCTACGAGTCACCTGAAAAAAAATGTTAAAGGAGAAGGTGAGTCACCAAGACTCAGTATGTAACCCTTCCCCCGTTTAAAAACAACATTTCATACACAACATATAACAGTTAACATGCAGAGTATCGTGTGCCCAACCTAGCCAACCAAACGCCTTTGTCTACCCCACGTGGTACCAAACCACTGGTGACCGTAGTCACGATGTGTTACCAAAACACTGGTGGTGCCAAACCACTGGTGACGTATAGTCACAATGTGCTACCAAAGCACTGGTGTCCGTAGACACAAATCGGGTGATGGGGCCAACCCATCGTGTGATACCAAATCACTGGCAGACGATCCCATATCTCAAGTGGGGCCAACCCACGGTGGTGTTAACCACAGGGACAAGTCGCTATGAGGTGCCAAACCTCGGAGGTACCAAACCTCCGTGACATATAGTCACGGTGTGTTACCAAAACACCGGTGCTCGCAAAGACGAAACATCACTTTGCCCCCTCCTTTCATATAGCCCATAGTAGGTAAACAGTTAACAATGAGATCTCATGCACTCATCACATGTATCAATAAACCATGCTTCCCAAAAGCATTAAAGTAATCTCATATCAACAGAGACTTACGGGATCCTCACTTGTATGCCGTTAAGGTACCAATCAGTATCTACATCAAGCGATTTACATACAAAACATATATAACACAACATTAATCGCTATAAGTGTGTATGTACACACTGATGTTGATGAGAAGTCTAAATCCCGAAAAGAAACGTTGGCCACCCTAGATCTCACTGTACCTATATTCGGCCAACTATGGGATTAGTCTTAAGGCCTATTCGGCCAAATCAAATTATTGGGAGGGGTTCCTTGTGAACCCGAAATCTCACCTTCACACTTTTGGACACCAACCGCAACACCCAACTCCACGAACCGCTTCGATTCCATGAATCGGCACTCAACAAGTAGTAGTAGCCTTGGCTAAAACGAATATCAACTGACCAACTAAAGTAGATCTTACCGTTACGTACCACAAATCGAATACTAGAGATCGGGGCCTGAATCGACTGCTTCACTTCCCTGAGTACCTAACAGGAATCGGTTACCACTTGTTTAGAAGACTTAATCATTGCCGAAATCAAGCACTTATTCCCCTAATAGAAATCGACAAAAACACAGAGGAGAAGAAAGATGGCATTCGGCCATACCTACCTACCTTATGAATCGATTGGAGATGAGTTTAGAGAAGATTACCCTTGCTTGAATATTCGGGCAAGAGGTAAATAATGGAGAGACAAGGGTGTTGGAGTTTTGCAACAAGGAGTAGAGGTTCTGGTTAACAAAGAAATAAAGAAAAGGGAATTTGAATGTGGAGTTTGGCAAAGAGGTTGGGAAAAGAAAAGAAAGGTTTTAGGGGATGTGCTTTCGGTTTGGAGAGGATGGAGAAGAGAAAATAGTAAATGGGAGACTTTTGGGAGAATTCGGCTAATAGGAAAAGAAACCAAAGAAACTTGGGCACTCCCTAGTACCCCTTGCCGTCCACTCTCCTTGCTCAAGGAGTTCAATTTCGGCACAACACCTAAAAATCCTCTTGGCCACCTATTTGATTTAATTCAAAATAGCTTGAATTAATCAAATAATAATCTCCTAATAATCCATCCATTATCCCTTTTATTAATACTATAATTAAGCAAATAAAACTCTCCTATTATCCTTTGATAATAATACCTAATAAAAGAGTTTGAAGGGAGAAAAACTCTCCCCCCTTGTGCCGTCCAAATAAAAAATGAAAAGGAGGATTATGTGACTCGAACCAAGGCTCTCCCTTGTTCCTTGGTGGCGTCACATGCTAGCTCCTAAGTGGGCTTGCTTTGCCACTTTACCAAGGCCTAATTAGTGTTAAATTACCCACATTTATTCTTATAACACCCACTTACTAAGGCTCCCTTCTTTTAAAATTAAAAACTGAAATTTCCCTATCAAACCGGCACACTCAAAGCCTTAAATTAAGCTCTATTATTCCATTAATAATATCACAGCAGTTCATAATAAGAAAATAGTCAAATTCCAAATAACCCCATATTTGGGATGTTACAGTTCTACCCCCCTTAGAATAAATTTCGTCCTCGAAATTCCTTGATCAAAAGAGATGGGGGTATTGCTGCCGCATCACCTCCTCGGGCCCCACGTAGCTTCTTCCACTGTGGTTCCGCCATAACACTTTCACTAAAGGCACCGCCTTCCTTCGTAGAACTTTCACATCTCGGTCTACAACTGAACCGGTTCTTCCTCAAAAGATAAATCCGAAGTTCACCTCAATCTCTCGCTCATCGCACAACGTGCGAAGGATCCGACCGATACCGTCTCAAAGATTGACACATGAAATACGTCATGAATCGACTCAGCTTTTGTCGGCAGACTCTAGCTGATAAGCCACTGGTCCCACTCGCTTCACAACAAAGATATGGCCCGGATGAACCTTGGGCTTAACTTCCCTTTCCGTCCAAATCTCAACACCTTTTTCCAAGGCGACACTTTCGGGAAAACTTTGTCTCCCACAAAGATACTCCACTTCCTTGCGCTTGAGATCGGCATAAGACTTACGCCTATCCGATGCTTCCTTGAGACGAGACCGAATCACCTTGACTTTGTCTTCCGTCTCTTGTTACCAATTCTGGACCCGTAACTTGTCTTTCTCCCAACTCCGTCCAACATGTAGGAGTACGACACTTTCGTCCATATAGGGCCTCGTATGGAGCCATTTGAATACTCGCTTGATAACTATTGTTATAAGTTTAATTCCGCTAATGGTAGGTACTCCTCCCAACTACCACTAAAATCCAAGACATGACCTCTTAACATGTCTTCTAAAATCAGTATCACCCTTTCCGATTGGTCGCCGATTGTGGATGGAAAGCCGCATCTTGAAATCTAAGTGTACCCAAAGCTTGATGCAACGCTTTCCAAAACCTTGACGTGAATCGGGATCCCTATCCGAGATAATCGACATCGCACGCCATGCAACCTCACTATTTCTCCCACATACGCCTTCGCTAGCTTCACGGAGTGAGTAATCCACTCTCACCAGGCATGAAGTGAGTGATTTAGTCGAGCGATCCACAATTACCCAAATCGCATCCTTCTTGGTGGGCGTAAGGGGTAGCCCACTAACAAAATCCATGGTGATCCTCTCCCATTTCCACCGAGGATCTTTATCGGTTGAAGTAGTCCCGATGGTGACCGATGTTCAGCCTTAACTGGCTGACACGTCGCCGGACACTTCCCCTACGAACTCCGTTATCTCACTCTTCAACCTGTGCCACGAGGTAATCAAGCTTTCGCAAATCTCCATACATCTTGCTTCCCCGGGATGCATAGCGTATGGGCTGCTATGTGCATCTTGGAGAATTTTTTCGCCTTAATTCTCGTATCCTTTGGCATACATACTCGTCCTTGAAAACAAAGCACTCCTTCACTAGACAGATTGTACCCTTCCAAACCACCGTCTTGAACTTGTACCCTCTTAGAGCTCAAGCCCTCATCCACTAATCGCTTTTCCTTAACCTCTCGACCCAAGTCGGCTTTACTTGGAGTTCCGCCAAAAGACTCCCATCATCATACTGTGACTTAACCGAGCGAACATTGCTCTTAAGTCCGTCACCACCTTCCGGCTCAATGCGTCGGCTACCACATTAGCCTTACCGGATGGTACTCGATTGAACAATCATAGTCCTTTAGTAGTTCAATCCATCGACGCCTGTCTCTGATTCGGGATCCTACGAGTCGGAAGATACCTCAAGCTTTTGTGATCCGTAGACCATCGACTTCTCTCCATACAGTAATGTCTCCATATCTTTGAGCGAAGACGACCGCCGCTGCTAACTCTAAGTCGTGAGTTGGGTAGTTAACCTCATGCGGTCTTAATTGACGGGATGCATAGGCTACTACCTTCCCATCCTGCATCAACACACATCCCAAACCGGTGTGAGATGCATCACAATAAACTGTGAATAACTTTCCTGCTTCAGGCTGTACCAAAACCGGAGCTTCCACAAAATCTTCCTTAACTTATCAAAGCTTTCTTTGTCGCTTCTCCGTCCATACAAATGGGACACCTTTCCTTAGCAACTTAGTTAACGGCGCTGCTATTAGAGAGAATCCTTCCACGAATCTCCGATAGTACCCTGCTAAACCCAGAAAACTTCGTATTTCAGCCACCGTCCTAGGTGGTTTCCACTCCAATACTGCTTCAATCTTGCGAGGGTCTACCCTAATTCCTTCAGCTGACACTACATGACCTAAGAAAGCCACTTCCCTAAGCCAAAATTCACACTTACTGAATTTGGCATATAATCTTCCCCTCAATACTTGCAGAACTATCCGTAAATGCTTGTCATGCTCCTCTTCTGTCTTTGAATAAACCAATATGTCGTCTATGAACACCACGACGAACTGGTCCAAGTACTGCTGGAATACTCTATTCATCAAGTCCATGAATGCCGCCGGTGCATTGGTCAACCCGAATGGCATTACCAAGAACTCAAAATGCCCATACCGAGTTCGGAGAATGCCGTTTTGTGAACATCACCTCCTTCACCCTTAATTGGTGATAACTCGACCTAAGGTCTATCTTGAAAACACCGAGGCACCCTTCGCTTGATCAAACAAGTCGTCAATCCGAGGCAACGGATACTTGTTCTTGATCGTTAACTTATTTAATCGACGGTAGTCGATGCACATCCGCATAGAACCGTCCTTCTTCTTGACAAACAACACAGTGCTCCCCACGGAGATATACTTGGTCGTATAAACCTCTATCTAAAAGCTCCCGAATTTGAGCCTTTGCTCCACCAATTCCTTTGGTGCCATTCGGTATGGTGCTATGGACACAGTCTTTGTTCCTGTAGCAAGTCTATACCGATTCGACTTCTCGATCAGGAGGCAAACCGGAAGTTCTTCTCGGGAACACATCAACAAATTCCCCAACCGTTCGGACCTTTTCAATTACTAACCCCTTAGCTTCCAAAGCATGATTTGAACCAAATACGCCTCACAACCCTTCTTGACCATCTTTTCACCTTCAAGCGGTCACTACATTGGATAGATAATTCCTTCGATCACCTATCATAACCACTTCATCACCTTCACCGCTTTAAGGACCATGCGCTTAGCGCGCAATCCAAACTCGCTTGGTACTTAACCAACCAATCCATACCGAGGATCAAATCGAACTCCCCAAACGGTAGTTCCATTAGATCACTACAAATACTACCCCTTGAAGTTCTAGGAGTGCGCCTCTATAGAGTTTATCTACGACTACGGAGTGACCTAAGGGCTAACTCTGGTCATCTCCTAGAAGCGGTTTGAGTTTAGGTCCATAGTTCCTACCACACTACTAGCAATGTATGAAAGTGCGTCGAGCCCACATCAATCAATGCAACATAAGGAAAACCGAAAATTAGAAACGCACTCGGTTATGACATCCGGCAAGCGTCACCTTCTTCGCGACACCTGCATTTGCGTAAACTAAGCCAGCCGCCTAGCCTGCGTGTTGCCTGAACCTGCGCCTTGAGTTCCACGACCTCGGTTAGGACCGTTGTTTCCTCTACCATTACCACGACCCTCCGTGGTCCTACATTTCTATCACGAGCGGTTGCCGCGCCTCCGCCGCTTCTTAGCTAGTTTCGGGGACAATCTCGACGCGATGCTCCAAAGACCCACACTCAAAACATCCTTTGTCACCGGTCCAACAACCTCCCCAATGGGTCTTTCCACACGATTGCACCGAGTCGGCCTCGATTAGCGATCGTGGGCCTTCTTCGCTCGATTGGGCCCACTTGGCATAGCCTTTTCTCGAGCACTTCCGCTTGATCCATTGCCCAAAACTTCTCTTACGATTGTTCTTACTATAGTTACGCCTCACGACCTCCTTTGATTCCTTCGGCTACCTTAGCCTTCTCCACTAGAGATGAGAACTCACGAACTCTTTGTGGGGCAATCAAGTAACCTTAAATCATCTCGAGTCCGTCCTCAAAGCGGACACAGCGCTCATGTTCGAGAGACACGATGCCTCTCGCATATCTACTCACCTTAGAAATTCCGCCTCATACTCCGACACGGACTTAGTTCCTTGCACTAATCCCGAGAAAAGCCTTTCTCTGCTGGCGTCGGTGTAGCTAATGCCCACATACTTTTTCTCGATAGGTGGTTCGAAATACTCCCAAGTCAAATCATCGGTTTGTAGCCCCATCTCGAACCGTAAGCCACCACCGATACGCTTCATCCTTTAGGAAGCGACATCGCCTTTCACTTCTCTTCCTCGGTCAGTCAAGGTCATCCATGATTCTTTCATTGACTCTAGCCAAGATTCCATTTGACCTGGGTGCCACTCGACACACCTCGGAATACCTCCGCTCCGTTAGATCGGAGTCGCTCGGGACGATTTCGAGCTCCTACATTTCCACCAGCCCCACCACCATCTCCAAGACTCGCAACACACCATGATGCACCGACTCACCACCGGTCTGTTTCGGCTCTCTCGCCTCTAAAAGTAGGAGGTGGTGGTGGCAGTGGTACCTCATTTTCCGAACCTTGTCCCGACTTTGACGGGTTCGGACACCGTCATCCTACCCTACCACGTCCACGGCGTCCACGTCCTCTAGAACTCATTCTATCTACCACGCTTTTAATCGATTAAGAAAAATTTTATGCGTTAGCATTTGTTTCACTTTATTACTCGCGAAGAAATTTTATGGATAAGATTTAATCAGAGATTCTTTCGAGCAAACAATGTTTCAGTTTCCTATCCTAGTTCACACAAAGAAGTCCATGCATCCATTCCTTAATACTTTCCATACCTATTCACTCATCGGACATTCTCGCCATTTCTAACCCGTGGGTATTTTCGACTTTTATCCTACTGTGGGTATTTTCGTAATTTTCCAGAACCAAAATATGTTCTTGATGATTTCCAAAGCTAAGTTATTGAATATTTGTAGAATAGTTGAAATTTTTGGGCAAACCAGTCGAATTAATATTTTATGGGTCAGGGGCATTTTGGTAATTTTACTCCGAGGGTATTCTGTATTTTTTTCACAAGTCAAGTTTTCGAGAAAACGTTGTAAAAGTAATGTTCTAAGGTTTAAGAGAGTTATTGGACAAGTTTTGAAAACATTAGGGCTTGTTGTTTCGTTCTATTTTGAAAAACAAGGCTAATTCCCTTTCGGGTTTTAATCATTGTGTTTAGCCCATGACCGAGCCCTCCCGGTCGTGGTGAACCAAAGCTACGCACCTGCGCAGTCATGAGTGAAGAGGAGGTGGGTCACGCGGACCGCTTAAATACCAAGCTCTCATTGAACCTTTCTAGACATGCGCCACAGAGGTTGCCACACCACCGAGCCCTCCGAGTTAGGGTGGAACCGGAAAGCTACGCACACTGTAGGATACTGCGCGAAGAGGAGGTGAGTCACGAGGATCGCTTAAATACCAAGCTCTTAGGATCCAATCCTAGACATGTGTACAGGGGTTACCACACCCTAGCTCATTGACTAAGTTATAGGTTGGTTTAGTTCTTTAAGTCTTATGCTTCGTCTGTGTTTGAGCAATCTAGCCTTAGGGTCCAAGTCCTATAAGTCTATCTACGTTCCATGCTTCCTACCCTTCTACAGAATATAATTCACAAAGAGGTTTAGATGTACTTACCTGGGCGGATCGGTGCCGGAGACTCGGGCCATGCTGCTTTAAACCCAAAAACAATTCAAAAGGCCTATTAAAACATTTTTGGGCCTTGAGCCCCCACAGCCGAGCTTTGAACTGGGCTCTGATACCAATTTTGTAACAACCCAAACTCGGCCCAAACATTACGACCGAATTTGATTTGTTACGGAGGAAAACCTTGTGAAAACCATTTCGATACCTATTCAATTTTTATTGAAAACTTCTCGTTCTCGGTTATCTTGCTAAAGCTACCCTTAAATTTAATTTGGGAATATACTTAAGTCCGATTATTATACCAGTTTCCAGTGTGCCCGATGGCACGATTAAACTTTTTCGTGTTAACTTAAGAAAACGTGTGATTTTAGTTCAATTTAATAGTATGGTTTAAAGTGAATATCCAACATATAAAAAAAACACAAGTAAGTTTATGGAGGCCTTATTACAACCAAAATAAAAATAAGCAAATTTGAAGTCCTATAAATTTAAATCCTTTGCATGGCCACCTCGAGTCCAACCGGCTCCTCAACCGCCATCTACGAGTCACCAAAAAAATGTTAAAGGAGAAGGTGAGTCACCACAGACTCGAGATGTAACCCTTCCCCGTTTAAAAACAACATTTCATACACAACATATAACGATTAACATGCAGAGTATCGTGTGCCCAACCTAGCCAACCAAACGCCTTTGTCTACCCCACGTGGAACCAAACCACTGGTGACCGTAGTCACGATGTGTTACCAAAACACTGGTGGTGCCAAACCACTGGTGACGTATAGTCACAATGTGCTACCAAAGCACTGGTGTCCGTAGACACAAATCGGGTGATGGGGCCAACCCATCGTGTGCGATCCCATATCTCAAGTGGGGCCAACCCACGGTGGTGTTAACCACAGAGGACAAGTCGCTATGAGGTGCCAAACCTGCGAGGTACCAAACCTCCGGTGACATATAGTCACGGTGTGTTACTAAAACACCGGTGCTCACAAGACGAAACATCACCGCCCCCTCCTCTCATATAGCCCATAGTAGGTAAACAAGATTAACAACAGATCTCATGCACTCATCACATGTATCAATAAACCATGCTTCCCAAAAGCATTAAAGTAATCTCATATCAACAGAGACTTACCAGATCCTCACTTGTACCAAGTTAAGGTACCAATCATATCTACATCAAGCAGATTTACATACAAAACATATATAACACAACATTAACTGCTATAAGTGTGTATGTACACACCTGATGTTGATGAGAAGTCTAAATCCCGAAAAGAAACGTTGGCCACCCTAGATCTCACTGTACCTATATTCGGCCAACTATGGGATTAGTCTTAGGGCCTATTCGCCAAATCAAATTATTGGGAGGGTTCCTTGTGAACCCGAAATCTCACCTTCACACTTTTGGACACCAACCGCAACACCCAACTCCCGAATCTGCTTCTGATTCCATGAATCGGCACTCAACAAGTTAGTAGCCTTCGGCTAAAACGAATATCAACTGACCAACTAAAGTAGATCTTACCGTTACGTACCACAAATCGAATACTAGAGATCGGGGCCTGAATCAACTGCTTCACTTCCCTGAGTACCTAACAGGAATCGGTTACCACTTGTTTAGAAGACTTAATCATTGCCGAAATCGGCACTTATTCCCTCCTAATAGAAATCGACAAAAACACAGAGGAGAAGAAAGATGGCATTCGGCCATACCTACCTACCTTATGAATCGATAGGAGATGAGTTTAGAGAAGATTACCCTTGCTTGAATATTCGGGCAAGAGGTAAATAATGGAGAGACAAGGGTGTTGGAGTTTCGGCAACAAGGAGTAGAGGTTCGATTAACAAAGAAATAAAGAAAAGGGAATTTGAATGTGGAGTTTTCGGCTAAAGAGGTTGGGAAAAGAAAAGAAAGGTTTAGGGGATGTGCTTTCGGTTTGGAGAGGATGGAGAAGAGAAAATAGTAAATGGGAGACTTTTGGGAGAATTCGGCTAATAGGAAAAGAAACCAAAGAAACTTGGGCACTCCCTAGTACCCTTGCCAGTCCACTCTCCTTGCTCAAGGAGTTCAATTTCGCACAACACCTAAAAATCCTCTTGGCCACCTATTTGATTTAATTCAAAATAGCTTGAATTAATCAAATAATAATCTCCTAATAATCCATCCATTATCCCTTTTATTAATACTATAATTAAGCAAATAAAACTCTCCTATTATCCTTTGATAATAATACCTAATAAAAGAGTTTGAAGGAGAAAACTCTCCCCTTGTGCCGCCCAAATAAAAACGAAAAGGAGGATTATGTGACTCGAACCAAGGCTCTCCCTTGTTCCTTGGTGGCGTCACATGCTAGCTCCTAAGTGGGCTTGCTTTGCCACTTTACCAAGGCCTAATTAGTGTTAAATTACCCACATTTATTCTTATAACACCCACTTACTAAGGCTCCTTCTTTTAAAATTAAAAACTGAAATTTCCCTATCAAACCTAAGCACACTCAAAGCCTTAAATTAAGCTCTATTATTCCATTAATAATATCACAGCAGTTCATAATAAGAAAATAGTCAAATTCCAAATAACCCCATATTTGGGATGTTACACATGGTATGATTTTTTACCCTATTTTTAATGATTTTTATGTTTTCAATGTCGTTGTAGCTTAATCTAGCAAGCCCAGGGACTAATTTGAAAAATTGTTAAAGGATTATGGTTTTGCCATGAACATGTTTGTATAATTTATAAAGTTTGATGAAATATTATGAGTCCCTGATGATAAATAAATAAGTTCTGTAAAGTGATTTTTGATGAAAATGTCAATTAGGGATTTATTTGTAAAAATAGTAAAAGTAAATGGTGAAATTATGAAATAATGATTTGTATGAGTTGATATGTGTTCATAATAAATTCAGCTAGCATGGGTTAGGGATGAAATTGCATAAATTTCCATTTACGAGCTTAAGGATTAAATTGTAAAGAAGTTATAATCTTAGGGGCAAAAATGTAAGTTTACAAAAGTATGAATTTTTGATTAAATTGAATACTATGTGTATTAAATAGATTGAATTTACTTATTTAGATCAAGATAGACCTCGTACGAATTTAGATCGGGGTAAAGCCAAAGCTTCGAACTAGTCGACTCCGTTTCTACACCGTAGTTGTCGAGGTAAGTTTGTATGATTGTGTATCTTTTTAATGTTATGTTTTGAGCTATATGAAATGTGTTGATTGCTATGCAACTGAATAATGTTAATCCAACGATGTTACGACGATTATCGAGACCCATTTGAACCTTAGGAATTCGTAGGATACAAATGACATGTCAATAGGGTTTTCAAGTTTTGGGTGCTAGTCTTCAATGTCCTACCGATGGCTTAGGTCTTGCATTTGTTGCGGATACTCCACAGCTTGTGTGAGAAGCGTTGTGTAGCTTATATTTCGACCCACAGCTCATTTGAGTAGGCCTATTTCACAGCTTGTGTGAGCAATGATGTAAAAGAAAGGAATGGTTACGGTTATATGTTTAGCACACTTTGTATGAGCTATCCCGCGTATCCGATGATATTCTAAACGGTTCAACGACCATGAAAAGGAAAGGAAATGGTAAGTGTTCAATATGAACCATGATATGTATTTATGAAAAGAATTGAAATGGTGAGTACATTGAAAGTATATTATGTTAAGGAAGATGACGAATTCAAATGAATTATGTTCATGTATAATGGCTCACGTATATTAAGTTCATGTGAATCATGTTTGAATATGCTAACATGTGTTGTTGGTGGTGTTTAGGCTTATACCAAGCTTGTGGTTGGATTTTATAATGCTTATTCTTAATGTTTATTAATGAAGTGGTAAGTTATGTTATATATTTTACGAACTTACTAAGCATTACATGCTTACATAGTTTTCTTTCCTATGTTTTATAGATAATCAGATGTATGTTTGGAATGACCAATTTGGTATGTTAGGATGTGATTTCGTATATGGACAATTGTGTTATGTTTTGGTATGGAAAAAATTAGTTATGTATGGTTGAATTATGGAAAAATATGCATATGCTTAGACATGTTTGATGGTTGTGTTTGAGGTGCCTTTATGGCATACTGGTTGGATTAAGAAATACTGTAACACCCTGGATTTGGGCCTAGTAGAATTGGGCCTATTGGGCCTTGGGCATGGGAGCGTTTAAAATTTTTGAGAACAAGAGAATGGCACTAATGCAAGTTGGACCTATTAGGTGAGTGATTTTGGAAGGTTAGGGGGCTTCCATGAAGTCTTAGGTTCAAACCTGGGCTTTAGGAAAAATTTTGGTTTAGGTGAATAAAACCCTGGATGTAAGTGAGTAGGCTTTAAGAATATTGTTGGGGAAATCATGACGCAAGGAAGCATGTGGCCTAGTGGTTGTGGCGTCATTAAGGTTGTAAGGGAGCCTGGGTTCAAGTCTTGGCCCTTGCAGAATTTTTAAATTTTGCTCTTAAAAGAATCTGGACATTGGCACATAGGATTTATAAATATTTGCGCATGTTTTAAGTCACAGAAGAGCTTGTGGTCTAGTGGCAAGGTGGCATGTGGAGTAATCTTGAGGTCTGAGGTTCGAGTGTTGGCACAGCATAATGGGGTATTTATTTTGCTGTCAGGACGGCTAGAGTTTGTGTTGCAATGAAAGTCTGATGGATGAGAGGTTTGAAATGGTCATGGAGAGATTGTAGAAGCAAATCTTGGAGAAGACTAGGGAGAGTTTGGTGGAGTGAATCAAGGAGTTGGGGAAGTGGAGAGTTGTGTCGTTTGGGGAGACTCTTTTTGGTCAATTTGGCTGAGGGGGGAAAAGTTAGTCATTTCGGCATTGGACTAGGGGTTACCAAATTCTCCTTGCTCTCCTCTCATATTTCGGCTTTTGAGTCTTTTTTCTTCCTAGAATTATTTCGGTTGCGCTATTCTTTTCCTCTGCTGCCGACTCCTCCCTCTTCAAAACCTAACTGGGCTGTTTTCTTCCACATCTTTTCTTTCGTCCTACTATACAATTGAGCCATCGGCAAATTGCTTGTTGCTTTCACCCTCCTCTGTGATCGATTATAGCCTTATCTCTCCCTCGCTGGTTGAGTTCTCTTGACTTCTCTTTCTAGCCGAATACCCCATCATCTTGTGGCTCCATTCTTTTTCTGTTCTCTTCTGATAGATCCTTATTTGTTAGGCCGAATACTCCTCACCTCTTGGGCTAGCCATTTTCGATTATTTTGCTGTTAGGGGATTGCTCGATTACTCTTCGGTTCTACCATTGCTTGGTAAGTCAATCTTCATAAGATCTCCTGAAAAACGGTAAGGGTAAGTTACGGTACCCTTCTTTCTTCTAATCCGAATGTTACCTTTTTTTTATAGGATTGTAGTTGATTCTATCTAACAATGTTTGGTTATAATCCAGATTCTAGGCAAGGCGTGGGATCGTTTCTGAGCCACGAACGTTGAGAGATTCAGTCTGTAGCCAGGCAAGGTAAGAGAAATATTTCGAAGTACGTGCTATCAAAATAGCGTTACCCTAGCGATTAAAGACTAACATCGGATTTCGATTGTTCTAGGTTGGGTGCTCGTGGATCTAGGAGCGACTCCAGAATAAAGGTGTGTAATCACACTCCACTTTACTGTGAATCGAAAAAAAGCCGAAAAGCCGAAACTTCGGCATTCGAGCCTCACGAGTGTGCGAGTGCTCGTGTGGTAAACTGAGCCCATGAACATGGGCGCTAGACTGTAGAAGCCACCACGAGCGTTCTCGTGGGCTTAGGTCATAATGGGCCTTGATGGGCCGATATGGGCCATGTGGGCCCAATAGGCTCTTGGGCCCCACATGGGTAAAATTCACGATAGAGACAACTAATGGATTGGGCTGCGAAAGTCGCATAGCCGTGACTGAAATTGGGCTGAATGGGCCACACGAGCGTGTGGGCCCACTCGGGTCGGATATTGGGCTTAAGCCCATTTACACTATTTTGACCTTATATGTTATCTATGTCGCTCGAGGCGACTGTAGACTTTCGAGAAGGTCGTAAATTGACTGAAATACCCACAGAGGGTAAATTACTGAAATACCCTCGGTTTGCAAAATTACTAAAATACCTTCAGCTCGCAAAATTACTAAAATACCCTCAGTTTGCAAAATTACTGAAATACTATTAATTTGCAAAATTACCAAAATACCCTCAATTTACAAGATTACCGAAATACCCTCGATTTGCAAAATTACCAAAATACCCTCGGTTTGCAAAATTACCAAAATACCCTCGATTTGCAAATTTACCGAAATACCCTCAGTTTGTAAAATTACTAAAATACCCTCGGTTTGTGAAATTACTGAAATACCCTCAGTTTGTAAAATTACTGAATACCCTCAGTTTGTAAAATTACTAAAATACCCTCGATTTGTAAAATTACTGTAATACCCTCGATTTGCAAAATTACTGAAATACCATCGATTTGCAAAATTATTGAAATACCCTCGATTTGCAAAATTACCGAAATACCCTCAGTTTGCAAAATTACTGAACTACCATCGGTTTGCAAAATTACTAAAATACCTCTGTAGGGTAGAATTACTGAATTACCCCTGTATGGTAGAATTACCGAAATACCCATGAAGGGTAGAATTACCGAAATACCCATGAAGGGTAGAATTACCGAAATACCCTTATAGGGTAAAATGACTATTTTGCCCTTGTGGGTAAATGACTGACTTAGACTGTGAGTTAACTAATTTGACTGTGGTTGTATGACTGATATGCTTTTAATATGTGTTTAAATGACTGTTACTGAGCATGGCCATTTTGCATACACGTGTAATGATTGAGCATGACATACACGACATATTGCATGGGGTTGGGACATTGATACAGAGGAAGTTCTGATAGGGTCGCACGGGTCGCATGACGACTGTGGATCCATTATTGATCTGTTAAGGTCGCACGGGTCACCCGAGATGACTGTGGACCGACGGACGGCTTAAAGTCGCGTAATCTTATTATGGCTCTGTGCCATCTTGATTATGGCTTTGTGCCAATCGTATTTACCCGTGGCTATGTTCCTAACATATATATCGATGACTCTGTGTCGATCATATTTACCCAAGGCTGTGTGCCGATTATATTACCGTCGCTAATGGCTATGTGCCAAACATAATACAGTTACTGATGGCTTTGTGCCAATTATAATACTGCTACTGAGGGCTTAGAGCCGTATATATATACTAGCAGCTTTGCTGCGATTTCGGTTAGGGTCGCGACCGATTCTAACATTGGTGTGCTAGCTGGGTGGGTCGATTTTATCCCCACATAAGTGTAGGGTTGGTAAAGGTGGTGTGTTGGTTGGATCGGGGTGGGATGCATCCTCATACTGTTGCATACTTGTTTATGAGATCTGTCATCGCATCGGGCTTAGCCCACTTGTTTCGTTATTAGTCCAGGCTTAGGCCCAATTGATTCTGTATGGCCGTGACCCAAATGATATGGTAGTGGGCTATGGCCCACGTATACTCTCGAATCGACTGCATCTTTATTCTTGTTAAAGGGCTTTGGCCCTGCATTTCAGAGTTACATTTCAGTATATCGATTGTTACTCTAGCAAGGGGATTATACACTGAGTTTTCGTAAACTCACCCTGTTTTTAACTGTGCAGGTAATCGTCAGCCTTAGACGGATCAGTGCTACGAGGGACTCGGAGAAGGCCACTCACTGCTTATGATTTTTGTTTTGATTATTTACATTCAAGTATTTTGATTCAGGTTGTAATAAGGCCTCTTTAAGTTTCTGGATTTTAACTCCGGGTCTTTCTTTACTTTGGTTTATATCAATTAGAAGTAAGTCACGGTTTTCCAAAATGATAACTGTTTTTCAACAACACTACGTTTCCGCAACATTTTCGGAATAGTTGCGCGACTTAAACTTTTTCGTAAATCTATTACTCTCAAAATTAGCTTCCGCAACTAAAAAGATATTTTGGGAATAAAATTAATAATCTTTCAATGTACAAGGGTTTTTCAATGAAAACATGGTTTTCGAAAAACACTTCAATGTGACACGCCAGATTCGGGCCTAACTTCTAGGTCGGGTTTGGAGTGTTACAAATAGCCTTTTGAATTGGTCTTATTATGCATGTTTTGAGCATAATTCAAGGTTTTGGTTACATGTGCAAATGGCTTGTAGGTACATGCTTGAGTTAGGTGAAAGAAATGGCTTGATTTTTGCTTATTTTTTGTCCACACGGCCTAAGACACGGACGTGTGTCCCCTGTAGGTTTTAAAGGTTGCATTTCGAAAGTTACATGGCCTAGCACACGACCTGGCACACGAGTGTGTGGCTTGGCCGTGTGACCCAAGTTAGAGAGTTACACAGGCTGGGACACGACCGTGTGTCCCTATTTTGATTGTTACACGGCCTGAGACACGGGCGTGTGACCCCTGCAGCCCAATTTTTTCTAACTTTTTCCTCAATGCTTCAAATTTTTCCAACTTAGTCCCGAATCATTTCTAAAGTGTTTCTAAGGCCCCGAGGGCTCGAATAAGTGACGATATGCATGTGTATGAATGGGTTATGCTATGATTATGGAAATGTTTAGAAATGAATGTTTTTAAGTTATGTTTTTACGGTAATGCTCTGTAACCCTATTCTGACGAAAGATACTGGTTAAGGGTGTTACATTTAGTGGTATCAGATTGGACTGAACGTAGCGAGTACGAGTCTAGAAATACATGCCATTATATAACCTATGATACTGTGATAACTCCTGACTCGATTTGGACTATGTTTTCATATAAATATAATGTCATCCAACTGAGCTGACTCCGATGAAGTAGAGAGTAACGCGCAAGCCTCTGTTCACGGAGCAGCATCGAGTGGTAGTAGGCCCATATCTGAGGGCCAGAGAGGATATGCAAAGGAAGCCTTCTTCCAAATGATGAATGAGTGGCTTACCAAGTTCGTACGAACGAACCCAATGGCTCAAGGACCTCCACCCCAACCTATTCCCCAATTAGTCCCTATAATTCCTCAGGGATTGGAATCAACACTAGCAAGCAAACCTCCAGTTGATAAAATTCGTAAATATAGGGCTAAAGAGTTCAGAGGTTCAGCTAAAGATGATCCAGAGAGAGTTGAGTTCTGGTTAGAAACACGACCAGAATATTTGATGAATTGTCATGTACACCGACAGAATGGTTGAAATGTGCTATTTCTTTGTTGAAAGATTTAACCTATCAGTGGTGGAATACTCTAGTTTCGATTGTGCCGAGAGATCAGATTCATTGGGAGTTTTTCCAGATAGAATTTTGAAAGAAATACGTGAAGTAGAGGTTTCTCGATAAGAAACATAAAGAATTTCTTGAACTGAAATAGGGTCGGATGTCTGTATCTAAGTATGAGAGGAAATTTGTACAACTTAGCAAATATGCCTGAGAACATGAGCCAACAGAAGCTGCAATGTGTACTCGATTTGAAGATGGACTAAATGAAGATATAAAGCTGCTTGTCAAGATTCTTGAGCTAAAAGAATTTGTGGTGTTAGTTGACAGAGCACACAAAGCTGAAGAGCATAGTAAAGAAAAGAGAAAGGCCAAATTTGAGGCTTTTGATTTAGGAAAACGAAATTTGGGAAGCCATACTTATCACCATTGAAGAAATCAAATGAATATTATAATCGTTCGTCAGCTTCAGTGGGATATTCTGGGAAAGACCAAGGTAAACAAAATTCAAGCTCGAAACCTTAGGCTATGTCTGTAGTGAGTGTGGGAAGTGTCAGGAACAACAAGCCAGAATGCTAGTAATGTAATAGACGACACTTTGGTGAATGCAGATTGAAAGACGAGTCTTGTTTCAGATGTGTTCATATGAACATTATCTTAGAGATTGTCTGAAAAGGTCAGAGAAAGAAAAGGCTCAGACTACTCGACCAAGTACTACAGCTGCGAGAGAGAGGCCACCTTGAAATACTGGAAATGTGGGTAATAGTCGTAGTGGGACAAAATACTCTACTGTGAGATCTAAGGCATGAGTACCGGCTAGAGCTTACGTGATTCGTGCATGAGAGTAAGCTTCATCGCCAAATGTTACCACTGGTATATTTTCTATCTTTGATACTGATGTTACTACTTTGATTAATCCGAAATCAACACATGTATATGTATGCACGAATTTAGTGTCAAGTAAGCTGTTGAGTCCACTGAACTTGTTGTTAAAAAGTAACGAACCCCCTAGGTCAGTATGTGTTAGTTGATAAAGTTTGTAAAAACTGTCCTCTGATGATTCGGGGTTGCAACTTTCCAGAGATATGATGCTACTACCATATGATGAATTTGATGTGATTTTGGGTATCGATTGGTTGACTCTGCATGATGCCGTTGTGAACTGTAGACGAAAGCTTATTGTGTTAAAGAGTCAGAATGGTGAAACGCTTCAGATTGAATCAGATAGATTAGATAGTGTATCTAATGTGATATCAACTATGTCAAAACAGAAATATGTTAGAAAAGGCTATGAAGCGTATCTCGCTTACATATTTGATTCTAGAGTTTCTGAGTTGAAGTTAGAATCGGTTCCAGTGGTATGTGATTATTCATATGTGTTTCCAGAGGAGTTACTCGGATTACCGTCGATCAGAGAGGTTGAGTTTGCTATTGAGCTAGTGCCGGGAACATGTCCGATATCGATAGCTCCTTATAGAATGACACCTATAGAATGAAAGAGTTGAAAGCACAGCTGCAAGAATTAACAGATAGGGGTTTTGCTCGACCTAGTTTTTCTCCTTGGGGTGCATCTGTTCTATTTGTTAAGAAAAAGGGTGGATCTATGAGATTATGTATCGAAAATTGATAGCTCAACAAAGTTACGATCAAGAATAAGTATCCATTGCCGTGTAATGACGATCTGTTTGATTAGATGAAAGGTGCGAAAATATTCTCAAAGATTTATCTTCGTTCTGGTTATTATCAGTTGCGAGTTAATGACTCAGATGTGCCGAAAATCGTGTTCAGGACCAGGTACGGACATTATGAATTTCTTATGATGCTGTTTGGTTTGACTAATGAACCTGCAGTATTTATGGATTTGATTAACAGAATTTTCAGACCATATTTAGATAGATTCGTGGTGGTATTCATTGATAATATTTTGATTTATTCAAGAGATGAGACAGAACATGCCGAGCATTTGAGAATTGTTTTGCAAACTTTGCGCGAAAAGTAATTATTCACTAAATTTAGCAAATTTGAATTCTAGCTTCGGGAAGTCAGATTTCTGGGACATGTTGTATCAGCTGAGGGCATTAGAGTTGATCTGAGCAAAAATTTAGCTGTCATTTATTGGAAGCGTCTGACAAATGTATCTGAGGTTAAAAGTTTTCTAGGTTTAGCTGGATATTACAGAAGAATCATCAAGGGATTCTCGATGATTGCTACACCGTTGACGAGACTATTGTAGAAAGATGTTAAGTTTGAGTGTTCTGAGAAATGTCAGCAAAGCTTTAATCAATTAAAAGCATTGTTAACTTAGATACCAGTGTTAGTTCAGCCAGAGTCTGGTAAAGAATTTGTGATTTATAGTGATGCATCGTTAAACGGTTTGGGTTGTGTTCTGATGCAAGAAGGAAAAGTGATAGTGTATGCTTCTAGATAGTTGAAGGTGCACAAAAAGAATTATCCGATGCATGATTTAGAGCTTGCAGCGATTGTGTTTGCTTTAAAGATTTGGCGACACCATTTGTATGGAGAAAAATGTCATATCTTCACGGATCATAAAATTCAAAAGTACTTAATGTCGCAGAAAGATTTGAATTTGAGACAGCGCAGATGGCTCGAGTTATTAAAAGACTATGATTTAATCATTGAATATCATTCGGGAAAGGCTAATGTTGTTGCTGATGCTTTAAGTAGAAAGTCTCTGTTTTCTTTGCAAGCTTTGAACACACCGTTGACATTGACTGATGATGGTTCGATTTTAGCTGAGCTGAAAGCTAGACCGATGTTTTTGCATTTTATTCCTATGCGTGCAGATTATTCACTCGAGAGATTAGCAGAGTTATGTGTAGTTGAGATTGTCAGATTGCACGGGGTGCTAGTTTCTATTATTTCTGATAGAGATCCACAGATTACATCTCGATTCTCGAGCAAGTTACATGAGGCTATAGGTACTCATTCACATTTTAGCACTACATTTCATCCTCAGATCGATGGTCAGTTCGAGCGAGTGATTCAGATACTCAAAGGTATGCTTTGATGTTGTGTTTTAGAGTTCGAAGGTAACGGGAAAGTTTTCTACCGTTAGTTGAATTCACATACAACAACAGTTATTAATCGTTTAACAGCCCGATTTTGGGCCTAGTAAGAACAGCGGTTTCGGGACCACAAATCCGACGAGAAAAATTTTATTTTTATTATATTTTTATGGTCTACGATTTCACGGAATGATTTCGCGAAAATTTCGTTCGAAAATTTCGACGTTTGGGCACTCAATTTAGTCAAAAAGACTAAATTGTAAAAAATGAAAAAGTTGAGTTCTACATGTTAGAGGTGTCCAATTGTTATGAAATTTTAAATTGGAGGTCCTTAAATGGTAATTTGACCATTGGTTAATTTGTTGGACAAAAATGGACATGAAATAGGTGAAATAGAATATTTTTAAGTTAGGGGCATTTTGGTTACTTAGCAATTAAAATGAATTAAAAACAAAATTAAAAGCCAATTTTTGTCCATCTTCAACCCCATGGCCGAATTACACAAGGGGAAACCATGGCTAGGTTTTTTCAAGCTTCCAAGCTCGATTGTAAGTCCGTTCTAGCCCCGTTTTTAACGATTTTTACGTTTTTGAAATCCTCGTAACAAGACCTACCTATTTCTACCACTAATTTGAAGAGATGTCAAAGTTTAAATTTTTACCCATGCTGAGTATTTGTGTATTTTGATGATTAATGGTAGATTATGCATGTTTTTGGTTAGAGAAACAACTTTTACTAAGTGATTTTTGGTGAAAATGCATAAAAGGACCTATTTGTAAAATAGTATAAAAAGTGTTGTAAAAATCTGTTTTAATGGAAAATGTGGGCTGCTATAAGTATAAGAGAGGTTTGTCTAGGCTTGGGAATCGAAGAAATTGAACACATTTCATTTTATAAGCCTAGGGGAAAAATGTAAATATGTGAAACTTTAGGGGTAAAAATGTAATTTTGCCATAATATGATTTTTGGACTGATTTGAATAGTATAATAATTTAATAAGTCGAATGTGATATTATAGATCAAGAAAAATAAAGTTCGGACTTAGAACGGGAGAAAAACGAGTATTGGATGATTTGGTCCTTTTCGCCATTTTTGGTCGAGGTAAGTTCGTATGTTGATTTGTGTTAATTAAACACCATTATCATATATTTGATTAAATTGTGGAAAATTCAGTAAATGTTCGATTTGAGTAAAAACGCAGGATCGATCACGATCGTTGCATAGTGAAATATGAATTGACGGTAAAAGACCATGGTTAAACCATGGCATTGTGCTAAGTGAAATAAGTCCATGGCATTGTACTAAGTGAAATAAGTGATCCGGGTCCTGGTCCGTACGTTCTACCGGTGGCTGAGTTATCCGGCATGTGTTACGGATACTCGACAGCTTGTGTGAGTAGCACCGTGTAGCTCGTCATGACCGACAGCTTGTGTGAGCAAACTCGAGATTTGGGACTATGTGAAACGGGTGCTGGTCTTATAAGTTCCAACAGTGGCTGGGTAATCCAGCATGTGTTGCGGATACCTGACAGCTTATGTGAGCAGCACTGAGTAGTTACGTAATGACCGATAGCTTGTGTTAGCAGACCCATGAATGTGAATAGCTCGACAGTGAGCTCCTATGTGATATGTGATAAGTGGTGGCTTCGGCTACATATAAGTGGTAGCTTCGGCTACATATAAGTGGTAGCTTCGGCTACATATAAGTGGTTGCTTCGGCTACATGTAAGTGTGGCACTATGTGCAAGACTTCCGAGTATCCTTTAGCATTCCACATGGCCCAACGGGTAGTTCAACGAAATAGCAAAATGTGAAAGCATGTGTGTATGTTGTGAATTGGCACAGGTATGTATGTGAAACTCCTAAAGAAGGAGATCAATATGTGACAAAATATTATTAAAGATGTGAATGAGTTGGTATGAATGTATTTGGTTCATATGAACATTGAAATGAATTATTTTGTGAAATTCATATCTAGTGTATAAAAGGAATCATGAAAGAGTAAAATTGGCAACAAAACAGTTTTGGACAGCAGCAGTTGTGTGACTTTGAAAAATCACCAAAAATTGTGGAAATCGAATTAGAGATTTAATAAGATATGAAATTAAAGCTTATGGGGTCTATTTTCACATAAAGAAACGGAGAAAGCAAAAGACTTTCATATTATGAGATATTTGAATTTTTGTGAGATAGGGTCAGAATGATTTTGTAATCCCCTGTTCCAACTTTGGAAAATCACTAAAATTTTTATAAAAATAATTATGGTTTATAGGTTAGATTATTAAATTTCTTAATGAGTCTATTTTCAATAAAAACAAACAGGAACATCATCTGAATCTCGTACGATGAGATAATAAATTTTTAGTGAAGAAGGGTCAAAACAGTCAGACATCAGAATAGGGGATACTTTAAAGAATAAACTGTACTTTTTGGCTAAATAAAAAATTCTCAAAATTTTATGGTGAGAATATATTTGAGTCTAGTTTCAGGAAAAATTAGCGGATCTTAATTTGGAGTTCGGTAGCTCAAGATATAAATAATTTAGTGACTGTGACTCGAGTAGACAGCTTTAGATGAACATGAGCAATTAGTGGAACTATGTGCAATTATGATTGTATTATCTTGAGAACATATTGTGAGAATTGGTAAAAGCATGTTAATAAATTGCTTATCATTTACATACCAACTTACTAAGCTATATAGCTTACTCCGTTTATTTTCTGTGTTTATAATGTCCTCAGGTTAGCTCGGGTTGGAAGTCGCCTGAGAACCTATCACACTATCAAACTAACAAATTGGGTATTGATGATTCTTACACTTAAGGTCATGGCATGTATAGGGGACTTGGTTATTTTTGTATGTGTCATACTTGTTTTGGCCTATAATGTTGGCCTATGCTATTTGAAAGTTCATTGTTGTGTAAGGCCATTTGATGTTGGTATATTGGCTGTATTATAAGTCCATGATGATGCATTTCAATGATGTGTATGCTTACATATGTGGATGAATGAGTGGTGATAGCTATGTGTGACATAAATTTGTTTTCAACGGCAAGTCAGATTAGTGCATGGGCTAGGGACATGGCCATGCGAACCACACGGCCGTGTCCTAATACCACACGGGAGTGTGCCCCTATTTTTCATGAAATTTTTCAAAGTTTTCTAAAGTTCTTGGTTCGGTCCCGAACCATTTCCAAAGCATGATTTGGGCTTCGTAGGCCCATATTAGGGACTTTAGGATGAAATGTGAAAAGTTTTAAATTTGAACGAAAATTCATGACCCGGTTTTATACGATTGCATGTGTTTATGTCCGGTAATGCCTCATACCCTATTCCGGTGTCAAACACCGGTAAGGGGTGTTACAAATCGAGTATAAAGATGCACCATACGAAGCGTTGTATGGCTGAAAATGTCAAACTCCATTATATTGGACTCAGTTTAGTGAGAAAAAGCTTCACGAGGTTGATTTGATATGAGAAACCGAAGAAAAGGTTAAAGTAATTTGAGACAGTTTGGAAGTAGCTTCAGATCAACAGAAATCTTATGCGGATTTAAAACGAAAAGACATTGAATTTCAAGTCGGCAACAAAGTGTTCATGAACGTCTTGCCCTACAGGAAAGTTCTTCGATTCGGTCGTAAAGGAAAGCTAAGTTCACGATTTATCGGACCGTATGAGATTACTGAAAGAATCGGGCCAGTAGCTTACATATTAGCTTTGCTGTCAGAGTTAGAAAACATTCACAACGTATTTCACGTATCTCTGTTACGATGGTATCGATTAGACCCCTCACATGTGATTTCACCTGTTAATATTGAGATTCAGCCTGATATGACATACAGTGAGGAACCGATCAGAATTCTAGCTTGAGAGGTTAAAGAATTGAGAAATAAAAGCATAGATTTACTGAAAGTCCTTTGGAAATGACATGGTATAGTAGAAGCTACCTGAGAACCGAAAGAAGCTATGAAAGTGCAATATACAAACCTCTTTTCTGGTAAGATTTTGGGGACGAAAATTTCTTTAGGAGAGGAGTTGTAATAGTCCGTTCTCAGTAAAATCGAAATAGTGGTTTCAGAAACACAAATCCGATAAGTAAATATTTATTTTATTATTATTTTAATGTCTATGATATGTTAGTGGTGTTGTATAAAAATTTCGTTAAGAAATTTTAATGGTTGCATGCTTAATTTCGTAAAAAGGACTAAATTGAAAAAGGTAGAAAAGTGGAGTGCTGGTAGTTAAAAGTATCTATTAACTATGACATTAATTTGTTAAGGGATTTAAATTGTAATTAGACCATTATTCTTAGGAGTGGACAAATATGGACACATTATTAAGTAATTTAAAGGTTAATGTTAAATGTTAAGCTGGTAATTAAATAAATAAATTAAAAGTAAATATAATACAAAAGATGGTATCATCTTCTCTGTTGAAGAAAACCACCAAAAATACAGTAGAAAACCACCATTTTTGGAGGTTGAACATTCGACTAGGCTTCTTCACTTGCATGGTATGATTTTTAATTCCGTTTTTAATGATTTTTATGTTTTCGGGAGCATTGAGGCTTAATCTGTCTAGCCCAGGGACTAATTTGCAAATTTTTTAAGGATTAGGGTTTTTCCAGGAACATGTTTGTATGATTTATAAAGTTTTTATGAAAAATTATGAGTCCTTGTTGATAAATAAACAAGTTTTGTAATGTGATTTTTGATGAAAATGTCAATTAGGGATTTATTTGATAAAATAGTAAAAGTACATGGTGAAATTGTGAAATAATGATTTGTATGAGTTGATATGTGTTCATAATAAATTTGGCTAGCATGGGTTAGGGATGAAATTGCATAAATTTCCACTTACGAGCTTATGGACTAAATTGTAAAGAAGTTATAATATTAGCGGCAAAAATGTAAATTTGCAAAAGTATGAATTTTGGATAAAATTGAATACTATGTGTATTAAATAGAATGAATTTACTTATTTAGATCAAGATAGACCTCATACGGATTTAGATCGGGGTAAAGCTAAAGCTTCGGACTAGTCGACTCCGTTTCTACGCCGCAATTGTCGAGGTAAGTTCATATGATTGTGTATCGTTTTAATGCTATGTTTTGAGCTATATGTAATGTGTTGATTATTATGTAACTAAATAATGTAAATCCAACAATTTTACGACGACTATCGAGCCCCGTTTGAACCTTAGGAATTCGTAGGATTCAAAAGACGTCATTAGGGTTTTTATGTTTCGGGTGCTAGTCTTCAATGTCCTACCAATGGTTGAGGTCCTGCATTTGTTGTAGATACTCCAAAGCTCGTGAGAGCAACGTCGTGTAGCTTACATTCCGACCCACAGCTCGTGTGAGTAGGCCCATTTCACAACTCATGTGAGAAATGATGTAAAGGAAAGAAAAGGTTATGGTTATATGTTTAGCACACTTTGTGAGAGCTATCCCGCATATAAGATGATATTCTAAATGGTTCAACGGGCATGAAAAGGAAAGGAAATGGTAAGTGTTCATTATGAACCATGATATGTATTTATGAAAAGAATTGAAATGGTGAGTACATTGAAAGTATATTATGTTAAGGAAGATGAAGAATCCAAATGAATTATGTTCATATATAATGGCTCACCTATATTAAGTTCATGTGAATCTTGTTTGAATATGTTAACATGTGTGGTTGTTGGTGCTTAGGCTTGTGCCAAGCTTGTGGTTAGATTTTATAATGCTTGTTCTTAATGTTTATTAATGAAGTGGTAAGTTATGTTATATGTTTTACGAACTTAGTAAGCATTACATGCTTACGTAGTTTTCTTCCCTATGTTTATAGATCATCAGAAGCTCGTTTGGTTGAGAAGCTCGTCGGAGACCTATCACACTATCCAACAATTACGTAGGTAGATTTTGAAGTTTTAGTCATAGGTATAATGGCATGTATAGGTGGACTTGTGTTAATGATCTAGTTGTTATGTTTGGCATGTATATATATGGTATTATGGTTGGTGTGCCTTTTGGCCTTTGATGCCTTGATGGTTGGTACTAATATGGCTAAGTGGATGTATGTTTGAATGACCAATTTGGTATGTTAGGATGTGATTTTGTATATGGCCAATTGTGTTATGTTTTGGTATGGAAATAAGTAGATATATATGTTTGAATTATGGACATATATGCATATGCTTAGACATGTTTGATGGTTGTGTTTGAGGTGCCTATATGGCATATTGGTTGGATGAATAAATAGTATTTTGAATTGGTCTTATTATGCATGTTTTGAGCATGATTTTAGGTCTTGGTTACATGTGCAAATGGCTTGTAGGTACATGTTCTAGTTGGGTGAAAGAAATGGATTGATTTTGGCATATTTCTTGTCCACACGGCCTAAGACACGGGCGTGTGTCTCAGCCGTGTGTGACACACGGCCATGTGACACGGCACAACCATGTGACATGGCACAGTCATGTGACACGGCCTTGTGTCCCCTTTAGGTTTCAAAGGTTGCATTTCAAAAGTTACACGGCTTAGCATGTAACACCCCTTACCCATACCCGACGCCGGAATAAGGTACGAGGCATTATCGGACTTATTCACAAGCAAACATTCAAAATCGAGACATGAATTTCCACTCAAATTTAAAACTTTTCAAAAACATTCATATCGTCCCTAGAACGAGCCTACGAGGCCCAAAACATGCATCGGAAGTGGTTCGGGACTAAATCAAGAACTTTGGAAACTTTTGGAGAACTTAGAAAATTTTTCATGAAAAAGGGGTCACACGCCCATGTGGGTTCGGGACACGCCTGTGTGACCCTATGACACGCCCGTGCTTCAGGCCGTGTTCAAATTAAGGAGCATTCTGTTTATGATGTCATCATCAAATTGAGGTCACACGGCTGAGTCATACGCCCGTGTGCTTAGGCCGTGTGATCGATTAAATTTTTATAATTTTTCATAAATTAGGTGCAGACTTCACACGGCCAGGGCACACACCATTGTTCGAGGCCGTGCCGCCCACACGGCTAAGACACATGCCTGTGTCTCTTCCCGTGTGCTCATTACTGAGCATTCTATTTTGCAACAATTAAGGTGCATGGGACACACAGCTGAAATACATGCCCATGGGGCAGACCGTGTGTCGCACACGGCCTAGATACGCGCCCGTGTGTCTACCCATGTGGACAAATATGTAACGCCCCGAATTTGGGCCGAGAAGAATTGGGCCTATTAGGCTTTAGGCTTTGGGTCTCAGAAAATTTTTAAGTGAGCGAGAAAATGACAATTGGCATGTGGGCTTTGAGGGTTAGTGAATTTGGAGTGTCTAGGGGTGTTGGAGATGTCTTGGGATCAAGTAAGGGTATAAGAAAAATTTTGGTTTTAGCCCCAAGGGAATTGTGACTTCAGTTGGTAGGCCTTTTAAATAAATGAAGAAGAAAAATGACACAAAAGAGCTTGTGGTGAAGTGGCAAAGTGGCGCCACTTAGGGAGCAGTGAGGTGGCGTCATTAGCAGGCAAGGGAGTCTAAGGTTCGAGTAGTGGCATAGTATTTTATTGGGGTATTTATTTTGTTGTCAGGACGGCTAGAGTTTGTGTTGCAGTGAAAGTCTGATGGATAAGAGGTTTGAAATGGTCATGGAGAGATTGTAGGAGCTTATCTTGGAGAAAATTTAGGAGCTGAGAAGTGTGAAGAGTTGGTGCCGTTTTGGGAAGTGAAAAGTGTATAAATTCGGCTTAGGAGGGTGAATGACTGTCGTTTTTGGGTCTTTTAAGGGGTATTACGAATTTTCATTGTGGTTTTTGGCATTTAGAGAGTTTTGCAAATAAGTCAGTCTTTCTTTTCTTTACCGAATATCCTGTAGTTACCCTCACACAAGCACATTTGACCTTTTTCTTTTCTTCTTGTCACCTTTTCCAAACCCTCTAAAGCTGAATAATTCCACCCTCCCTTTGCCGAAATTCTTTTTGTGTCATCACTATTTCTTTAACCTAGCCGATTCTTGTTGGATTGATATCGAATCTCTGTTCTTCAGATCTCTGCCGAATTACTCTTTATACGTTTCGGATTTGGGTAAGTATTCTTCACTATTGGTTTTAAAGGTTGGCCGAATGGTCGTAAGTAATGTATGGGTGACTTAAGATGGATATAAGTCACTTATGGTTCAGTTTTTAATGATTAAGATGATGCAGATTTAGGAGATACGCGTGAGTAGTGATCAAAAAAGAGCTATTAAGGCTTGGTGTTTCAGGTAAGGTTAAGGTGAGACTTTGGCTTTTGGTAAAGTATTCGATAAGTTTATGTGATTAATCCTTGAGTGACATCGTTTGTAGGATCGTGGCTAAGGAGATCGCAGCGCGTTTTGTTATCAGGTGTGTACGTACACTATACACACAATGGATTGGGAAATCCTGAAATCCTGAAAGTTTGGCTTCGGTAGTCTTGCGAGTGTGCGAACATTCGTATGAGGGAAATGGAATCGATACGTTATCAGAGGCCCCATGAGTGATCTCATGGACTTAGGCCGTTTTTTGGCCAATCAGGCCAGAATGGGCAAAATGGGCTGATGGGCCATAGGCTCAAAATAGGCGAATTTGATGATTTGGTAATAAGTGATGAGCTAGTCATGCTGGTTACATGGCTTGGAATTGGTTTGGGCCGGATGGGCCATATGAATGTGATTGGGCCAGGTGGGCCATATGAATGTGATTTGGGCCTAATGGGCCATACGAATGAGATTGGGCCTGGTGGGCCATATGACCGTATGTGAATTTGTTTGGGCTTTGAAAGGAGTCTTGGGCTTACTATGTGGTAAGTTTCTTGACTTTGCATAAAACTTAAACTATTAACTAGTTATGACCGTGGACAAGTCATAAGGTTAAGGTGTGGCAATGGGTATATGTATGTCTAGGACTGGATCTAGGGAAAGCTTGGTACTTAAGCTGTCTTAATGACCCACCTCCTCTTCTCTGGAATCCTACCTGGTGCATAGTATCTGTTCACTTTAGCCAACGAGGACTTGATAATGGGCCAAGGTAAGTAATAGACCCATAACAATGAGAAAAGACCGAAATGCCCCTAAGGGCGAAAATGATTGAAATACCCCTATGTGTTGGAGGTAAGATTTATGGATGTTACATGTACATTTGTTGTATTCATATGATATTCTGTTTAGGTTGCATATGGGTGGGAATTATGGAACGAAGGAAGTATATGAGGATCGCATGGTTGCTTGACAACTGTGGATCCACCGATGGCTTTTTAAGCCCATTATATGATTAGCAGCTTTGTTGCAATGTTAGGTAGTACCGCGACCGGGCTACCCTTGAAGTGTATCGGATGGGTGGGTCGATTTAGAAATCCCCACAGAAGTGTTTTAGTTGGACGGAGACGAAGTGTACCGAATGGATTATTTGGGGAGGGTTTGCACAGCAATGCATGTATGATATTATGATGTTAATAATATGATATGTATGCTTTTTTGTTTGACGAGGGTTGTACACACTGAGTTTTCGAAAACTCACTCCCTCTTTTATTTTTCTCAGGTGATCCTCAGTAGGCGGTTCGATTGATGGAGGGACTCAGAGGTGGCCAACTAGCAAGACAATTAGACTTGTTTTCTTAATATCTAAATTTTGGATTTTAAGTTATTTATTTTAAGTTAATTTATTTTGAATTGTATAAGGCTTTCCCTCTAGTTATTATTCCATTACTTTCACTATGCATTGAAATTTTGAAACGGAACCTGGATTTATTTCTTTTAAACGTATTTCAAGGTTTTTGAAAATAATTGTGTTTTAAGAACGAGCTTCCGCTGTCAAAGGAAATTTTTACTTAGTAACAAGGAAATGGTTTTTGGCTACACCTCGTTTTGAAAGCAAACTGGATTTTACTTAACTTTTCTCTAGAAGGGTTTTCAATGAAAATAAGGTTTTCGCAAAAACACTTCAATGTGACACGCCAGATTCGGGCCTAACTTCTTGGCCGAGTTTGGGGTGTTACAAAATATAAGGCTATTTACCAAGCCTTTTTGTCACCCTTCCATGCACCAACCTACACAACAAAACATAGAACCAATCCAAGCATATACTTTCAACCCAATCAGCCATACACAAGGCATCCACATATCATTTACATACTATCATTTATCACATACCCACATCACCTACTTAGCATCTCAAATCATGCAATTTCTCACATTCATGAGAACATCATCATATGTATATATACTTAACCAATATTAGCCAATATCAAATGGTCATTTACAAAATGAATTATCAACTATTGAAGTCAACACATATGGCCAAATCAATAATGACACATAACAAAAAGACCAAGTCCCTATACATGCCATAACTCAAGATATTGAAATCATAAGTACCCAAAATGATAATTTGATAGTGTGAATAAATCTCCAACCATCTTCAATCCCCGAGCTGGCTTGGTGACTCTATAAGACAAGAGAAAAAGAAAATGAGTAAGCTTTAAAGCTTAGTAAGTCCCTATGCAAATAATAAGCATCATACACACTTTAACATATATTTAACATAAAGTAAATTAACATAAATGTCATTGTGAATTCATAATCAAGCTTAACATAGATTTTATTAAAATCTTAACATCATAACTTACTCAATCGAACCAATCTGAGGTTTCATCACATATCGAGCTCATTAAGCATGAGTTTTATGTACATACCTATACCAACTTGCAACTTACCATAATCTTTCACATCATACCATAGTCTTTCACAACTTTAATGTTTCCTTTGAACTACCCGTTGAACCACTTGGAATACTAAAGGATACTCGGGACATCTCATACTCACAGTGCCATACCAATGCCATATCCTAGATATGGTCTTACATGAGATCTCATATCGATGCCAATAGCCCAGCTATGGTCTTACACGAAGTCTTATATCGATGCCATATCCCAGATATAGTCTTACACGAAATCTCAATAACCCTAATGTCATGACATTTGTATCCTAACTATTCCTAAGGTTCAACCGGGATTTTCTCGCTTGTCGAACTTTGTCAATTACGTTCAAAGAGTAAATCACAATTCATACAATATTAACCAAATTAAAGCATAGATAATAATGCATTATTTACATACGAACTTACCTCGGTACAAAAATAGCAGAAATGGACCTAATCGTTAATAACCTTGTTTTTCCACCGATCAAGGTCCAAACCTCGTCTTTCTTGATCTATAATAGCAAATTTAACTTATTTATTATTCACATTATTCAATTCAGTCCAAAAATCACATTATGGAAAAATTCCATTTTTCCCACTAAACTTCGACATGTTTACATTTTTGCCCCTAGGCTCGTAAAATGAAACGTGTGCAATTTCTTTAATATACAAGCCTATCAAAACCATTTTTATAACTATAGCATCCCACAATTTCCATTAAAACACACTTTTACTACATATTTTATAACTTTTACAAATAGGTCATTTTAAGCATTTTCATCAAAAACCACCTAGCAGAAGTTGTTTATCACACATCAAACATGCATAATCTACCATTAGACATCAAAGTACACAAACATTAAACATGGGTAAAACCCTATACCTTGATATTTCCTTAAATTAATGGTAGAAATAGATAGATCGGATGATAACAACTTCAAAACATAAAGAGCATTAAAAATGGGGCTAGGATGCACTTACAATCAAGCTTGGAAGTTGAGCAAAACCCTAGCTATGGTGTTCTTCTAATTTTCGGCACTTGAGGGAGAAGATGGACAAGATTTTAGCTTTATTTTCCCTTTTTATTCTTTTATTTACTAAATGACCAAAATGCCCTTCACTTAAAACTTTGAAATTTTATCTCACCATGTCCATTTTTGTCCACTATCTTAACAAATGGTCTAATTACCATCTAACGACCTTCTATTTAAAATTCCATAGCAATTAGACACCTCTAGCATGTAGAACTCAACTTTTTCACTTTTTACAATTTAGTCCTTTTGACTATATTGAGTGCCCAAACGTCAAAATTTTCGAACGAAATTTTCATGAAATCGTTCTATGAAACTGTAGACCATAAAAATATAATAAAAATGAACTTTGTTGTGTCAGATTTGTGGTCCCGAAACCACTGTTCTGACTAGGCCTAAAGTCGGGCTGATACATAGCACACGGCCTGGCACACGGGGGTGTGAGGCCATTTCGAAGGTTACACGGGCATGTGGCTTGGCCGTGCGACCCAAGTTAGAGAGTTACATGGGCTGGGACACAGTCGTGTGTCCCTATTTTGATTGTTAAACAGCTTGAGACACGAGCGTGTGTCTTAGCCGTGTGACCCTTGCAACCCAAGTTTTTCTAACATTTTCCTCAATGTTTCAAATGTTTCTGATTTAGTCCCGAATCATTTCTAAAGTGTTTCTAAGGCCCCGAGGGCTCAAATAAGGGATGATATGCATGTGTATGAATGGATTTTTCTATGATTATGGAAATGTTTAGAAATGAATGTTTTTAAGTTATGTGTTTACGGTAATGCTCTGTAACCCTATTCTGACGACGGATACGGGTTAGGGGTGTTACAAAACTACCCAACTAATGGTATCAAATTTTTTGACATGTTTATGGAAATTTTCACAAAAATTCATTAAAACGTTGGAAATCTTCAACAAAATTTGAAAGTAAGTTTAGAAACCTTCTAATCATGTTAAAACTAATTTTAAAACACTTTGAAATCATGTTTTTATTCAAAATCCTGAAATCCACCTTTAGCGACCCAATTTTTGGCTTTTATTTGAAACATGCGATTTAATGGCTAAAAATTCTATTTAAAAGACTAGATAACATTAAAAACAAATTAAAAAATGATTTGTTACCTTTGGTGGAAGAAAAACGAGCTTTTGGTTGAAAACCTGAAAAACCCACAAACTAGAAAATGGAGAAATCTATAGTGTTTTTCTTGATATTTTATGGAGGTTTAAGGCTTAGATGTTGATAGAAATCAAAGGAACAAAGTTTGAAAGATCAAAATAGGCGATTGAGGTTTGAGGTCTCAAAGGGACAACACAACAAAAATGAAGAGAATGCTTCTCTTCTTTTCTTTTATTCATGTCAAAACTAGGGTGAAAAGAGGGAAATATGGGCTGATTTTTCAATTTGGTTAAATTTCCTTATAAACACTCACAAATTAGACCCTTTTACAAATCAGTCATTATTTTAAAATTGAAAGCCTTTTGAATAATATTTTCAAATTTTGATTTAATTTTCAAAATGTAATAGACAAAAACATTTCCAAATACTATGCTAACGAAATTCCTGAGCTTACTAGAGCTAAAATCCCCATTTTACCATCGAAACTTCTAGGCCCAATTTTAAGGTGTGACAAATTCCACCATTTTTTTAGTGGCATGCACGGTTAGTATAGTTTATGGGTGAATAAATGTGTTGATATTAATAAAATATTAAAGTAAGTTAAGCAAAATAAATAAATAATATAATAAAAAGAAACATATCACTTTCATTTTTTATGGTTTATCTTCCTCCAACCAGAACTCCATTTTTGGAGACAAAGGAAGTTTGACCAACTCTTCTCCAGGCATGCTTGTGATTTTGAGGTTTGTTTTTAGTGATTTTTATGTTTTTGTAACCGTATTAGCTTATTTTAGTTAGCCTGGGGGTTAGTTGTAACACCCCAAACCCGGCCCATACGTTACGATCGGATCTGACATGTCACATGAAGTGAGTTGTTTGGTATTACAGAAAACCGAAATAGGGAATTTTAAAATCGTGTCTTTTGAAAATATTTATTGTAGCTCGAAAGAAAATCTAAGTTTAATCATTAATACATAAATATATATACATAGTTATAAAATCCGTTTGTTGTTCATTCTTAGAAAATTGATATTTATGTTTTTAGAAAATCCTCGTTTCTAACATTTCGTGACAGGCAGTGTATATGTTAGAAACATAAAGCAAATTAAAGAAAAATCCCAGAGGCCTTATTACAACTTTAAATCCAAAATAGTAAAAATAAAGCAAATAAGCAGAAAAGAAATTTATTACGGTTTGATAGTAACAATCCTAAAGTATGGCCTCCACCAAGTCATCCATGGCTCCAAAACTACTGCTGAGCATTACCTGCGAGGAGAAAGAAAAGGGGAGGGGTAAGTTACAAGAACCCAGTACGTAATCCCCTTACCGTTAACCACTGAGCCCGAACCAATATGGCATCATCTTGGGCCTAAGCCCATTAACATAACAATACTTAAATGAAATGAAAGCAACCCAACCCATCCATCCATCACACCCCCGACCAGCCAATCACACCTGTGGGGATCAAGTCAACCCACCCTGTAACACCCCAAACCCGGCCCATTTGTTACGACCGAATTTGAAATGCCACTGCGAAAAAACGTTTGAAGACTGATTTCACTTTTGGGAAAAACATTAAAAATTTTGTCATTTGAAAACCATGTCCAATTAAAAATTCTAAATAATATAAACTTGATAAAAATATCCAAATTAAAACTTTATTATAAGCTTTTAAAATATAAGTTGCCAAAATTAAAAGCACTTCCCAATAATAATTTAATGGTCGTCTAGCTTAAACATAATAAAAATGTTCAATCACTTTAATGGGCCTTATTACAATAAACACTTAATCAAAAGACTGAAAATATAACTACTTAATTAATTAAAATATCTTTCTGCATGGAAATCTGCTTCTGCATGGCCACCTTTGTATCCACTCCAACTCGGTCCAAAAATCACGATCACCTGCAATGTTTAATAAAAATTGGGTGAGTCATACAGACTCAGTGTGTAATTAGTCCACTGAATTCCACCCACATGTTAACCACATATTAACTCATATATCATATATCAATTATCAAATTCACATGTTATCACATTCTGGGCTTGGCCAATATTCATATCACATTCATCTAATAGGGTAGTTAACCACATAATTTCCACATACTGGGCTTAGCTCATTTCCACACTGATCCACATTCATATACTGGGCTTTGCCCATTTCCACATTAATCCACATATCATATTGGGCTTGGCCCATTTCCACATATGTTCACATACGAAATCATGCAATTATGAAGCCCAACCCAAACCTAGGGTCCATCCGCTACACACCCCCTTATCCAGCCTACCACACACCAGGGGATTATCAAATCACCCTCTCCTTTTCACTCCAAAGGCAATCACTGCCGTCCACGTGCAATTAAGCACAATAGTCTACAACGTGACCTCAGTCAGCGCCAATCCACGATGTAGCCGTAGCTAACACAAAAACCACGATGGGACACATAGTCACTCATCAACCACGATATGGCACATAGCCGATATCAACCACGATGAGGCACATAGCCACTCATCAAGCCGATATGGCACATAGGCACATAGCCGATATCAACTAAATCGTAATTAATCCAAAACGTGACCTCAGTCAACGTCAATCCATGATGTAGCTCAAGGCTAACATCAAACCACGTACTCGAAGTACACCCGTACCTTCTTTCATATCATATCCCACCCATGCACATGCCACATAAAATAATGATACAATGTAATGATGCATGAGCATGTTCATCAAGCATATTATCACATATTCATATTAATAATCGCAGATCATCAGGTTTGGTACTTACCGGATTATCGACATACCCCTTGAGGGTATCCTTATCACAATTTCCACTGCACTAGTTAGCACATTCATAACACATGCACATTTCACATACATATCATATACCCGTAAAACGGTGGGTTAATCACACACCGATCACTTGGAGAACTATGCTTTCGATCATCGATGCTATCACTAGGCGATACTACGGCTATTTGCCTACTTTCTTGTTCGACATTTGGTCCACACCCCGGTGGCCAATCCCTAACCGCCGAGACAGATCTCTTCTTAAACTTCGAGATAGGGACCTTCCTTTTCCCTTCTTTAATGGTATTCGCCTCCATCAACACACTTAATCAGAACAATCGATTTAATCATCAATATACGAATTCTTAACCAAATATCCACAACTTATCATACTTACCGAAAGGGTCTTGAAATCCTGAAAAGCTTGATCTAATGCTTAGATCCTTAATCCCTACATTTGATTAATCATATACTACTTTAATAAAAAGCCATTCGGCCATAAATCCAAATCCTAGTAGGATTAGTATACTTAAACTTACCTTATTGCCGTTTGACTTAAGAATCAAGTCTTGAAATCTCGCTATACTTTCTTGCATTCGCCAAGCATTGAATCAATTAACTTGGTTAGTTTTCGGCTTTTGAATAATTAATGAACACATATATTTACCAAACATGGCCTTGGCCGAATGCTATAGACACTTACCTTGTGGATTTTAAATCCCGAAACTCACCGAATAACTAGGGAACACGTGGCCTATGGTGTACCTTCGGGAAAAGAACTTCTCCTTCCTTGTAGCCGACACTTAGTAAATCTCGAAAGATCTCTTCAAAGTTTCGACAACAAGATATTAATGGGGTTAGTCCTAGATTTCGGCAAATCTTAAGAAAAAAGGATGAAACCGAATGAGATCTTACCCTTACTTGAAGAAATCGATTGCACCTTCACTTCAACCTTCAGAGATTCGGCTATGGCTAGATGATGATCTCACAACTTTCGGCTTTTGGAGGGATTAGAAAGAAAAGAGAAGGAAGAATAAAGATGGAGGATTTGGCTAGATCACAAGGTATTTCGGCTTGGCAAAAATAAAAGAAGAAGAAGATTTGGTGAAGAGAATTCGGCAGAGGCTTTCAAAGAAATGTAAAATAATGCAGAATGGCCTCTCTTTTCCTTTTATAGCCGAAATTATCATCTAAGGAGTCCCTTACTTGGCCACCACTCCTCTATCTGATAACTTTATCCTTTAATTATCATAAATAAAAGAGTTTAAATCCAACATTTATCTCTTCAAAATAATCCAATTTAAAAAATCCTTTATTTATCACCCTTTTTAGTCGAATATTTATGAAAATAAAACACGTCCTTTCTAGAAGCATGTGCCGTCCACCTCAGTCTTTTGGAAGCAAAAATAAAACCTCCTTTATTTGCTTCCCAAGTGACTCGAACTCAGGCCCATTCCTCTTGCATATGGTGCCATTTCCATAGGCCCTAAGTGGCATCTTCAGACAACTTTTCCAAGCCTGTTTGTGTGTCAAATTTCACAAACTTTTTCTTTTAAGGCCACCTTGCCTTAATTTCCCCTTTTAAACCTTAAAACTCGTCATTTCTAGGTCATTTCTAAGTTTCCTAAAATTTTTGATCGGCTCTATAAACTTGACATTTCCTTACATTTCCAAGTTTCCAAAAATGTTCACTTTCCATTTTCCTTACATTTCCTAGTTTCCAAAAATGTTCACCTTCCATTTTTAAACTTAACATTTCCATACATTTTCAGGTTTCCAAAAATGTTCATTTCTAACTTATTTTCACTCATTTCCGGGTTTCCAAAAATATTCAAAATTTATTCATAATACTTAAAACATGTCACTTCATACAATTAAACCGAAAATGCATAGGCCCTATTTTAGGATGTTACACACCCTGCCGCTTACACCAATTTGCAGTCGAGCTGCCACCGTAGAGTATTTTTGTGGCCGAGCCACCGAAATCATAATTAAGCACATTAATAATCAAATTGTGGCTATGCCACCAGGCTACACTGCTCTCCATACAATTTTTCCCACCCCATGCCGTAATAAAAGATGCAACATACATAGCATAATATCCAAATATAAATCAATCATTAACCCAACGAATTATTACAATAAAACGGCCCATTAATGCATTTTGATAAATCGGCCCACTATGGGCATTTTAATGAATCGGCCTATCGAGGGCATTTTAATAAATCAGCCACTATGGGCATTTCAGTAAACTTTCAGAGATAACATTGTTTAGGCGTGTTATTCGGTTTCATGAGACAGTCCAATTCATTAATCATACGGAGTAAAACAATGATTTAATTCTACCAACATGATGGCGTATACGAAACTTAGCAGTTACGGTGTAAAATTACACACCTGATTACGTGGAGAATTAAACCCTCTTGATCGTCGTCACCTAAACCAACATATCACATGATTAACTAACTACAAGGGAAATTCTCATTCCAGATCTAAACGATCAGTTTACCACACTTAGCCTCACTATCGCGAACGACCACGATCTGCCTATTTTCACCGAATGTCGGTTCCCTTCCACAACCTGGTGGAAAATCCCGAACTACCGACACTGCCCTACGCTTGAACTTAGGAACAGAGGATGCAAGACCACCCCTTTTGTGCCCTCTTATCGGTTTCCCTTGAATATGGCTACCACTTGCCTCCATTAAGAGAGTCTCGGTCAGAACGATCTTACGATGAGAGAAAGTAGTTGTCTAAGAAGAGGATTTCGGCTTACCTCTACTTCCGAAAGACCAAAAAGCAGAGGAGAACGAGTTGTTAAGTCCCTAAAATAAACGATTAGGCATAACTATCGATCCGTTTTAACGGAATAACAGAGCAAAGAGAGAGATCAAAATAAATCCCGAAGAAACTCCTTACCTTATCGATGATGAACCCGACTTCCACAGATTCGATTTATGGCTACGGTTAAGTCAACAAAAATGTGAGATTCGGCACCCCACAAGATTGCTACAAAAAGGAGAACACGAGATGAGGGAGTAGGAGGAGATGGTGATTCAGTTTTAGAGATAAAATGAAACAACAGAATGATGAGGGTCAACATTCAGTCATAGCAAAAAGAAGATGAGAGGAGAGAATGAATCTACTTACCCGATTCAACCAAGGAAGAAAGTGCCCAACACGCAAAAATGGAGAAGAGATAAAGGGTTAAGAGGGTTCGGCTATTTGGAGAGATGGAAACAAGGAAGATTCAGCCACCAAATATTGTCGACTAAAGAAAAAGAGAGAAAGATAGAAGAAACGGTGAGAAAAGAGAAGAAAAGATAGAAAAAGAAATGTCAGAGAGTTTCGGCTAACACCAAAGAAAAGATGAGCCAAAAATGGCTTGAGTGTTTCGGCAAGTAAGGGAAAAGTTAGGAAAAGAAAAGCACAAAATGTTAACAAGAGGAAAAACTCTTCATGCTCAAAACTTGCAAAACTATTTTGAGAATTTCGGCTCTTCACCCCCTACCAAAATCGTATACCCCTAACACCAAAAAGATCTTAGTTGACCAAATTTCTTTCCCCATACACCTTCCAAAAATTCAGCCAACATTCCACCTTATCTCCCTCCTTTATTTCTCCTTAATTTCCTCCTCAATCTCCTCTCCATTACCTCAATCTCCTCTCCATCATCTCAATTTCCTCACCAATGCTCATTCAAATAAATTTGAATGAGTTTCCAATTCCTCTAAAAAAAATAACCCAATAGTTGCAATAGGTGGGATTCGAACTTGTAACATCCCAAAATTTGAGTATTATTTGTGTTAGCTCGGGTATGAATTTTGTGTGTTAGCATAGTCTTGTGAAGGCTTGATTTTATTTAGGAAGCTAGAATAATTTTTAGTATGGTTTATTTAATGAAGTGGATTAAGTGAGCTTAGCACTTAAGTTAATTTAAGTGTTAATTAAAGCATAAGAGGAGTAAGTGGCAAGTTGGTTAAGGATTTGAAAGGTGGCTTGAGGTTAGAGGTTCGAGTATCATGGAAAACATTTTTTTTGAAGACTTTATTTTTGTTCTAGCATTGATGGTCGGTCAACCTATGTTTATGATAGGTTGGACTATTTCTTTTGGTAAGTTGAATTTTGTTTAAGGAAAGCATGATGTTGGGGATAAGAATCTTGAAGTTATGGTATTAAGAGGGGACAAAAGGCATGAAATATGGAGGATGTTTTGGAAAGTAATCCTAGGCCTTTAGTGGATGAATGTGGACGGCATGGGTGTCTAGGGGGTGGCGAATTTTGTAAGTAGCTTTGGGGGAATAGTTGGTCAATTTTTTCCTTTTGAACATCTTTTGCATTTTTGTTTCCCTCTCCAAAACACTCTCTTTGGCCGAATGTTATTGTGCATTTTGGTGCAATTTTTGCTTTTGGTTTTAGCCTTATTTTGTGTGAACCAAATACCATTTCTCTTCTTTCAATTGTCCTCTGAAACCGAAACAACATTGGAACTTTTGTGCACTTTTCTTCTTTGGCAAAATAGTGTTTGGCCGAACCTCTCTCTCCCACATCTCTCTTTTCTTCATTTGACTTTTGTTTAATCACATTTTCTTTCATCCTCTCTTGGCCAAATCTTTACCCATCTCAAATTCCATTTCTTTTTTCTTTCACTCAAAGTTTAAACATCCATTACCATTCTATTTCTCTTTTCTTTTTCACTTCACCGTAGCCGAATTTTTCTACTTCCTTTTAGTATTTTTTTTTTGGCCGAATATTCAAGGGTAGGACTTCATTTGATTTCTTCAATCGGTTTTGGTAATAGGTAAGTGTTCATGGCCGATTTTATTATTATTTCTTTTCTCTTTTCTAAGTCATTTTCTTGTTGACAAAAGCCGAGTCTTTGGGCATTGTTAGCAAGGTTCTAACCATTATAGGAATCGATTATTCATTTAGGCTTTTTGGGACTTCGGAAGCAATCGATCTAAGTTTTCTCTAGCGATCAAAGGTTGGTAAGTCAAGTGGTAAGAAATCTTGTCGATTCATTATTCTTTAATGGATGTAAAGCCAAAGGCTATGATGGATAAGGATTGTGGTTGGCCGAATGGTCTATAGTAATGATTTAAGTATTGGCCGAATGTAGGGGCAAGGTGATCTAGTGCGGTAGAGCGGATCTTTGGATTTTAGTATTGCGTTGGTGAAAGGTGTGTATCTTACACACTTTATAACTTGGTTTATATATGTATATTTGAGTGTTATAACTAATCATATTATGAAAGTGGGTAAATCGATGAGATCTAGATATGATACCATGATGGTATGAATGAGGATTCGGGTAAGTCCGTTTCAATATGTCGTTAATACATGTGGATTGAAATCATGATATACGATTTATGATATATTCATTATGAGATACATATCAAAGTTTATTGACATGATTTGTCTATCTATTGCATTGGTATGGGCAATATGAGAGGAGGGGGAAGATTGATGATTCGTGCCTTCGGACACCAGTGGTTTGGCACCACCAGTGATTTTGTATCACATTCGTGTCTTCGGACACCAGAGGTTTGGCACCTCATAGTGACTTGTCCCTGTGGTTAATTCCACCGTGGGTTGGCCCCACTTTTGAGATATGGGATCGTCTGCCAGTGATTTGGTATCACACGTGGGTTGGCCCCATAGATGGATTATTCGTGACTACGGTCACCAGTGATTTGGTATCACATTTGTGTCTTTGGACACCAGTGGTTTGGCACCACCAGTGGTTTGGTACCACACGGGGTAAAAAAGGAGTTATTGTAACACCCCAAACCAGGTCTATGCGTTAAGACGAGATTTGGTTTGTCACACCGAACGAACATCCAAATTTCTCTAATGGTTTAAGTAAAACAGAAATGAAAAACCTTTAGAAATAAGGTTTAATAAAAAAACTAAGTACAATGATTAAAAATTTATGAATTAAGAAAAATACTTGTTTGAAATCTTATATATATTAGTCAAAACTTTAACGTAGTTTTAAAAGAATTTGAAAGAAATTGAAAAGTAATTTAGGTGTCCAAAATTGTTATAAAACACAATATATTATTTTATTTTTTTTTAGAAAACTTTATAGATTTAACATAAGCCCATATTAAGAGTCTTAAAATAAAATTAAATCCATCCACACATAAAAATCCATAAAAACATAATTAGAGGCCTTATTACATCATACCCAAAATAGTAATTAAAATAAGTAACTTAAATAAAGTTCATAGTTTATAAAACCCAAGCTCGTAATATGGCCTCCACCAAGTCATCCCCGGCCCAAGTCCACATCAATTTCCATTACCGAGATGGATAATAAAACGGGGTGAGTTACAAAGAACTCAAGTGTGTAACTCACTTACCACCATTATTGGGCGGACCATCAAGGCATTAATTTGGGCTTGAGCCCAATTACAAATTTTAACAATATAAAATGAAATAAAATATATAAAATGCATGTAAATGAATTTCCCAACCAAGCCTAATTTCCATCCGCTACACACCCCCGTACCAACCAGCACACCTGTGGGGATCAAGTCAACCCACCCCGCCAAACACACCAATCGTAGGCATTTAGCCTTTTAAATAATAATATTGTAGTGCACTACCGAACTAGATTGTGACATAGTCACCGAACTAGAGGCATTAAGCCAAATTTGTGGCAGAGCCACCGAACTAGATTCATGGCCACAGGCCTTACTTCTCTTCATCATGTATCCCATCCCATGCAATTATGTATGAATAACAAACTTTAATCATAAATAATTTATCAAGTAATCCATAATACAAATGAGTTTTTAATAAAACTTTTCATTTGGGTCCATTAAACAAAATAGTATTTAGCCCATTTAGCAATCTAGCGAACTTAGGCCCAAATGTCGAACTAGAAGGTTTTTGGCCCATTTAGCGATCTAGCAGTCTTTTGACCCATTTTATCGATCTAGTAGTTTTTCGGCCCAATTTAACAATCTAGCAGTTTTTTTTTCAGCCCAATTTAACAATCTAGCAGTTTTTCGGCCCAATTTAACAATCTAGCAGTTTTTCCGACTTTAACCGTTTTCATGCATTTACACAAAAGTGTTAATTATCACATAATTTTTGATTTTGCCATTTTTACGATTTATCATAATACTTACTGTTTAGTATCTAACCCGAAAGATAAGTGTGAAGTTACACACCTGGTTATAGTGAGAACTAGACTTTCCCGCTCGTCAACACCTATACGTATCACGATAAATTAGAATCACTATATTTTATTAACGAAATCAATCTTAGAAATTAACGATCTAACTTTTACCCTCGATTTCGAACTACTTCTACTTGCGGTTTCTCCCGATTGATGGTTCGTTAATCGAGTCAAATCCACGAACAAACAATGGTTCGGGAGTACAAACTACTTCAAACAATTGATTCTCCTCGGATGAACGCCCCACACCCGGTGGGAAATCCCGGATTGTTGAAATGATCCTTTGTTTATACTTAGGGGAATAACGGAACCACCCCTCTTTCGAACACTATTCAACGCCCTTTTCTTCCCTATTTTGATTGTCTTCAAAGACAAAAGATCGTTAATCCAATCTAATATTACATCGAAATATGACTAAGGGTTAAAGGGTGAAATTCGCTTACCATAAAAATCCTTGTTCCAAAATAAGAGAATCGAGCAAATCGTTCTATGATACTCACGAACACTTGAGTTCCAGTCTTCTACTATCGCACTAAAGTATAAAAAATAAAAATGTTAATAGAATGAACGTTTATTTCGATCTAAGAAAGCCTTTATACCACTATCAAGATTCGGCCATGACAACCATTAACTAACATGAACTAAAAAGAATTCTTACCTATTGTCCACGGTTGATAAGAGACGATTGAGAAAGATATTTGTGCAAGATGGAGGATTCGGCTATATGACCAAAAAATAGAAAAAGATTCGGCTATGGGTACATCAACATTCAGCCATGAGAGAAAATAATAGAGAAAGTATGAGTATCAAGAATAAAAGATGAGAGAAGAATGATGATGATGTTGTTTCAATTTTCAAAGAGAATAAAAGAGAAAGAAAGAAAGAAATGAGTTTTGGGAGCAATGTATATTCGGCAATGGGGAGAAGAAAAGTAAAGAATGGCTTTTTGGTGTTGGTAGAATCGGCACTATGAGAAAGGCACAAAATTGAACACTAAAGTGAAAAGAAAAAATGACCAAATGGTCAAAACAATCAAGGCTTACCAAAAGATCAATTTCGGCCAAAGGGAAAAGTTGAGAAGAGGAATGCAAAATTTTGCACAAAAACTAAAATGACCAAAAGCAAACTCCTAAACCTTACCAAGCTACTAGCAAAATTCGCCAACCTTCCCCTAGCCATATTGTGCCGTCCAAATTCATTGGTCAAATGACCATGAATTTGTTTCCAAAACACTTTCCTTGATACTTGCCCTATGTCTCCATATTTTTCCATATTTTCTTGATTCCCTACCATAAATTCACTCTTACCTTATTCCTTTGATATACTAACCAAAAATAACAAGGTCAACACTTACCATAAATAAGCTTGGCCGACACTTACAATAGAAGAGCAAAATAAAAGTTGTCCAAATGTTATACAAGGGATTCGAACCACTCCCCTCATGCAATACCTCATGCGCCAACACCACCTTGCCATTTACTCATCTTATGCTACTTTTTAACACTTAATTTAACTTAAGTGTCAATGCCACTTGCTCCACTTCAATAAATTCTCAAACTAAAAATTATTCCATACCCGAATAATTCTATACTCTTCTTCAGGACTATCATAGGCACGAAAAGTAATAAGAAAATTTTTCCTTTATAAACTAATCACCAAAACATGCAATATATCAAGACTCGGATTTTTAGGGTGTTACAACTCTACCCTCCTTAAAGAAAATTTCGTCCTCGAAATTTACCTTGTTAAAAGAGGTGAGGGTATTGTTGCCGAATTGCATCCTCAGGCTCCCACGTAGCTTCCTCCACTCCGTGATTACGCCATAAAACCTTGACCAACGGCACGGTTTTCTTTCTTAGCACCTTAACATCTCTGTCTAAGATTTCCACTGGTTCCTCCTCAAAAGACAAGTCTGAATTCAACTCCACTTCTTCTACCGGTACTATGTGCGAAGGATCCGATCTATAGCGCCTCAACATGGAAACATGAAAAACATTATGAATCTGACTCAACTCCGGAGGTAATTCGATCTGATAGGCCACTGGACCAACACGCTTCACCACACGATATGGTCCAATGTATCTAGGACTCAACTTGCCCTTCTTCCCAAACCTGAAAATCTTCTTCCAAGGTGAGACCTTCAAGAAAACTTGATCCCCCACAGCATACTCGATACTTCTACGCTCGGATCTGCATACGACTTTTGTCTATCCAAGCTTCCTTTAACCGTGCTCGAATAGCTTTTAATTTTTCTTCCGTTCGAGATCAGCTCCAGACCTAACATCCTCGTTCGCCCAATTCAGTCCAACAACTAGGAGAACGACACCTACGACCATATAATGCCTCGTAGGGTGCCATCTGAATGCTAGACTGATAGCTATTGTTGTAAGCAAATTCTGCCAACGGTAGAAAATCCTCCCAACTACCTTTGAAGTCGATTACACATCCCCTTAACATGTCTTCCGAATCTGACCATCGCTTTCGATTGACCATCCGACCGAGGATGAAAAGCCAGATCAAGTTTAGCTTTGTTCCCAAAGCTTCATGCAAAGCTTTCCAAAATCGTGACGTAAACCTAGGATCCCTATCTCGATATAATAGACACGGTACCCCATGCAACCTCACGATTTCGGATACGCATGCCTTAGCCAACTTCGTAACGAGTAATCCGCATTTAACCGGTAGAAAATGAGCAGTCTTCGTCAAACGATCAACAATTACCCAAACGGAATTTTTCTTAGTAGGTGTTAAAGGTAACCCACTAACAAAATCCATTATTATCTGCTCCCATTTCCAAAGAGGAATCTTTACTGTTGTAATAATCGACGGCAATTGATGCTCCGCCTTCACTTGCCGACAAGTTAAACATTTTCCCACAAATTCGTAAATCTCACGCTTCAACCCCGCCACCAATATTGTTCACAAAGATCCCGATACATCTTATTTCCTCCGGGTGCATAGCATAAGGGCTACTATGCGCCTCCCGTAGAATCATTTGTCTCAGATCTGAGTCCTTAGGCATACAAACTCTCCCAGGAAAACATAACACACCTTCCGCGTTTATGCTAAAATCCTCTATTCAACCATTTTCAACTTGTTGAATTAACAGTCCCAACTTCTTATCTGATATCTGTTTTTCCTTGATTTGCTCTAACTACAGAGGCTTCACCTGAACTTCCGCTATCAGACTACCATCCTCGTACAAACTCAAATGGGCAAACATTATTCTCAAATCAGATACCACCTTACGACTTAATGCGTCTGCTACCACATTAGCTTTTCCAGGATGATACTCGATTGAGAAATCATAGTCCTTTAACAGCTCCACCCATCTTCGTTGTCTCAAGTTTAATTCCTTCTGAGTAAGAAGATACTTAAGACTCTTGTGATCCGTATAGATGATAGACTTTTCACCGTAGAGGAAATGCCTCCAAATCTTTAGAGAAAACACTATCGCCGCTAACTCCAAGTCATGAGTAGGGTAGTTTACTTTCGTCTTGTCTCACCGACGAGAAGCATAAGCCACCACTTTCCCACTTTGCATCAATACACATCCTAAGCCCGTGTGTGACGATCGTAGTAAACTATAAACTCCTTTTCCACCTCAAAGTTGAATCGATCTTGGCGCTTCCGTTAAAATCTTCTTCAATTTCTCGAAACTTTCTTGCTGTTTATCGGTCCATATATATGGTACTCCCTTCCGCAATAGCTTAGTTAAGGGTGCAAGAATCAACGAAAACCCTCAACAAAGCGCCTATAGTAACCAGCCAAACCCAAGAAACTCCGAATCTCAGCTACTGACTTTTGTGGTTTCCAATCCAATACAGCCTCAATCTTCCGAGGATCCACCCTTATTCCTTCGGCTGATACCACATGACCCAAGAAAGTCACTTCCCTTAACCAGAACTCACATTTACTGAATTTGGCATACAGTTGATTATTTCGAAGTAACTGCAATACAATTCGCAAATGCGAGTCATGCTCCTCTTCATTCCTTGAATATACCAGAATGTCATCTATGAATACCACCACAAACCGGTCTAAATATGGTTGAAAGACCCGGTTCATCATATCCATAAATGCAGCTGGTGCATTGGTCAACCCAAACGGCATCACCAAAAACTCATAATGTCCATAACGAGTTCAAGCCGTCTTGTGAATATTCGCTTCTTTCACCTTAAGCTGGTGATAACCCGATCTCAAATCAATTTTGGAGAAAACTGAAGCTCCCTTCAATTGATCAAACAGGTCGTCAATTCTTGGCAGAGGATACCTATTCTTGATCGTCAATTTATTTAATTGCCTGTAGTCAATACACATACGCATTGACCCATCTTTCTTCTTAACAAACAAAACCGGTGCTCCCCACGGAGACACACTCGGTCTAATAAAACCCCGATCTAACAATTCTTGAATTTGAGCTTTAAGCTCCTCCAACTCCTTCGGTGCCATTCTATAAGGAGCAATGGACACTGGAGCCGTTCCGGGCAAGAGCTCAATACCAAATTCCACTTCCCGATCTGGAGGTATGCCAGGAAGTTCTTCAGGAAATACATCTGAAAATTCCTTCACTGTTCTCACATCTTCCGCTGATAACTCTTTGGCATCTAAAGCACTAATAAAAGCTAGAAATGCTCCATACCCCTTCCGCATCAACTTTTCTACCTTTAACGCAGATACCACATTTGCCAAGTAATTCCTTCGTTCGCCTATCATAACTATTTCTTTATCCTCCACCGTCCTTATTGACATTCGCCAAAGACAATCCAATTCCGCCCGGTGCTTAACCAACCAATCCATGCCCAAAATGATATCGAACTCACGAAAGGCAATTCCATCAAATTCGCCAAAAATATTTCTCCTTGAATTTCTAAGGGCACATCTCTAAACAGTTTATTTACCAATATCGATCGTCCTAAAGGACTAATTACCTTCATCTCACTATCGAAATTTCAGAGTCTAAATTCAAGTTTCGGATATAGTGCTAGCAACATACGAATGGGTAGAACCAATATCTATCAAAGCAATAACAGTACATCAAAGATGAAGAACGCATCAGCTTATCACATCAGTGCATTGCCATCCTCACGGCGCCTAAATCGCATATACCAATCCCGGCTGTCTTGCATCCGTGTTGCCTCTAGGACCATTGCCTCGACCCATTGCACCTTGACCACGCCCACCCCATTACCACCACGACTGGTCCACGACCTCTCGGTGGTTCTTTGAATTCCTCTTGCCGGTGGTGCATCAAGATACGAGCTTTACGAGTTGTATCCATTCGACGAGGGCAATTCCTATATTGATGATCCATCGACCGCATTTATAGCAAGCACCCGTTTTCTTCCAAAGACTCTCCGTAATGCCTTTTCCCACAATCAAGCACAATCTCGACTCGATTCACGATTCTGGTGTGTTCTACCTTGAGTCTGGTTCATCATTCCGAGGCCTCTTGTAAACCTTTTAAAGAACCCGAATACTTCATATCTCTCTTGCCTCTAGCTCGTTTCCCGATTCTGCTGCGTTCGAGTTCTTAGCCTCTTCGGCTATCTTGGCCTTTTCCACAAGCGTGGCAAAAGTTTTAACTTGTTGTGGGGCTATTAAAACCCGTAATTCATCGTTCAAGCCATCCTCAAAGCGTACACAATGCTCATGATCCGCTGCCACTATTGTTCGAGCATAGCGACTCAAGCGCAAAAACTCACTTCATATGTCGCCATCTGCCTTATTCCTTGGACCGATTCAGAATTCCTTCCTTCCGCATCAACATAACTCGTTCCTACATATTTCCCTTGGAAGGAAACTTTAAAGAATTCCCAATTAACTAATGCAGCTTGGTGCCTTCTGACAAGAAGCCACCAATGGTATGCTTCGTCCCTTAACAAGGACACCGCTCCTTAGTTTTTGTTCCACCGCACTCAAGATCGCCCATAATTCACTCCATCGCCTCAAGCCAATATTCAGCGACATTTGGAGCTACACCTGAGACACCTCTGAAAACCTCAAGACCACTTGATTTCAATCGTTCCGATATCGACCCATGAGCTGTTGGCCCAGTTCTAGCTCCAGCGACCCTTTCAAGGACTCGCAGCATTGCTCATGTCACCGTATTATCTTCTTCCATATGATCATGTGATCCCGTCTCACTTTCGAGTGACGCAGGTGCATCCATTTCCGGCATATGATCCGGCGCTTCAGTTGCGCCTCTAACACCTCGTCCTCTACCACGGCCACGTCTACCGCGTCCACGACCACGGCCTCTAGTGCTCATAGTGACTAATTCAATTTAATCTGGTTATGAGTTTTATGAATCAGAATACTATTTCAGTGTTTATTAACGATATTTTATGATATGAAAGAGATAGAGTTGTTTTCGCAACCATATCCTATTATCTCAATCTCTACGATTTTAAACACCTAAAACTAGAAGTTCTAGTGTGTTTCTTATGATCATTTCACAATAATAATAAACAATCGACATACAGATACTTACTTGACTTGGCGCGGGATGCTCATGGTGCCATACTACCTTTAAATCAAAAAGTCTAGAAATTTGAGTTGTTTCTCAAACAAATATCTTTGTTGAACCCAAACCACAGTAGAGTTTTGAAACGGCTCGATACCATTAATGTGTAACACCCCAAACCAGTGTCTATGTGTTAAGACGAGATTTGGTTTGTCACACCGAACGAACATCCAAATTTCTCTAATGATTTAAGTAAAATGTAAATGCAAAACCTTTAGAAATAAGGTTTAATAAAAAAACTAAGTACAATGATTAAAAATTTATGAATTAAGAAAAATACTTGTTTGAAATCTTATATATATTAGTAAAAACCTTAACGTAGTTTTAAAAGAATTTGAAAGAAATTGAAAAGTAATTTAGGTGTCCAAAATTGTTATAAAACACAATATATTATTTTTTTTTTAGAAAACTTTATAGATTTAACATAAGCCCATATTAAGAGTCTTAAAATAAAATTAAATCCATCCACACATAAAAATCTATAAAAACATAATTAGAGGCCTTATTACATCATACCCAAAATAGTAATTAAAATAAGTAACTTAAATAAAGTTCATAGTTTATAAAACCCAAGCTCGTAGTATGGCCTCCACCAAGTCATCCCGGCCCAAGTCCACATCAATTTCCATTACCCGAGATGGATAATAAAATGGGGTGAGTTACAAAGAACTCAGTGTGTAACTCACTTACCACCATTATTGGGCCAGACCATCAAGGCATTAATTTGGGCTTGAGCCCAATTACAAATTTTAACAATATAAAATGAAATAAAATATATAAAATGCATGTAAATGAATTTCCCAACCAAGCCTAATTTCCATCCGCTACACACCCCGTACCAACCAAAGACACTGTGGGGATCAAGTCAACCCACCCCGCCAAACACACCAATCGTAGGCATTTAGCCTTTTAAATAATAATATTGTAGTGCACTACCGAACTAGATTGTGACATAGTCACCGAACTAGAGGCATTAAGCCAAATTTGTGGCAGAGCCACCGAACTAGATTCATGGCCATAGGCCTTACTTCTCTTCATCATGTATCCCATCCCATGAAATTATGTATGAATAACAAACTTTAATCATAAATAATTTATCAAGTAATCCATAATACAAATGAGTTTTTAATAAAACTTTTCATTTGGGTCCATTAAACAAAATAGTATTTAGCCCATTTAGCAATCTAGCGAACTTAGGCCCAAATGTCGAACTAGAAGGTTTTTGGCCCATTTAGCGATCTAGCAGTCTTTTGACCCATTTTATCGATCTAGCAGTTTTTCGGCCCAATTTAACAATCTAGCAGTTTTTTTTTTCGGCCCAATTTAACAATCTAGCAGTTTTTTGGCCCAATTTAACAATCTAGTAGTTTTTCGGCTCAATTTAACAATCTAGCAGTTTTTCGGCCCAATTTAACAATCTAGCAGTTTTTCCGACTTTAACCGTTTTCATGCATTTACACAAAAGTGTTAATTATCACATAATTTTTGATTTTGCCATTTTTACGATTTATCATAATACTTACTGTTTAGTATCTAACCCGAAAGATAAGTGTGAAGTTACACACCTGGTTATAGTGAGAACTAGACTTTCCCGCTCGTCAACACCTATACGTATCACGATAAATTAGAATCACTATATTTTATTAACGAAATCAATCTTAGAAATTAACGATCTAACTTTTACCCTCGAATTTTTGAACTACTTCTACTTGCAGTTTCTCCCCGATTGATGGTTCGTTAACCGAATCAAATCCACGAACAAACAATGGTTCGGGAGTACAAACTACTTCAAACAATTGATTCTCCTCGGATGAACGTCCACAACCCGGTGGGAAATCCCGGATTGCTGAAACAGTCCTTTGTTTATACTTAGGGGGAATAACGGAACCACCCCTCTTCCAAACACTATTCACCGCCCTTTTCTTCCCTATTTTGATTGTCTTCAAAGACAAAAGATCGTTAATCCAATCTAATATTACATCGAAATATGACTAAGTGTTAAAGGGTGAAATTCGCTTACCACAAAAATCCTTGTTCCAAAATAAGAGAATCGAGCAAATCGTTCTATGATACTCACGAACACTTGAGTTCCGGTCTTCTACTATCGCACTAAAGTATAACAAATAAAAACGTTAATAGAATGAACGTTTATTTTGATCTAAGAAAGCCTTTATACCACTATCAAGATTCGGCCATGACAACCATTAACTAACATGAACTAAAAAGAATTCTTACCTATTGTCCACGGTTGAAAAGAGACGATTGAGAAAGATGTTTGTGCAAGATGGAGGATTCGGCTATATGACCAAAAAATAGAAAAAGATTCGGCTATGGGTACATCAACATTCGGCCATGAGAGAAAATAATAGAGAAAGTATGAGTATCAAGAATAAAAGATGAGAGAAGAATGATGATACTGTTGTTTCAATTTTCAAAGAGAATAAAAGAGAAAGAAAGAAAGAAATGAGTTTTGGGAGCAATGTATATTCGGCAATGGGGAGAAGAAAAGTAAAGAATGGCTTTTTGGTGTTGGTAGAATCGGCACTATTAGAAAGGCACAAAATTGAACACTAAAGTGAAAAGCAAAAATGACCAAATGGTCAAAACAATCAAGGCTTACCAAAAGATCAATTTCGGCCAAAGGGAAAAGTTGAGAAGAGGAATGCAAAATTTTTCACAAAAACTAAAATGACCAAAAGCAAACTCCTAAACCTTACCAAGCTACTAGCAAAATTCGGCCAACCTTCCCCCTAGCCATATTGCCTTCCAAATTCATTGGTCAAATGACCATGAATTTGTTTCCAAAACACTTTCCTTGATACTTGCCCTATGTCTCCATATTTTTCCATATTTTCTTGATTCCTACCATAAATTCACTCTTACCTTATTCCTTTGATATACTAACCAAAAATAACAAGGTCAACACTTACCATAAATAAGCTTAATAGACACTTACCATAGAAGAGCAAAATAAAAGTTGTCCAAATGTTATACAAGGGATTGAACCACTCCCCTCATGCAATACCTCATGCGCCAACACCACCTTGCCATTTACTCATCTTATGCTACTTTTTAACACTTAATTTAACTTAAGTGTCAATGCCACTTGCTCCACTTCAATAAATTCTCAAACTAAAAATTATTCCATACCCGAATAATTCTATACTCTTCTTCAGGACTATCATAGGCACGAAAAGTAATAAGAAAATTTTTCCTTTATAAACTAATCACCAAAACATGCAATATATCAAGACTCGAATTTTTAGGGTGTTACAGTTATGGATGGCTAGGTTGGGTGCATTATACATATATGTTGCTTTGTTATAATTTGTGTAAGTATGTGGTATTTACTCGGGAGAGGGAATATGCACTGAGTCTTGGTGACTCACCTTCTCCCTTATCTTTTCAGGTGATTCGTGAGATCGCGGATATGGAGCCGGATGAACTCGAGGAGGCCATGCAATAAAGTTTGGTTTTACATGAACTTCCATTTGGGTACTTTATTTTAATTTGGTTTTCATATTTTATGGATTTGTAATAAGGCCTGTTTAATTATGTTTTGGATTATTTATATGCTTTGGGATTTTATTTTGTTTTAAACATGTTTAAGTATGTCACTTGATTAAATTAATAATTGAGCTCAAAGTTTTCTAAACTAAAAACTCGCAATGGTTTTAAAAATCTTACCATCGGGTAATATGAATAGTTCGATAGAAAAATTACAAGTTAAGTGTTTTCAACAAATTAAGTGATTTCCAAAATTCAGGTTTCTATACTCAATTGCAAACGGATTTTCAAAGTGATATTTCAAATTTTCTTAAAAAGATATAAATGTTTTCTATCTATGATTTATTCACTTATTTTAAAGTTTTATGTAATTCAAAGTAAATCTCAGTTTTAACTTATTTTCGACAAATAAAGAATTTCAAAGAGTTTTTCACAAAATTTAATTGTTAATTCGATTCTTTCAAAAAAACATTTTCCTTAGTGACATACTAGATTCGGTCGTGGCGTATTGACCGGGTTTGGGGTGTTACAAAATGGTATCAGAGCTAAGTTCAAAAACTCGGCTGTGGGCCCGAGGCCCAAAATGTTTTAAAGAATGGATTTTAAAATGTTTTGTTGAAAATTATATGGTTGGAAAGGCATGGCCTCGAGTCTCCGACATCGATCCGCCCTGGTAAGTACATCAAACCGTGGATTTTGATGATATGATATGATGATGTTGGCATGACTGTATAGTAGTAGGAATTACTCTAGAGACCCAAAACTATAGGTTGAATGTACTCGCGAAACAACCTCTTATTAAAACTTTTCATAAAATTGTGCTTTAAAGAAAGTGGAATAATGACTAATGCATAACGCTTTTTAATCAGATAAGTCGAGACTTTAGACATGAGTACTCGTGGTCGAGGTCGTATGATTCGTGGACGCGGTCGGGGTAGGATGGCGTATGCGAGCGGTGAGGTCCGGTCAAGGATCCGAAAATGAGGTACCATTACCCCCACCACCAGCAGTTGGAGTTGAACAACAGGATCAAACGGGGGATGACGCAGTGTCTTAGGCAATGCTGCGAGTTCTTGAGATGGTAGCTGGAATAGGTGGAGGCGCGAGAATTCAGAAATCCGTATCTGAGCGACTTCGAGCCAATGGAGCTGAGGTATTTCGAGGTGTTTCAGGCGTGGCTCCTAGTGCGGCTGAATATTGGCTAGAGGCGACGGAGCGAATCATGGATGATTTGGATCCGAATGCCAAGAAAAGCTGAAAGGATCGACGCTTCTTTCGGGATGAGTCATATCGATGGTGGCTCACGATGAGAATGGTCTTTGCAGCAGAGGATCTCACTTGGGATTATTTCAAGGCAGCGTATCAGCGAAAATACGTTGGGTCTAATTACATTGATGTGCAGCGTAATGCATTTCTGAGTTTGATCCAAGGTAGTAAGTCCGTGTCGAGTATGAGGCGAATTTTTAAGACCGAGCCGGTATTTGGGAGGTATTGTGGCATCGAGCACGAGCGATGTGTTCGATTCGAAGATGGTTTGAGGACGAGTGAGATTGTTGATTGCTCCACATCGAGCGAGAGTTTCTTCGCTTTGGTTGAAAAGGCTAAGATAGCCGAAGGAATCAAAGGAATCGCAAGGCGAGTTACGACCGGAACAAGCATAAGAGAGGTTACGAATCATCGGGATCACCGGTAATTCTTAAAAAAGAGGGCTAGGCAAAATGGGTGAATCGATCCTGGGAGGCCGCATCGCTAATCGAGTGACCAGCGACGTGTAATCGATGTGGGAAATATCATTGGGGCGAATGTTGGACCGAGGGAAAGGACGTTTGAGTGTGGCTCATTTGGATCATCGTGTGAGAGACTCGCCCACATAAGCTAGCCAGGAATCGATCCAGAGGGTCAAGGTCGTGCTAAGTTCGGAAATGAGGACCGCCACCACATAGAGGTCGTGGTAATGGTAGAGGAGGTAATGGTTCAGTCGAGGTCGAGGAGCATCGCGCAGAGGTCTTGGCAACACCGAGGCAAGACGGCTGATTTGGTGTATGCGTGAGGCGTCGAGAGGAGGCGACGCGACCGGACGTCATAAGCGGTGCGTTCTTAATCTTTGGTGAACCATATCTCGCTTTGATAGATGTGGGTTCGACACATTCGTATGTTGCCGTAACATAGTAGAGACCATGAGCTTAGTTTCGAGATCGCTTCTAGGAGGATGATCGTACTTAGCCCTCTAGGTCACTCTGTAGAAGTAAATAAGTTGTATAGAGATGTACCCCTAGAACTCCAAGGGGTAGCATTCGTAGCTGATCTGATGGAATTGCCATTTGAGGAGTTCGATCTGATACTTGGGATGGGTGGTTAGCCAAGTACCAAGCAAGTTTGGATTATTTGCTAAGCGCATGGTTTTGAAGTCGATTGAGGCGAAGAGGTGGTCATGATAGGTAATAGAAGAGATTATCTATCCAACATGGTATCTGCGTTGAAAGCTGTGAAGTTGGTTAGGAAGGGCTGTGAGGCATTCGTTGTCCATGTGTGTGCGTTGGAGGCTAAGGAGTCTAATGTGGGGAATGTCCGCACGGTAAAGGAATATGTTGACGTATTTCTGAAGAACTTAGGGACTACCTCGGACGGTGAAGTTGAATTTGGTATAGATCACATTTCGGAACGGCGCCCGTGTCTATAGCTCCGTATAGGATGGCACCGAAGGAATTGATGGAATTAAAGGCTCAGATTCAAGAGTTGTTGGATCGAGGCTTCATTCGACCAAGTGTTTCGCCATGGGGAGCGCCGGTACTTTTTGTCAAGAAGAAAGATGGTACGATGCGGATGTGTATAGACTACCGCCAGTTGAATAAGTTGACGATCAAAAACAAGTATCCTTTGCCGAGGATAGATGACTTGTTTGATCAGCTTAAGGGGGCAGCGATTTTCTCCAAAATTGATTTAAGGTCTGGATATCATCAGCTAAAGGTGAAAGAGGCTGATATCCATAAGACGGCATTTCGTACTCGGTATGGGCACTACGAGTTTCTGGTGATGCAGTTTGGGTTGACTAACGCGCCAACTGCATTTATGGATATGATGAATCGAGTATTCCAGCAGCTTTTGGATCAGTTTGTTGTGGTATTTATAGACGATATTTTGGTATACTCAAAGTCAGAGGAGGAGCATGATGCGCATTTGCGAGTAGTGTTGCGATTCCGAGGAAAAGCAACAGACGTCAAATTTAGTAAGTGCGACTCGGCTTAGGAGGTGACTTTCTTGGGTCACGTAGTATCGGTGAGGGATTAGAGTGGATCCTCGAAAGATTGAAGCGATATTGGATTGGAAGCCGCCTAAGTCAGTGGCTGAGATTCGGAGTTTTCTAGGTCTGGCAGGGTATTACAGAAGATTTGTAGAAGGATTTTCTTTAATAGCAGCACCTATGACCAAGTTATTGAGGAAAGGAGTTCCATTTGTGTGGACCGACAAGCGCAGCAAGGAAGTTTCGACAAGTTGAAGAAGATTCGATCAAGCTCGGTTTTGATTCAACTCGAGGCGAGGCAAGGAATTCACGGTTTCTTGTGATGCATCACATCTTGATTTGGGATGTGTGCTGATGCACGAGGAAGGGAAGGTAGTGGCTTATGCATCTCGATGATTGAGACCACATGAGGTTAATTATCCGACGCATGACTTGGAATTAAGCTCTTTGTGGTTTTTGCTTTGAAGATATGGAGACATTATTTGTATGGAGAGAAGTCGATAGTCTACACGGATCACAAGAGTCTTAAGTACCTTTTGACTCAGAAAGACTTGAACTTGAGGCAGCATAGATGGATCGAGTTGTTGAAGGACTACGACTGTTCGATCGAATATCATCCCGGCAATGCTAACATGGTGGCAGACGCATTGAGCCGTAAGGTTGTATCGGATTTAAGATCGATGTTTGCTCGTCTTAGCTTATATGACGATGGGAGTCTTTTGGCTGAACTGCAAGTCAAGCCGACTTGGTTAGAGCAAATCAAGGAGAAGCAGTTAGAGGATGATGGTTTAAATGATCGGAGGTTGCAGAATCATAACGGAGGTTTAGAGGAATATAGTTTGTCCAACGATGGAGTACCGTGTTTTAAAGGGAGAGCTTGTATGCAGAAGGATGTTGAGTTGAGGCAAAGGATTCTTGGGATGCACATAATGACCCATATGCTATGCATCCTGGAGGAAGCAAGATGTATCGGGATTTAAGAGAGCAGTTTTGGTGGCCAGGTCTGAAGTGTGAGGTAACTGAGTTTGTGGGTAAATGTTTGACGTGTCGCCAGTCAAGCGGAGCATCGATATCGTCTCAGGTTACTTCAGTAGGTGAAGATTCCACTGATGGAAGTGGGAAAGGATCACTATGGACTTTGTCGGTGGATTACCTCTTACGCCTAGTAAGAAGGATTGATTTGGGTGATTGTGGATCGTCGGCTAAGTCGGCTCATTTCATTTGGTAAGGATGGATTATTCGCCTTGAGGTTAGCTAAGTTGTATGTAGCGGAGATAGTGAGGTTGCACGGTGTGCCAGTGTCGATCATCTCAGATAGAGATCCTAGATTTACATCGAGGTTTTGGGGAGCGTTACATCAGGCTTTGGGTACGCGGTTGGATTTTAGTACCGCATTTCATCCACAGTCTGACGGGCAGTCGGAAAGGGTTATTCAGATTTTAGAAAATATGTTGAGAGGATGTGTTTTGGACTTGAGAGGCAGGGAAGAGTTTTTACCATTAATGAGTTCGCATACAACAATAGTTACCAAGCAAGCATTAAGATGGCACCATATGAGGCGTTGTATGGTAGGAGGTGTCGCACGTCTACATGTTGGACCGAGTTGGGTGAGCGTTAGATGTTAGGACCAGAGTTGGTTGCAGAGACTGAGGATAAGGTTAAGACGATTGGGCTCGCAAATGCAGAAGGAAGCTTCGGATAGGCGAGAAGTCATATGCAGATCTCAAGCGGAGGGATATAGAGTTTTGCCGTGGGTGACAAAGTTTTTCGAAGGTCTCGCCATGGAAGAAAGTGTTAAGATTTGGGAGAAAAGGCAAGTTAAGTCCAAGGTTCATTGGACCGTATAAGGTGTTGAGGCGAGTGGGACCCAGAGCCTATCACCTCGAGTTGCCATCGAGAGTGAGTCGATTCACGATGTGTTCTATGTCTCCATGCTTAGACGCTATCGTTACGATCCATCACATGTTGTGGCGAGAGAGAAATAGAGGTGAGTCCAGATCGACGATAGAAGAAGAACTGTGCAGATCCTAGATCGAGATGTGAAAGTTTTGCGTAGGGAAGACAGTTCCTTTAGTGAAGGTTTTATGGCGAAATCATGGCGTGGAGGAAGCTACGTGGGAACAGGGAGGATGTAATGAGGCGTGATATCCTCAACTCTTTTTGATCGGGTAATTTCGAGGACGAAATTTTCTTAAGGGGTAGAATTGTAACATCCCAAAATTTGAGTATTATTTGTGTTGGCTCGGGTATGAATTTTGTGTGTTAGCATAGTCTTGTGAAGGCTTGATTTTATTTAGGAAGCTAGAATAATTTTTAGTATGGTTTATTTAATGAAGTGGATTAAGTGAGCTTAGCACTTAAGTTAATTTAAGTGTTAATTAAAGCATAAGAGGAGTAAGTGGCAAGTTGGTTAAGGAGCTTGAAAGGTGGCTTGAGGTTAGAGGTTCGAGTATCATGGAAAACATTTTTTTTGAAGACTTTATTTTTGTTCTAGCATTGATGGTCGGTCAACCTATGTTTATGATAGGTTGGACTATTTCTTTTGGTAAGTTGAATTTTGTTTAAGGAAAGCATGATGTTGGGGATAAGAATCTTGAAGTTATGGTATTAAGAGGGGACAAAAGGCATGGAATATGGAGGATGTTTTGGAAAGTAATCCTAGGCCTTTAGTGGATGAATGTGGACGGCATGGGTGTCTAGGGGTGGCCGAATTTTGTAAGTAGCTTTGGGGGGGAATAGTTGGTCAATTTTTTCCTTTTGAACATCTTTTTGCATTTTTGTTTTCCCTCTCCAAAAACACTCTCTTTGGCCGAATGTTATTGTGCATTTTGGTGCAATTTTTGCTTTTGGTTTTAGCCTTATTTTGTGTGAACCAAATACCATTTCTCTTCTTTCAATTGTCCTCTGGAAACCGAAACAACATTGGAACTTTTGTGCACTTTTCTTCTTTGGCAAAATAGTGTTTGGCCGAACCTCTCTCTCCCACATCTCTCTTTTCTTCATTTGACTTTTGTTTAATCACATTTTCTTTCATCCTCTCTTGGGCGAATCTTTACCCATCTCAAATTCCATTTCTTTTTTTCTTTCACTCAAAGTTTAAACATCCATTACCATTCTATTTCTCTTTTCTTTTTCACTTCACCATAGCCGAATTTTTCTACTTCCTTTTAGTATTTTTTTTTGGCCGAATATTCAAGGGTAGGACTTCATTAGATTTCTTCAATCGGTTTTGGTAATAGGTAAGTGTTCATAGCCGATTTTATTATTATTTCTTTTCTCTTTTCTAAGTCATTTTCTTGTGGACAAAAGCCGAATCTTTGGGCATTGTTAGCAAGGTTCTAACCATTATAGGAATCGATTATTCATTTAGGCTTTTTGGGACTTCGGAAGCAATCGATCTAAGTTTTCTCTAGCGATCAAAGGTTGGTAAGTCAAGTGGTAAGAAATCTTGTCGATTCATTATTCTTTAATGGATGTAAAGTCAAAGGCTATGGTGGATAAGGATTGTGGTTGGCCGAATGGTCTATAGTAATGATTTAAGTATTGGCCGAATGTAGGGGCAAGGTGATCTAGTGCGGTAAAGCGGATCTTTGGATTTTAGTATTGCGTTGGTGAAAGGTGTGTATCTTACACACTTTATAACTTGGTTTATATATGTATATTTGTGTGTTATAACTAATCATATTATGAAAGTGGGTAAATCGATGAGATCTGGATATGATACCATGATGGTATGAATGAGGATTCGGGTAAGTCCGTTTCAATATGTCGTTAATACATGTGGATTGAAATCATGATCTACGATTTATGATATATTCATTATGAGATACATATCAAAGTTTATTGACATGATTTGTCTATCTATTGCATTGGTATGGGCAATATGAGAGGAGGGGGAAGATTGAAGATTCGTGTCTTGGACACGTGGTTTGGCACCACCGGTGATTTGGTATCACATTCGTGTCTTGGACACGAGAGGTTTGGCACCTCATAGCGACTTGTCCCTCGTGGTTAATTCCACCGTGGGTTGGCCCCACTTTTGAGATATGGGATAAATGCGCGGTGATGATTTGGTATCACACGTGGGTTGGCCCCACAGATGGATTATTCGTGACTACGGTCACCAGTGATTTGGTATCACATTTGTGTCTTTGGACACCAGTGGTTTGGCACCACCAGTGGTTTGGTACCACACGGGGTAGAAAAGGAGTTATGGATGGCTAGGTTGGGTGCATTATACATATATGTTGCTTTGTTATAATTTGTGTAAGTATGTGGTATTTACTCGGGAGAGGGAATATGCACTGAGTCTTGGTGACTCACCTTCTCCCTTATCTTTTCAAGTGATTCGTGAGATCGCGGATATGGAGCCGGATGAACTCGAGGAGGCCATGCAATAAAGTTTGGTTTTACATGAACTTCCATTTGGGTACTTTACTTTAATTTGGTTTTCATATTTTATGGATTTGTAATAAGGCCTGTTTAATTATTTTTTGGATTATTTATATGCTTTGGGATTTTATTTTGTTTTAAACATGTTTAAGTATGTCACTTGATTAATTTAATAATTGAGCTCAAAGTTTTCTAAACTAAAAACTCGCAATGGTTTTAAAAATCTTACCATCGGGTAATATGAATAGTTCGATAGAAAAATTACAAGTTAAGTGTTTTCAACAAATTAAGTGATTTCCAAAATTCAGGTTTCTATACTCAATTGCAAACGGATTTTCAAAGTGATATTTCAAATTTTCTCAAAAAGATATAAATGTTTTATATCTATGATTTATTCACTTATTTTAAAGTTTTATGTAATTCAAAGTAAATCTCAGTTTTAACTTATTTTCGACAAATAAAGAATTTCAAAGAGTTTTTCACAAAATTTAATTGTTAATTCGATTCTTTCAAAAAAATATTTTCCTTAGTGACATACCAGATTCGGTCGTGGCGTATTGACCGGGTTTGGGGTGTTACAGAACTCCACCCCATTTTGCTCCTTCAAGAGACGCCACACCACTCTACTACTAGCTCCACTTGTGCTAGCAAAATACTCACTTATTCTCTTATGCCTTGACGCCACTTACCTTCTCCCTTTTAAGTGCCTAATCACAAAAATTCTACCAAGGCCCAACAAAACACCAAGCCTTCTTAGGGCCCCCAAATATACACAACTAACACACTTAGCTAGCCTAACGCATGGATTATTGCAAAACACAAAATCTCGAATTTCAGGATGTTACATTAGTTCATTAAATTGTTAAAAGTTGAGGGCTTTTTCATGAATAAATTGAGAGTATTTGTGATCTTGGTTGATAAATTAGTAAGCTTGATTGTTAAAAGTAATTTGTTAGGTGATTTTTGGTAAATTTATTTTTTAGGGATTTATTTGTGGAAATAGTAAAATTCAAGGTAAATATTGTAAAATGGTGGTAAATATGGGATGATTATAAACCCTATGAAAATCGGCTAGCATGAATTTTAATTACAAGTGGTTAAATTGTAAGTTTCAGGTTTATAGACTAAATTGCATTAAAGGTAAAATATTGGGGGTAATTTTGTAAATTTATTATTGTCAAGGGTTATAAGTTGAATTAGTTATTTTTAAGTCTTTGAAGGGTTTAATTGAATGAAATTTATTATTTAGATAAAGAAACGAGCCAAACGGATCTAAACTGAAGGAAAAGTTATAGTGTCGGATTAGTAGGTGATTTTTTTTTTACAACTGTTTTTGTCGAGGTAAGTTCCTGTTTCATTTTAAAATATTACATTTGAATTTATAAGATTAATTGATAACTATATATATGTGTGTTTATGAAATTGTTTATTTGATTGATTTGATTTGAAAAAGAACAAAAAGAAAGGACCGTGATTGAAATATCTCATGGTATTATACACGAAAAGGAAAAGACCATGGTTGAAAGACACCACAGCACTACATTCAAAATTTTTGAATACTTGAAAAGGTTGAAAAGGTTGAAAAGATACTTACCCGAAAGAGATAACACATGACAAGGTTGAAAAGGAAATATCCAAAAAGGATATCAAATGAAAAGGATGAAAAGAACGTTATTCGAAAAGGATATCAAGTGAAAAGGTTGAAAATGACTTTATCCAAAAAGGGTATCAATGAAAAGGTCAAAAATAATAGCAATGAAAGGTTGGTATCTCATCCTTCAACCATTCGCGATTCAAGTAACATGTTTCAGGTGAGATATGTATCATAAGTATGAATATGAGATGAACATTTTGATTAGTATAGTTTGATAATGAATATTAATGCCTTGGTAATTATTTGTTTCATATGTCTATAAATTAGTTATCTAGTTATGTTTGTGGAGTGTTTAGAGAATTAAAAGGTTATATGAGTATTATCCTGAGTATTCGATGTTATTCTATTTGGTTCAATTGGCAATGTAATGGTTAAAAACGAAAAGGTATGTAAATGAAATGAACTATGATTTTTGAGTAATGATATGGATTATGATGAAATGTGCAATTGAAAGGAAAATTTGGTTTAATGTATGTGCATGAGAGATGAATTACGAAAGTGAAATGTTAGATATATTTTTATATCATGCTTTGATTGGATTTATTTATGAAATGTTGCACCAACTAACCTTGTGAGGTGATGTGTATAGGAAAGGAAAGTTGGCTTATGATATAATGAAGTTATACTTGGTTGTTTATCTTAAAATGTTCGGTAAGTAAGTTTCCTTGATACGAGCTTTCTAAGTACTAGTTGTTTATGTTGTTATTTTCTCTGTCTTGTAGATCATTGGAAAGCTCAATTGGTTGGAATCTCGTAGGAGTATCATCATACTATTCATTCGTCATGTTGGTAGCTTTGATTGTTTTGGGTTAATGGTTATAAATGGCATGTAATAGGAGTTTTTATGTTAGTTGTCAATATGATGTAGTTAAAGCTTATTTTTCTATATGGCTTGATATTGGCTTATAAATGTATATATTTAAGTATGTGTTTTGATCACTTATGAATGCGTTGAAATTTAAATGGCTTCTGGTTCATTGATGTGTAAAAAAAGTGGTTAAATAGTAGGTGTGTGATGTAAGTTTAAGGTATGAAATTATGGCATTGAGTTTGAATTGATTTGGATGTTAACATGTGGTACCAATGAGGGTACATTGAATAGGCATTTAGATTAAATGATATATGTGTGTTTTGGCATGTATATGGTTTTTTGTCTATTTGGTATGTATTGGATTGTGTCAAGCCTTGGTGTGCCTTAATACTTTTGTTGATGGTTTGTATATGAAGTGTATTTATACGATGTTAGTGGTTGTGCTAACCTTTTGGAATTAGGAAGGAAATGGTTGATTGAAATGTTTTTGGAGGTGGATATTTGGTATATTTGAAGTATGTTAAATGATTGAACTTATGATGTAACAACCCATTTTTAGTCAAATCAGAACAGTGGTTTCGGGACCACAAATCTAGAGTCGAAATAATTATTTTATTATTATTTTAATGTTTATGGCATGAAAATATGATTGTGTGAAATTTTCGTTAAGAAATTTTATCGTTTGACTGTTTATTTTGATAAAAAAGGACTAAATCTCGTAAAGTGTAAAAGTGGAGTTCTATTAGCTAAAGGCATCTAATAGCCATGAAATCTTAAATTAGAGGTCCTTATGTTGTAATTATAACATTATTAAAATAAGTGGACAAAGATGGACATCATTTGGAATTTATTAATGGTTTATTATTAAGGTTAATTATGGTATTTGTAAATTAAAGTTAAAATAAGTAAAATAAAACAAAATTTCATCCATTATCATCTTCCTTAACCGAAAATACAAAGAAAGAAGAAACCATGGAAGCTATTTAGGGTTCGGCCATTGCATTGCTCAATTGTAAGTCCATTTTTGTCCCGTTTTTAATGATTTTTGTGTTTTAGAGATCATTGCAACTAGGTCTAGCTAGCCCAGGGACTATTTTGCAAAACTGTTAAAGATTTTAGATGTTACCATTGATGATTACATGAGTATTTTGATGTTTAATGATAGATTATGAATGTTTGATGATAGTTATACAAGTTTTGTTAAGTAATTTTTAGTGAAAATGCAAATTAAGGATTAAATTGTGAAATGTGGAAACTTTGTGGTTAAAATGTGAAATAAAGGAAAAATATGGGCTGCTAGGGACATAATAGTAATTCGACTACCATGGGTTGTAGTTAAATTGCATGAATTTGTGTTTTTATTAAATAAGGACTAAATTGTAGAAGTTGTGAAACGTTAGGGGCAAATATGTAAAAGTGCCTTATTGTGAATTTTTGACTGAATTGAATAGAGAGATAATTAAATAAACTAATTTTGATTACATATAGATCAAGAAAAGCAAAATTCGGATCTAGATCGGGGGAAAAACAAAGTTCTCCACTAATCGATCAATTTAGTCGTTTTTACACCCAAGGTAAGTTCGTATGTAATAAGCATTATTATAACTATGTTCTTAATGCTTTGATATTGCATAAACTTTGAATACGAGACTACGGACATGTTCAACAATGATTCGACGATGATTCGAAAAGTGTGAAATCCCGAATGAACCTTAGGAATAGATTAGGATACGAATGACATGTCATTAGGGGATTATTGTGATTATGTGATCCAGTTGCTGGTCCTGTATGTCCTACCGGTGGCTGAGTATACCGACATGTGTTGCGGTTACTTCATAGCTTGTGTGAGCAGCACCGTGTAACTACGTCTTGACCCACAGCTTGTGTGAGCAGGCTCGTTGATAGCTCTAGTGTGAGCAGTATATGTGATATGAGATTGAGTTAGCTTCTGCTATATATGTAGCACTTCGGTGCAAGTTTCTTGAGTATCCAATAGTATTCCAAATGGTTCAACGGGTAAATGAAAGATGTGGTTGAAGTATGAGATTGACACGAGATGGTACAAGTATGTACATGGACCATATAAGTTTTGAATTGAAGAAATTGAGAAGTTTGCATATAATCTTATGATTTAAATATGTGAAAGGTTTGTTTGATAATATGAGTTTTATATTGATATATTTGAATGGTTAAATTGCATATTTATGATTTCATTAAGTTTATTTCATACGAGCTTACTAAGCTATAAAGCTTACTTTGTTTATTTTTCCATGTTTTATAGTGATTTCAAAGCTAGCTCGGATTCGGGGATCGTCAAAGACTATGTCACACTACCCTACTATCACTTGGTACTTTAGAACTTTGGTATTTTGGTATATGGCATGTATAGGGACTTTGGTCATTTTGGTTTATGAATTGATGATGAATGTAGCCATTTGAGTTGGCTTGTAAATGTTCTAAGTTTGGTTTTGTATATTGCCATATAAGTTGGCTTATTTTGGTATGATTGAATAATGTATATCTATATGTGTATATGGCTTATGTGATGTTAGTTGGTATTTGGTATTTAAGGGTACTAAATGGTTATGATTTGAGTTTAGTATGTTTGTGAAATTTAGCTAAATAATGCATGTTTAGAAAATGACCATACTGATGATTTGATATAGTGAAATATGGCATGAAATTGAATGGTACATTGTGGTATTTGTGTTTTGTATTGGTTGGTAATGGAATGGCATGGATTATGCTTGGTTGGAGTTGATCTAAATGCTCATATATGTTATGCTTTGGTGCCATTGAATTTGGTGTAGGTGTGCATAAGATTGGGTGGCAAATTAGCTTGGTAAATAGCCTATTTTTGTCTACACGGGCAGAGACACAGGCGTGTGTCTCAGCCATGTGTGATACACGGTCATGTACACGGCCGTGTGTCCCTTGGTGTTGAAATAGAAACCAAGTCAATATGCTCCACACGGCCTCACACACGGGCGTGTGACTTGGCCGTGTAGTATAAGTCAGTATACCCTACAGGTTTGACACGGCCTAGCACCCGGCCTGGCACACGGGCGTGTATGGCCATTGGTAAGGCACACGGGCTAGCCACACGAGCGTGTGTGCTGGCCGTGTGACCCAAGTCAGAGAGTAACACGGGGTCGGACACGGGCTGGGACACGGCCATGTGCTCCCATTTTGAATGCCCACACGGCCTGTGACACAGGCGTGTCTTTGGCCGTGTGAGACACACGGCCGGGCCACACGAGCTTGTGTCCCCTGTTTTTGAGAAAATTTTCTAAATGTTTAAAAAGTTTCCAAAGTTATCAGTTTAGTCCCAAACCACAATGCATGTTTAGGGCCTCGTAGGCTCGTATTAGGGACAAAATGATTGGTTGTGAATGAATTCTATTTGAATTGGTTAATTTGTATGAGAAATGTATGTTTTAATGTGTGATAAGTTCGGTAATGCTCTGTAACCCTATTTTGGCATTGAATACGGGTGAGGGGTGTTACATATGATGATAAATTGATTTAGGGTAAGTGTTTGAAATGGGGTGCCTTTGAATGACATATTGGTTAGAACATATAGGATGGTTGAATTGGTTTGTTTTGTATGTGTTCAAGGTGTGTTTTGGTCATATGAATGTGTATGGGAAAGGTGTGCCATGATATGCTAGTATGGGCTTCGAAATGGCTTGTTTTAGGGACTAAATTTGGAGCACACGGGTTGTCACACAACCGAGTGCCACACACGGTTACCTCACACGGACATGTGTCATTTATATTTTAAGTGCAAGTTTCACACGGCCTAAGACAAGGTCGTGTGTCTCAAAACAGTTTGTCACACGGTTTAGCACACGACCTGCGACATGGTCGTGTGGCCCTATTTTGAATATACACACGGGCAGACAGACGAGTTAGGACACAACCGTGTTTCCCTACTTCGAATGTCCACACGGTATAAGCCATGTCACACGGCTGTGTGACCCCTGTTTTCTCAAATTTTTAGGTTTTTTCCTAATTTGTTTTTATTTATTCAAAATGATCCCCAATCATTTTTAAATTTTTTTATGGACCCGAAAGCTGGATTAAAGGCCCAAATGTGTATGTTTGCTATAATTGGAATGAGTTATTGGAAATTTATACTTAAGTTGAATTATTGTTCTATTTTGATGTTTAAGGTTCTTTTTTGTACAATAATGCTCTATAACCCTAATCCGATGACGGAGACAGGTTAGGGGTGTTACAGGAGTTCTGGAGAACTCCTATTATGGTATGTAGTGGTGGGTAGGAACATTTTTTGTTAAATTGAAATTGCATTATAGTTATAAGGATTTGCACTACTGTGAATACCGAGATATTATGATAATGAGTGAAAATGAAATATCAAAATTTCGAGTTGCTATTCAAAATGTGTTTATCCTTTAAAAAATGAGATATTATGTTGATGAAATTTATCTAATTTACCGATTGTTTTAATTGTTAATTAATTGTGGTTTATACTTTGAAGTTGATATTTTGCATGTTTGTCTACTGTTTGCACCGATTTTCTTGTGATTGACCTCACACTGAGCTTTCATATCTCACCCCCCTTATTTTTTCTTCCTTTCAAGATAACTCATAAGGTTAGGACATGGGCGCGACATTCGGAGGGCTCGACTCAGAACATTGATTTCTATATAAAAGTATTTTAGATTGATTGTTTTATAATTCTGGTTATTTGAAGCTATATTATTATTATTGTGGCATGGAATTTAATTTATGATTTTTACTTAGGTATGCTTGACATTTAAATCATTTAGGCTATTAGAATATGAATTTTTATTTAATTATGCATGAAACATGATTTTTATTAAAATTATGTTAATATCACTTTTTTGTTGCTAAATTGTAAATGTATTTTGTTAAGAAAGTAATTCGGATTTTCCACTAAGTTAGTAAACACTGTTATGATGAAGATGTTAAACTTATTTGTTTTTTTAAATCTTGTGTGTGTGTGTGTGTGTTTATTTTTTTTTTTTTTTGAAAAGGGACTAAACTTCATTCTAAAATAAACAAATGTTTTAATTAACTATTTTTAAAACTCCAATAATTCTACAAGGCCATTCATGTGGCCAATGTAATCTCCCGAATTTGGGTCTAATGTCTAGGCTGGCTTGAAAAGGTTACAGAGGGGATAAGAAGCATGTCGATAGTTGATCACTGAGTGATGATTCGAACGGTGCAAGATGACGAGTCATTTGTGGAACTCTCCGGTTGATTCTCGTGTTGCCACGTGCCCAAATTAGGATAGAGGTATAACACTCACAATATTTTGAACCTATGATCTTGAATCATTGGTTATTCCAAATATAAATATTGACATTATCTTGAAAGAGAAAGGTTGGGAATAAGAAAAATAGAAATCTAGTTCTCAAATTGTTTGAAACTTTAATTGAGTGATATTTCAGAACTCTTGATATATAGGGATATTAATTATAACTCAAGAATTTTAAAGAAACTAGCGGTTGAAAATGGATAGCAATGCAATTTTTTTAATGTTTTTAGATCGTATTCAATAAATCTGAAATTTCATATTTGTAATATTTTTTTACTATATTTACATGAATTACAATTAATAAGTATTTCCCTTTATCATAATACTTGCATGGCTCCCTATCACAGCTTTCTTAATTGTTTTTAGTTAAATTGTTAAGTATGACTCATATTTTAGTCAAATTTGAGAAATAATCTTCTAGTTAAACTCTGTTTATTTGTTTCAATCAAACTCTGATTAGATTAGATTACTTTATTATTATTTTACCTATGAAGTTAGCCTATAAATAGGCTCTTTTACAACCTTAGAAAACACACCCATTAGAGATTAGAACTCATAACACATTTAGAGAATTTTTTGTTTACGTTTTAAGGGTTTTTGTTTTCTGGTTTTCAGGGTTTAGTTTTTATCTCCATATTTTGTACTCTTCGTTCTTTTGCCATTATAGTAAAATTATTTTTTCCCGTGGTTTTTTATCCTCTTTGGAGGGGAGCTAATTCAATTTTCACATATCAGCCCGTTTAGATATGGCAGCAACAAGGTTTGAAATTGAGAAGTTCGATGGTGAAATAAATTTCAATCTGTGGCAAGTTCAAATGATGGCAATTCTAGTTCAATCCGGCTTGAAAAAGGTTGTTATCGAGAAAAAACCTGAGAATCTAAATAAAACAATATGGGAAGAGCTTGATGAAAAGGCTTTGTTTGCAATCTAGTTGTGCCTCACGAATACGGTATTGCAGGAGGTATTGATGGAGAAGACCTCATCTGCATTGTAGAAAAGTTTAGAAACTCTTTATGTGACTAAGTCCCTGGCTAACCGTTTAGTGTTGAAACAACGTCTATTTACGTTTCGCATGAATGAAGGTGAGCTTCTTAGAGATCACATCAGTCAATTCATTAATCTTTTAAATGATTTAAAGAATGTTGAGGTTCAGATTAACGATGAAGATTAGGCTATGCTATTGTTGTGCTATTTACCCCCTTCATACAAGTCTTTTAGGGAGACCTTAATTTATGGCAGAGACAAACTCCCGTTTGAAGATGTGAAGGGTCATTTGTTGAGTAGAGAAACACTCGATAGTGAATTTGGTTTGGATAGCAGGGCAGATAGGCAAGCTTCCATTTTGGTAGCATCAAAGAAGCGAGACAAAAGGTGTCGCTATTGTAAGAAGTTAGGTCACGTCAAAGCAGATTGTTATAAATTGTGAAATAAAAAGATTGTTGAGAGTAACGAGTAAGATGTAGTTGGTGCTAATTTGGTCGACGAAAGCAGTGATGATTTCTTGTTAGTGTCAACAAGTGAAAACTCCGAGCTTACGTCCGAGTGGATCCTAGATTCGAGATGTTCTTTCCATATGTGTCCCAATAGAGAATGGTTCTCAACATATAGTTTAGTTGAAGGTGGAGTTGTGTGCATGGGAAACAATTCATCCAGTAAGGTAATTGGTATTGGTACTGTTAAAATTAGGATGCATGATGGAACGATTAGGACACTCTCAGATGTCAGGTATGTACTTGATTTACGAAAGAATCTTATCTCCTTAAGTATTTTAGACTCGAAAAGATGTAGAATCAACATTGAGTCGAGCAGCATTAAGATATCTTGTGGAGCTCTCATTTTGTTAAAAGGTAAAAGGACCACCAGTCTTTATATTCTGGAAGGTGCTACAGTGGCTGGTTAAACCAGACGCCCTTCGTCCGTTACGGAGTCAAAGTCAACTCGTTTGGAGCGGAGGCAACTTGGTCATAGGAGGGAAAAAGGTATGACCGTTTCATTGAAGAGAGGTTCTCTTTTGGATGCAGGTTTTGAAAAGTCAAGGCACTGTGTTCGTGAAAATCAGACCCGGGTTAGTTTTGATTTGGCAGTGTACAAGTCGAAGGCTAGAAGTCTTCTAGTTTCTAAGCACAAATTCGACTCAGTTAATTCCCTGCATAGTTCAAGATAGGCTCATGGTGGGCTTTAGTAAAGATGGCATTGTGGAAATATGTGTCTAGGTGGAGATTTGTTAAGTATGTCTCCTATTTCAGTCAAACTTGAGAAAGATTCTTCTAGTTAAACTCTGTTTATTTATTTCAATCAAACTCTATTAGTTTAGATTATTTTATTATTATTTGACCTATGAATTTAGCCTATAAATAGGCTCTTTTACAACCTTAAAAAACACACCCATTAGAGATTAGAACTCATAACACATTTAGAGAATTTTGTGTTTACGTTTTGAGGGTTCTTTGCTATTGGGTTTTCGAGGTTTAGTTTTTATCTCCATCTTTTGTATTTTTCATTCTTTTGCCATTATAGTAAAATTATCTTTATCTGTGGTTTTTTATCCTCTTTGGAGGGGTTTTTCCACGTTAAATTTATGAATTCAATTTCTCAATTTATTCTGCTATTTTTACTTGTTCGCTACTTAATCGGGTCGATCCCCAACATAAACTATAGAATAAAATTTGAAAGTTTAAACATACTTAAAGTTTCTATACTTTTTACGCATTTAGAATTTAGTCTTTATACTTATATCTGTAAGAATTTAATTTCTCTAGTTTTGAAATTTAAAGATTCAACTCCAGTCATTAACACCATTAAAATATTTTTTAAAATTTATTGGAGTGACATTTTAAATTTTTTTTAAACACTCACATGGTAACTATGTAACAAAAAAGAAACCATTGCAATGGACATGAATTTAATAGATGATTTTAATAGTTTTAAGAACTCTTAAAAATTATATCATCATTTCAGTCAAAATAAAGGATTTGGGCTTATCAATGACACTGTAAAAGTTGAGGTATCAAATTCTGTTAAGAAATTGACGTATAAAGATTAAATATTAAATTTTAGCGTACTTAGGGACCATAATAAAAACTTGACTATTGTTATATAATTTATAGAAAAATATAGTGTCATGTCACTTTGCCACATATATTTTTACCAAGATGTTTTATAAAGAGTTGAAAAAAATCACCTTTAACCTTTCAACTACATATAACTTTTTTTTAATTCATTTTGTTCGCATACACATGATATGATAGTAAAATAATAAGATAACTATCACGTATGAGTATGTAATTTATTTGGACTAATTAATGTCATTGTAAAAGTAAAGGATCAGATTATGTAAAATTAAAATATAAATATTAAATATCAAATATGAGTATAGTAGAGAAATCAAAACTACAATTTTACCATTATCTTATAATGGCTAAAAAAGAGGGGGAAATCATGTAATTAGTTAGTCTAAATAATTAGCATTTTTAATAATTTTGATAGATGATGTGGATTTAAAAAAAAAAGACTTTATAACACCCCAAACTCGGCCCAGATGTTACGGTCAGATTATGAAGGTTACATCGTTACGTACAAACATTGTCGAAGAGATTGCGTGAAAACTTATTTTTATCTCCAAAGAATAAAGTTATTTAATTTATCAAAAACGTAGGTAACCAAAACATCGCGTGAGAGCATTTTCACAAAAACCTTATTTTATTAATTTATTAAAACAATCCTATAGCTAAACAGTAGAATTGTAAAACATCGTATCAAAATTTTTTAAAAGCTTTGTAGCCGAAAACATTTGAGAACCTTTGTCTTATAAAACTATAATGTTTTGTTTAATTATGTCGTCTTGATTTAAATTATGGTTATAAAAAGTATGATTACAAAACAAATACCAAAACCAAAGTTAAAGTCCCAAAACAAAATTAAAAGTCCAAAAAAATTACTAATTTAAATCACCATATTCAATTAACCGAGAAAACAATTCGAGCTCCAACACGCCGTCTGGTCCTAAGTCTGAAATTCACCTGGAACGAATTAAACAAATGAGTGAGCTAGAAGCCCAATGTGTGACTCGGCCCACAAAATAAAATTTTCTTATAACATACACAAATGTAAATACCAACATAGAATTTTACTTATAATGTACACATATACAAATACCATATCAAAATGTCCCATTACAAGAAACATATATCAAATCAAAATGTCATAGTTCCAAAATTATATACCAAATCAAAATGTCATAGTTCCAGAATTATATACCAGACTAGAATGTCATATTTCAGAAACATATCATATCAAAATGTCATAGTTCCAGAATTATATACCAGACCAGAATGTCATATTTCAGAAATATATCATATCAAAATGTCATATTTTCAAAAACATATCAAACCAAAATGTCATATTTTCAAAAACATATCATATCAAAATGTCATATCAGTTCAGAACAAATCCTACCCCCCATCCGCTACACACCAACTCCGTCCCACCAATCATACCAAATAGGACTAAAAGAGTCCATCCCTCCAATCACACGGAGTCGTGGTGGTATGACACTCAAAATGGTGCAATTAAGCTCCATGATAGATATTGTGGTTTAATTGCCAAAGCTGTAGTAAAAATACCTGAAAACACTTCCTCCATCATATCAAAAACCACCCAATGTGTAACATCCCAAAAACGGGGTTATTTGAAATTTCATTATTTTCTTATGTATGAACTACTGAAATATTATTTATGGAATAAGAGAGTTTAAATTAAGGCCTTGAGTTGTCTCATTTTGGTAAAAAATTCTAGTTCTTAACTTTAAAGGCAGGGAGCCTTAGCAGGAGTGTGTTATAAGAATATATGAAGGAAGTTGGGCATTAATGAGGCCTTGGTAAAGTGGCAAAGTAAGCCCACTTAAAGAGCTACATGTGACGCCACAGGGAGAGCAAGGGGAGGCTGGGTTGAGTCGCGAATTCCCCTCTTATTTTGCATTATTGTTGGACTGGCACATAGGGAGAGTTTTGCTCCCTTTAAATTCTTTTTGTTAGAGATAATTAAGGATTTTGTTAAAAGGGATATTATTAGGTTAAGTGGATTATTTGATTATTAATTGATTAATGGAGATTAATTCAAATTAATTTTGAAATAATGCAAATGTGTGGCCAAGAGAAGTTTTAGGTATTAAGCCGAATTTTGAACTCCTTGAACAAGGAGGTGTGGACGGCAAGGCTATTAGGTGATGGCCGAATGTGGGACTCCTTGGTGAAAAGGAGTTGGCTAGGAGTTGGACTCCTTGTTGCCAAGGTTGGACGGCAAGCTTGATAGGGGGGGCCGAATCCTATATAAAGCACATACCTAGCACCCTATTTTCTTTTTACTCAACTTTACACAAAGCCGAATGCCTTGGTGACTTACTTCATAAAAATTTCGGCAAGCCTACATCCCATCTTTTATTATTCTCTTTCAAGTTTTCTCAAGCCGAAAATCCTATTAACATTCACCTTTCCATTCTTTTGATCTTTAGCCGAAACTCTACCTCCTCTTCCCTACTTCCTCTTTGACATTGAAGCTTTTGGATTCCTCTCGATTGTGAAGGTGAGTTTGGCCGAATATTTATGGTTTTCTCTTCTCTATATCCTGTCGATTTCTATAAAGGGAAGTGCCGATTTCGGCAATGGTTATAAGGCCTCTAAATAAGTGGTAACCGATTTCCTCTAGGTGCTCAGGAACGTAAAGCAGTCGACTCAAAGCCGATCTCTAGAATTCGATTTTTGGGTAAGTAATGGTAAGACCTGTTTTAGTTAGTTATTTGGTATTCGTTTTAGCCGAAGGCTACTAACTCTTGAGTCTTGCCGATTCATGAAATCGAAGCGATTTGGGGAGTTAGGTGTTGCGGTTGGTGTCCAAAAGTGTGAAGGTGAGACTTTGGGTTCACAGGGAACCCCTCCCCAATAAGTTAATTAGGCCGAATAGGCCATAAGACTAATCTATAGATTTGGCCGAATATAGGGCAAGTGGATCTGTGGTGACCAACGCTTTCTTTCGGGATTTAGGACTACCATCGATATCAGGTGTGTACATACACACTTATAATAGTTAATTAAGTGTATGTTATGTGTAAATCTGCTCTATGTAGATGTGGCAATAGTACCTTAGGGGTACAAGCAAGGATCTGGTAAGTCTCTATTGTATGAGATTGATAATAATGCTTTTGGGAAGCATGGACTATTTGATACATGTGATATATGTATGATCCGTTAATAATCGCTTGATATGGGTTGATGAGAGGAGGAGGCGGTGTATTCGTCTTTGTGAGCACCGGTGCTTTGGTAGCACTGCTGTGACTATACGTCACCGAGGTTTGGTACCTCCAGAGGTTTGGTACCTCATAGCGACTTGTCCCCGTGGTTAACACCACCGTGGGTTGGCCCCACTTGAGATATGGGATCGTCGCGGTGATTTGGTATCACACGATGGGTTGGCCCCATCACCCGATTTGTGTCTACGGACACAGTGCTTTGGTAGCACATAGTGACTATATGTCACCGGTGGTTTGGCACCACCCAGTGTTTTGGTAACACATCGTGACTACGGTCACCGGTGGTTTGGTACCACGTGGGGTAGACAAAGGTGTTTGGTTGGCTAGGTTGGGTACATGATACTTTGCTTAATTAATCGTTATATGTTGTGTATGAAATGTTGTATTAACCAGGGGAAGGGTTACATATCGAGTCTTGGTGACTCACCTTCTCCTTTAACATTTTTTTTGGTGACTCGTAGATGGCGGTTGAGGAGCCGGTGGGACTCGAGGCGGCCATGCAAAGGACTTTACTTTTACAGAACTTTGAATTTAATAAATTTTATTTTGGGTTGTAATAAGGCCTCCATAAACTATAGTTGCATTTTATTTTATTTTTATGTTGGATATCGACTTAAACTATATCATTAAATTAAATTAAATCACATGTTTTTTTTGTAAACACGAGGAAGTTTAAACGTGCCATCGGGTACACTTTGAAAGCCAGTATAATAATTGGACTTAATTAAAATTCCAAATTAGATCTAAGGTTAGCTTAACAAGACAACCGAAGAAGAGAGTTTCAATGGAAGTTAAATGTTTTTACGAAAGAGTGTTCACAAGGTTTTACTTCGTAATAACTCAGATTCGGTCGTAATGTTTGGGCGGGTTTGGGTTATTCTGAATTGGTATCGAGAGCAGGTTCAAAGCTCATTTGTAGGGCCCAAGGCCCAAAAATGTTTTTAGTAGGCTTTATGGTATGATTTTACGGGTTTTTTTAGCAAAGATGGCCCGAGTCTCGGCAGACCGATCCGCCCTGTAAGTACATCTAAACCTTTGTGTGAAATATATTCTGTAGAAGGGTAGGAAGCATGGAACGTAGATAGACTTATAGGACTTGGACCCTAGGGTTAGATTACTCAAACACAACGAAGCATAAGACTTAAAGAACTAAACCAACCTATGACTTAGTCAATGAGGTAGGGTGTGGTAACCCACAGACGCATGTCTAGGATTGGATCCGGAAGAGCTTGGTATTTAAGCGATCCTCGTGACTCACCTCCTCTTCGCAGTATCCTACCTGCAGTGCGTAGCTTCGGTTCACCCTAACTCGAGAAGGCTCGGTGGTGTGGTAACCTCACGTGCGCATGTCTAGAAAGGTTCGGTGAGAGCTTGGTATTTAAGCGGTCCGCGTGACCCACCTCCTCTTCACTTGAATTACGCACAGTGCGTAGCTTTGGTTCACTACGACCGGGAGGGCTCGGTCATAGGCTAAACACAATGATTAAAACCAAAAAGGGAATCACCATGTTTTCAAAAAGAAGGAAACAACAAGCCCTAATGTTTTAAAAACGTATCCAATAACCCTCTTAAAACCCTAGAACACTTAGTATACCATGTTTTCTCGGAAAACTTGACTTGTGAAAAATTACCGAAATACCCCTAGGAGTAAAATTACCAAAATGCCACGACCCTAAAATATTGATTCAATGATTTTGCCTAAAAATTTCAACTATTTTATAAAACATTCAATAATTAGCTTTGGAAATCATCAGTAAAATATCTTGGCCCTGAAAAAAATGCGAAAATACCCTGTAGGAAAAAGACGAAAATACCCCTGGGTTAGAAATGGGCGGGAATGTCCGATGGTGAATAGGTATGGAAAGTATTAAGGAATGGATGCATGGACTTCTTTGTGTGAACTAGGATAGGAAAGCAAACATTGGTTGCTCGAAAGAATCTCGATTAAACCTCATCCATAAAACTTCTTCGCGAGTAATAAAGTGAAACAAATGCTAACGCATAAAATTTTTCTTAATCGATTAAAAGCGCGGTAGATAGAATGAGTTCTAGAGGACGTGGACGCCGTGGACGTGGTAGGGGTAGGATGACGGTGTCCGAACCCGTCCAGTCGGGACAAGGCTCGAGAAAATGAGGTACCACCGCCACCACCACCTCCTACTTTTAGAGAGTGAGGAGCCGGAGCGCACCGGTGGCGAATCGTATCTCATAAGGCGTGTGTTGCAGTCTTGGAGATGGTGGTCGGGCTGGTGGAAATGTTGGAGCTCGGAAATCTGTCCCCGAGGCGACTCGATCTAACGGAGCGGAGGTATTCGAGTGTGTGTCGAGTGGCACCAGTCTGTGGAATCATGGCTAGAGTCAACCGAGAGGATCATGGATGACCTTGACTGATGAAGAAGAGAAAGGTGAAAGGCGTGTGTCGCTTCTAAAGGATGAAAGCGATCGATGGTGGCTTACGGTTCGAGATGGGGCTACACACCGATGATTTGACTTGGGAGTATTTTGAACCGCCTATCGAGAAAAAGTATGTGGGCACTAGCTACACCGACGCCACAGAGAAAGGCTTTTTCGGGATTAGTTCAGGAACTAAGTCCGTGTGTCGGAATATGAGGCGGAATTTTTAAGGCTAAGTAGGTATGCGAGAGGCATAGTGGCTCACGAACATGAGCGCTTGTGTCCGCTTTGAGGATGGACTCGAGATGATTTAAGGTTCTTGATTGCCCCACAGCGAGTTCGTGAGTTCTCATCCCTAGTGGAGAAGGCTAAGGTAGCCGAGGGGATCAAGGAGGTGTGAGGCGAATTATAGTAAGAACAATCAGAAGAGAAGTTTTGGGTCATTTGGATCAAGCGGTAGTACTCGAGAAAAGGCTAGGCCAAGTGGGCCCAATCAGTGACAAGGCCCACAACCGCTAATCGAGGCCGACTCGGTGCAATCGCGTGGGAAGACCCATTGGGGAGGTTGTTGGGCGGTGATAAAGGATGCTTTGAGTGTGGGTCTTTGGAGCATCGCGTCGAGATTGTCCCCAAAGCTAGCTAAGAAGCGAGCGGAAGAAGGGCGTAACCGTGCACAAGATAGAAATGTAGGACCACGGAGGGTCGTGGTAATGGTAGAGAAACAACGGTCCCAACCGAGGTCGTGGAACTCAAGGCAGAGGTTCGGGCAACACAGAGGCTAGGCGGCTGGCTTAGTCTATGCGGCAAGGTGTCGCGAAGAAGGTGACGCACCGGATGTCATAACCAGATGCGTTTTTAATTTTTGGTTTTCCTTATGTTGCATTGATTGATGTGGGCTCGACACACTGCGTACATTGCTAGTAATGTGGTAGGAACTATGGACCTAGACTCAAAGCGCTTCTAGGGAGATGACCGTAGTTAGCCCCTTAGGTCACTCCGTAGTCGTAGATAAACTCTATAGAGGCGTACCCTAGAACTTCAAGGGGTAGTGTTTGTAGCCGATCTAATGGAACTACCATTTGGAGAGTTCGATTTGATCCTTGGCATGGATTGGTTGGTTAAGTACCAAGCAAGGTTGACTCTGTGACCAAGCGCATGGTTCTTAAGACGGCGGAAGGTGATGAAGTGGTTATGATAGGAGATCGAAGGAATTATCTATCCAATGTAGTGACCGCCTTAAAGGTGAAAAGATGGTCAAGAAGGGTTGTGAGGCGTATTTGGTTCAAATCTATGCTTTGGAAGCTAAGGAGTTGGAAGTTGAAAAGGTCCGAACGGTTGGGGAATTTCTTTGATGTGTTCCCAGAAGAACTTAGGGTTTGCCTCCGGATCGGGAAGTCGTCGGTATAGACTTGCTACAGAACGGCACTGTGTCCATAGCACCATACCGAATGGCACCAAAGGAATTGGTGGAGCTAAAGGCTCAAATTCAGGAGCTCTTGGATAGGGGTTTATACGACCAAGTATATCTCGTGGGAGCGCTGTGTTGTTTGTCAAGAAGAAGAAGGGCGGTTCTATGCGGATGTGCATCGACTACCGTCGATTAAATAAGTTGACGATCAAGAACAAGTATCCGTTGCCTCGGATTGGCGACTTGTTCGATCAAGCTGAAGGGTGCCTCGGTGTTCTCGAAGATAGACCTTAGGTCGGAGTTATCATCAACTTAAGGTAAAGGAGGTGATGTTCACAAAGCGGCATTCGAACTCGGTATGGGCATTTTGAGTTCTTGGTAATGCCATTTGGGTTGACTAATGCGCCGGCGGCATTCATGGACTTGATGAGCAGTATTCCAAAGATACTTGGACGATTCGTGTCGTGGTATTCATAGACGACATATTGGTTTATTCAAGGACGAAGAGGAGCATGACAAGCATTTACGGATAGTTACGCAAGTATTGAGGAGAAGCGGTTGTATGCCAAATTTAGTAAGTGTGAATTTTGGCTTAGGGAAGTGGCTTTCTTAGGTCATGTAGTGTCGGTAGAAGGAATTAGGGTAGACCCCGCAAGATTGAGGCGGTATTGGAGTGGAAACCACCTAGGACGGTGCATTTGAAATACGAAGTTTTCGGGTTTAGCGCAGATACTATCGGAGATTCGTGGAAGGATTCTCTCTAATAGCAGCGCCGTTGACTAAGTTGTTAAGGAAGGGTGTCCCGTTTGTATGGACGGAAAAGCGGCAAGAAAGCTTTGATAAGCTAAGGAAGATTTTGTGGAAGCTCGGTTTTGGTGCAACTCAAGCGTGAGAAAGTTATTCACGATCTATTGTGATGCATCTCACACCGGTTTGGGGTGTGTGTTGATGCAAGATGGGAAGGTAGTAGCCTATGCATCCCGTCGATTAAGATCGCATGAGGTTAACTACCCAACTCACGACTTAGAGTTAGCGGTGCGTCTTCGCTCTGAAGATATGGAGACATTACCTGTATGGAGAGAAGTCGATGGTCTACACGGATCACAAAAGCTTGAGGTATCTTCTGACTCAGAAGGATCTGAATCTGAGACAGCGTCGATGGATTGAACTACTAAAGGACTACGACTGTTCAATTGAATACCATCCGGGTAAGGCTAATGTAGTAGCCGACGCATTGAGCGGAAGGTGGTAGCGGACTTAAGAGCGATGTTCGCTCGGTTAAGTCTATATGACGATGGGAGTCTTTTGGCAGAACTTCAAGTTAAGCCGACATGGATTGAGGAGATTAAGGGAAAGCAGTTAGTGGATGAAGGCTTGAGTTCGAAGAGGGTACAAGTTCAAGACGGTGGTTTGGAAGGGTACAGTCTGACTAGTGAAGGAGCGCTTTGTTTTCAAGGACGAGTATGTATGCCAAAAGATACGGATTTAAGGCAGAAAATTCTCCAAGATGCACATAGCAGCCCATACGCTATGCACCCTGGAGGAAGCAAAATGTATGGAGATTTGCGGAAACAGTTTTGGTGGCCGGGGTTGAAGCGTGAGATAACGGAGTTCGTAGGAAAGTGTCTGACGTGTCAGCAGGTTAAGGCTGAACATCAGTCACCATCGGGACTACTTCAACCGATAAAGATCCCTCAATGGAAATGGGAGAGGATCACCATGGATTTTGTTAGTGGGCTACCCCTTACGCCCACTAAGAAGGATGCAGTTTGGGTAATTGTGGATCGCCTAACTAAGTCAGCTCACTTCATGCCGGTGAGAATGGATTACTCACTTCAGAAGCTAGCAAGGTTATATGTGGCTGAGATAGTCAGATTGCATGGTGTGCCAATGTCGATTATCTCGGATAGGGATCCGAGGTTCACGTCGAGGTTTTGGAAAGCGTTGCATCAAGCTTTGGGTACACGGTTAGATTTCAGTACGGCTTTCCATCCACGATCGCGGACGATCGGAAAGGGTGATACAAATTTTAGAAGACATGTTAAGAGGTTGTGTCTTGGATTTCAGTGGTAGTTGGGAGGAGTACCTACCATTAGCGGAATTCGCTTATAACAATAGTTATCAGCGAGTATTCAAATGGCTCCATACGAGGCCCTATATGGACGAAAGTGCCGTACTCCTACGTGTTGGACGGAGTTGGGAGAAAGACAAGTTACAGGTCCAGAATCGTAACCGAGACGGAAGACAAAGTCAAGGTGATTCGGTCTCGTCTCAAGGAAGCATCGGATAGGCAAAAGTCTTATGCCGATCTCAAGCGCAAGGAAATGGAGTATCTTTGTGGGAGACAAGGTCTTTACGAAAGTGTCGCCTTGGAAAAAGGTGTTGAGATTTGGACGGAAAGGAAGTTAAGCCCAAGGTTCATTGGGCCATATCTTGTTTGTGAAGCGAATAGGACCGGTGGCTTATCGGCTAGAGTTGCCGGCGGAATCGAGTCGATTCATGGCGTCTTTCACGTGTCAATCTTTGAGACGGTATCGGTCGAGATCCGCCATGACGTTGTGCGAGAGCAAAAATCGAAGTGAATCAGATTTATCTTTTGAAGAGGAGCCAGTTCGGATCTTAGACCAAGAGATGAGAAAGTTCTACGTAGGAAGTGAGTGCCCTTGGTGAAGGTCTTTGTGGCGGAACCATGGTATAGAGGAAGCTACGTGGGAACCCGAGGATGTAATGAGGCAGCAATACCCCCACCTTTTCTAGTTAAGGAATTTCGAGGACGAAATTTATTTTAAGGGGGTAGAAGCTGTAACATCCCAAAGCGGGGTTATTTGAAATTTCATTATTTTCTTATGTATGAACTCTGAAATATTATTTATGGAATAAGAGAGTTTAAATTAAGGCCTTGAGTTGTCTCATTTTGGTAAAAAATTCTAGTTCTTAACTTTAAAGGCAGGGAGCCTTAGCAGGAGTGTGTTATAAGAATATATGAAGGAAGTTGGGCATTAATGAGGCCTTGGTAAAGTGGCAAAGTAAGCCCACTTAAAGAGCTACATGTGACGCCACAGGGAGAGCAAGGGAGGCTGGGTTCGAGTCGCGAATTCCCCTCTTATTTTGCATTATTGTTGGACGGCACATAGGGAGAGTTTTGCTCCCTTTAAATTCTTTTTTGTTAGAGATAATTAAGGATTTTGTTAAAAAGGGATATTATTAGGTTAAGTGGATTATTTGATTATTAATTGATTAATGGAGATTAATTCAAATTAATTTTCAAATAATGCAAATGTGTGGCCAAGAGAAGTTTTAGGTATTAAGCCGAATTTTGAACTCCTTGAACAAGGAGGTGTGGACGGCAAGGCTATTAGGTGATGGCCGAATGTGGGACTCCTTGGTGAAAAGGAGTTGGCTAGGAGTTGGACTCCTTGTTGCCAAGGTTGGACGGCAAGCTTGATAGGGGGGGGGCCGAATCCTATATAAAGCACATACCTAGCACCCTATTTTCTTTTTACTCAACTTTACACAAAGCCGAATGCCTTGGTGACTTACTTCATAAAAATTTCGGCAAGCCTACATCCCATCTTTTATTATTCTCTTTCAAGTTTTCTCAAGCCGAAAATCCTATTAACATTCACCTTTCCATTCTTTTGATCTTTAGCCGAAACTCTACCTCCTCTTCCCTACTTCCTCTTTGACATTGAAGCTTTTGGATTCCTCTCGATTGTGAAGGTGAGTTTGGCGAATATTTATGGTTTCTCTTCTCTATATCTGTCGATTTCTATAAAGGGAAGTGCCGATTTCGGCAATGGTTATAAGGCCTCTAAATAAGTGGTAACCGATTTCCTCTAGGTGCTCAGGAACGTAAAGCAGTCGACTCAAAGCCGATCTCTAGAATTCGATTTTTGGGTAAGTAATGGTAAGACCTGTTTTAGTTAGTTATTTGGTATTCGTTTTAGCCGAAGGCTACTAACTCTTTGAGTGCCGATTCATGAAATCAGAAGCAGATTTGGGGGAGTTAGGTGTTGCGGTTGGTGTCCAAAAGTGTGAAGGTGAGACTTTGGGTTCACAGGGAACCCCTCCCCAATAAGTTAATTAGGCCGAATAGGCCATAAGACTAATCTATAGATTTGGCCGAATATAGGGCAAGTGGATCTGTGGTGACCAACGCTTTCTTTCGGGATTTAGGACTACCATCGATATCAGGTGTGTACATACACACTTATAATAGTTAATTAAGTGTATGTTATGTGTAAATCTGCTCTCTATGTAGATGTGGCAATAGTACCTTAGGGGTACAAGCAAGGATCTGGTAAGTCTCTATTGTATGAGATTGATAATAATGCTTTTGGGAAGCATGGACTATTTGATACATGTGATATATGTATGATCTGTTAATAAGCGCTTGATATGGGTTGATGAGAGGAGAGGCGGTGTATTCGTGGTCTTGTGAGCACCCGGTGCTTTGGTAGCACCTGCTGTGACTATACGTCACGAGAGGTTTGGTACCTCAGAGGTTTGGTACCTCATAGCGACTTGTCCACGTGGTTAACACCACCGTGGGTTGGCCCCACTTGAGATATGGGATAAATCGCGGTGATTTGGTATCACACGATGGGTTGGCCCCATCACCCGATTTGTGTCTACGGACACGGTGCTTTGGTAGCACATAGTGACTATATGTCACGGTGGTTTGGCACCACCGGTGTTTTGGTAACACATCGTGACTACGGTCACCAGTGGTTTGGTACCACGTGGGGTAGACAAAGGTGTTTGGTTGGCTAGGTTGGGTACATGATACTTTGCTTAATTAACCTGTTATATGTTGTGTATGAAATGTTGTATTAACCGGGGGAAGGGTTACATACTGAGTCTTGGTGACTCACCTTCTCCTTTAACATTTTTTTCAGGTGACTCGTAGATGGCGGTTGAGGAGCCGGTGGGACTCGAGGCGGCCATGCAAAGGACTTTACTTTACAGAACTTTGAATTTAATAAATTTTATTTTGGGTTGTAATAAGGCCTCCATAAACTATAGTTGCATTTTATTTTATTTTTATGTTGGATATCGACTTAAACTATATCATTAAATTAAATTAAATCACATGTTTTTTTTTGTAAACACGAGGAAGTTTAAACGTGCCATCGGGTACACTTGAAACTGGTATAATAATTGGACTTAATTAAAATTCCAAATTAGATCTAAGGTTAGCTTAACAAGACAACCGAAGAAGAGAGTTTCCAATGGAAGTTAAATGTTTTTCTGAAAGAGTGTTCACAAGGTTTTACTTCGTAATAACTCAGATTCGGTCGTAATGTTTGGGCCGGGTTTGGGTTGTTACACAATGCACATGTACTGTAACATCCCAAAAATTAGGGGTTTGTGATTTTTGTATATTGCATGTGTTGAGCTTGTCTAGCTAGTTAGTTGGATTTGTTTAGGGGTTCTAGAGAGGCCTGGGTCTGAGTCCAAGCCCTGGAAAAATTTTGGTTTTTGGCCCTTTAGTGGAGAGGGCTATTGGAAACAGGACTTAAGTATAATTGAATGTGTTTTGCTAACACAAGTGAGCTAGTGGCAAGATGGTGTGGCGTCACAATGGAAGCAAGGGGGAGTGGAGTTCGAATCCCACAAACTACATATAGAAGCATTTATTTTATGCTTTGGGAGAGGAGGAAGCAGAGTTGGGATCAAACTCTACAAGGTGGATGGGAGACTTGGTCAATCAATTTGAATGGAAGGCCAAGAGTGATTCAAGGAGCGAATGGTGGAGGAAATCGTGGGATTCAAGTGGGGGAAGAGCTGGCCGAATGTGGGGAGGTTGATTATGGAAATTCAGCCAAAGGGTGGCATTTTTGGGGAGTACTTTCTTTTTTTTTCGGTTGGTGTTAGTGTGAGAGTGCCGAAAGTCCTCTAGTGCTTCCAAGGGATTTTGCATTTTGGTATACTTGCTAGCATTTCAATTCTTTTCTTCTCATTGCTCCTCTACCGAATCCTTAGTCTTCTCTTGACTCCTCCTTTTCTTTTCATTAGTATTTTACTGCCAAATTCCGTCTTCCTTCGGTTCTTCTTTTGGTCGACTGCACCATTTTCTTTGTCACTTATTTTCTCTTCCTCTCTCTTTGTTTAGCTAAGCCGAATCCAATCTCCTCTCTTCCTCTTGTGGTTTTCTTTTTGTGCCCTTCTAGTTGGCCGAACCTATCTTCTTCTTAGCCTTCATTACTTCTATTTTCTTTTAAGTTGATCAAACCGAGATCAATATCATCTTACCTATCTTTTATAGTCACATCTCTCAGGACCATATTCAAGGAAAGGTCTTCTGCCGAATCTAAGGGTAAGTGGATTGGTTTTCTTTCAATCTTTTCGTGGGCGGAGGTTGTCATTGTGGCTAGTGCCAAATCTTCCCCATCCTTTGTGGTCTGATATGGTTGGTATGTAGGTTCACTCGAGGTGTGGAGGGGACAAGCGTTTTGAGGCAGGCATTTCGTACTCATAGCCTTAATTCGGTAAGTGTACTCAATGTGCTTTATCAAGGTGGACTTGAACCACATGTTTACTCTGTCTCTTTTTAAGAAGGGGTTTATATCACAGAGTTCATTCAAGGGTTCGTATCCCTCGTTGGAAATCGAAAAGGCTTAGCCGCTCGGGAAATCAAGGTAGGAGTAAGTGTGGTTTCGGCTTGTGGAATATTTGAAGAACAACTCTCTTAATCGTCGGACTAATCATTGTTCTTGTCTTACATAGGATCGGTGTTAGGGGATTTGCGGCACACTCGCAACCCAGGTGTGTGTAATCTCACACCCCTGCTTAATCTATTACTGCCATAATCTGCAAGTCGGCTAGAAGTCGAAATACTATAAGTCGGAATACCGGCTATTGAGATCACTCGAGCGTGCGAGCGCTCGTAGTGGAAAACCTAGCCATTAGTGAGGGCGGTAGACATTGAGAGTGTCACGAATGCTCTCGTGAAACTGAGGCCATAACGGGCCTTGTCGAGCTAAGGTGGGCTAAATCGGCCTAACGGGTTATTGGGCCCATACGAGCGAAAACGATGAAAAATGTAAATTGATCGATGTGACTGCGAAGTTCACAGAATCGCGGCTAAAAACGAACGAAATGGGCCACACGAGCGTGTGGGCCCGAATGGGAAAATATTGGGTTTTAGGCCAATAATACTATACTGACCGGAAATGGAAACTGAGTCGCTCAAGGCGACATTCGGCCTTGGGAAAGGCCATTGTAGGTGTAAAATTACTGAAATACCCTCAGTGGGTAGATTACTGAAATACCCTCAGTGGGTAAATTACCGAAATACCCTTAAAGGGTGAAATTACTGAAATGTCCTCGTTGGGTGAAATTACTAGAATACCCCTGAGGGGTAAATTACCGTTTTACCCTACCGACCAAATTACCTTTATACCCCTAGGGGGTAGATTTAGTATGTTTATGTAACTGTTTAATTATTATGATGGTAAATTGTTGCATACATCTGGATTAATATGTCACGACATGTTGCATTGGGTTGGAGTTATGTATGTGGAGGAAATCTTTGTCTTGGTGGTTATGCCACGTTATATCGGTCGGTGGCTCGCCACGATATATCGATTTTAGTGGCTCAAACGCACGATATCGTCTTGGCGGCTTTGTTGCGTTGATATTGGCAGCCCGGTTACGTTCTTGGTGTGTAGAGCTGGGTGGGTTGACTTGGTCCCCACAGGTGTGTAGGGTTGGTACGGGTGGTCTGTTGGTTGGATTGGGCTAGGCTGCATTTTTATCGAATTACCATAATTGTGGGGCTTAGGCCCGAACTGATACTGCATGGGCTTGAGCCCAGACTGTGACTGTAACTGGGATTACACACTGAGTTCTTGTAACTCACCCTTTTCCTTAATTGTGTAGGTAATCCCCAGCCTTAGAGGATTTGGAGCCGCGAGGGACTCGGAGGTGGCCACACGTACCGCATGTTTTAAGGGTGAACTTAGTATTTTAATTTGGGATTACTTTGCTTTTAATTATTGGGTTTTTTAATTGTTGTAATAATGCCATTGGAATTGTTTTGACTTTTATTTGGGGATTTCTTTAAACACTGCAAATTTAATCAACACGGGGTTTTCAAAACGATAAACAATTGGTTTTCAAATATCATGCATTCGTAGTTATTAAGACCAAACTTCTGTAACTGACATAGTTTTTAATAAACAAGATAATACGTGCATTTTTTTTTGAAAGTGTATTAAAACGAGTAAACTTCTTTTGTGAATAAGCAACAAGAAACAAAATTTTGAAAGTTTAAGTTAGAATTTGATAATGTGTTTTTTAACAGTCATGAGGTTTTAAACATCACCTGATGTGGCACGTTAGTTCCAGTCGTAATGTTTAGGCCGGGTTTAGAGTGTTACATTTAGTGGTATCAGAGCCAGGTTTGCAAAAACTCAGTTGTGGAATGGGTTTTGAAAATGTTTCAAATTTGTTTAAAGTCTGGTTTAGAAAAGTAGTATCACTGAACGTGTGGCACACCGAGACCCTGGCATCCGAATCCGTAAGTTTCTTTACTCTATACTTGATTATATGATGAAATGACTGTAGTGAGAAACTACTAGAGATAGTGGTAGTACACTGAAACTTTTAGTTATAGAAACTAAGACTATAGAGACTAAAATGGTAGTAAACTTGATCTGCGAAACCAACTTTTATAACTGTTTTTCATAAAACACTTGTTAATAGTCATGGGAACTATAAGCTGATTCATAAAACTCATAAACATATTAATACGTTACATCGAGATGAGTACAAGAGGTCGCAGAGGGGTACACGTTGCCATGGTAGAGGTCGAGGTGCTAGGGCTGGGTCCTCAGCGTCAGGACATATGCCTGAAAGGGAAGCACCGACATCACCCGTGATTGAAACAGGGTCTCATGACCGAGTCGGAGGGGATGATGCTTTGTCCCAAGAGATGCTACGGATTCTAGAACGGGTTGCTGGAGCGAGTACTGGGTCGGTAGCCCGAGGATAAATTTTTGAGCGACTCCGGTCAAACGGGGCTAAAATCTTTAGGGCATCTCTAATGTAGCCCCGAATGTAGCAGAATACTGGTTAGAGGCGATCGGGCGGATCATGGATGACCTGGACCGCACAGTGGAGCGAAAGCTGAAAAGGGCAGTGTCCCTACTGCGAGATGAGGCATACCAGTGGTGGCTCACTGTGAGGGAAGGCACACAGGCAGACCGATTAACATGGGATTTTTTTAAAACGGCCTTCCAAGGGAAGTATGTCGGGGCTAGTTATGTGGACGCCTAGAGAAAGGAATTCTTGAATCTGGTTCAGGGGAATAAATCTGTGGCGGAGTATGAGGCAGAGTTTCTGCGCTTGAGCCGGTACGCTCGGGGTATAGTTGCAACAGAATATGAGCGATGCGTGCGGTTTGAGGATGGACTTCAGAACGAGTTGCGAGTACTGATAGCCCCGCAGAGGGAAAGAGATTTCGCTGCTCTGGTGGAGAAGGCTAAGATTTTCGAGGATGTGAAACGCTCTGAGCGTCAAAACTTTGGCAAGGAAAGGGTAAGAGAGATTTTAGGCCTTCCAGTTCTTCTGATAGATTTCATAAGAGGCCTAGATTTGATGGGCAGTTGGCCGAATCAAGTTCATTTTGTTGGCGGGTGCATCATGACCTTGCACAAGATGTGCGGGTTATCTCATCAGGGTGAATGTTGGAAGAGAACTGGGGCGTGCTTCAGATGTGGGTCAAGACACCACAGAGTTAAAGACTGTACGCAGAAATCGGGTCTGATGCCAGTTGCGGGTCAGGGATATGTTCAGCCAGAGAGAGGTGGTCAACAGCCACTGAGAGGCCGTGGTCCAGCCCGAGGAGGAAATGGGTTTGGACGGGGTCGTGGAGCACCGAGCAAAGGTGCTGGTAATACAGATGTGAGACAGCCAGGGTTGGTTTATGCTGCTCAGCATCGAGAGGATGGTGACGCATCTGATGTCATAACTGGTACGTTCCTTATTCATGATGTACCATGTTTTGCTTTAATTGATATTTGGTCGACGCACTCGTATGTTGCATGTAATGTGTCTGGAACTTTGGATATACAATTCGAACTTACTGATAAAGAAATGTTGGTGATTAGTCCTTTAGGAAAGTCTGTTGTAGTAAATAAGCTGTTTAGAGATGTGCCTCTAGAGGTTCAAGGGGGTAGTCTTTTCGGCAGACTTGATGGAATTATCGTTTGGCGAATTTGATCTCATTCTTGGCATGGACTGGTTAGTGAAACATCGTGCGAATTTGGATTGCGCGGCTGAACATATGGTATTGAAGTCTTCAGAGGATGAGGAAGTGATTGTGATAGGGGAGCGAATTGATTATCTATCCAACGTAATCTCAGCGTTAAGGGCCGAGAAGCTGGTTCGCAAGGGTTGCGAGGCGTTCCTAGCTTATGTCAACATGACTGATGTTAAGGGTTTATCTGTTGGGGATGTCAGGACAGTAAGGGAGTATCCGGACGTATTCCCTGAGGAGCTTCCGGGGTTGCCACCAAATCGTGAGGTCGAATTTGACATTGAGCTCTTACCGAGAACGGCTCCGGAGTCCATCGCCCCTTATAGGATGGCATCGAAGGAGCTGGTGGAATTAAAGGCTCAGATCCAAGACCTTTTGGATCGAGGTTTTATCCGACCGAGTGTGTCTCCATGGGGAGCACCGGTATTATTCGTAAAGAAGAAGGATGGCTCAATGTGCATGTGTATTGACTACCGTCAGCTGGACAAGTTAACGATTAAGAACAAATACCCGCTACCAAGGATAGACGATCTGTTTGATAAGCTGCGATGAGCTTCATTTTTCTCTAAAATAGATCTAAGATTAGGGTATCATCAGCTAAGGGTCAAGGAGGCAGATATATATAAGACGGCATTCTAAACTCGTTATAGGCATTACGAGTTTCTGGTTGTGCCGTTCGGATTAATGAATGCACCAGCTGCTTTCATGGATATGATGAACCGGGTCTTCCAGCCCTACCTAGACCGGTTCGTGGTGGTATTCATAGATGATATTTTGGTGTATTCAAGAACTGAAGAGGAGCATGATTCACATCTTCGGGTTGTTCTGCAGATATTGAGAGAAAAGTAACTTTATGCCAAATTCAGCAAGTGCGAGTTCTAGCTGAAGGAAGTGACATTTTTGGGGCATGTCGTATCTACCGAGGGGATTAAGGTTGATCCTCAGAAAGTTGAGGCCGTATTGGATTAGAAGCCACCAAAGATAGTATCAGAGATTCGAAGTTTTCTGGGTCTAGCCGGGTACTACAGACGGTTCGTTGAGGGGTTTTCATTAATTGCTGCACCCCTAACTAAGTTACTGCGTAAGGGGGTACCGTTTGTTTGGGCGGATAAACAGCAAGAGAGTTTTGAGAAGTTGAAAAAGATTCTGACTGAAGCTCCAGTATTAATACAGCCAGAGGCTGGAAAAAAATTCGTTGTCTTTTGTGATGAGTCACACACGGGTTTGGGTTGTGTGCTGATGCAGGAGGGGAAGGTGGTGGCGTATGCATCTCGTCAACTTAGGCCACACGAGGTGAACTACGCCACTCATGACTTGGAATTAGCCGCGGTGGTGTTTGCACTAAAGATATGGAGACATTATTTGTATGGAGAAAAGTCGATCATTTACACCGACCATAAGAGTCTTAAGTATCTCCTTACCCAAAAGGAGTTGAATCTTATGCAACAAAGATGGATAGAGTTGCTAAAGAACTATGATTTCTTGATTGAGTATCATCTGGAAAGAGCTAACGTGGTGGCAGATGCACTGAGTCGCAAGGTGGTATCTGATCTGAGAGCAATGTTTGCTCGTCTCAGCCTATTTGAGGATAGTTTGTTGGCAGAATTGCAAGTAAAACCAACATGGATGAGCCAGATTAAAGAGAAGCAGATGTTGGATGAGTCGTTGGTTTCTCGTTTCCAACAGGTGAAGAAAGGAGAGACTGAGGATTTTGAGCTGAATAGTGAAGGGATGTTATGTTTCCGTGGAAGAGTGTGTGTACCTACGGACTCTGAGTTAAGACATTTGATTCTGCGGGAGGCGCATAGTAGCCCATACGCTATGCATCCCGGTGGAAACAAGTTATACCGAGATCTACGTGAACTGTATTGGTGGCCAGGACTTAAGCGTGAGGTGACTGATTTTGTAAGTAAGTGTTTGACATGCCAGCAAGTGAAGGCTGAGCATCAACTACCTTCGGGACTGCTGCAACCTATAAAGATTCCACTCTGGAAGTGGGAGAGGATAACAATGGATTTCGTTAGTGGGTTACCCCTGACGCCTACTAAGAAAGATTCGATGTGGGTAATTGTTGACCGGCTGACTAAATTTGCCCACTTCATACCGGTTCGCACCGATTACTCTTTACAGAAATTGGCCAAGTTGTACGTGGTAGAAATTGTGAGGCTACATGAGGTACCAGTGTCTATCATCTCAGACAGGAACCCTAGATTCACATCTCGGTTCTGGAGAGTGTTACATGAAGCTCTGGGTACAAGGTTAGATTTTAGCACATCGTTTCATCCGCAGACTGATGGTCAATCAGAGAGGGTAATCAAGATTTTGGAAGACATGTTAAGAAGCTGTGTGAATGATTTCAAAGGTAGTTGGGAGGACTATTTACCGTTGGCAGAATTTGCCTACAACAATAGCTACCAATCTAGTATTCAAATGGCACAATACGAGGCATTATATGGACGTAGGTGTCGTACCCCTACCTGCTGGACAGAATTGGGTGAGCGGCGACTGTTGGGTCCAGAGTTAATTTTAGATATTGAGGAGAAAGTAAAATTGATTCGGGGTCAGTTAAAGGAAACATCTGATAGATAGAAGTCGTATGTTGACTTAAAGCGCAAAGAGATAGAGTTCTCTGTGGGGGATTATGTCTTCTTGAAGGTCTCACCGTGGAAAAAGATTCTGAGATTTGGACGGAAGGGCAAGTTGAGCCTCAGATTCGTTAGACCTTACCGTGTGTTAAGACGTGTTGGACCGATCGCCTATCAGCTTGAGCTGCCCCCTGAGTTGAACCGAATACATGACGTATTCCACGTCTATATCCTGAAACGCTACCGTTCGAATCCTTCTCATATAGTGCCAGTGGAAGAAATTGAGGTAAGACCTGATCTGACATTTGAAGAGGAACCGATGCAGATTGTGGATACTGATGTTAAAGTGTTGAGGAGAAAATCCGTTCCGTTAGTCAAAGTGTTGTGGTGTAATCACGGTTCAGAGGAAGCCACGTGGGAGCCTGAGGAGGCAATGCGACATCAATACCCTCAACTCTTTTGATCAGGTAAATTTCGAGGCCGAAATTTCTTTAAGGGGGTAGAATTGTAACATCCCAAAAATTAGGGGTTTGTGATTTTTGTATATTGCATGTGTTGAGCTTGTCTAGCTAGTTATTTGGAAGTGTTTAGGGGTTCTAGGGAGGCCTGGGTTCGAGTCCAAGCCCTGGAAAAAAAATTGGTTTTTCTTCCTTTAGTGGAGAGGGCTATTGGAAACAGGACTTAAGTATAATTGAATGTGTTTTGCTAACACAAGTAAGCTAGTGGCAAGATGGTGTGGCGTCACAAGGGAAACAAGGGGGAGTGGAGTTCGAATCCCACAACCTGAATATAGAAGCATTTATTTTATGCTTTGGGAGAGGAGGAAGCAGAGTTGGGATCAAACTCTACAAGGTGGATGGGAGACTTGGTCAATCAATTTGAATGGAAGGCCAAGAGTGATTCAAGGAGAGAATGGTGGAGGAAATCGTGGGATTCAAGTGGGGGAAGAGTTGGCCGAATGTGGGGAGGTTGATTAGGGAAATTCGGCCAAAGGGTGGCATTTTTGGGGACTGCTTTCTTTTTTTTTTCGATTGGTGTTAGTGTGAGAGTGCCGAAAGTCCTCTAGTGCTTCCAAAGGATTTTGCATTTTGGTATACTTGGTAGCATTTCAAGTCTTTTCTTCTCATTGCTCCTCTACCGAATCCTTAGTCTTCTCTTGACTCCTCTTTTTCTTTTCATTAGTATTTTTCTGTCAAATTCTGTCTTCCTTTGGTTCTTCTTTTGGTCAACTGTACCATTTTCTTTGTCACTTATTTTCTCTTCCTCTCTCTTTGTTTAGCTAAGCCGAATCCAATCTCCACTCTTCCTCTTGTGGTTTTCTTTTTGTGCCCTTCTTGTTGGCCGAACCTATCTTCTTCTTAGCCTTCATTACTTCCATTGTCTTTTAAGTTGATCAAACCGAGATCAATATCATCTTACCTATCTTTTATAGTCACATCTCTGGGACCATATTCAAGGAAGGCTGTCTTGCCGAATCTAAGGGTAAGTGGATTGGTTTTATTTCAATCTTTTCTTGGGCGGAGGTTGTCATTGTGGCTAGTGCCAAATCTTCCCCATCCTTTATGGTCTGATATGGTTGGTATGTAGGTTCACTCGAGGTGTAGAGGGGACAAGCGTTTTGAGGCAGGCATTTCATACTCATAGCCTTAATTCGGTAAGTGTACTCAATGTGCTTTATCAAGGGTGGACTTGAACCACATGTTTACTCTGTCTCTTTTTAAGAAGGGGTTTATATCGCAGAGTTCATTCAAGGGTTCGTATCCCTCGCTGGAAATCGAAAAGGCTTAGCCGCTCGGGAAATCAAGGTAGGAGTAAGTGTGGTTTCGGCTTGTGGAATATTTGAAGAACAACTCTCTTAATCGTTGGACTAATCATTGTTCTTGTCTTACATAGGATCGGTGTTAGGGGATTTGCGTCACACTCGCAACCCAGGTGTGTGTAATCTCACACCCCTGCTTAATCTATTACTGCTATAATCTGCAAGTCGGCTAGAAGCCGAAATACTGTAAGCCAGAATACCGGCTATTGAGATCACTCGAGCGTGCGAGCGCTCGTAGTGGAAAACCTAGCCATTAGTGAGGGCGGTAGACGTTGAGAGTGTCACAAACGCTCTCGTGAAACTAAGGCCATAACGGGCCTTTCGAGCTAAGGTGGGCTAAATGGGCCCAACGGGTTAATGGGCCCATGCGAGCAAAAACGATGAAAAATGTAAATTGATCGATGCGACTGCGAAGTCCGTAGAATTGCAGCTGAAAACGAACGGAATGGGCCAAAATCGGGTTTTAGGCCAATAACACTGTACTGACTGGAAATGGAAACTGAGTCGCTCGAGGCGACATTCGGCCTTGGGAAAGGCCGTTGTAGGGGTAAAATTACTGAAATACCCTCGGTGGGTAAATTACTGAAATACCCTTAAAGGGTGAAATTACTAAAATGCTTTCGTTGGGTAAAATTACTGGAATACCCCTACCGACCAAATTACCTTTATACCCCTAGGGGGTAGATTTAGTATGTTTATGTGTAATCTGTTTAATTGTTATGATGGTAAATTGTTGCATACACTGGATTAATATGTCACGACATGTTGCATTGGGTTGGGTTATGTATGTGGAGGAAGTACTGTACTGGTGGCTATGCCACTTTATACTGATTCAGTGGCTCTGCCACGATATACTGATTTTAGTGGCTCACCACGATATCATATCGCGCTTTCTTTGTGTTGATATTGGCAGCTTGGCTCGTTCTTGGTGTGTAGGGCTGGGTGGGTTGACTTGGTCCCCACAGGTGTGTAGGGTTGGTACGGGTGGTGTGTTGGTTGGATTGGGCTGGGATGCATTTTTGTTGCATTACCATAATTGTGGGGCTTAGGCCCGAATCGACATCTTGCATGGGCTTGGGCCTGCACTATGATCAGAATCGGGATTACACACCGAAGTTCTTATAACTCACCCTTTTCCTTAATCGTGCGTATAATCCCCACCTTAGAGGATTTGGAGCCGCGAGGGACTCTTGAGGTGGCCACACGTCTTTGCATGTTTTAAGGGTGAACTTAGTATTTTAATTTGGGATTACTTTGCTTTTAATTATTGGGTTTTATAATTGTTGTAATAAGGCCATTGGAACTGTTTTAACTTTTATTTGGGGATTTCTTTAAACACTGCAAATTTAATCAATACTGGGTTTTCAAAACGATAAACAACTGGTTTTCAAATATCACACTTTCGTAGTTATTAAGACCAAACTTCTGCAACTGACATGGTTTTTAATAAACAAGATAATACGTGCATTTTTTTTGAAAGGGTATTAAAACGATTAAACTTCTTTTTTGAATAAGCAACAAGAAACAAAAATTTTGAACGTTTAAGTTGGAATTTGACAATGTGTTTTTTTTAACAGTCATGACGTTTTAAACATCACCTGATGTGGCACGCTAGATCCGATCGTAACGTTTAGGTCGGGTTTGGATTGTTACATGTACAATCATAACAACATACGTACATATCACATGAATGGTATGGCATGCATACCTAAACATATTTTTATAGATAACATATCAAATTGCTTGTACTAATAGTTACTCTACATACAAATGACATACATGTTTTTACACGCAATTAAGCTTTCAATGTTATTAGAACACATATCGTACATAAGTTTTTCACTTACCTTAACCATATCACATACTATCATATGTCACATTTCGAGTTTTATTTAAGCCAAATGGACCCCACGGAAGATCTAATTACGCATTTCTATGTCAAATGGGCCAAATTTTTTTAAATAATGGGCCCCTACAGCCCAACCGACCAGCCTGTGTAGCCCACATGGCCTACTTGTTCAGACTGTGTAATTACACACGCCCGTGTGCTCCACACGGCCTGGTACACAGCAAACCACACGCTCGTGTGGTGCACACGACCTACCTAAATTTCTCGTGTAATTGTATTCGCTCGTGTGCTTCACACGGCCAACCACGCGCCGGTGTAGTGCACACGGCCTGTCACACGACTATGTGACGCAATGCAGTTTCAAAAATAGAGGCTATTTTCGAGTTTTTTCCGAGTTCTAAGTGACATTTCGGGTTACAATCAAAAACTTGAAGGTTTCCTAAACGTTGTCCCAACAACAACGAGTACAAAATCTACATCAAAAACCAAAAAAAAACCATTAACAACCAATTATTGAAATAGGAACTTGAATTCAGTGATCATTATTTAATCACAACAGTCCCCAAAACTGACAATTGGTCCCTTACGATAACGCGTCGGCTTGTGCAAGTGTACAGAGTCGTTATCAAGTAATAAGTAAGTAAAAGAGTTGTCATCTCCACAGGGACTGTATATGTTAATCAAATATTTCAAAATTAAGAATTTACAAGTTGGTAAAGGAAAAATAATAATTTGGGTGATAAATGTTAAAATTAAATTAAATTAACCTAAATGGAAATGAGATAAAATGCAATGCAAGGTGATGGTTTAGTAGTAAATTCAAAAGATTCAACAATAATAACATGAATGAGCTAGAATAATTACAACATTTGACTTAATCCATCTTTCATCGTGTTTGACAATGTTCCGGAAAACATTCCATGGCAACTCGATCTTTCATTAGCTTGGAACCAGTTATAAGTTCTTTCGAAATCTTATACTTAGAAAAACATGCATACTACCATGATCATATTTAACTAAGGGTTTCTTAGAGTTTATGTGAAGTAACAGGGATGAATTGTGTTTGAAATAGTTTAATCACATAAATCTAAAAGTTATGCAAGGCAATAGAGCACTCTCGAGTTATTACGAACCTTCATTTAATCGGGCTAGGATCTAAATCAAGCATGCTTCTTTTAATTATTGCATCCATTAATCATCATTTGGCTAGAATTGATCAACTAATTCTAATGCATTCAATCACATTTTAATGAATGAAATACATGCATGAGTTTAATTGAAAGCATGAACGATTGAGGCACAAAACATCATAAACATGAACCAAATGAACTTCATTAAATTAATGTAATCATTCTAGCTAAACAAAATTAAGCTTTCATTGTTAATGGAAAAACATCAAAACACTTTGCAAACATATTTGAATAATTAAGAAGAAGCAAAAGGAAGGAGAAACTCTTTGATAAGTTTGGTGACTAATCGTGGCGGCTTCCTCCAATTCTCACTGTTGCTCCTCCATAAACTGCTCCTCAATGTGGCCGACCAAGAGTGGTTTTCCTCAAGGGAAAATGCTAGCTAAAGGAGGTGGAGAAATGGAAGCCTTATGCGTGGAGGAGGGGAAAGGAAAAGATAAGAGGATTGAGGGAGAAATGAGGGATGAATGAATGAAGGATTTATTAAATGATGAATGAATGGGAAGTTTACTAAAAATAGCTTGGATATCCCTTAGGTTTCTCCTTTTGCTTGGCTGGCCATAAATTGTGGAGGAAGGAGTTGATGGTTTCTTGATTCATGCATGAATCTTGCAAGGAGGTGGATGGTTTCTTGGGTAAAAGTTGAGAGCTGATTTTTGATTTGTTTACAAGTGAAAGGACCTCCAAATTAATTATCCTAAAGCTAATCCTGGGCTGCTCTTCATGCCTTAGTCGAATTTGGGCTCCTCTCCCCCTACTTGGACAATTTTGTGATCCAATTAATCAGGCTTGCTCGTCTTAATCAAGACAACTTCAACTGGATCAAATTGAATGCTCAATTTCTTTTCTTTTTTGTCCAATTGAGGTGGATTTTAACTCATATCCATGTATGAATTAAATAAGCTTCCCTTCTTATTAATTCAATGGTCCCACTGCAATAATTAAAACACAAAAATTAATGTGTAACATAAAATAGTGAAACTATGCAAAATTAATACAAAAAATTATAAAATTGCATACTTTACTAAAATTATGCTCATTGTCTCAATATGAAAAAAAATCACCCAATTTAAATATCAAATACTCGGGATTAGCATAAATTTTAATAAAAAGGTGATATAAGCAGCTGTAAAAATCTATATAATTTAGAGTTTACACACCCCCAAACTTAATCTATTGCTCGTCCCGAGTAATGTTTCATGCAAAGCAAAAGTTTAGAGAAATCTTGCACAATCTTTACATAGAATCAACCTTTTCACATAATCATAATTGTAACAGCCCGATTTTGGGTCTAGTCAGAACAGTGGTTTCGGGACCACAAATTCGACGCAATAAAATTTATTTTTATTATATTTCTATGATCTACAGTTTTATGGAATGATTTCGTGAAAATTTCGTTCAAAAAATTTGATGTTTGGGCATTCAATTTACTTAAAAGGACTAAATTGCAAAAACTGTAAAATGTGTGTTCTAGAAGCTAGAGGTGTCTAATTGTTATGAAATTTTAAATTGGATGTCCTTAGATGATAATTAGACCATTATGCTTTAGTATTGACAGAAATGGACATGGTTAGTGAAAAATTTCAAAGTTTAGGTGAAGGGCATTTTGGTAATCTAGTAAATAAAGCCAAAATAACAAAAATAAGAGTGTTCATCTTCTCAAATTAACCCCCATAGCTGAAAATTTCAAGGTCTCCATAGCTAGGGTTTGGCAAACTTCCAAGCTTGATTGTGAGTCCGTTCTTCCCCCATTTTTAATGATTTTTATGTTTTTGAAGTTGTTTCAACCTAATCTAGCTATTTCAAGGACTAATTTGAAGAGATGTCAAAGTCTAAAATTTTACCCATGTTAGATATTTGTGTATTTTGATGTTAGATGGTAGAAAATGTATGTTTGATGTTAGATAAACAACATTTACCAAGTGATTTTTAATGAAAATGCCTAAAAGGACCTATTTGTAAAAGTTGTAAAATATGTAATAGAAATGTGAATAAATGAAAAATATGGGATGCTATGAGCATGAAAAAGATTCGGCTAGGCTTGGGTTGTGAACAAATTGACTATATTCCATTTTAAGATCCTAGGGACTAAAGTGGACAAAGTTGAAAAGTTAGGGGCAAAAATATAATTTTGCCATAATGTGATTTTTGGGCTGAATTGAAGAATGTGAATATTAAATGAGTTAAATTTGCTATTATAGATCAAGAAAAACGAAGTTCGGACCTAGATCGGAGGAAAAACAAAGTGTTTGACGATTAGGTCCATTTTCACTATTTTTGTACCGAGGTAAGTTCGTATGTTAATAATGCAACATTATAACTGTATTTATAATGTTTTGTTATTGCATGAATTGTATGATTGACTCTACGGATGTAATTGACGAAGTTTTGACAAGCGAGAAAATCCTGTAACACCCCTAACCCGTAACTGTCGCCGAAATAAGGTTAAGAGGCATTACCGATCAAATCATCACATTTAACCTTCATTATTCATACACCATTAAATCATAATAAAACCATGTCACTAAGTCCCTTAATAAGGTCTACGAGACCTCAAACATGCATTGGAAAGGGGTCGGGACTAAACCGAGCACATACGAAATTTTTCCAAAAACTTAACATTTTTCAAAGCTACAGAGGTCACACGCCCGTGTGGGTAGGCCGTGTGCCTCACACGACCTCAGACACACCCGTGTGTCCAAGCCATGGCAAAACAGGGCATACATACTGACTTGTCCACACGGCCGAGGACACACTCGTGTGCTTCACCCGTGGTCGACACTGACTTGTTTCACATAGCCAGTCACACACCCGTGTGTCCATCCCGTGTGCGAGTCTGACTTGTTTCAATTTTCAAACTTGAGAGACACGGTCGAGCCACACGCCCGTGTGCTCAACCGTGTGGGCAAATATAGGCCATTTGCAAGGCCAATTTGCCACCCACACCTTGGGTCACACCTACAAGCATCAAACCATTCCAAATTTCATACTCCAAACACATCCAAAACATACCAAAGCATGCACAATTTATCCTCTTAACATCATCAACCATTTCATATTCAAATCTAATTCAAATATGCCAATCCAAAGTATCAAATTCACATCAAAATCATGTAATCCAATAATCATTCAATCCTTACTAAATTTAAACATGAAACATACAATTTCCATTTTTCTAACTTATGCCAAAATGATCATTCACATAGAACACATATACCCATATTAACCATCCTTCACACATAACCAAAACATATACCAAAACCATTAACTATCAAGCCATATCACATGGAAAAAATCTATACTTCTCAAAACATACCATAATCACTAGCCTATACATTCCATATACCGAATATACAACTTCCAAAAGTACCAAAATAGATGGCCGATAGTGTGATTGAGTCACTGACGATCCCCAGATCCAAGCTAGCTTTAATGACACTGTAAAACAGAGAAACACTTCATACAGTAAGCTTAAAAGCTTAGTAAGTTCGTAATATAATACATTTAATTTAATCATTCGAATTCAATATACAAAATTGACTAACACATGGTTCAATTCACAATGATATATAATCTCAATCATAGTCATTACTCACATAATCATCCATTTAACCATATACAATACCATCAACCACATAGGTTCCGTACATACCTGTGCCAACACTTAGTTAACGATCACTTTTGCTACTCATTACTCAATACCACTTTTCGTCCAATCTTCATTGACCATTCGATTTACTCGCACACATAGTGTCAATTCTTTAGCCGAAGCTTTAATATCATCGCACACTTAGTGCCTTTACATTAAACCGAATTTAACTCGGTATCGCACACACAGTGCCAATCAATATAGTCGATGCTTTCTTTATTTCGCACACACAGTGCTGTTCATATTGTATTCCATTTCGCACACTTAGTGCTACATCTCTCAAATCTAGATATAGCATTACTAATTCATCAACCACATTACTCATTCATTTCATAACACATGAATATGATTTAAACAATTTGTGTTATACACGAACTTACCTCGGACGTAGAAATAACGACACTAGTCGATCAATCGAGCACTTTGTCTTTGCCTCGATCTCGATCCGAATCTCTCTTTTCTTGATCTATATATTATTAAACTCAACTCATTCAATCACCAATTCATTCAATTTAATCCAAAAACACATATTTATGGCATTTTACAAATTAGCCCTCACATTTTCACATTTTGACATTTTAGTCCCTATTTCATAAAATCACCAAATACACATAATTTCACTATACTCATGCTTAGCCGAATTTTCCCCTAGCTCATACAAGCCCACATATTTAATTTATTTCACATTTTAGTCCTCCAATCTCTCATTTTCATAATTTAGCCCAAATTACTCAAATTCATCAAAAATTCAAAGACAAAATATGCTAATCTCTCACATATCTTTCATATTTCATCATCAAATATCACAAAGCTCAAACATTCAACAATGGCTTAACTCAAAACCTTCATAAAATTCTAAAATTAAAGCATGGGCTTAATAGAACACAAAGCAACAATCACAAAAACGTAAAAATCACTAAAAATCGAGCTCAAAACATACCTTGATTGAGCTATGCAAGTGCCGAATATACAAGAGCCTCAAACCCTCTTTTTATTTTCTATTTTTGATGGAAGAACATCAAAGATGAGCATTAATTCATCTATTTGTTTTATTAACTATCATAATAATTATCTATTTCCATTTTTACCCTTAATGAAACATCATTCAATCTTTAAATTGAATGTCCACAACCGTCCATACTATAATAAAATGGCCTAATTTCATTTTAAGGCCTTCACATTTATTAAGCCATGACAAACAAGCACTTTAACAACTAGCACACAGCTTTTGCATTTTATGCGATTAAGTCCTTTTATCAAATTGGACACTTAAATGATAAAATTTTCACACAGAATTTTCACACATGCTTAATCACATACTGTAAACACTAAAAATAATATTAATTTTTTTTAACTCAGAATTATGGTCTCAAAACCACTTTTCCGACTAGGGTATAAACCGGGCTGTTACAATCCTAGTTGAACCTTAGGAATAGATTAGGATACAAGTGACATGTCACTAGGAACCCATGTAATTATGTGATTTATGTGTCCCGGGTGCTGGTCCTGTACGTCTTACCAGTGGCTGGGTATACCGGCATATGTTGCGAATACCTGAAAGCTTGTGTGAGCAACACCGTATAGCTACGTCTCGACTGACAGCTTGTGTGAGCAAGCCCGTGGATAGCTTGAGAGTGAGCCTATATGTATTATGAGATTTGTGGTAGCATTGGCTACATATGTGGCACTTATGTGCAAATCTTTCCGTGTATCTGATAGTATTTCAAGTGTTCAACGGGTATGTCCAAGATAAGAAAGTATGTGATTATGTTACGAGTTGGTACAGGTATGTATGAAAAACTCAAAGAAAATGGATTCGGTATATGATGAACTATTGGTAAGGATGTAATTGAATGAGTTATACTTATGAAGTTTTAATGACACTTATGTTAGCACATGTTATGTTATTCATATGACAAATGTATAATTAATGTTGTTTATTATTTGCATATGAACTTACTAAGCTATATAGCTTACTCCCCTTTCTTTCCCTTATCTTATAGTCTTACCAAGCTAACTCGGGGGTTGAAGATCGTCAGAGATCCATTCACACTATCAACCATTCTTTAGGGTATCATCGAAATGTCAATATTTTGAGTTATGGCATGTATAGGGGACTTGGTCATTTTGTTATGTGTCATAATTGACTTGGCCAAATGTATTGGCTTATAATGAGTAATGATTTCATTTCGTATATTGCCATGAAAGTTGGCTAATGTTGGTTATGAGTATCATTATATGTTGATACCATTCATGAATGTGGAAACTTGCATGATTTGTGTTGATAAATTATGTTGTTAAAGCATGTTAGATGTTGCATGTGGATGTGATGTTAATACCTTGGTTGTGGATGTTTTGGTTGCCTAAGTATGATTGAATTTGTATTATATGATGTTGTGCAGGTATGTGCATGGAAGGGTGGCAAAAAGGCTTGGTAAATAACCTTATTTTGTCCACACGGGTAGACACACGGGCGTGTGTATTGGACGTGTGTCCCCTGCACCTTAATTTTGAGAAACAGAATGCTCATAATTGAGGACACGGGCAGAGACACGGGTGTGTGTCTCGGCCGTGTGAGGGACACGGCCTCAGTTACGGGTGTGTGAAGTATGCACCTATTTTATGAAAAGTCATAAAAATTAAATCGACCACACGGCCTAGCACATGGGCATGTGACTTGGCAGTGTGACTTCAATTTGTTCATGAGTTACAAACAGAGAGTTACACGGGGTCGGGACACGGGCGTGTGTGACCATACGGCCTTCCCACACCGGCGTGTGACCCCTTTTTAGTGGAAAATTTTCTAAGTGTTGTAAACATTTCTAAAGTTCTCGGTTTAGTCCCGAGCCACTTTCAAAGCATGTTTTAGGCCTCGTAGGCTCGTATTAGGGACTTTATGATTAAATGCAAAATTTTTTATTTTGGACAAAAATTTATGGCTCGAAAATGTATGTTTTCTTGTGTTTAAGTCTGGTAATGCCTCGTACCTTATTTCGGCATTGAATACGAGTAAGGGGTGTTACATTCAGTGGTATCAGAGCTATGGTTTAGTCGATTCTCAGACTAAGGTAGCGTGTGTAAAAGTCTAGATATACATGCCATAAATAAACCGTAATAGTATGATGACTCCTGACAACTTTAAATTGTGTTTTTATATAGTAAATGGATCCTAATCGAGCTGATGCTGAAGACGTAGAAAGTAATGCGCTGGCTCCCGCTCAAGGGACCGCGCCATCTGAAAGTAGACCAGTGACAATCGGTCAAGGAGAAGGGCTAGGGAAGCCTTCCTCCACATGATGAATGAGTGGTGTTCGGAGTTTGTTCGAACAAATCCGAATGCTCAACATCCTCCACCCCCTCCTTATCCCCAACTGATTCCCGTAGCTCCTCAAGGTATGGATTTGGTAAGATAGAATAAGCCTCCGGTTGATAAGATTTGAAAGCAAGGGCCTGAGGAATTCAGGGCTAATATATATGATGACCCCGAGAAAGCCGAGTTCTGGATTCAGAATACTATTAGGGTATTTGATGAGTTATCATGTACACCTGAAGAATGCTTGAAATGTGCTAGATCATTATTGAGGGACACAGCATATCACTGGTAGAAGGCACTAGTATCTATGGTACAGAGAGAGGGTTACATGGGAATTCTTTCAAGAGGAACTTCGAAAGAAATATATCACTCAGCGGTTCATCGATCAGAACGTAAAGAGTTTTTTGAGCTGAAACAGGGCCAAATGTCAGTGACAGAGTATGAGCAAGAATTTGTCAGGCTCAGTAAGTATGCCCGAAAGTGTGTTTCCTCCGAGGCTATTATGTGTAAAAGGTTCAAAGATAGGCTGAATGAGGACATTCAACTGTTAGTTGGAATATTGGAACTAAAAGAATTTGTTGTATTGGTTAAACAAGCTTGCAAAATCGAAGAGCTAAGGAAAGAGAAAAGAAAGGCCGAGAGTGAGGCTAGAGATGCAAGAAAAAGGCTGATGAGTAAGTCATTTCAATCTCAGTTAAAGAAATCTAGAGAAATGAATTCTAGTTCGAATGTATCAGCTGGGTATTCGCACAGAGACCGCGGGAAGCAATATTCAAGTTTTAAATCTCAAGCTACTTTATTGGCAAGTGAGGGTAATGTTAGGTCTAACAGACCCGAATGTCAGCATTGTGGAAGAAGACATCCCGGTGAGTGTAGGATGAATGACCGAGCTTGTTTCAAGTGTGGTTCTCAAGAGCATTTCATCCGATATTGCCCTGAGATGGCTGAGAAAGAACAATTTCAGAGTGCAAGGCCGAGTAATACTACCAATAGGGGTAGTCCACCGAGAAATACTGGAAATGGAACTAGCAGTAAAGGTGTGACGAAGGATATAGCCGTGAGATCTGAGGCTAGAGCACCTACTAGAGCCTATGCTATCCGTGCCCGCGAAGAAGCGACATCTCCCGATGTTATCACTGGTAATTTTTCTCTCTGTAACACTAATGTAGTTGCATTGATTGTGTAACACCCCTTACCCGAGTCTGACACCGAGACTGGATACGAGGCATTACCATGCTTAATCTTACTTAACACTTCGAAACGGGCTATAAAGTTTCGTTTAAACCCATCACTTGCACATATTCGGCCTAAGAGGCCCCAAACATACCTCCGAGAGGTATCGAAACTATTCTAGGAGTTTTTACGAGCTCGAGAACTTTTTAAGAAAACAGGGGCCACACGCCTGTGTTGGTCTAGGGACACGCCCGTGTGCCCCTAAGACATGTCCGTGTCATTCACCTGTGGTCGATCCTGACCAACTTCACACGGCCTAGACACGCCCGTGTCTTCCACCCGTGGTCAGTTCTGACTAACTTCACACGGCATAGACACGCCCGTGTCTTCTACCCGTGGTCGATTTAAATTCCTCATTCTAGATCAATGGAATTTACTCATTTAATCACTTATAAATCATAATACACCGTAATCTACACTTAGGCAAAAATGACTAATTTGCCCTTATACTTTGGCAAAAGTACTATTTTGCCCCTAGGCTCGTAAATAAAGTTTCATCACAATATCTTATTAAACAAGCCTAGCTGAACATTTCATCCTCTTACAACTATCCACAATTCCAACTATTTCATGCCATAATAAACAAATTACAACCTTTGCATTTTAGTTTTCACAACATCACCTTTCACAAAAGTTGTTTATCATCATCCTATCATTCATTTTCTTCCATAAAAACTCATTAAACAACATAAACTCTATCATGGTAAGTCCCTACACTTTCAACCATATTGCTAACTAGTCCTCTCATTAGCTAACTTAAGCTTTGAGGACTCCAAAAATACAAAAATCATCAAAAATAACCATCAAAATGACTTACTTGTAGAGAAAATGAGCTGCTAAAATTTCAAGCCTTCAAAGCCCTCCCATGGTTGATATTTTCGGTTGGAGAAGAAGACCAAATAAAAAGATGATAACTTTTGCTTATATCATCTTATATTATTCATTTTCTCCAACTAATATCACCAACTTTTAATCATAATAAATGCACTTGTCCCCTATGCATCCTATGGCCGTCCAACTCACTTAACAAGGCCAAATTGCACATTTGGGACCCCCAATTTATAATTCAAAGCTATTTGGCACCTTTAGCAAATAAAATAGAACTTTTGCACTTAATGCGATTTAGTCCTTTTTCGCGATTAAGCAAGAAATCGCTAAAATTAAAGCACCAAAATTTTCATGCACCCTTATAAACATGTTATAACACATAAAATAACATGAAAATAATTTCTCTAACCTCGAATTAGTGATTCTCGAGATCACTCGTTTCGACTAGCCCCTAAATCGGCCACATTACAATTCTCTCACTTAGGATTTTCGTCATGAAAATCTTATCAGGAGGAGTTGCTACCAACATTCTTAAAACATTTCCATCAACTCTTCAAAATGACAAATCCTCCTATCCTCAAGTTTCTCTTGCCAACAACCTTTAAGCTATAATACACAAGGTCGAAGCGTAACTTGAGACCTAGGTTATTCTTCCTCTAGGGCATATACTCAATAATCCACCAATTTGGAACTCTGTACATATCCAAATAATCATTCAGATCTTTACCGGTTGATCCACTACAAATCTAAATGACATTTCCCTTCTTGGGAATTTTGTCAAACCAAATTTGAAATCTATAAGGTTTTATCTCACTTTCCCATTAAAGCATTCACTAACTGTAATAGTCTTGACCTGTACGCTTTGAAAACTCAGCTTTTAGTGGTCAACTACTTCTGACCATAAACTCAATCATATCATGAAATGTACTCTATTGTCAAAACATTTATGTACATAACTGTACTTTCTTATTCTTGCATTAGTAGGTATGCTACTACTGAATCCCATACCAAAACTTCTGTATAAGTTCTGGATTCATCATCATTCAAATTCTATCTCGAGGAAACATCAACAAAGGAAATCTTTTCCAACCTGGATTTTATCATCTTAAATAAACTCATTCAGAGATTATTTAAAATACCATTTACTAAATCACTTCTGAACTCCTTTGTTTTGAAAGGAAGACTCGCTATAGTCATTAACCTCGTTGAAACTAGGATGTTACCAACTAAGGTCAACCAAGTAACTAACTCACATTGCTTAACATGGATCTTTCATCCAGACATCTGTACTATGTCTACTATCTGAGAAGTATTACAATAACTATACACACCTTTGTAATGGTTCAAGTCGTTTCCACTATTTCATATTCAAAATTTTCTGCAGCATAAGATACTCTAACTTATCAAAATTCAGAAAATACATATCAATTTTTCCATGGATCATTTCATAACATCTAACTCACTACATAGACATAAAAGTGATCGTCTCTGGGTCACCAATCTGGCAACTCTTTTTTCTCGATTCAGACTAAACTTAGTACTAGAACTTTCAATTAATAGTTCCTTCTATAGCTTTCAACTCGACCATCACGACTTGAACATTTCAATGAGCATACCTTTGTATCATGCACCCTACCCACGTACACACAAAATTTTATTCTCCTTATTGATTCATGCGTAAATATACACAAAACTTGAATCATATTTCAATACATTAATCTACTCTTTTCTCTATACTGAGAACATATTTCAAGCACACTCTCATCTGAGTTTCTCTTGCTATGCAAATCTAAAACCTTTACCATTGTCATATCTCACGATAGTAGGGACATCTCGATCGAATTCATTAACTCTATTCGGCTTACCCAAAAACCCATCACACAACGTGAAACTTGTGATTTCACTCCTTATACTAGAATCATCTCCAACTTCCCCCTCAAAGCACCCGAATAAGGTTACGAGGAGATAAAGGAATGTCGATTTCAATTAACTAAATCGACAACCGTTTAGTCTAATTTTTTTTTCTCAGTCAGCTAATGTTCTCACATAATCACAATTAATGAGAAGAACAACTACATCAGTCCTGAAAGGCAACAAATACTTATACATAATATCCAAGGAGATTATTATAACCCATCCATGGCATTAACTAACCATACACAGATCACAGGCTTCAAGCCAACTTACTCATACTTGCCCTTTATTTAGCACATACCGTGCCACACATCGTACTCGTTTCTTCTTGACTCGTTCACGAGTGCCTGTATTCGCCCATTCACGTGGCTTTAGTACAATTCTTATTTCTACCTCTAGACTCATCTATCTGTCCCATTGATCACTAGGGATAATCGAAGACGCATATTCATCGTCATTCATGTAGGTACGAAACTAATGCCACATCCCCGAGGTGGTCTTATATGGAGTCACCTCTAAATGCCAATGCCATATCCCGGATAAGGACTTATATGGACTTCCACATCAAGTATTGAGGCCATATCCCGAATATGGTCTTATACGATTCTCATTTTCATTACCAAAGCCATATCCCGGATATGGTCTTATACGGGATCTCAACTCGATACCGAGGCCATGTCCCGAACATGGTCTTATACGGGACCTTATCCATTTCATATCTCGGTGATGGCATTTTCATATTCAATATGGTCCGCTAGGACTTCAACATCTCATGTTTAACAACAATTACTCTATTTAGTAGAGTATCATGGATCAATGTGATACAACGCATTCTCAATTATGCTAACGTAAATACTGCATTAATCACATACAAACTTACTCAGCTTGACTCTCATAACATCTCATTATAATTCAACAGTGGTAAGGGGGTTAGGTTGTAGAGTCCCTTAACCTAACACTCCTGACTACATACATATGATTTAATATTCATCATCAATGAAATATCATCATAGTCACACAACTCGCTCCAAGTGAGTTTTCATGTTTATCATGCTACAATTGTTTCTATCACTCATACTTTTGAACAGTGACTTCACTTACTCAAGTTCCACCTTAATGTCTACTCGAGTACTCAACATTAAACTCTAATTTCTCTTACCATTGCTTATCAATTTAGAGAATGTCTTACGGATTTTGAGTACGTCGTTTACCTGATTGCCATAGTCCAACTATGGTCTTACTCGTATCACAATGTCATGGCCCAACTATTTCTTTACATGTCATCACGATGCCATAGCCTCACTATGGTCTTACACGAAATCTCATATCAATAACAATGCCATATCCTCGATACGGTCTTACATGGAACTCATGTCGATGTCGAGGCCATATCCCAGATATGGTCTTGCACGGGATCTTATATCAATATCGACGCCATATCCCAGATATGGTCTTGCACGATTTCATGCCGTAGCCAGGTCCCGGACGTGGTCTTACACAGAATCACTATTTGAGGCTGACGCCATATCCCAGATATGGTCTTACACGGGGTCGCGTATCGTTGCCAATGCCATGCCCCAGACATGGTCTTATATGGGATCACATGTATTGCCATGGTCCTACCATGGTCTTATTTATCAATTTATCATTAAACTACCGTACTCATCTCGTGCATTCTACTTAGTCAAACTTCTCAGTTTAATTTCCACACCATAATATGTGTGGCTTCATAACAGAGTCATAAAACAAAACATCATGCATTCTCTACTTTAACAATCACATGTAAGATTTAACCATGTGGACATATTTATCATACATCATTCAAACAGTTGTATATACACACATATCCCATTCTCTGGATAAATTACTCATTATAAGCACTTAACCCAATAGGTTGGGTACATAACGCCGTACACATATCAAACCAATATAGGTAAGCTTATCATTCCATACCTTATCATACATATGTCATAAACTTCTATTCATACTTCTCTAAATGTCAACAATGCATAAGTACATTTCAATTACCTCATTGCCACTTACAACCTTATTGAAATTAGCTCGGTTGGAAATCATTTCTGTCTTATCAAAACAATTTCGTTAGAGCCAGGAGATATCACACTATCACGGTCCACATATGGCATGTATAGCTAGACTCTTACTCACGCTAGGTTAGTCCGAGAACCGACTAAACCATAGCTCTGATACCACTAAATGTAACACCTCTTACCAGAGTCTGACACCGAGACCAGATACGAGGCATTACCATGCTTAATCTTACTTAACACTTTGAAACGGGCTATAAAGTTTCGTTTAAACCCATCACTTGCACATACTCGGCCTAAGAGGCCCCAAACATACCTCCGATAGGTATTGGACCTATTCTAGGAGTTTTTATGAGCTCGAGAACTTTTTAACAATACATGGGCCACACGCCCGTGTTGGTCTAGGGACACGCCCGTGTGCCCCTAAGACATGTCCGTGTCATTCACCCGTGGTCGATCCTGACCAACTTCACACAGCCTAGACACGCCCATGTCTTCCACCCGTGGTCAGTTCTGACTAACTTCACACGGCATAGACACGCCCGTGTCTTCTACTCGTGGTCGATTTAAATTACACAATTAATTTGCAGACTTCACACGGCCTGGGCACACGCCCGTGTCCCTAGCCCGTGGAGCGTACTGACTTGCAAACCTAGCATGCAATGGGACACACGGTCGATTCACATGCCCATAGGGCTGATCGTGTGTCACACACAGCATAGACACATGCCCGTGTGTCAATTCATGTGGACAATTAGATGGCTATCTACCAAGCCTTTTGTCACCCGACATTGCACACATGCAACACCAATCCATTTCAACACAATTCATAACCTAAAGGCATATCCAAGTACTCAATATAACTCTTGAATTAAAGACATTTAATTCATACAATGAATTCTTCATCCCAAACACAAGGGAGAACTATTTCCAATACAATTACAATCTACTTAAGCCATCATCTATGGCTATTCACAACCAAAACATAACTCACTTACGCCAACACATTTGGCTATATTAACTAGGACTTAGTCAACTTTAAAAGAGGTCCCTATACATGCCATGACTCAAAAGAACTTGAAACATCATACCAAGCTTCTACTCGATAGTGTGAAAACATCTCCGGCGGCCTCCAACCCGAGCTAGTTAAATAACCTATAAGAGATGGGGAAAGAAAAGGAGTAAGCAATAATGATTAGTAAGTTCATCTGTATATAACTGAAAAATACCGATATTCTTTGAAAATATACAACCGCAAGGTATTATAATGAGTTTTTCTCATAAACTCATGGTTACTTACACAACTATTCTGGAAGCTCACTCATTCTATTTCTTACCACATTCTTACCATTCCTCAAGCCGACTGCTCGTGTTAATTAGCATACATTCCTGCACTGGTCACCACATGATCATGTAGAACAACACATCCAGCATTTTCAATAGCCACTCATACTACTAAACTCTCGGTGGTTTCGCACTTAGCCCTCCATTGATCTCTAGTAGGGTGGTATCGCACATAGCCCACCAATCATTATACATTCATGGATAGTTATCCACATGTATTTCTCTATTTCAAATGTTCATCAGAGAACATCCTCACACACTACTATTCTCACTTAACTTTCTACGATACTCGTTCGCATTCACACAATGCATCAATAAATCTATCTCATGCAACTAAGGTGCATTGATTACACATAACCCACTAGGGGTTCATCATATACTAAATTCATCTCAATTCAATTCTAACACACACTTGTGTTTCTCGTGGTGCAACCACATACTTTCCCATTTTTGACATACCCGTTGAATTACTCAAATTGTTAAATAACACTTTTGAGTTTCATACACCTAATGTCACACTGACATCATACCCCGATAGCGTCTTACATGCATTAACATATCGATGCCATGTCCCCGACTTGGTCTTATATGAATTCTCACACCGAGGCCATATTCCAATATGGTCTTACATGGGACCTTAACTATCATCATATCATGCTATATACATTTCCCATTGCTCTTAGATTTAATTCTCTTGACGTCTCATCAAAAGATATTTCATACATTCATAGAGTAAATATACATTCCATACAACATTGGAATATCAAATTAACTCATACGTAATTACAACATTTGCATATGAACTTACCTCAATGTCGAAAGGGTCGATAGGGACTTTTTGCCCACATTTCTCTTTTCACCCGTTCTAAGTCCGAATCTCGTTTTCTTTGATCTAGATCAATGGAATTTACTCATTTAATCACTTATAAATCATAATGCACCATAATCTAATCTTAGGCAAAAATGACTAATTTGCCCTTATACTTTGGCAAAAGTACTATTTTGCCCCTAGGCTCGTAAATAAATTTTCATCACAATATCTTATTAAACAAGCCTAGCTGAACATTTCATCCTCTTACAACTATCCACAACTCCAACTATTTCATGCCATAATGAACAAATTACAACCTTTGCATTTTTGTTTTCACAACATCACCTTTCACAAAAGTTGTTTATCATCATCCTATCATTTATTTTCTTCCATAAAAACTCATCAAACAACATAAACTCTATCATGGTAAGTCCCTAGACTTTCAACCATATTGCAAACTAGTCCTCTCACTAGCTAGCTTAAGCTTTGAGGACTCCAAAAATACAAAAATCATCAAAAATAACCATCAAAATGACTTACTTGTAGAGAAAATGAGCTGTTGAAATTTCAATCCTTCAAAGCCCTCCCATGGTTGATATTTTCGGTTGGAGAAGAAGACCAAATAAAAAGATGATAACTTTTGCTTATATCATCTTATTTTATTCATTTTCTCGAACTAATATCCCCAGCTTTTAATCATAATAAATGCACTTGTCCCCCTATGCATCCTACGGCCGGCCAACTCACTTAACAAGGCCAAATTGCACATTTGGGACCCCCAATTTATAATTCAAAGCTATTTGGCACCTTTAACAAATAAAATAGAACTTTTGCACTTAATGCGATTTAGTCCTTTTTCGCGATTAAGCAAGAAATCGCTAAAATTAAAGCACCAAAATTTTCATGCACCCTTATAAACATGTTATAACACATAACATAACATGAAAATAATTTCTCTAACCTCGAATTAGTGATTCTAAGATCACTATTTCGACTAGCCCCTAAATCGGGCTGTTACAGATTGATCTTGGATCGACCCATTCTTATGTTTGCATGAAATTGGTAGCTAGTAAGAGCTTACCTGTTGAATTTACTGAGTTTGTGATTAAAGTGTCAAACCCCTTAGGAAAACATGTATTAGTTGATAGAGTTTGCAAGAATTGTCCCTTGATAATCCGAGGTTACTGTTTTCCGGCTAATCTAATGTTGTTGCCATTTGATGAGTTTGATGTTATTTTGGGTATGGATTGGTTGACACTGCATGATGCGGTAGTGAATTGTAGATGGAAAATTATTGAATTGAAATGTGAAAATGGTGAAATTCTTTGGATTGATTTAGATGAGTCGGGTGAGTTACTTGTTGTGATATCTTCGATGTCTGCCCAGAGATATGTAAGAAAAGGTTGTGAAGCTTATCTAGCTTATGTATTGAATACAAAAGTGTCTGAATTGAAAATTGAACCAGTGTCAGTAGTTTGTGAATATCCAGATGTTTTTCCAGAAGAGTTGCCTGGGTTGCCACCGATTAGAGAAGTTGAGTTTGGTATTGATCTAGTGCTAAGGACTTCATGGATATCGATTGCTCCATATTGAATGGCTCCGACCAAATTGAAAGAATTAAAAGCTCAGTTGCAAAAATAGATAAGGGTTTTGCAAGACCGAGTTTTTCTCCCTGGGGTGCACTTGTAACACCCCTTAACCTGTACCCGTCGCCGAGTTAGGGTTATGAGGCGTTACCGAACTAGACACAATTTTTCACAGTCATTTATGGAATAAACCCTATACGTATATTTAAATTTTTCCATATCCACAATAATAAACAAGACTTACATTACAAACCATGTTTCATAATGCAATACATCATAACTCATAATCTATACAATTTTCGAATCAAGCTTCCACTTAACAAACCTCAAATTTCGTATGTTAAACATATGTAAGTACATCTATCTCATTAGCCGAATATCAGTATATTATTCTATACTTTCTGCAAATATGCATATTAAAACGAATAGGTCCATAATACTTAAATAGCTTGTCATTCACACATATGACACTCGGACAGTATAGCATGACCAAACAAACACATTATACTACCATAATATGCGCATTGTCCCTAAACAAAAGCCATGTCAATCCAAAATTTTCAATTCATTTTACCTTATTAATCCATGGTTACAAGATCATTGAATAACCTACCAAACACACATGATATGTGACTAATTCCATTTATATATAAATACAACCAATTCATTGATCATATATTCGGTTCTCAAAATAAAACTTCAATGATCAACCCAAAGCATTAGTATATACATTTTCATGATCATCCCTGAATTATACCAAGCACATAATAATCTAAGTAGAGATATTCGCACGACATAATAAGCATACTTATACATATATATGATCATTTCTATACAACTACATCTAACTTCCAAGCCTTATGTGCATACGTCTTATATCAAAGATTAAAACAGATGATTATATCAAACATACAAACGATGTTTAACCCAAAGATAACAACCTTATTCGCAAGGCCATATATATATATACATTTACAAAATCGAACATCATTCATTACTTATCAAAATACAGCCTATACATGCCTTTGATTCAAAAAGCAAACATATATATATATATACCAAAGAGAGTGATAGTGTGGTTGACTTTCTTGATGATCCCCTGAGCCCGTAGTTGAATCAATGATCTACAAAACAGAAATACAAACACATACAGAGTAAGCTCGCTACCTTAGTAAGTCTTAAGCAAAAGATAATTCACTAATCAAGCACTTTAACATTTATAATCAATAAATTGTAGTACATTATATATGTATATTTCGATATGCAATTAATACAAAACCGAATACTAGTAATATATTAACTCAATTACTTATACTTCACTGTCATCAACATGCAACTCATCAAGGCACAAAGTACATGTATTATATGAATCGCATGTTTATAATCATATAAATTTAACATTCATATCCATTACATTAACACAAAAAATTCTATTATTTCTATATTCATACACGTCGATCATAAGCTCAAATTCACATAACACCGTTCTTAACATAATATTTCAAATCAAGTAACATTAATCACAACTTACCTTACTTCTGATGAATTTAAATGAGACTTATGCTTACGAGTTTTTAACTCAATAGATTAACTACGTTACAACTCGAGAAATTTATGGTTCCTTCATTTTAAAGTATCAGGCATTAAGCACGCTAGGCACGAAGCTTTGAATATAACACCGGCACTAAGCACGCTAGGCACGGTTCGAATATGTCACCGGCACTAAGCACGCTAGGCACGAAGCCCGAATATGTCACCGGCACTAAGCCTGCTAGGCAAGAAGCTCGAATATAACACCGGCACTAAGCCTGCTAGGCACGAAGCCCGAATATAACACTGGCACTAAGCCTGCTAGGCACGAAGCCCGATTATCAATATAGTTAACCATTCATTTCGCATTTTATAATGCTAACTTCACCACCATTCATATTTCACAAATTACAATCATATATCAAACCAAGTATACTTATTCGAATCACATTAAATAAAATTACCATCAACCAACTTATTATCCTCACATTCGGCCAACTAAAGAATTTATACTATAAATATATCAATTTCATCATTCATTAAATTCGTAAATAATTCTTTAACATATGTCCGCTTAAGGACTTACCTCGACTGTCGACGGACCGTGTAAACCGGCTACTCGAGAACCTTTGTTTTCCCCCGATCCAAATACGTTTTTCTTTGTTATTGATCTAAACACATTAAAATTTAGCTCATTCAAGTACATTTCATCTCAATTTAGTCCCTAAGCATATAATTAGGCAATTTACCATTTTACCCCTACTATTTCACATTTTCACAATTTAGTCCTATTTGCATAAAACACAAAATACACAAAATTTCTCAACACTACTTAAGGGCTGAATATGTATAGGGACTATACAAGTCCATTTCTTTCATTTATTTCACAAATAAGCCCCTCTAAAAATTTATTCTTGCAATTTAGTCCAAAATACTCAAATTCACTAGAATTTCCAATACAAAATATACTAATCTTTAACATATCTTTAAAATAAAATTATCAAACATCAAAAACTACATGAACACATTAATGGCTGAATATCAAACATGCTTAGATTCAAAAATTTCAACATGGGTAAGCTACCGTTCGAACCAACGATCTCAAAAACGTCAAAATTAACAAAAATCGACTAAAAACTCACCTTGAATTTTAGCTTAGAATTGCCGAAAATTAAAGGGTTTCAAAGCTTCATTCTTTCTCCCACATTCGGCCAAAGATGGATGAAAAAGATGATGGCTTATTATTATAATCTTTTAACATATAAAGTAAATAATTATTTAATTACTAATTTAACCTTTAAAATAAAATAAAACTAATATAAAACTTAAGGTTAGTTATGACATATGCCACCCACTAACTTGAAAATGGGCTAATTGCCCTTCTAATGCCCCATATTAAAAAGCCATCATCAATCTTGCACTTTACACTATAGTATACAACTTTTACACTTTACGCGATTTAATCCTTTTTGTTAAATTGAACACACACACGATAATTTTTTTTCTACGAGACTTTCACACACATTAATTCACATATAATAAACACAAAATATAATATCAAAATATTTCTCGGACTCGGATTCGTGGTCCCAAAACCACCATTCCGATTAGGGTGAAATTCAGTCTGTTACAACTCTCCCCCCTTTAAGGATTTTCGTCCCCGAAAATCTTACCGTTAAACAACGTCGGATATTGTTGCCTCATTGAGTCCTCAGGCTCCCATGTAGCCTCTTCAACTCCGTGCCGATTCCATAGTACTTTCACTAATGGAATCCTTTTGTTTCTTAACTCTTTTATTTCTCGAGCTAAGATACGGATCGGTTCTTCCTCATACATCATATCGGGTCAGATTTCAATTTTAGACGGAGTAATCACATGTGATGGATCTGATCTGTATCTACGAAGCATCGAAACGTGAAATACATCGTGTATCTTTTCTAACTTAGAAGGTAACTTCAATCTATAGGCAACAGGCCCAATACGTTCGATGATTTCATACGGTCCGATAAATCTCGGACTCTGCCTTTCCGACCAAAACGAAGTACTTTCTTCCACGAAGATACTTTCAAGAATACTCTATCTCTGACTTGAAATTCTATATCTTTATGTTTCAAATCAGCGTAAGACTTTTGACGATCTGATGCAGCTTTCAAACTATCTTTGATTATAGCCACTTTTTGTTCAGTCTCTTTAATCAAATCGACCCCTAATATCTTATTCTCACTGAGCTCGGTCCAGGACAAAGGCGTACGACACTTGCGGCCATATAAAGCTTCATAGGGTGCCATTTTGATACTTGATTGAAAACTGTTATTATAAGCAAATTCAATCAAAGGTAAGTACCTTTCCCACGTACCTTCAAACTCGAGAACGCAACATCTCAACATGTCCTCAAGTGTTTGAATAGTTCGCCAGATCGACCGTCTGCTTATGCAGTGAAAGGCGGTGCTAAAAATGGAGTTTAGTACCTAAAGCATCCTGCAACTTCTTCCACAATCACGATGTGAATCTCAGGTCTCTGTCTAAGATAATAGAACTCAGCACACCATGTAATCTCACGATTTGAGATATATACAACTCAGCAAGTTTATCTAGTGAAAAGTCCGCATTGAACCCGGTACAAAATGAGCTGATTTGGTCGGGTCTATCTACTATAACCTGCATCGCATCTTTCTTGCTCGGTGTCATAGGCAAACCAGATACAAAATCCATAGTTATTCTATCCCATTTCCATTCAGGTATCATGATCGGCTGAAGCAACCCAGAAGGCACTTGATGCTCGGCTTTTACTTGCTGACAAATTAAGCACTTTGACACAAATTCAGATATATCCCGTTTCATGCCAGGCCACCAATAAAACTGTTTCAAATCGTTATACATTTTTGTGCTACCCGGATGTATCGATAATCGACAACTATGAGCCTCACTCAGAATCATCTGAATCAAATCTGAGTTCTTTGGAACACACATTCGGCTTTTAAAGTTCAAACAGTCATTTGCATCAATTTGAAACTCTGATTCCGCATCTTTTTCACACTGAATTTGTCTAGCAATCAAATCTTTGTCAACTTTCTGTGCATCACAAATTTGCTGAATAAACATTGGTCTTGTTTGTAACTCAGCTATGATCGAATCATCACGGACATAACCATGCAATGCGTTCATCGCACGAAGAGCAAATAATGATTTCTGACTTAACGCATCTGCCACAACATTAGCTTTTCCCGGATGGTAGTCAATTACCAACTCATAGTCTTTCAACAGTTCTAACCATCTGCGTTGTCTCAAGTTCAGATCTTTCTGAGTCATCAAATACTTTAGACTTTTATGATCCGAATAAACGTGACATTTCTCGCCGAATAAGTAATGACGCCAAATTTTCAATGCGAAAACAATGGCAGAGTCTTACTGAATACTAGAGTTTCACACACATATGAATGAGTCGAACCAGGATCAATCAATACAATCACAGTAGTATCATAAAGGGTGAAAGTACCGGTAATGACATCGGGGGAGGAAGCATCCTCTCTGGCTCGTGTAGCATAAGCTCTAGCTGGAGCTCTAGCCTCTGATCGTATTGCGGTGTCCTTCGTCCCTCTCTGACTGCCACCTACATTGCCTGAATGTCTGAGTGGTTTACCCCGTGCTGGGACACTGCTCGGTCTAGTGTTCTGAGTCGTATTTTGCTCGGCTAACATCGGGCACTCTCAAATAAAATGATCTGACGATCCACATTTAAAGTAGGACCGATCACGAACTCTACAACTCCCAGGATGCCATTTCCCACAATGTTTACATTCAGCCCGGTTCTGTGGAACATTACCGACACTAGCTATCAGAGTAGCTCGGGAACTCACTGGAGGTCGATCACTTCTAGGCAAGTCTGAAGTGGCTTTATTTCGACTGGGGTCATCTCTGAACTTCTTATGCACGGAATGGAAAATTTTACTCGATGGTATTTTTCGAGTGTCTCTAGCTTCTACTTCAGCTTTTCTTTTCTCCTTTCTGAGCTCTTCGGCTTTACAAGCTCGCTAGACTAATGTCACAAACTCTTTGATTTCAAGAATGCCAACAAGTAACTTTATGTCTTCATTCAGGCCGTCTTTAAATCTTTTACACATAATGGCTTCAGTAGATATACACTCCCGAGCGTAACGGCTCAATCTGACAAACTTCCACTCATATTTTGTCATAATCATGCGACCCTGTTTTAATTCCAGAAATTCTTTTCGTTTCTGATCGATGAATCTTTGACTGATATATTTCTTACGAAACTCAATTTGGAAGAAGTCCCAAGTTACTTTTTCTTTCGGAACCACGGATACCAGTGTGTTCCACCAGTGATAGGCAGTGTCCCGAAGTAGAGATATAGCACACTTTAGGCATTCATCTGGGGTACAGGATAGCTCATCAAGTACCCGAATAGTGTTATCAAGCCACATCTCGGCTCTCTCAGCGTCATCATCATCATTGGCCTTGAATTACTCGGCCCCATATTTCCTGATTTTATCAACGGGAGGCCTGCTAGATCTCATCGGATCTATCATCGGGGGTGCTGAAGGTACCGGAGTTGGATTATTCGGGGGTGGAGGATGTTGTAAAGCCGGATTAGTCTAAATAAACTTGGTAAACCATTCGTTCATCATCTGGTAGGAGGCTTGTTTAGCCTCCCCCTCATGGCTACCCGAAACTGGGCGAGAGTCTAATGGCGCTGATCCACACGGAAGACCAGGCGCAACGCTCTCCACATCATCAGCTACGGCTCTATTGGGATCAGGATCCATTTACTATATAAAATACAATTGAAATTGTCAGAAGTCACCACACTATCATATATACAATTCAAAGGCATGTATAGCTAGACTCATACACACTACGGTAGTCCTAGAATCGACTAAACCGTAGCTCTGATACCAATTAAATGTAACACCCCTTAACCTGTACCCGTCGCCGAGTTAGGGTTCTGAGGCGTTATCGAACTAGACACAATTTTTCACAGTCATTTATGGAATAAACCCTATACGTATATTTAAATTTTTCCATATCCACAATAATAAACAAGACTTACATTACAAACCATGTTTCATAATGCAATACATCATAACTCATAATCTATACAAGTTTCGAATCAAGCTTCCACTTAACAAACCTCAAATTTCGTATGTCAAACATATGTAAATACATCTATCTCATTAGCCGAATATTAGCATATTATTCTATACTTTCTGCAAATATGCATATTAAAACGAATAGGTCCATAATACTTAAATAGCTTGTCATTCACACATATGACACTCGGACAATATAGCATGACCAAACAAACACATTATACTACCATAATATGCGCATTGTCCCTAAACAAAAGCCATGTCAATCCAAAATTTTCAATTCATTTTACCTTATTAATCTATGGTTACAAGATCATTGAATAACCTACCAAACACACATGATATGTGACTAATTCAATTTATATATAAATACAACCAATTCATTGATCATATATTCGGTTCTCAAAATAAAACTTCAATGATCAACCCAAAGCATTAGTATATACATTTTCATGATCATCCCTGAATTATACCAAGCACATAATAATCTAAGTAGAGATATTCGCACGACATAATAAGCATACTTATACATATATATGATCATTTATATACAACTACATCTAACTTCCAAGCCTTATGTGCATACGTCTTATATCAAAGATTAAAACAGAAGATTATATCAAACATACAAACGATGTTTAACCCAAAGATAACAGCCTTTACAAAACCGAACATCATTCATTACTTATCAAAATACAGCCTATACATGCCTTTGGTTCAAAAAGCAAACATATATATATTCCAAAGAGAGTGATAGTGTGGTTGACTTTCTTGATGATCCCCTGAGCCCGTAGTTGAATCAATGATCTATAAAACAGAAATACAAACACATACAGAGTAAGCTCGCTAGCTTAGTAAGTCTTAAGCAAAAGATAATTCACTAATCAAGCACTTTAACATTTATAATCAATAAATTGTAGTACATTATATATGTATATTTCGATATGCAATTAATACAAAACCGAATACTAGTAATATATTAACTCAATTACTTATACTTCACTGTCATCAACATGCAACTCATCAAGGCACAAAGTACATGTATTATATGAATCACATGTTTATAATCATATAAATTTAACATTCATATCCATTACATTATCACACTAAAAATTCTATTATTTTTATATTCATACACGTCGATCATAAGCTCAAATTCACATAACACCGTTCTTAACATAATATTTCAAATCAAGTAACATTAATCACAACTTACCTTACTTCTGATGAACTTAAATGAGACTTATGCTTACCTGAGTTTTTAACTCAATAGATTAACTACGTTACAACTCGAGAAATTTATGGTTCCTTCATTTTAAAGTATCACCGGCATTAAGCCTGCTAGGCACGAAGCCCGAATATAACACCGGCACTAAGCCTGCTAGGCACGAAGCCCGAATATGTCACCGGCACTAAGCCTGCTAGGCACGAAGCCCGAATATGTCACCGGCACTAAGCCTGCTAGGCAAGAAGCCCGAATATAACACCGGCACTAACAGCCCGAATATAACACCGGCACTAAGCCTGCTAGGCACGAAGCCCGAATATAACACCGGCACTAAGCCTGCTAGGCACGAAGCCCGATTATCAATATAGTTAACCATTCATTCCGCATTTTATAATGCTAACTTCACCACCATTCATATTTCACAAATTACAATCATATATCAAACTAAGTATACTTATTCGAATCACATTAAATAAAATTACCATCAACCAACTTATTATCCTCACATTCGGCCAACTCAAGAATTTATACTATAAATATATCAATTTCATCATTCATTAAATTAAGTAAATAATTCTTTAACATATGTTCGCTTAAGGACTTACCTCATTGTCGACGGACCGCGTAAATCGGCTACTACTCGAGAACCTTTGTTTTCCCCGATCCAAATCTGTTTTTCTTTGTTCTTGATCTAAACACATTAAAATTTAGCTCATTCAAGTACATTTCATCTCAATTTAGTCCCTAAGCATATAATTAGGCAATTTACCATTTTACCCCTACTATTTCACATTTTCACAATTTAGTCCTATTTGCATAAAACACAAAATACACAAAATTTCTCAACACTACTTAAGGGCTGAATATGTATAGGGACTATACAAGTCCAGTTCTTTCATTTATTTCACAAATAAGCCCCTCTAAAAATTTATTCTTGCAATTTAGTCCAAATTACTCAAATTCACTAAAATTTCCAATACAAAATATACTAATCTTTAACATATCTTTAAAATAAAATTATCAAACATCAAAAACTAGATGAACACATTAATGGCCGAATATCAAACATGCTTAGATTCAAAAATTTCAACATGGGTAAGCTACCGTTCGAAGCAACGATCTCAAAAACGTCAAAATTAACAAAAATCGACTAAAAACTCACTTGAATTTTAGCTTAGAATTGCCGAAAATTAAAGGGTTTCAAAGCTTCATTCTTTCTCCCACATTCGGCCAAAGATGGATGAAAAAGATGATGGCTTATTATTATAATCTTTTAACATATAAAGTAAATAATTATTTAATTACTAATTTAACCTTTAAAATAAAATAAAACTAATATAAAACTTAAGGTTAGTTATGACATATGCCACCCACTAACTTGAAAATGGGCTAATTGCCCTTTTAATGCCCCATATTAAAAAGCCATCATCAATCTAGCACTTTACACTATAGTATACAACTATTACACTTTACGCGATTTAATCCTTTTTGTTAAATTGAACATACAAACGATAAAATTTTTCTACGAGACTTTCACACACATTAATTCACATATAATAAACACAAAATATAATATCAAAATATTTCTCGGACTCGGATTCGTGGTCCCAAAACCACCATTTCGATTAGGGTCAAATTTGGTCTATTACAACTCTCCCCCCTTTAAGGATTTTCGTCCCCGAAAATCTTACCGTTACGTCGGATATTGTTGCCTCATTGAGTCCTCAGGCTCCCATGTAGCCTCTTCAACTCCATGTCGATTCCGTAGTACTTTCACTAATGGAATCCTTTTGTTTCTTAACTCTTTTATTTCCCAAGCTAAGATACGGATCGGTTCTTCCTCATACATCATATCGGGTCAGATTTCAATTTCAGACGGAGTAATCACATGTGATGGATCTGATCTGTATCTACGAAGCATCGAAACGTGAAATACATCGTGTATCTTTTCTAACTCAGAAGGTAACTTCAATCTATAGGCAACAGGCCCAATACGTTCGATGATTTCATATGGTTCGATAAATCTCAGACTCAGTTTGCCTTTCCGACCAAAACGAAGTACTTTCTTCCACAGAGATACTTTCAAGAATACTCGATCTCCGACTTGAAATTCTATATCTTTACGTTTCAAATCAGCGTAAGACTTTTGACGATCTGATGCGGCTTTCAAACTATCTTTGATTATAGCCACTTTCTGTTCAGTCTCTTTAATCAAATCGACCCCTAATATCTTATTCTCACTGAGCTCGGTCCAGTACAAAGGCGTACGACACTTGCGGCCATATAAAGCTTCATAGGGTGCCATTTTGATACTTGATTGAAAACTGTTATTATAAGCAAATTCAATCAAAGGTAAGTACCTTTCCCACGTACCTTAAAACTCGAGAACGCAACATCTCAACATGTCCTCAAGTGTTTGAATAGTTCGCTCAGACTGACCGTCTGTTTGCGGGTGAAAGGCGGTGCTAAAATGGAGTTTAGTACCTAAAGCATCCTGCAACTTCTTCCACAATCGCGATGTGAATCTCGGGTCTCTGTCTGAGATAATAGAACTCGGCACACCATGTAATCTCACGATTTGAGATATATACAACTCAGCAAGTTTATCTAGTGAAAAGTCCGTACGAACCGGTACAAAATGAGCTGATTTGGTCAGTCTATCTACTATAACCCAGACTGCATCTTTCTTGCTCGGTGTCATAGGCAAACCAGATACAAAATCCATAGTGATTCTATCCCATTTCCATTCAGGTATCATGATCGGCTGAAGCAACCCAGAAGGCACTTGATGCTCGGCTTTTACTTGCTGACAAATTAAGCACTTTGACACAAATTCAGATATATCCCGTTTCATGCCAAGCCACCAATAAAACTGTTTCAAATCATTATACATTTTCGTGCTACCCGGATGTATCAATAATCGACCACTATGAGCCTCACTCAGAATCATCTGAATTAAATCTGAGTTCTTTGGAACACACATTTGGCTTTTAAAGTTCAAACAGTCATTTGCATCAATTTGAAACTCTGATTCCGCATCTTTTTCACACTGAATTTGTCTAGCAATCAAATCTTTGTCAACTTTCTGTGCATCACAAATTTGCTGAATAAACATTGGTCTTGTTTGTAACTCGGCTATGATCGAATCATCACGGACATAACCATCAATGCGTCATCGCATACGAAGATCAAATAATGATTTCCGACTTAACGATCTCGCCACAACATTAGCTTTTCCGGATGGTAGTCAATTACCAACTCATAGTCTTTCAACGGTTCTAACCATCTGCGTTGTCTCAAGTTCAGATCTTTACGAGTCATCAAATACTTTAGACTTTTATGATCCGAATAAGCGTGACATTTCTCGCCGAATAAGTAATGACGCCAAATTTTCAATGCGAAAACAATGGTTGCTAATTCCGGATCGTGAGTCGGATAATTTCTTTTCGTGCGCTTCAAGCGTCTCGAAGCATAGGCTATAACTTTGCCTTCCTGCATCAAAACGAAACCCAACCCATTCAAAGAAGCATCACTAAAAATGACAAATTCTTTACCCGATTCAGGCTGAGCTAACACTTGAGCTTCGGTCAAAAGGGCTTTCAGCTGCTCGAAACTTTTCTGACACTTTTCTGACCACTCAAACTTGACATCTTTCTGTAGTAGCTTTGTCAAAGGTGTAGCTATCATGGAAAAGCCTTTGATGAATCGTCTGTAGTATCCCGCAAGTCCCAAAAAGCTCCGAATTTCAGAGACATTCTTCGGTGGTTTCCAATCAAGTATAGCCGATAATTTGTTTGGATTAACCGAATACAAAATTTGAAACAACATGACCCAAAAAGCTGACTTCCTTCATCCAGAACTCACACTTACTGAACTTTGCATACAACTGTTGATCTCGTAAAGTCTGTAATACTAATCTCAAGTGTTCAGCGTGTTCGGTTTCATCTTTTGAGTAGATCAATATATCATTAATAAACACTACTACAAACCAATCCAAAAATTGTCTGAAAACTCGATTCATTAAGTGCATAAACACAGCAGGTGCATTAGTGAGTCCAAAAGGCATAACGAGAAACTCAAAATGTCCATACCTAAATGCGGAATGCGTCTTTGGCACATCTCGTATCTCGACTCATGGCCCGATAATAACCCGATCTCAAATCTATTTTTGAAAATACGAAGCCCCTTTCAACCGATCAAACAAATCATCAATCCGAGGTAGCGGGTACTTATTCTTTATAGTTACCTTATTCGATTCTTGCCGATAATCAAATGCGATCGCATCGTTCCATCTTTCTTTTTCACAAAAAGCGGTGCACCCAAGGAGAGAAACTCGTCGTGCAAAGCCCTTATCTGTTAACTCTTGCAAATTGTGCTTTCAACTCTTTTAACTCGATAGGTGCCATCCGTCACGGAGCTATCGAAATTGGAGTCGTTCGGTACTAATTCAATGCCGAACTCAATCTCTCGTCTTGGTGGTAAACCCGGTAGTTCTTGAAACACATCCGGGTATTCACACTGGCGAGCATGATTCAATCGCCAGGACACTTTATTATCCAAATTACATAGGCTAAATAAGCTTCGCACCCTTTTCTCACATACTTCTGGGCTAACATCGAGGATATTACTGTAGGAAACCCACTTAAATCACTGGATTCAATTCTAATGATCTCACCGTTTTGACGTCTCAAATCAATAAGCTTTCTTTTGCAATTCACCACTGCATCATGCGAAGTTAACCAGTCCATTCCCAAAATTATATCAAACTCATCGAAGGGCAACAACATTAAATCGGCTGGAAAGCAAGAATCTCAAATCATCAACGGGCAACCTCTACACACTTTATTAACAAGTACACATCTACCCAAAGGGTTGGACACATGAATCACAAACTCAGTAGACTCAACTGGCAGAGTCTTACTGAATACTAGAGTTTCACACACATATGAATGAGTCGAACCAGGATCAATCAATGCAATCACAGTAGTATCATAAAGGGTGAAAGTACCGGTAATGACATCGGGGGAGGAAGCATCCTCTCTGGCTCGTGTAGCATAAGCTCTAGCTGGAGCTCTAGCCTCTGATCGTATTGCGGTGTCCTTCGTCCCTCTCTGACTGCCATCTACATTGCCTGAATGTCTGAGTGGTTTACCCCATGCTGGCACACTGCTCGGTCTAGTGTTCTGAGTCGCATTTTGCTCGGCTAACATCGGGCACTCTCGAATAAAATGATCTGACGATCCACATTTAAAGCAGGACCGATCACAAACTCTACAACTCCCAGGATGCCATTCAGCCCGGTTCTGTGGAACATTACCGACACTAGCTATCGAAGTGGCTCGGGAACTCATTGGAGGTCGATCACTTCTAGGCAAGTCTGAAGTGGCTTTATGTCGACTAGGGTCATCTCTGAACTTCTTATGCACAGAATGGAAAATTTTACTCGATGGTCTTTTTCGAGTGTCTCTAGCTTCTACTTCAGCTTTTCTTTTCTCCTTTCCGAGCTCTTTGGCTTTACAAGCTCGCTCTACTAATGTCACAAACTCTTTAATTTCAAGAGTTGACTTTCTTGATGATCCCCTGAGCCCGTAGTTGAATCAATGATCTATAAAACAGAAATACAAACACATACAGAGTAAGCTCGCTAGCTTAGTAAGTCTTAAGCAAAAGATAATTCACTAATCAAGCACTTTAACATTTATAATCAATAAATTGTAGTACATTATATATGTATATTTTGATATGCAATTAATACAAAACCGAATACTAGTAATATATTAACTCAATTAGTTATACTTCACTGTCGTCAACATGCAACTCATTAAGGCACAAAGTACATGTATTATATGAATCGCATGTTTATAATCATATAAATTTAACATTCATATCCATTACATTATCACACTAAAAATTCTATTATTTCTATATTCATACACGTCGATCATAAGCTCAAATTCACATAACACCGTTCTTAACATAATATTTCAAATCAAGTAACATTAATCACAACTTACCTTACTTCTGATGAATTTAAATGAGACTTATGCTTACCTGAGTTTTTAACTCAATAGATTAACTATGTTACAACTCAAGAAATTTATGGTTCCTTCATTTTAAAGTATCAGGCATTAAGCACCGCTAGGCACGGTTCGAATATAACACCAGGCACTAAGCATGCTAGGCACGAAGCCTGAATATGTCACCGGTACTAAGCCTGCTAGGCACGAAGCCCGAATATGTCACCGACACTAAGCCTGCTAGGCAAGAAGCCTAAATATAACACCGGCACTAAGCCTGCTAGGCACGAAGCCCGAATATAACACCGGCACTAAGCCTGCTAGGCACGAAGCCCGATTATCAATATAGTTCACCATTCATTCCGCATTTTATAATGCTAACTTCACCACCATTCATATTTCACAAATTACAATCATATGTCAAACCAAGTATACTTATTCGAATCACATTAAATAAAATTACCATCAACCACCTTATTATCCTCACATTCGGCCAACTCAAGAATTTATACTATAAATATATCAATTTCATCATTCATTAAATTAAGTAAATAATTCTTTAACATATGTTAAAGCAGGACTTACCTCATTGTCGACGGATGGCGTAAAAACCTGGCTACGAGAACCTTTGTTTTCCCCCGATCCAAATCTATTTTTCTTTGTTCTTGATCTAAACACATTAAAATTTAGCTCATTCAACTACATTTCATCTCAATTTATTCCCTAAGCATATAATTAGGCAATTTACCATTTTACCCCTACTATTTCACATTTTCACAATTTAGTCCTATTTGCATAAAACACAAAATACACAAAATTTCTCAACACTACTTAAGGGCCGAATATGTATAGGGACTATACAAGTCCATTTCTTTCATTTATTTCACAAATAAGCCCCTCTAAAAATTTATTCTTGCAATTTAGTCCAAAATACTCAAATTCACTAAAATTTCCAATACAAAATATACTAATCTTTAACATATATTTAAAATAAAATTATCAAACATCAAAAACTACATGAACACATTAATGTCCGAATATCAAACATGCTTAGATTCAAAAATTTCAACATGGGTAAGCTACCGTTCGAAGCAACGATCTCAAAAACGTCAAAATTAACAAAAATCGACTAAAAACTCACCTTGAATTTTAGCTTAGAATTGCCGAAAATTAAAGGGTTTCAAAGCTTCATTCTTTCTCCCACATTCGGCCAAAGATGGATGAAAAAGATGATGGCTTATTATTATAATCTTTTAACATATAAAGTAAATAATTATTTAATTACTAATTTAACCTTTAAAATAAAATAAAACTAATATAAAACTTAAGGTTAGTTATGACATATGCCACCCACTAACTTGAAAATGGGCTAATTGCCCTTTTAATGCCCCATATTAAAAAGCCATCATCAATCTAGCACTTTACACTATAGCATACAACTTTTACACTTTACGCGATTTAATCTTTTTTGTTAAATTGAACACACAAACGATAAATTTTTCTACGAGACTTTCACACACATTAATTCACATATAATAAACACAAAATATAATATCAAAATATTTCTCGGACTCGGATTCGTGGTCCTGAAACCACCATTCTGATTAGGGTCAAATTCGGTCTGTTACAGCACTAGTATTATTTGTAAAGAAGAAAGACGAATCTATGAGACTTTGTATCGATTATTGGCAGCTCAACAAGGTAACGATAAAGAACAAGTATCCTTTTCTGAGGATTGATGACCTGTTTGATCAGTTGAAAGGAGCAACGGTATTCTTGTAGATTGATTTGAGATCTGGCTACTACCAGTTGAGAGTTAAAGAGTCGGATGTACCGAAAGCAGCTTTCAGAACAAGGTACGGGCATTATGAATTTCTTGTCATGCCTTTCAGATTAACTAATGCTCCTGCTATTTTTATGGATTTGATGAACAGAATTTTTCGACCGTATTTAGATAAGTTTGTGGTTGTGTTCATCGATGACATCCTAATTTATTCTCGAGACGAGTCCAAGCATGCCGAACACTTGAGAACTATATTGCAGATGTTAAGAGATAAGAAATTGTTTACTAAATTCAGTAAAAGTGAGTTTTGGCTCCGAGAAGTTAGATTTTTGGGACATATTATTTCTAGAGATGGTATTTGGGTTGATCCGAGTAAGATTTCAAAAATTGTTGATTGGAAGCCGCTGAGAAATGTATCAGAGGTTAGAAGCTTTTTGGGCTTAGCCGGCTATTATAGACGTTTTGTTAAGGGTTTTTCAATGATTGCTACTCCTATGACTAAGCTGATGCAAAAAGATGTTAAGTTTGAATGGTTCAAAAAATGTCAGCAAAGTTTTGAGAAGTTGAAAGCATTATTAACTGAGGCATCGATTTTAGTGCAACCTGAACCGGGAAAAGAGTTTGTGATTTATAGCGATGCGTCACTGAATGGATTAGCATATGTATTGATGCAGGAGGGCAAAGTGATAGCCTATGCCTCGAGACAGTTGAAACCGCATGAGTAGAATTATCCAACGCACGATCTAGAATTGGCTGCCATAGTGTTCGCATTGAAGATTTGGAGACATCACTTGTATGGTGAGAAATGTCATGTCTTTTCGGATCATAAAAGTTTAACATATTTGATGACTCAAAAGGATTTAAATTTGCGACAACAGAGATGGTTTGAGTTGCTGAAAGATTATGAGTTGGTAATTGACTACCAACCCAGAAAGGCAAATGTAGTCGCAGACGCTTTGAGCAGAAAGTCCTTGTTTACCTTGAGAGCTATGAATATGAGGTTGACTTTATCTGAGAATGGTTTGATTCTAGCTGAGTTGAGAGCTAGACCGATGTTTCTTCAGCAAATTCGCGAAACTCAGAGAAGTGAAAAAGAGCTTCAAGCCAAAAGAGCTCAGTGTGAATCGGGTAGTGATTCAGACTTTTGGATCGGTTTTGATGATTTCTTAATGTTCCGAGATAGAGTATGTGTACCGAAAAATGATGAGATTCTTCAGAAAATTCTTCATGAGGCACATAATGGTTGTTTATATGTTCATCCACGAAAATGTATAATGTGTTGAAGAAATGGTAATGGTGGTCGGGTATGAAGCGAGATATTTCAGAGTTCGTTTCGAGATGTTTGATTTGTCAACAAGTAAAAGCTAAACACCAAGTACCTTCAGGTTTACTTCAGCCAGTGATGGTATCCGAATTGAAATGGGACAGAATTACGATGGATTTCGTAACTGGATTACCTCTGACTCTGAATAAGAAAGATGTCGTTTGGGTCGTTGTTGATAGATTAACGAAATTGGCAAATTTTATTCCGGTACGTACTTACTATTCACTTGATAAGCTAGCTGGATTGTACATTGCTGAGATTGTTAGATTGCACAGGGTGCTTATTTCTATTATTTCAAATAGAGATCCGAGGTTTACGTCAAGATTTTGGAAGAAGTTGCAAGAAGCTTTGGGTACGAAGTTCAACTTTAGTACCGCATTTCATCACCAAACTGACGGTCAATCTGAAAGAGTAATTTAGATTCTTGAAGATATGCTCCGATGTTGTGTTCTACAATTCAAAGGTAGTTAGGAGAAATATCTATCATTGGTCAAATTTGCTTATAACAACAATTTTCAGTCGAGTATTAAGATGGCACCGTATGAGGCATTGTATGGCCACAAGTGTCAAACTCCATTGTACTGGACTAAGATCAGTAAGAGCAGATTCACGGGGTTGATTTGGTTAGAGAAATCGAAGGAAAAGTGAAAGTAATTCGCGATTGTTTGAAAGCAGCTTCAGATAGACAGAAATCGTACGCGGATTTGAAAAGAAAAGAGATTGAGATTCAAGTTAGTGATAAAGTATTTCTGAAAGTATCTCCGTGGAAGAAAATTATGAGATTTGGTAGCAAAGGCAAGTTGAGTCAGCGTTTCATCGGTTCGTATGAGGTTATTGAAAGAATAGCGCTAGTGGCATATCAGTTAGCTTTGTCGATAGAGTTGGAAAGGATTCACAATGTATTTCATGTGTCAATGTTGTGACGTTATTGATCAAACCTTTCGCATGTGATTTCTCTAACAGAGGTTGAGATTCGACCCGATATGACTTATGGTGAAGAACTGATCAAAATTTTGGCTTAAGAAGTCAAACAGTTGAGAAATAAAAGCATAGCCCTAGTTAAATTTTTGTGGCAACCACACGGGGTCGAAGAGGCTACGTGGGAACCTGAGGAATCTATGAGAAAACAATACCGAAACCTCTTTTTTGGTAAGATTTTTGGGGACAAAAATCCCTAAGGGGGGAGAGTTGTAACAGCCCGATTTTGGGTCTAGTCGGAATAGTGGTTTCGGGACCACAAATCTGACGCAGTAAAATTTATTTTTATTATATTTCTATGGTCTACAGTTATATGGAATGATTTCGTGAAAATTTCGTTCGAAAATTTTGATGTTTGGGCACTCAATTTAGTTAAAAGGACTAAATTGTAAAAAGTGTAAAATGTGTGTTCTAGAAGCTATATGTGTCTAATTGTTATGAAATTTTAAATTGGAGGTCCTTAGATGATAATTAGACCATTATGCTTTTGTATGGACAAAAATGGACATGGTTAGTGAAAAATTTCAAAGTTTAGGAGAAGGGCATTTTGGTAATCTAGTAAATAAAGCCAAAATAACTAAAATAAAAGTGTTCATCTTCTCAAATTAGTCTCCCCATAGCCAAAAATTTCAAGGTCTCCATAGCTAGGGTTTGGCCATGTAACACCCTGAAAATTTGAGTAATTTATTTTCTATGTGTGCTTTGAGTAATTATCCTAGAAAGTAAAATTTTCTGATTTATTTTCGTGGTTAGTATAGTCCTGAAGAAGGATTTAAAATTTTTTAGAAGGAATATTATTAATTTTAAGAAATTATTTATGGAAGTGGATTAAGTGACTTTGACACATAAATTAATTTAAGTGTCAAAGTGAGGCATAAGATGAATTATTGGACAAGTGGTGATGGCGCATGAGCTTGTGCATGAGGTTGAAGGTTCGAATCCCATGTTTAGCATCTAGGTGAATTTTATTTTGAATTTTTATGCACCAATATAGCAAGTGTCGGCCAAGAGCTTTTATGGAAGGTGTTGACTTGTTATTTTTGGTTAAAATATCAAAGGAATAAGGAAATTTTGAACTTAAGGAAGGGTATCAAAAGAATAAGGAAAATGTGAAGATATGAGGCATGAATCAAGGAAGAATTTTTGGAAACAATATCTTGGCCTAAAGACCATGTACTTGGACGGCAATATGGCTATAGGGGAGCCGAATTTTGGTGATAGTTTTGGCTAGGAATTTTAGTCTTGTTTTGGTCATTTTTGTTAGTTTGTGCAAGTTTTGAAAACTCTCTCAACCTTTTCTCCCTTTGGCCGAATTTGAGCATTGGTAAGTCCTAAAGTTTTTGACCATTTGGTCATTTTTGCACATCAATTGGTATTCTTTTGTGCCTTATTTCATTTGAGTACCGAAATCACCTACATCAAATGACCATTCCTTTCTTTTCTCTCTTTTCTTCATTGCCGAATGTGTCTTGATTCTAACCTCCTCTCTTTCTTTCTCTTTTATTTTCTTTGAAAACCGAATTCATCATCATCTCCATTTTCTTATTTTTATTCATTATCAATCAATATTTCTCTCATGGCCGAATGCTAAGGTGTTCATAAGCCAAATTATTTCCCTTTCTCTTTAATCTTTCATAACCGAATCCTCCTTAAAACCATACTATTCTCAAATCCTTTCTTTTCGACGTGGAATATAGGTAAGAGTTCTTTTTGTTTCGATTAGTTATTAGTGGTTAGTGCCGAATATTAATGTTGGCTTGAAGGCATTATTTGGATCAAAATAAACGTTTATTTTATTAACGTTTATTTTGTTAAACTTTAGTGCGATAACGGAAAGTTGGAATCAAGAAGTGGTGGGTGACAAAGCATAGGAATCGATTCTCGTGGTAAGGAAATCACATCTTTTAAACTTTAGAAATTTTTTCGATATCATTAGATTAATGTTCTTTGCTTTTGAAGACATTCAACATAGGGAAGAAAGCGGGCGGTGTTTAGCCTTCGGAAGAAGGGAGGTTCTCATTATTCCCCTAAGTACAAGCAAAGGACTATTTCGGGAATCGGGATTTTCCACCGGGTTGCGGACGTTCAACCGAGGAAAATCAATCGTTCGAAGTCGTTCGTACTCTCGAACCATTATTTGTTCGTGGATTCGATTCGGTTAGCGAACCATCAATCGGAGAGAAATCGCAAGTAGAAGTCTTACGAAAATCCGAGGGTAAATTTCTAGATCGCTATATTTAGATCGGTTTTATTATAGATTATAGTGTTTTAATTAACACAATACGTATAGGTGTTGAAGAGCGGGAAAGTTTAGTTCTCTCCATAACCCGGTGTGTAACTTCACACTCATTTTCGGGTTGGACATCAAGTTGTAAGTTACGTGATAAAATCGTAAAATAGTAAAAACGGGAAAAATACGTAGTAACTCATATTTTTGAGTAAATGCATGAAAACGTTAAAACCGAGAAAAAAAATACGATAATACTCTAGTTTGATAAATGGGCCGATAATACTCTAGTTTGATAAATGGGCCGATAATACTCTAGTTCGATAAAATGGGCCGATAATACTCTAGTTCGATAAAATGGGCCGATAATACTCTAGTTCGATAAAATGGGCCGATAATACTCTAGTTCGATTAAATGGGCCGAAATACTCTTGTTTCGATAAATTGGGCTAAAATGGGCCAAAGTCACTAAACTACTAAATGGGCTAGTTGTTAAATTGTTTATATGAGCCTAATGATAGGTTAATTGATAAACCCACCGATGTTATGGATTAATTGAAAATCTGTTATATGATTATATTTTGTTATATACGCATAATTGCATGGGTGGGATATATGAAGAGAAGAATGGCCAGTTGCCAAATATCTAGTTCGGTGGCTCTGCCACAAATTTGGCTTAATGCCTCTAGTTCGGTGACAATGTCACAATCTAGTTCGGTAGTGCACTACAAAATTATTTAAGGGCTTTAAGCCCATGATTGGTGTGTTTGGCGGGGTGGGTTGACTTGATCCCCACAGGTGTGTTGGTTGGTACGGGGGTGTTAGCGGATGGATACTAGGTTGGTTTGGGAAATTCATATTTCATGCATTCTTCTCTTTAAATTATGTTACTTTACGATGTATGGTTGAAATCATTAATGGGCTCAAGCCCAAAGATGATATCTTGACGATCCGCCTAAAAATGGTGGTAAGTGAGTTGCACATCGAGTTCTTTGTAACTCACCCAATTTTTATTAACCATTTCAGGTAATGGAAATTGACGTGGACTTGGGCCGGAGATGACTTGGTGGAGGCCATACTACGAATTTGGGTTTTTTTTTTATAAACTATGACTTTATTTAAGTTTTTATTTTAATTGCTATTATTGGGTTGATGTAATAAGGCCTCTAAGTATGTTTTATGGATTTTATCGTGTGGATGGTTTTATAATTTTTATTTTGAGACTTTAATTATGAGTTTATGTTAAATCATTTGGTTTTTCCTAAAAATATCGTTTATTTAATATTTTGACAATTAGACGATTTTCTTTAAAATTTTCCTCCAAATTCTTTTAAGAAGTTTTAAAGTTTCGATAAACATTTTATTTAAGATAAGTTTTAAACAAGTATATTCTTAAATTATTTTCAAAACCTCGTACTACATCTTTAACTCGATTTTCAAAAGTTTTTGCATCATTATTTTATCGTAATCTTGAAAAGAAACGAAAGTATGTTTAGTGTGACAAACCAAATCTAAATCTAAACGCATAGACCGGGTTTGGGGTGTTACATTTAGTGGTATCGAGCCGGTTTCAAAACTCGGTTTGTGGTTTGGGTTCAATAAAGAAATTTGTTTGAAAATAATTTCTAGAGTTTTGATTAAAGGTAGTATGGCACCATGAGCATCCGCGCCAAGTCAAGTAAGTATCTCAGATATTGTATGTTTATTATCATTGTGATATGATTATAAGAAACACTCTAGAACTTCTAGTTTTAGGTGTTAAAACCGTAGAGATTGAGACAATAGGATATTGTTGCGAAAACATTCTATCTCTTTCATATCATAAGACATCGTTAATAAACAATGAAATATTATTCTCGATTCATAAAACTCTTAATCGTTAAATCGAATTAGTCGCCATGAGCACTAGAGGGCGTGAGTCGTGGACGCGTAGGCGTGGCGTGGTAGAGGACGAGGTGTTAGGGGCAATCGATGTGCCGAGTCATATGTCGGAAATGGATGCACTGCGTCACTCGAGAGTGAGACGGGATCGCACGACCATATGGAAGAGGATAATCTTTGTGACACGAGCAATGCTGCGAGTACTTGAAAGGGTCATTTGGATCCGTGAATCTGGACCAACCGCTCGTGGGTCGATATCGAGCGCCCGAAATCCGGTGGAGTGAGGTTTCAGAGGTGTCTCTGGTGTAGCTCCCAATGTCGCTGAATATTGGCTTGAGGCGAGAGAGCGAATTATGGGACGATCTTGAGTGCTTTGTGGAACAAAAGTTAAGAGGAGCGGTATCTTTGTTGAGAGAGAAGCTTACCAATGGTGGCTTACTATCCGAGAAGGCATCGATGTTGCTTTGGTTAATTGGGAGTTCTTTAAGGCTTCCTTTCAAGGAAAATATGTGGGAACAAGCTATGTGGATGCCCGAAGGAAGGAATTTTTGAACTGGTGCAAGGAAATAAGGCGGTGGCGGCATATGAGGTGAGTTCTTACGTTTGAGTCGCTATGCTCGAACGATAGTGGCAACGGACCATGAGCGTTGTGTGCGCGCCGAGGGCGGTTTGAAAGACGAGTTGCGGGTTACGATAGCCCCACAACAAGTTAGAACTTTTGCCGCTCTTGTGGAGAAGGCTAAGATAGCCGAAGAGGCTAAGAACTCGGAACGTCAAAATCAGGAGCAAATTCGAGGCAAGAAAGATCTGAAGCATTCGGGTTCTTCGAGAAGATTCCTGAAGAGGCCCCGGAATGAGGAACCAGCTCAAGGAAGAGCACCAGTAGCTGTTAATCAGAGTCGGGATTGTGCTGAATGTGGGAAAAGACATTCAGGAGAATGTTGGAGGTAAACGGGTGCTTGCTATAAATGTGGATCGACGGAGCATCAATATAGGAGTTGCCCTCGACGTATGGATACAACTCAAGAAGTTCGTGCTACTTGATGCACCACGGCAAGAGGAGTTCAGCAACCACCGAGAGGTCGGGGACCAGGTCGTGGTGGTAATGGGGCTGGACGTGGTCAAGGTGCAGCGTGGTCGAGGCAATGGTCCTAGAGGCAACGCGGATGCAAGACGACCATGATTGGTGTATGCGGTCGACGTCGTGAGGATGGCAATGCACGATGTGATAAATCGTACGTTCTTCATTTCGATGTACCCGTTATTGCCTTGATAGATATTGGTTCTACTCATTCGTACATTGCTAGCACCATAATCGGAAACTTGAAATTAGACTCGAAATTTCCGATAAAGAGATGAGGTGATTAGTCCCTTAGGACGATCGGTGTTGGTTAATAAACTGTTTAGAGACGTGCCCTTAGTTATTCAAGGAGAAACATTCTTGGCAAATTTGATGGAATTGCCATTTGGCGAAGTCGATATCATTCTCAGGCATGGATTGGTTGGTTAAGCGCAGGCGCAATTGGTATCTTTGGCGAATGTCGATAAGAAGCGTGGAGGATAAGGAGATAGTTATGATAGGCGAGCGGAGAAATTACTTAGCAAACGTGATTTACTGCGTTAAAGGCGGAGAAGTTGGTGCGAAAGGGTGCGGAGCATTTTTAGCATTTATTAGTGCTTTAGATGCCAAAGAGTCATCGATGGAAGATGTGAGAACGGTGAAGGAATTTTTGGATGTTTTTCTGAAGAACTTCTGGTGTACCTCCGGATCGGGAAGTGGAATTTGGTATTGAGCTTTTGCCCGGAATCGCTCCGGTGTCCATTGCTCCTTATAGAATGGCACGAAGGAGTTGTCGGAGCTTAAAGCCCAAATTCAAGAAGCGCTAGATCGGGTTTTATTCGACCGAGTGTGTCTCCGTGGGGAGCACCGGTTTTGTTTGTTAAGAAGAAGGATGGGTCAATGCGTATGTGTATTGACTATAGGCAATTGAATAAGTCGACGATCAAGAATCGGTACCCTCCGCCGAGGATTGACGACTGTTTGATCAATTGAAGGAGCTTCTGTTTTCTCCAAGATTGATTTAAGGTCGGGTTACCACCGGCTTAAGGTGAAAGAAGCGGATATTCACAAGGCAGCGTTCGAACCCGCTATTTACGGACACTATGAGTTTTTAGTGATGCCGTTTGGGTTGACCAATGCACCATTTGCATTTATGGATATGATGAACCGGGTCTTTCAACCATTCTTAGATCGGTTTGTGGTGGTATTCATAGATGACATTCGGTTTATTCGAGGAGCGAAGAAGAACATGACTCGCATTTGCGGATTGTATTGCAAGTGCTTCGAGATAATCGGATTGTATGCCAAATTCAGTAAATGTGAATTTTGGTTAAGAGAAGTGACTTTCTTGGGTCATGTGGTATCAGAAGGAATAAGGGTGGATCCTCGGAAGATTGAGGCGGTATTGGATTGGAAACCACCGAAGTCGGTGTTAGAGATTCGGAGTTTCTTGGGTTTGGCGGGATATTATAGACGCTTTGTTGAGGGTTCTCATTGATTCTTTGCACCTCTAACTAAGCTTTTGCGGAAGGAGTGTTGTTTATATGGGTGATAAGCAGCAAGAAAGTTTCGAGCGATCAAGAAGGTTTTAACAGAAGCGCCGGTATTGATTCAACTGAGGCTCGGAAGGAGTTTACGTTTATTGTGATGCGTCACATACGGGTTTAGGCTGCGTATTGATGCAAAGTGGGAAAGTTGTAGCTTACGCTTCTCGTCAATTGAGACCGCACGAAGTGAACTACCCTACTCATGATTTGGAGTTAGCAAGAAGTGGTGTTTGCCTTAAAGATTTGGAGGCATTACCTCTATGGTGAAAAGTCTATCATCTATACGGACCACAAGAGTCTTAAGTATCTTCTTACTCGGAAGGAGTTAAACTTGAGACAACGAAGATGGGTGGAGTGTTAAAGGACTATGATTTTCTATTGAGTATCATCCTGGAAAGGCTAATGTAGTGGCGGACGCATTAAGTCGTAAGGTGGTATCGATTTGAGAGCTATGTTTGCCCATTTGAGTTTGTATGAGGATGGTAGTTTGATAGCGGAATTTCAAGTGAAGCCTATGTGGTTGGAACAAATTAAGGAAAAATAGATTTTAGATGAGAAGTTGAGACTTTTATTTCAGCAAGTGGAAAATGGTGAAATTGAGGATTTTGGAATAAATTCGAGAAGGTGTATTGTGTTTTCGTGGAAGGGTGCTGTATGCCTAAGGATTCAGATCGAGGCAAATGATTTTGAGGAGGCGCATATAGTAGCCCTTATGCTATGCACCCGGAGGAAATAAGATGTATCGGGATCTTCGTGAGCGGTTTTGGTGGCTGGATTGAAACGGGAGATTTCAGAATTTGTGGGAAAATGCTTAACTTGTCGACAAGTGAAAGCGGAGCATCAATTGCCGCGTCAGTCTTTTGCAACCAGATTAAGATTCCTCTTTGGAAATGGGAGCGGATAACAATGGATTTTGTTAGTGGGTTACCTTTAACACTTACTAAGAAAAATTTGTTTTGGGTAATTGTTGATCGTTTGACGAAGACCGCTCATTTTCTACCGGGCGCACGGACTACTCGTTGCGAAGTTGGCGGGCCGTATGTATCCGAAATCGTGAGGTTGCATGGGGTACCTGATCGATTATATCGGATAGGGATCCTAGGTTTACATCTCGATTTTGGAAAGCTTTGCATGAAGCCTTGGGTACAAAGCTTAATTTTAGTACGGCTTTTCATCCTCGATCGATGGTCATCGGAGAGAGTGATTCAGATTCGGAAGACATGTTGGGGATGTGTAATCGACTTCAAAGGTAGTTGGGAGGATTTTCTACCGTTAGCGGAATTTTGCGTACAACAACGCCTACCGATCTAGCATTCGGATGGCACCCTACGAGGCATTGTATGGTCGTAGGTGTCGTTCTCCTATTTGCCGGATCGAGTTGGGTGATCGGCGATTGTTAGGACACGAGATGATTTACGAAGCGGAAGAAAAAGTGAAAGTTATTCGAGCACGGTTAAAGGAAGCTTCGGATAGACGAAGTTGTATGCGGATCAAGCGTAAAGAGATCGAGTATGCCGTAGGAGATCAAGTCTTCTGAAGGTCTCACCTTGGAAGAAGATATTTGATTCGGGAAGAAGGGCAAGTTGAGTCCTAGATACATTGGACCATATCGTGTGGTGAAACGAGTTGGTCCAAAGTGGCCTATCAGATTGAGTTACCTCGGAATGGAGCCAAATTCATAATGTTTTCCACGTGTCCATGTTGAGGCGCTATAGATCGGATCCTTCGCACATAGTACCTGCAGTAGAAGAAGTGGAGTTGAATTTGGATTTGTCTTTTGAGGAGGAACCGGTGGAAATCTTAGACCGAGACGTGAAGGTGCTAAGAAAGAAGACTGTGCCGTTGGTCAAAGTGTTGTGGCGTAACCACGAGTGGAGGAAGCTACGTGGGAGCTCGAGGATGCAATTCGGCAACAATACCCTCACCTTTTTCAGCTGTGTAAATTTCGAGAGGACGAAATTTTCTTTTAGGGGTAGAGTTGTAACACCACGAAAATTTGAGTAATTTATTTTCTATGTGTGCTTTGAGTAATTATCCTAGAAAGTAAAATTTTCTGATTTATTTTCGTGGTTAGTATAGTCTGAAGAAGGATTTAAAATTTTTTAGAAGGAATATTATTAATTTTAAGAAATTATTTATGGAAGTGGATTAAGTGACTTTGACACATAAATTAATTTAAGTGTCAAAGTGAGGCATAAGATGAATTATTGGACAAGTGGTGATGGCGCATGAGCTTGTGCATGAGGTTGAAGGTTCGAATCCCATGTTTAGCATCTAGGTGAATTTTATTTTGAATTTTTATGCACCAATATAGCAAGTGTCGGCCAAGAGCTTTTATGGAAGGTGTTGACTTGTTATTTTTGGTTAAAATATCAAAGGAATAAGGAAATTTTGAACTTAAGGAAGGGTATCAAAAGAATAAGGAAAATGTGAAGATATGAGGCATGAATCAAGGAAGAATTTTTGAAACAATATCTTGGCCTAAAGACCATGTACTTGGACGGCAATATGGCTATAGGGGAGCCGAATTTTGGTGATAGTTTTGGCTAGGAATTTTAGTCTTGTTTTGGTCATTTTTGTTAGTTTGTGCAAGTTTTGAAAACTCTCTCAACCTTTTCTCCCTTTGGCCGAATTTGAGCATTGGTAAGTCCTAAAGTTTTTGACCATTTGGTCATTTTTGCACATCAATTGGTATTCTTTTGTGCCTTATTTCATTTGAGTACCAAATCACCTACATCAAATGACCATTCCTTTCTTTTCTCTCTTTTCTTCATTGCCGAATGTGTCTTGATTCTAACCTCCTCTCTTTCTTTCTCTTTTATTTTCTTTGAAAACCGAATTCATCATCATCTCCATTTTCTTATTTTTATTCATTATCAATCAATATTTCTCTCATGGCCGAATGCTAAGGTGTTCATAAGCCAAATTATTTCCCTTTCTCTTTAATCTTTCATAACCGAATCCTCCTTAAAACCATACTATTCTCAAATCCTTTCTTTTCGACGTGGAATATAGGTAAGAGTTCTTTTTGTTTCGATTAGTTATTAGTGGTTAGTGCCGAATATTAATGTTGGCTTGAAGGCATTATTTGGATCAAAATAAACGTTTATTTTATTAACGTTTATTTTGTTAAACTTTAGTGCGATAACGGAAAGTTGGAATCAAGAAGTGGTGGGTGACAAAACATAGGAATCGATTCTCGTGGTAAGGAAATCACATCTTTTAAACTTTAGAAATTTTTTCGATATCATTAGATTAATGTTCTTTGCTTTTGAAGACATTCAACATAGGGAAGAAAGCAGGCGGTGTTTAGCCTTCGGAAGAAGGGAGGTTCATTATTCCCCTAAGTACAAGCAAAGGACTATTTAGGGAATCCGAGATTTTCCACCGGGTTGCGGACGTTCAACCGAGGAAAATCAACTGCTCAAGTCGTTCGTACTCCCGAACCATTATTTGTTCGTGGATTCGATTCGGTTAGCGAACCATCAATCGGAGAGAAATCGCAAGTAGAAGTCTTACTAAAATCCGAGGGTAAATTTCTAGATCGCTATATTTAGATCGGTTTTATTATAGATTATAGTGTTTTAATTAACACAATACGTATAGGTGTTGAAGAGCGGGAAAGTTTAGTTCTCTCCATAACGGTGTGTAACTTCACACTCATTTTGGGTTGGACATCAAGTTGTAAGTTCCGTGATAAAATCGTAAAATAGTAAAACGGGAAAAATACGTAGTAACTCATATTTTTGAGTAAATGCATGAAAACGGTTAAAACCGAGAAAAAAATACGATAATACTCTAGTTTGATAAATGGGCGATAATACTCTAGTTTGATAAATGGGCGATAATACTCTAGTTCGATAAAATGGGCGATAATACTCTAGTTCGATAAAATGGGCCGATAATACTCTAGTTCGATAAAATGGGCGATAATACTCTAGTTCGATTAAATGGGCGAAAATACTGCTGTTTCGATAAATTGGGCTAAAATGGGCCAAAGTCACTAAACTACTAAATGGGCTAGTTGTTAAATTGTTTATATGAGCCTAATGATAGGTTAATTGATAAACCCACCGATGTTATGGATTAATTGAAAATCTGTTATATGATTATATTTTGTTATATACGCATAATTGCATGGGTGGGATATATGAAGAGAAGAATGGCGGTTGCCAAATATCTAGTTCGGTGGCTCTTGCCACAAATTTGGCTTAATGCCTCTAGTTCGGTGACAATGTCACAATCTAGTTGATGAGTGCACTACAAAATTATTTAAGGGCTTTAAGCCCATGATTGGTGTGTTTGGCGGGGTGGGTTGACTTGATCCCCACAGGTGTGTTGGTTGGTACGGGGTGTTAGCGGATGGATACTAGGTTGGTTTGGGAAATTCATATTTCATGCATTCTTCTCTTTAAATTATGTTACTTTACGATGTATGGTTGAAATCTGTTAATGGGCTCAAGCCGGCGCATGATATCTTGACGATCGGCCTAAAAATGGTGGTAAGTGAGTTGCACACTCGAGTTCTTTGTAACTCACCCAATTTTTATTAACCATTTGTGTAATGGAAATTGACGTGGACTTGGGTAGGAGATGACTTGGTGGAGGCCATACTACGAATTTGGGTTTTTTTATAAACTATGACTTTATTTAAGTTTTTATTTTAATTGCTATTATTGGGTTGATGTAATAAGGCCTCTAAGTATGTTTTATGGATTTTATCGTGTGGATGGTTTTATAATTTTTATTTTGAGACTTTAATTATGAGTTTATGTTAAATCATTTGGTTTTTCCTAAAAATATCGTTTATTTAATATTTTGACAATTAGACGATTTTCTTTAAAATTTTCCTCCAAATTCTTTTAAGAAGTTTTAAAGTTTCGATAAACATTTTATTTAAGATAAGTTTTAAACAAGTATATTCTTAAATTATTTTCAAAACCTCGTACTACATCTTTAACTCGATTTTCAAAAGTTTTTGCATCATTATTTTATCGTAAATCTTGAAAAGAAACGAAAGTATGTTTGGTGTGACAAACCAAATCTCGTCTAAACGCATAGACCGGGTTTGGGGTGTTACAGGCCAACTTCCAAGCTCGATTGTAAGTCCGTTCTTGCCCCGTTTTTAATGATTTTTATGTTTTTAAAGTTGTTTCAGCCTAATCTAGCTATTTCAAGGACTAATTTGAAGAGATGCCAAAGTCTAAAATTTTTCCCATGTTAGATATTTGTGTATTTTGATGTTTGATGGTAGAAAATGTATGTTTGATGTTAGATAAACAACATTTACCAAATATTTTTTTGATGAAAATGCCTAAAAGGACCTATTTGTAAACGTTGTAAAATAAGTAGTAGAAATGTGAATAAATGAAAAATGTGGGCTTCTATGAGCATGAAAAATATTCTTCTAGGCTTGGGTTGTGAAGAAATTGACTATATTTCATTTTACGAGCCTAGGGACTAAAGTGTAAAAAGTTGAAAAGTTAGGGGCAAAAATGTAATTTTGCCATAATGTGATTTTTGGGCTGAATTGAAGAATGTGAATATTAAATGAGTTAAATTTGCTATTATAGATCAAGAAAAACAAAGTTCGGACCTAGATCGGAAGAAAAATAAAGTGTTTGATGATTAGGTCCATTTTCACTATTTTTGTACCGAGGTAAGTTCGTATATTAATAATGCAACGTTATAATTGTATTTATAATGTTTTGTTATTGCATGAATTGTATGATTGACTCTATGGATGTAATTGACAAAGTTTTGACAAGCGAGAAAATCCCGGTTGAACCTTAGGAATAGATTAGGATACAAGTGACTTGTCACTAGGAAGCCATGTAATTATGTGATCTATGTATCCCGGGTGCTGGTCCTATATGTCCTACCGGTGGCTAGGTATATCGGCATATGTTGCAGATACCTGACAGCTTGTGTGAGCAGCACCGTGTAGCTACGTCTCGATTGATAGCTTGTGTGAGCAGGCCCGTGGATAGCTCAAGAGCGAGCCTATATGTATTATGAGATGTGTGGTAGCATTGGCTACATATATGGCACTTATGTGCAAATCTTTCCGTGTATCCACTAGTATTCCAAGTGTTCAACAGGTATGTCCATGATAAGAAAGTATGTGATTATGTTACCAGTTAGTACAGGTATGTACGAAAAACTGAAAGAAAATGGATTCGGTATATGATGAACTATTGGTAAGAATGTAATTGAATGAGTTATACTTATGAAGTTTTAATGACACTTATGTTAGCAAATGTTATGTTATTCATATGACAAATGTATAATTAATGTTGTTTATTATTTGCATACGAACTTACTAAGCTATATATCTTACTCCCCTTTCTTTCCCTTATCTTATAGTCTTGCCAAGTTAACTCGGGGATTAAAGATCGTCAGAGATCCATTCACACTATCATCCATTCTTTAGGGTATCACCGAAATGTCAATATTTTGAGTTATGGCGTATAGGGGACTTGGTTATTTTTTTATGTGTCATAATTGATTTGGTCAAATGTATTGGCTTATAATGAGTAATGATTTCATTTTGTATATGGCCATGAAAGTTCGCTAATGTTGGTTATGAGTATGATTATATGTTGATACCATTCATGAATGTGGAAACTTGCATGATTTGTGTTGATAAATTATGTTGTTAAAGCATGTTAGATGTTGCATGTGGATGTGATGTTAATACCTTGGTTTTGGATGTTTTGGTTGCCTAAGTATGCTTGAATTGGTATTTTATGATGTTGTGTAGGTATGTGCAGGGAAGGGTGGCAAAAAGGCTTGGTAAATAGCCTTATTTTGTCCACAAGGGTAGACACACGGGCGTGTGCGACACACGGCTTGCCACACGAGCATGTGTATTGGCAGTGTGTCCCTTGCACCTTAATTTTGAGAAACAGAATGCTCATAATTGAGTACACGAGCAGAGACACGGGCGTGTGTCTTGGCCGTGTAAGAAACACGGCATCAGGCATGTGCGTGTGTCTCGGGCGTGTGACTTGGCCGTGTGACTTCATTTTTTTCATGAGTTACAAACAGAGAGTTACACGGGGTCGGGACACGGGCATGTGTGACCACACGGCCTTCCCACACGGGTGTGTCCCATATCCACACGGGCATGTGACCCTTGTTTAGTGGAAAAAATTTTTAAGTGTTGTAAAAATTTTTAAAGTTCTCGGTTTAGTCTCGAACCTCTTCCAAAGCATGTTTTGGGCCTCGTAGGCTCATATTAGGGACTTTATGATTAAATGCAAAAAGTTTTAATTTGGATGAAATTTTATGGCTCAAAAATGTATGTTTGCTTGTGTTTAAGTCCGGTAATGCCTCGTACCCTGTTCCGGCGTTGAATACAGGTAAGGGGTGTTACAATGATGCAACAAATTTTATGCTCACAAACTCTTCTTGTTGATAAGCTGCTCATATGCAATGTATAATTTCAAATTTTCATATCAAGTGAAAGAAGATGTTAACAACAATCATAATTCACATGGTTTTAAAGTTACACGTAAATCCTACCATTCAATTATTCTTCCTTATTGTTTATTTAGCAAAGCAACCCTAAGGTTTAATAGTGGTCTTCATATGTTGAACTTAGTAATTTCTCTCCACTAATGTAATCGACGTAATCATCAATATCAATAGGTCTTTCATAGGGTTGTAATGGGGCTAGGGTCAAGGTAGGGATTTAATAGAAGTGATTTTTTAGGTTTAAATAACCTTAACTTGCCTTGGACCTTGTGTAGCACAATTCACCTTTCTCCTTAAGGTTGACACCCCCAAAATTTATTTGAAGATCATACTTCTCATCATTTGATCATACATTTGACCATTCAACATTTGATCAATTTAGTTCAACATTTGATCTCTCTTTTTGTTTTTTGAGTAAATCAAATACCTTATTTTGAGTATTCACCAAAGCAAGTAAAGGTTGGTGCAAAAATTAGGGTAAATTTTATGAAAAGATGGTAAAATGGCTTATGATGTAGGTAGATCAAATATATAAGCCATATAGATCAAATTCAGGTTTCAAGGATTAAATTCAATTATGATAAACTTGAAAAGCTCAAACGGCCCAAACAAAATATGCCTATATCATTTTTAGATCATTATGCCTCTTAGGATTTCGCCTCAAGAAAGTTACTAACCCAATTCTAGAGTCTTAAACCTTCATGCATGTCTAATTCAAAAAGAAAGAAAAATTTTCATGGCATAATTTCGCATGGAACTTCTAAAACATACTAAATCATGATTATGCTAACATAATTCAAAACAAAAACTTGAACAAAATCAGCAATTATAATTTCATATGAGCTAACTTATTAACAAAAATTTCTCTGCGCACTTAATTTATTTTAGTATACTTATGTGTGAAAATTGAAAGAAAAAAACATAAACATATACAAGATTGGTCCTTCCCCCCTTTAAAAAGAAACAATGTCCTTATTGCATAATAACAAAGCAATGAATGAAAATTGTACACCAAGTAGGATTACAATTAAGAGAGGTGAGTCATAAAGACACCCCTAACTTGTATTCATCGCCGAAATAGGGTTACGAAGCATTACCGGACTATTCTCATAAACAATCGTACAATTCAAATTACAATTCTCATATCAAATAAAAACCATACAAATACAACCACATAGTCCCTAACACGAGCCCTCGAGGCCAAAAACAAGCATTAGAAGTGGTTCGGGACTAAAACGAGAACTCAAGGAAAATTTTGGGAAAACATAGAAAATTTTCAAAATACAGGGGACACACGTCCGTGTGGCCCGACACACGGCCAAAAACACGCCCGTGTCACAAGCCGTATGGACATTTGAAATGGGATCACATGGCCGTGTCCCAGCCCGTGTCCGACCCCATGTAACTCTCTGACTTGGGTCACACGGCCAACCACACGCCTGTGTGACTAGCCCGTGTACCCTTCGAAATGACCTCACACGCCCGTGTGCCAAGCCGTGTGCTAGGCCGTGTGAAACCTGGAGGGTATACTGACTTATGCCACACGGCCAAGTCACACGCCCGTGTGCTGGGCCGTGTGGAGCTACTGACTTGGTTTCTAATTAAGTACCAGGGGACACACGGCCATGCCACTTGACCGTGTGTCACACACGGCTGAGACACACGTCCGTGTCTCTGCATGTGTGGACAAAAATAGGCTATTATCCAAGCCATTTTTCTCACCCAAACTTACAACCACCTTAACATACCGAATTGCATATGACAATATCTTCAATAGGCATTTAAACCCATTTAACAAAGTTCAATTCATGCTATATCAATACCAACAACTACAAGAATCATAAGTATCCCAATTAGTCATTCACTTTCATACCAATTTCACATCTAAAAATCACCTAAATGGCCACTTTCAAATATGCATTATGTAACACCCCTAACCCATATCCGTCGCCGGATTAGGGTTACGAGGCATTACTGAACATAACACAACTTAGTACATGCATTCATTTCATTTCATACTTCATAAATTAGTCACATCAATATACTCATCCTATTCAAATTTCGAACCTTATTATTACTATGTTCATATTAATCACATATTAAAATTTTAATTTAAACACATAACATTACATAACATATATTGGGCATGTAACAAAATAATTATTTCATAAACTTATTATCAAAAATATTACCACCATACATGTGCATTTTAAGAACCCAGCATATTTCATTTCATTCATAGAACATTTTAAAACATTACCAATTGGTCAAATATATATTCACATACATTACTAATTCATGCGCAATTCACTAAAACCACTTTAATCATTTTCGAACATCAAGACATTTCATAGCATCTAATTCACATGCACGAAACCAACCAAATCATATACTTAGCCATTTTAGTTCATCACATAACCGAATACACAAGCACATTATAACCAAATTTTGTAGCAACCCATAAAGCCGAATATGCACAAATTATTACATATCATATGACCTAACTTAATGAACATTCCATTAATAATATACTTAGCATCTCACGACATTTATACATTTAAATCATATCCCAACATATATCATTATATAACATATATCGAACATAAATCAAAACAATTTTTAACATAAGCTGATTTCCAATCATGTTAATTCAATACATGTGCATATTAAACCAACCGAATCATTTCATACCATAAGTCACATTTAACATTTTCATATAAATAACATTTCAATGTACACCAAATTGGCACGTGTATATTAGTATACCTAAACTACACATTTTATCCTATTAACGAATCATTGATTCGATCATATCATTATCAAGATCATATGCATATCATAATGAACCAAATATTGTAACCAAACCATACTATTTCACTTGCCATTTGGATTTGTACTTAAACAATCATGAAACATATTCATTACTTACCAATAGCAACCGAACCTATATAGCCAACCATTCAAGCATAATAAAGGTGCATACATCGTCATTACAAACCGAATCAAAATATCCTATACATATTCGAACATATAATTATCCTTTTATCATACTTCTAAACCGAATTATAGATAGCTTTAGCTTCCAACCTTCATATACGTACTTCATTATATATATATCACATAGCCAAAATCATTTAAAACTTAACATTATTTATTCTTACTAAATACATCAAGCATGTATCATTTACCTTATTGCCGAAACACATAACTTAATTCAACTATCATAAGCAAAGCATATTAAAAAATTTACACATAAACACACCTTAACCGAGTATAAACACACCTTAGCCGAGATCATACTCACAAACATAAACATAGCAACCATGTTTTGCATATAATAAGCCAAGGCCAAATTGCTAAAACCAAACATATCAAGCACTTAACCAAGTACAAATAAAACTGAACTTAAACATAGTGATCAAGCCATTTTCGCATGGCTATATATATACATGTTCCAAAATCAAACCTTCCATCTATGCTATACATGCCATAAGCCCAAATTCAACTTAGTAAAATACCGAAAAACTGTCGATAGTGTGATAGGCTTTGCTGATGATCCCCGAGGTCGTAACGTGACGCCAAAATCTATAAAACAGAAGTAAACAAAAACACGCCCACAGTAAGCTATTTAAGCTTAGTAAGTCATAAGCAAATATATATTTATCAACGATTGTATATTAACACTAAGTTAATAAGGCCGAATATACATATCCTCAAATTCAAAGTTATCATTTTAATCATACATACATATATCATATCGATAAATGCATAAATACACATGAACATATATAAATCTCACTATTAATATCACATATACCTCATTTGGCCGAATATACACAATCACATATGTATACACATAACTCACATTTATAACTTAAACATTTATGGAATCAATTTAACATCTAACTTACCTTATTTTCACAACTTAGGATAAGAACATACCTGAACCTTTTTATTCGATTTCATATTCGGTCTTTACTTAACATTGCCCGTTGAACCATTCGGAATTAAAAAGGATACGCGGATAGTCGGAAGGCTCGTACAATGCCAACGTCCCAGACGTGGTCTTACATGTAATCACATATCGATGCCACTGTCCCAGACAGGGTCTTACACAAATCAAATACGATACCAATGTCCCAGACATTGTCTTACATGTAAACACAAGTCGATGCCAACGTCCCAAATGTGGTCTTACACGAAAACACATATTGGAAATCCTATGTCATGACATATGTATCTAAACTATTCCTAGGGTTCGTACGGGACTTTCAGACATTGAATCTCGATCGAATCGAACTCAAAACATAATTCCCTATCTCAAAATCACATTCGGCAAAAGCACATATATAATTGAACAATTCAATTCGTCACATAACATTTATATATTCTCAAATTTAATAACATTTAAATGCTTATAGACTTACCTCGGATATCGACGGGCGAAATCGACTACTCGACTACTTTCGACTTCCCCCGATCTAATTCCGTTTTCTTTAGTTCTTGATCTAAATAAATTCAAATTTAACTAATTTAATCACACACATTCAATTTAATCCAAAAACACATAAATGGGCAAATTACCATTTTGCCCCTGACATTTTAAACTTTTTACAATTTAGTCCCTATTGCATAAAACACAAAATACACAAAATTTGCATATACAATAGCTAGGATGAATCTTCCTATAGTCCATCTAAGTCAACACATTTCATTTATTTCACATTTTAGTTCCTCAAAATATTATTTTTACAATTTAGCCCTAATTACTCAAATTCACCAAAAATTCCAAGACAAAACATGTTAATCTTTCACATATCTTTAATATTTCATCATCAAACAACAAAAATCACAAGCTATCATCAATGGCAAAACACAAAATCATCATCAATTCCAAAAATTCAAGCATGGGTCTTGTAGTATTCGAAGCAACAATTACAAAAACGTAGAAATTATCAAAAACTGAAACCAAAACATACCTCAATTTGCTTGAACAAGGGTCGAATACCTAGCTTGTTTTCTTATTTTCTTTCTCTTTTAATTTTGGCACAAATATGGACATAATGCTTTATTTTTTTATGTTTGTTTAATTATAATACCTTTATAATATGTTATTATTTATTTAACCATTATAATTAATATAATAAACTATATAATATAACATAATGCCGTCCACTACCTTTATTAATGGCTAAATTACAACATAAAGCCTCCATATTAAAAAGACAACAACAATTAGGAACTTTCATATTTAACCATCAAATTTTCATTTTGTGCGATTAAGCCCTTTTATTAAATCGGACACTCAAACAACGAAATTAAAACACGAAAATTTCACACAAGAAAATTCACACATAATAAACACGGAAAATAATTTTAAAATATTTTTCAGACTCGAATTTGTGGTCCCGGAGCCACTGTTTCGATTAGGGTCAAAATTAGACTGTTACAACTCTCCCCCCTTAGGGATTTTCGTCCCCGAAAATCTTATCGGTGAATAGGTTCGGATAACGCTCTTTCATTGTATCCTCTGGCTCCCAAGTTGCTTCCTCAACTCCATGTTTATGCCACAATACTTTAACTAGCGAAACTTTCTTATTTCGCAATTCTTTAACCTCACGAGCCAGAATGCGAATCGGTTCTTCTTCATATGTCATATCAGACTTAATCTCAATCTCTGTTGGACTAATCACATGTGAGGGATCAGATCGATATCTACGGAGCATCGAAACATGGAATACATTGTGAATCTTTTATAGTTCAGGTGGCAACAGCAATCTATAAGCAACCGGCCCGACACGCTCTATAATCTCATACGGTCCAATGAATCTCGGACTCAATTTGCCTTTACGACCGAATCTGAGTATTTTCTTCCACAGTGAGACTTTCAAAAAGACTTTGTCTCCGATTTGAAACTCTATATCTTTTCTTTTCAAATCCGCATACAATTTTTGACTATCCGATGTTGTTTTTAGACTATGGCGAATCACTTTCACTTTCTGTTCAGTCTCTTTGATCAAATTGACCCCGTGTATCTTATTTTCACTGAGCTTAGTCCAATACAATGGTGTAAGACATTTACGACCATACAAAGCCTCATAAGGTGCCATTTTAACACTAGGTTGAAAGCTAATATTATAAGCAAATTCAATCAAAGGTAAGTATCGTTCCCACGTACCTTCAAACTCGAGAATGCAACATCTCAACATATCCTCAAGTATCTGAATAATTCGTTCAGACGAGCCATCTGTTTGCGGATGGAAAGCAGTGCTAAAGTGTAGTTTCGTACCTAAAGCATCTTCCAGTTTCTTCCAAAACAGCAATGTAAACCTCGGATCTCTGTCCGAAACAATAGAAATAGGCACTCCGTGCAATCTCACAATCTGAGAAACATATAATTCAGCCAGCTTATCTAGCGAATAATCTGTACGAACCGGAATAAAGTGAGTCGATTTAGTCAATCCATCCACAATAACCCAGATTGCATCTTTCTTGCTCGGTGTCAACGGTAAACCAGATACAAAATCCATTGTGACTCTGTCCCATTTCCACTCCGGTATCATAATCGGCTGAAGTAACCCAGAAGGTACTTGATGCTCGGCTTTTACTTGTTGACAGACTGAACATTTCGAAACAAAGTTAGATATGTCTCGTTTCATACCAGGCCACCAATAAAGCTGTTTCAGATCATTATACATTTTCGTACTACCCGAGTGAACAGATAACCGACTGTTATGAGCTTCGTTCAAAATCATCCGAATCAACTCTGAATTTCTCAGAACACATATTCAGTTTCTAAATCTCAAACAACCATTTATATCAACTCGAAACTCAGATTCTACATTCGAATCACATTGAGCTCGCTTTGCTAACTAATCATTATCAACTTTCTGAGTATCACAAATTTGTTGAACAAATAACGGTCTTGCTTTTAATTCAGCTATTATCGAACCATCATCAGATATAACCATATGTGCAATCATTACATGCAAAGCAAATAATGATTTTCGACTTAAAGCATCAGCAACAACATTAGCTTTTCCCTGATGATAGTCAATCACAAGCTCGTAGTCTTTTAACAACTCTAACCATCGACGTTGTCTTAAATTCAGATCTTTCTGAGTCATCAAATACTTTAGGGTTTTGTGATCAGAATAAACATGACATTTCTCATCGAACAGATAGTGACGCCATATCTTCAATGCGAACACAATAGCTGCCAATTCCAAATCGTGTGTCGGATAGTTCTTTTCGTGTGGCTTTAACTGTCTCGAGGCATAAGCTATGACTTTGCCTTCCTGCATCAAAACACAACCCAGACCACTCAAAGATGCATCACTATAAATGACAAATTCTTTACCCGATTCCGGCTGAACTAACACTGGAGCTTCGGTCAAAAGAGCTTTCAACTGATTGAAACTTTTCTGGCACTTTTCTGACCACTCGAACTTAACATCTTTCTGTAACAACTTCGCCATCGGTGTTGCAATCATAGATAAACCTTTCACAAATCATCTATAGTAACCAGCAAGTCCCAGAAAACTCTGAACTTCAGAAACATTTCTCGGAGGTTCCCAATCAAATATTGCTAAAATTTTACTCAGATCAACCCGAATACCCGATGCTGATACAACATGGCCCAGAAAACTGACTTCGCGTAACCAGAACTCACATTTACTGAACTTTGCATACAATTGTTTATCTTGCAAAGTCTCGTAACACAAGTCTCGAGATGTTGGCATGCTCGGTTTCATCACGGAGTAGATCAAAATGTCATCTATGAATACTACCACAAACCGATCCAGATCATCGTCTCAAGATCCGATTCATCAAATCCATGAAAACAAGCAGTGCATTAGTAAGTCCGAAAGGCATAACCAGAAACTCATAGTGTCCATACTCGCTCGTTAAAGCGGTCTTTGGTACATCGAGTCTTTAACTCGCAATCGATAGTAGCTTCGATCTCAAATCTATTTTTGAAAATATCTGTAGCCCCTTTCAAGCGATCGAACAGATCGTTAATCTGTGGCAACAGATACTTATTCTTTATAGTCACTTTATTGAGCTGTCTGTAGTCGATACACATTCTCATAGTTCCGTCTTTCTTTTTCACAAATAAAACTGGTGCGCCCCAGGGAGAGAAACTCGGTCGCGCAAAACCTCTATCTGTCAACTCTTGCAGTTGAGTTTTATATTCTTTTAATTCTGTAGGTGCCATTCTGTACGGAACTATCTATATTGGAGTAGTCCCCGGCACTAATTCAATGCCAAATTCAACTTCTCGTATAGGTGGCAAACCCGGTAATTCTTCAGGAAATACACCCGGATACTCGCACACAGCAAGTACTGGTTCAATCTTTCTTTCAGCTACTTTACTGTCAAGCACATATGCAAAGTAAGCTTCGCAACCTTTTCTTACATATTTCTGAGCTAACATTGAAGATATCACTACCGGTAAACCATTCAGATCATTAGATTCAATCCAAATAATCTCATCATTCTGGCACCGTAAATCAATACTCTTTCTTTCGCAGTTTACGATAGCATCATGCATTGTCAACCAATCCATACCTAGAATTATGTCAAACTCATCGAATGGCAACAACATCAAATCAGCCAGAAAACAAGAATCTCGAATCATCAACGGACAAATCTTGCACACTTTATCAACCAAAACACACAGGCCTAAGGGGTTTGATACTTTAATCACAAACACAGTAGACTCTACAGGCAAAGTCTTACTGTAACATCCTGGAAAGGGCCTATGCATTTTCGGTTTAATTGTACGCAAGTAACATGTTTTATGTACTAAGAATAAATTTTGAACAATTTTGGAAACACGAAAATGTATGGAAATGTTAAGTTAAAAAAATGGAAAGTGAACATTTTTGGAAACTTGGAAATGGATGGAAATGATTTGGAAATGATTCAAAATAGGAAAGTGCACATTTTCGAAACTTGGAAATGTAAGAAAATGTCAAGTTTACAGAGCGAACGAAAATTTTTGGAAACTTAGAAATGACTTAGAAATGTCGAGTTTTAAAGGTTAAAAGAGGAAATTAAGGCAAGGTGGCCTTAAAAGAAAAAGTTTGTGAAATTTGACACACAAATAGGCTTGGAAAAGTGGCTGAAGATGCCACTTAGGGCCTCTGAAAATGGCGCCACATGCAAGGTGTTGGGCCAGGTTCGAGTCACTTGGGAAGCAAATAAAAGAAGTTTTATTTTGCTTCCAGAAGCTCTGAGGTGGATGGCACAAGCCTTCTAGAAAGGAGGAGTTTTATTCTCTTTAATATTCGATTAATAAGGTGATAAATAAGGGATTTAATTTGGATTATTTTTGAAGAGATAATAAAGGATTATTCTCTAATTATTTTAAATTAAGAGATAAAGCTATCAAATAAAGAAGAGTGGTGGCCAAGTAAGGGATTCTGTGGAGTAGTTTGGCTATAAAAGGAAGGAAATAGGGCTACTCATCAATTTTTCTTCCTCCCCCCTCTCTCTGCCGAATTTTTGAGTGCTCTCCTCTCTTCTCTTCTCTTTTTCTTTTGTCAAGCCGAATCTATAGTCCACCATTGCCAAAATTCTCAAGTTTCTTTTCCTTATTTTCGTGGAAACCAAATACCCCAAGAGAACCTCTAGTCGACTTCTCCATTAAATCCCAAAAGCCAAAACTTTATCATCTAGTCATCAAGGCCGATTCTTTAAGGGGCTTTTAACAAGGGTGCTACCGATTTCTTAAAAAGGGTAAGATCCAAAGTTTGGTTTCAATTCTTTTATATTTTAAACCTATCTAAAATTTAGGGACTAATCTCTATTATGGATTTTGGCCGAGTTATGGAAGGGTGTTTTCGAGATTTAAGAAATTGTCAACTACAAGAAGGTATCTTTCTGAACTTCTAAGATCTAAGGTAAGTTATGAATACCATTCAGCCATAAGCTATATTATTATGATTTAATGTTATATTAGATCTAACATGGGTACATAGGGATTTCGACAGCAATAAAGAAGCAAGGATCCAATTCGGGATTTAAGATTTGGAAGGTAAGAACAAAGGTAAATTTGGCCAAGGCCTATTTTAGTAGTAGATCTATTATTATGTGTTTTAAGCCGAAAACTAACCAATTCAAGGGATTTAGTGACTAGCCAATTTCAAAGGGGAAAAATACGAGTTTCTGGGATTTGATTAAATCATCAAATCGACACCAAGGTAAGCTTTAAGAATACAAATCCTACTAGGATTTGGTTTTCTAGCCGAATAGGCTTTGTGCTAAATAGTAAGTGATTAATCAATTGTAGGAACTTGATATCTAAGGCAGCAGATCAGATTTCGGGATTTCAGTGAAGTGGTTAAGCAAATTAGGTGTGTACCCCACACTACTTCATAATAAGTTTTATGGCTATGTCTAATTAAATATGTGATAATAAGAATAAGAAAGTGGCTAAGGTACCATGTTATGGTACTAAGTACTCAGGTACGTTTCCTACTCCTACTAGGAATATGAAATATGTTATTTGTAACATGAGAATAAGAATGTGATCTTTAGCATATTAATGCATATTACAAAATGGGGCATATGGGTTATTGAAAGGGGAAGTGAATGTGGTGACCTAAGACCACGAACACGGTGACCTAAGACCGTGGTATCTGAATGTGGTGACTTAAGACCACAGTAATCTGAATGCGGTGACCTAAGACCGTGATATCTGAATGTGGTGACCTAAGACCACAAATGCAGTGACCTAAGACCGCGATATGGAGTGTAGCGGAAGGAGGGTCGACTTAGTAGTCCCCACGGTGTATAGGTTGGTACGGGGGAGTGTAGCGGATGGCTTATTAGGTTTGGGTTTGGGAATGCATCATAATTTGTATGCTATGATATGAATGCGTAACATTTGTATGCCTGATTCTATTTTGATTTAGTGTTTGTGTACACATTGAGTCTATTTGACTCACCCCGTTGGGGAATATTTTTCAAGTGATGATCAGTGATGGACCAGGACTGTAACTTCAGTGGCCATGCTCTTGAAGTTTATATTTTGTTTTATGGACTATTAACTTTTAAGCACTTTAAATTATTAAGGATTTTAATTGATGTAATAAGGCCATAGTGAACTCTTTTATTTCTGTTTTTAATTATTATGTTATTAAATTTTATTTATTAAAGATTAGGTTAATTAAATTTAAAATAAACCCTACATGTTTTGTCACCTTAAATAAATGGATTTCAATATAAGGTAAATTGGTTTTCAACACAAGCCCAACCCAAAACAATTATTTTTTAAATCGCACAAATTTTTCCTAAGGACAAAAGAACTTTGAACCGGTTTACTTGAGGAACATACCAAATCTGGTCAAAGCTCGTGGGCCGGGTTTGGGGTGTTTCACTTACTGGATACTAAAGTCTCACACACATAAGAATGAGTTGAACCAGGATCAATCAATGCAACAACACTAGTATCATCGAGAGTGAAAAAACCATTAATAACATCCGGGGATAAGGCCTCCTCGCGTGCGCGAATAGCATAGGCTTTGGCAGGTGCGTGAGCCTCGGATCTAACAGCTGTATCTTTGGTCCCTCTCTGACTGCAACTCACATTACCCATATTTCTGGGTGATCTACCTCGAGCTGCAGTGTTACCCGATCTCATATTATGTACCAGATTGATCGCTGTGAAGTCAGAGTTTTAAAATTTATAATGATAATGATCAAACCTGGAAACTAACTATGACAACGATTGAGGCAAGTGCACCTATCGAACAATAGTATAGCTTAGGCAAGACCGAATTGTCAAACCCAAAGGAACTAAAAGTACTAATACTAACTTTCTTTCTATTATTTAGCCTAAAATAAGTGAAGTTGTTTATTAATCTAAATTAACTAATTACTAAGCTAAAGATGCAAAGACAAAAAGAATGAATTTGGGAAAAACTCAGATGATTAAGACAATACCCTTAGGAAGAATCCACCTAGACTCCACTTGTTATCTAACACTGAACCAGACGATTTATTCACTTGACTTGATCCGTAGGACTCCCTAATGTATATTAAACCCTCTCTTGAGGCGAATAACGTCTAACCCTAGGTTAATTAATGGAAACCTCTTTCCCATTAATAACCCCCTAGAATAGTAGTAAATCGATCTATGGACTCCCATATTAGGTTTCACCCTAATCCGACAAAATCTCGTCACCCTATCTCTAGGCGCGCGATCAACTCCGCTTAATTATGCTAGATCTACTCTTAAGCAGGGACTTTTGCTCCACCACCTAAGCACATTCAACTTGAATTAATATCCGCGAAATATCAACACAAGAATTAAGAATAAATCAAGTATTTATCATATAGTTCAGAAAACAATAACAAGATTCATCTAGGTTCCATCCCCCTTCAGGTATCTGAAGGGTTTAGTTCATAATAATAAAGAAAAACATCTCAGAAGAAAAGATAAAACAAAACATAAGAAATCCCTAAAACCCCTTGAAGGAATTGAAGAGGAGATCCTCCGTCTTTAGTAGAATTCTGGCTTCTTGAGATGGATCAACTGGCTATCCCTTGAGAGTTTCCTACAAATCTGACCTTTTCAGCTTGGCTCCTTGGCCTAGCTGACCGCCCGTCGACTCCCCCCTTTTAGGTTATACTTAGGGTGTATTTATAGGCTTTTGGAATGTATTTCTTTGCCCCTAAGTATCCTTTTCCGAGTGAAATTACTCTCCTCCACGGCAGGGGCACGGCCATGGCACACGCCCGTGTGAATCGTGGCTAGGCCGTGTTGGACTCCGTTAGTGAGGCACGGCCGTGTAGATCGACATCAGGTCGTGTTCTAGTATATTTGAGGAGGCACGACCGTGTGGGCTTTAGTCCAGGCCGTGTTGACTTCTTCTTTGGCCCATTTTAGTCCATTTTGAGCCTGTTTCTCGTTCTTTTTATTCTTGGGTACTTTCCTGAGTATAAGACATGAAAAGAAAGGATTAAGAACACCTTTTTACATAAATCAAGGGATAAATCATCCAAAAGTATGCTAAATATGAGATTAAAATATGTTACTATTTTTGTTTATCAAATACCCCCACACTTAAGCTTTTGCTTGTCCTCAAGCAAAACTCTCAACTTACAATTAAAACGAACTTTCCATAATTCCTAATATTCATTAATAGTGTTTCATCATAATTCAAGGATAATTTATACATGGATAATTTAATTCAAAGAGTCCTAAGGTTTCAAACAATCTAAGTCATAGATTTGTAGCTCGAAAATATAGGCGTCTCCCCTTATCTAAATAATCACCTTTAATTCAAAACCGACAAGGATTGACATCCTCACTAGAGATTCACTCAAATCACTCAAAGTGTTTAAGGTTCAGGAAAAAGCGCTCAAAAGTCGAACATGAAAAGTTAATCCCATAGGCTTGCCTGAAAATCAAATCTCCACCACTATAATATAAGATGATGCACAAATCAAAAGGTCTTTGTCAGGGTTGTAAAGGGGTTAGGGTTGAGGTGTGGATAGAGGCTGAATTAGAAGGTTAGAATCGAGATTGAATTGATAAAATACCTAACTAGAAATAATAAACTGAATAATTACATAATGGATTGAAACTTTAAACTGATAATACGAGCTTCTTCTTCAATATTTGGAATTCAAACGTATAAGCTCACTTAACCACAAAACTAATAATGAATAATGAATATAATTTGATTGATTTTTTTAAGAACAAATCAAATATACATAAAAAAGGATAAATTACTGAAATAAGAAACATAATTAGACTATTAATCAAATCAAATCTCGATATAAGGGATGTCGAAAACGAATGGTGATAACAAAAACAAAGGGTTTCTGGGTTAATATTAGCTGTTATGTCAATAAAAAGGGTTGTTAGGATCAAAGGGGTTCACTAGGGGTTAATTGTGAAGGTAGGCTTTTAATGGATTTAGTGGGTTAAAACCTAGGTGCCTTTATCATCTCTGTATATCAAATCATAGGTGTGGTCTCGATATGTATAAACGAGGCAAGTTCTAGAATAACAAATCAATGTTGACATACTCATAATCAATAAAGTGAGCATGAAAAAGAATATATGCTCTATAAGGCTCAAAAACTCACAAAAATTATGGGTATTTTGATGTCAACCTCGTAAATTTCAAACTTCAAAGTAATATTTAAACTCAGTTCGACAACCTAGAAAATTTTTAATATCTGAAAAATAGACTTATCATGCTTGATTCTCTAGTATTCTTAGAATTTAATTATCAATGCACAATTATCAATGACTTAATCTAAAACATATCAATAAAAATCATAAATCATTAAAAATTTCATCCTAATTATAATATGAGAAATTTACTTAAAAAACAAGACTAAATTCAGGATTTTGAGAATAATGCAAAAAGTTTGGCACCTAATTTCATAAATTTGAGAATAATGAAAAAAGTTAGGCGCCTTTTTAGGTTGTTCACCCCCCCACACTTAAGATGTACATTGCCCTCAATGTACAGAGTTAGATATATAGACAATAATCCTAAAATCATAAGATATGGAGAGAAGTGAAACTCCCTGAATTTTGGATGGAATTAATGAAAAGAAACCGGATAGGATTGGAGGTGAACGTGGGGAAGCGCCTCGAACCGTTTGAACTTGAATCCTCAAGGTAGCCGGTCTGATTTTATTGTATCCTAGGCTAAATCTCAATGGCATGAATAATAAGAAGAAAATAATAAAGAAAATAAAAATAAAAATAAAAATAAAAATAAAAGTAAATAAAAATAAGAATAAATGTAAATAATGGAAAATGAAAGAATAAAGACAACTGAACAAGAAAAAGGAAGAAGGGGGTCTAAATAGAGATTATGGATCTGGTGGTTGTCCCCGCCCTTGTACCTTCTTGTGATGGCCACACGGCCACGGCCACGGCCGTGTACAAGGCCATGTGGTATGGAAATCTGTACCTTGGTTAGTTTATGGTTAGGTGCTAAAAGGAAAAATAAAAGTAAAAATTAAAAAAATGTAAAAATTAATGGGGTTAGTGCTCGGGTTGCCTCCCGAGAAGGGCTCGTTTATAGTCTTAAGCTAGACTTTACCTCTCATTCGTATGGTCATGGTGGTTTGAGGAGGTGAAAATCCTTTCGCATGTGATCAATTCGGTTATGGATATATAGTTTAAGTCGAGTAATGTTTTCCTCAAAAGTGTTGAATTTAGGATTGCTTACCTCGGCTGTGTCGCATAGGAAGACATTAAGTACCTCAAAAGTGATTTCTTCGTTTGTCTTGAGGTCTGAATTGGTGATTCGAAGGTCTTCCTTATTCAACAATACCTGATCCCCTATTTTGAAGTGATTTGTTGTTCCTATCAGCTCGTATGGGGTTTCCTTTGGTTTCACTTTGTGTATTCCTAGTTTCTCTTTAAAGTGTGTTTTCCACTCGTCTAGTTCATCGACCTGAAGCCTTAGTTCTTCATGAATTATTTCTTTATGGGTAAGAGGTCTAAGATCTAGCTCAGCTAGGTGATTTCATGATGCTTCCTGTAAAGAAGGTTGAACCAAATGGTTATCAATAGAATTAACGTTCGTACCTTTATTACTCGATGTCCTAGCTGAGTCAAGAGCTTGAAGAGTGATTGTTTCGTCGTCTACACGAAGTGTGAATTCACCGAATTCTTCTTCTGTGTGGTCTTTCTTTATTGCATTGGGATATGGCACATGAGGTTGGTACTCTGTAATTGCTGGTTTTGGTATATCATGGCACACTTCAACCTTACCTTCACTTACCATAGGTTCTTCCCTTGGGTTTGGTTCGTCTAACCCTTCACTATCGTAAATGGCTTGATTTTGCTCTCTCGGGTTAGTTTCAGTATTTCTTGGCAAGCTTCCTTGTGGTAGTTCTGAGATCAGCTTCGCAAGTTGTCCAACTGACTTAGAAATTTCCTCAACTGACTTAGTGACTTCCCTAACTTGGCTCTCGATCCCTTTGATCGATGCTTGTTGGGTCTTAAGGGTGGTTTCAGTGTCTTGGAGACGGTTATCTGTGGCTGCCATGAATTTTGTCAGCATCTCCTCGAGGTTCGACTCATCTTCCTGTTGGTAAGGTGGTTGTTGAAAATTTGGAAGAAGTTTCGGTCCTTGGCTACTTTGATCATCCCACGAGAAATTTGGATGGTACCTCCAACCTGCATTATAAGTGTCATTATAAAAATTATTTTGTGGTCTAGCATAGTTACCCATATAGTTGACTTGTTCGCTTTCCATGCCATGTCCGTAGGGTGGGTACTTAGGATTCGCCACGCCTCTGCTTGTTTCACACTGCATAACTGGATGTGCCTGCGAGGAACCGTATAAACCATCACTTTTTTTATATATCATCTCTAACTGGGTTGATAGCCTGGTTACTAGGTCAAGGTTGTAGATATCGGCTACTTTTGTTGGCTTTGTCCTTATAACTTGCCACTGATAGTTATTCAGTGTCATCTCTTCTATAAACTAAAATTTTCCTGACAAAAGCAAATAAAAGAAAATTTAGCAAAGTAAAAAAAAATTGCAAAAAATAAAAAAAAATGGCTAAAGTAATAAAAATAGAGCTTTCTTAATATTTTAGTTCCCCGGCAACGACGCCAAAAACTTGATCTCTGTGAAGCTAGAGTTTTAAAACTTATAAAGATAATGATCGAACCTGGAAACTAACTATGACAATGATTGAGGCAAGTGCACCTATCGAACAGTAGTATAGCTTAGGCAAGACCGGATTGTCGAACCCAAAGGAACTAAAAGTACTAATACTAACTTTCTTTCTATTATTTAGCCTAAAATAAGTGAAGTTGTTTATTAATCTAAATTAACTAATTACTAAGCTAAAGACGCAAAGACAAAAAGAATGAATTGGGGAAAAACTCAGTTGATTAAGACGATACCCTTAGGAAGAATCCACCTAGACTCCACTTGTCATCTAACACTGAACCAGACAATTTATTCACTTGACTTGATCCGTAGGACTCCCTAATGTATATTAAACCCTCTCTCGAGGCGAATAATGTCTAACCCTAGGTTAATTAATTGAAATCTCTTTCCCATTAATAACCCCCTAGAATAGTAGTAAATCGATCTATGGACTCCCATATTAGGTTTCATCGTAATCCAGCAAAATCTCGTCATCCTATCTCTAGGCGCGCGCTCAACTCCGCTTAATTATGCTAGATCTACTCTTAAGCAAGGAATTTTTCTCCACCACCTAAGCACATTCAACTTGAATTAATATCCACGAAATATCAACACAAGAATTAAGCACACATAATTAAGAACAAATTAAGTATTTATCATATAGTTCAGAAAACAATAACAAGATTCATATAGGTTTCATCCCCCTTCAGGTATCTGAAGGGTTTAGTTCATAATAATAAAGAAAAACATCTCAGAAGAAAATATAAAACAAAACATAAGAAATCCCTAAAACCCCTTGAAGGAATTGAAGAGGAGATCCTCCGTCTTGAGTAGAATTCCGGCTTCTTGAGATGGATCAATTGGCTATCCCTTCAGAGTTTCCCACAAATCTGACCTTTTCGACTCGGGTCCTTGGCCTAGCTGACCGCCCGTCGACTCCCCCCTTTTAGGTTATACTTAGGGTGTATTTATAGGCTTTTGGAATGTGTTTCTTTGCCCCTAAGTATCCTTTTCTGAGTGAAATTACTCTCCTCCATGGTAGGGGCACGGCCATGGCACACGCCCGTGTGAATCATGGTCAGCCGTGTTGGACTCCGTTAGTGAGGCACGGCCGTGTAGATCGACATCAGGCCATGTTCTAGTATATTTGAGGAGGCACGGCCGTGTGGGCTTTAGTCCAGGCCGTGTCGACTTCTTCTTTGGCTCATTTTGGTCCGTTTTGAGCCCGTTTCTCGTTTGTTTTATTCTTGGGTGCTTTCCTAAGTATAAGACATGAAAAGAAAGGATTAAGGGCACCTTTTTAAATAAATCAAGGGATAAATCATCCAAAAGTATGCTAAATGTGGGATTAAAATATGTTACTATTTCAGTTTATCACGGATTTTCTTCAGCTAACTCTGGGCATTCACGAATATAATGATCCGTCGATCCACATTTAAAGCAAGCTCAATCATGCAATTTGTAACTGGCGGGATGTCGTTTACTACAATGTTTACACTCGGGTTGATTTGATCTAACATTACCCACACTAGCTACTGAGGTAGCTCTCGAGCTCATAGGTGGTCTATTCCGATCTCGTCTAGAATACCCCTCAGTAGCCTTTGAACGACTAGCATCGTCTCAGATTTTCTTTGATGCCGACTGGAATGCCTTACTGAATGATCTCTTATGTGTATCTCTAGCTTCAAAGTCAGCTTTTATTTTCTCTTTCCCGAGCTCTTCGGCTTTGTAAGCTCGCTCAACAAGTACCACGAACTCTTTTATCTCAAGTATGCCAACTAACAGTTTAATGTCTTCGTTCAGCCCATCTTCAAATCTTTTACACATTATAGCTTCGGTCGAAACACACTCTCGGGCATACCGACTGAGTCTCACGAATTTCTGCTCATACTCTATCACAGTCATCCGACCCTGTTTCAACTCAAGGAATTCTTTGCGTTTCTAGTCGATAAATCTCTGGCTGATGTATTTCTTACGGAACTCAGTCTGAAAGAATTCCCAGGTCACTCGCTCTTTCAGAACCACCGATACTAGTGTATTCACCAGTGATATGCAGTGTCTTGTAGCAAAGATATGGCACATTTTAAGCACTCATTAGGGGTGCAAGATAACTCATCAAACACTCGTATAGTATTATCGAGCCAGAATTCAGCTCACTCAGCATCATCATCATCAGTGGCTCTGAACTCTTCGGCCCCATATTTTCTGATTTTATCCACGGGAGGCTTAAGCAATCTCAACGGATCACTCACTTGAGGTATAACAGGTATCGAAGATGTATTAGTTGGGGGTGGAGGTTGTTGTGCAGCCGGATTAGTCTGGATATATTGTGTAAACCAGTCGTTCATCATTTGGTAAAAGGCTTGTTTAGCCTCTCCCTCCTGGTTACTCGAAGTCGGTCGAGAGTCAACCGGCGCTGTCCCTTGCGCGGGAGTAGGCGTTATACTCTCAACATCATCAGCTACGGCTCTATCGAGATCCATTACTATACGAAAACACATTTTTAGATGTCAGAAGTCATCACACTATCGCAGTATATAAAAATATGGCATGTATAGCTAGACTCACACACGTTACGTTAGACCTAGAATCGACTAAACCGTAGCTCTGATACCAATAAAATGTAACACCCCTAACCCGTACCCGTCGCCGGACTAGGGTTACGAGGCATTACTGAACATAACACAACTTAGTACATGCATTCATTTCATTTCATACTTCATAAATTAGTCACATCAATATACTCATCCTATTCAAATTTTGAACCTTATTATTACTATGTTCATATCAATCGCATATTAAAATTTTAATTTAAACACATACCATTACATAACATATATTGGGCATGTAACAAAACAATTATTTCATAAACTGATTATCAAAAATATTACCACCATACATGCGCATTTTAAGAACCCAGCATATTTCATTTCATTCATAGAACATTTTAAAACATTACCAATTGGTCAAATATATATTCACATACATTACTAATTCATGCGCAATTCACTAAAACCACTTTAATCATTTTCGAACATCAAGACATTTCATAGCATCTAATTCACATGCACGAAACCAACCAAATCATATACTTAGCCATTTTAGTTCATCACATAACCGAATACACAAGCACATTATAACCAAATTTTGTAGCAACCCATAAAGCCGAATATGCACAAATTATTACATATCATATGACCTAACTTAATGAACATTCCATTAATAATATACTTAGCATCTCACGGCATTTATACATTTAAATCATATCACAACATATATCATTATATAACATATATCGAACATAAACCAAAACAATTTTTAACATAAGCTGATTTCCAATCATGTTAATTCAATACATGTGCATATTAAACCAACCGAATCATTTCATACCATAAGTCACATTTAACATTTGCATATAATAACATTTCAATGTACACCAAATTCGCATGTGTATATTAGTATACCTAAACTACACATTTTATCCTATTAACTAATCATTGATTCGATCATATCATTATCAAGATCATATGCATATCATAATGAACCAAATATTGTAACCAAACCATACTATTTCACTTGCCATTTGGATTCGTACTTAAACAATCATGAAACATATTCATTACTTACCAATAGCAACCGAACCTATATAGCCAACCATTCAAGCATAATAAAGGTGCATACATCGTCATTACAAACCGAATCAAAATATCCTATACACATTCGAACATATAATTATCCTTTTATCATACTTCTAAACCGAATTATAGATAGCTTTAGCTTTCAACCTTCATATGCGTACTTCATTATATATATATCACATAGCCAAAATCATTTAAAACTTAACATTATTTATTCTTACTAAATACATCAAGCATGTATCATTTACCTTATTGCCGAAACACATAACTTAATTCAACTATCATAAGCAAAGCATATTAAAAAATTTACACATAAACACACCTTAACCGAGATCATACTCACAAACATAAACATAGCAACCATGTTTTGCATTAATAAGCCAAGGCCAAATTGCTAAAACCAAACATATTAAGCACTTAACCAAGTACGAATAAAACCAAACTTAAACATAGTGATCAAGCCATTTTCGCATGGCTATATATATACATGTTCCAAAATCAAACCTTCCATCTATGCTATACATGCCATAAGCCCAAATTTAACTTAGTAAAATACCTGAAAAAGCCCATCGATAGTGTGATAGGCTTTCTTTGATGATCCAGAGGAGGTCGTAACGTGACTCCAAAATCTATAAAGCAGTAAACAAAAACACGCCCACAGTAAGCTATTTAAGCTTAGTAAGTCATAAGCAAATATATATTTATCAACGATTGTATATTAACACTAAGTTAGTAAGGCCGAATATACATATCCTCAAATTCAAAGTTATCATTTTAATCATACATACATATATCATATCGATAAATGCATAAATACACATAAACATATATAAATCTCACTATTAATATCACATATACCTCATTTGGCCGAATATAGACAATCACATATGTATACACATAACTCACATTTATAACTTAAACATTTATGCAATCAATTTAACATCTAACTTACCTTATTTTCACGACTTAGGATAAGAACATACCTGAACCTTTTTATTCGATTTCATATTCGGTCTTTACTTAACATTGCATGTTGAACCATTCGGAATTAAAAAGGATACGCGGATAGTCGGAAGGCTCGTGCAATGCCAACGTCCCAGACGTGGTCTTACATGTAATCACATATCGATGCCACTATCCCGGACAGGGTCTTACACGAATCAAATACGATGCCAATGTCCCAGACATGGTCTTACATGTAAACACAAGTCGATGCCAATGTCCTAGACGTGGTCTTACACGAAAACACATATCGGAAATCCTACGTCATGACATATGTATCCAAACTATTCCTAGGGTTCGTACGGGACTTTCAGACATTGAATCTCGATCGAATCGATCTCGAAACATAATTCCCTATCCCAAAATCACATTCGGCCAAAGCACATATATAATTGAACAATTCAATTCATCACATAACATTTATATATTCTCAAATTTAATAACATTTAAATGCTTATAGACTTACCTTGGATATCGACGGATGAAATCGATTACTCAACTACTTTCGACTTCCCCCGATCTAATTCTGTTTTCTTTAGTTCTTGATCTAAATAAATTCAAATTTAACTAATTTAATCACACATTCATTCAATTTAATCCAAAAACACATAAATGGGCAAATTACCATTTTGCCCCTAACATTTTAAACTTTTTACAATTTAGTCCCTATTGCATAAAACACAAAATACACTAATTTTGCATATGCCCTAGCTAGGCCGAATCTTCCTATAGTCCATCTAAGTCCACACATTTCATTTATTTCACATTTTAGTCCTTCAAAATATTATTTTTACAATTTAGCCCTAATTACTCAAATTCACCAAAAATTCCAAGACAAAACATGTTAATCTTTCACATATCTTTAATATTTCATCATCAAACAACAAAAATCACAAGCTATCATCAATGGAAAAACAAAAAATCATCATCAATTTCAAAAATTCAAGCATGGGTCTTGTAGTATTCGAAGCAACGATTACAAAAACGTAGAAATTATCAAAAATCGAAACGAAAATATACCTCAATTTGCTTGAACAAGGGCCGAATACCTAGCTTGTTTTCTTGTTTTCTTTCTCTTTTAATTTCGGCACAAAGATGGACATAATGCTTTATTTTTTTATGTTTGTTTAATTATAATAACCTTATAATATGTTATTATTTATTTAACCATTATAATTAATATAATAAACTATATAATATAACATAATGTCGTCCAATACCTTTATTAATGGCTAAATTACAACATAAAGCCTCCATATTAAAAAGACAACAACAATTAGGCACTTTCATATTTAACCATCAAATTTTCATTTTACGCGATTAAGGCCTTTTTATTAAATCGGACACTCAAACAACGAAATTAAAACATGAAAAATTCACACAAGCAAATTCACACATAATAAACACAGAAAATAATTTTAAAATATTTTTCAAACTCAGATTTGTGGTCCCGAAACCACTGTTCTGATTAGGGTAAAAATCGGACTGTTACACATTATTTTGCCTAATACTTAGCATGCTAATTCATCCTCAATTTCAACCATTTGCTACCTTCATTACCAATTCTTAACATGGAATTCACAAAGCAAATATAAACCACATAACAAAAGGCCATTTACACATATATACATCACCAAGTATACCAAAATAAGCCAAACCGCATGACTAAACACATAACCTTTACATATATCATTTACAAGCCAAATCAATTGGCTACCAACATTACAAACATATAGGCCATATTAACCACAACACCTATACATGCCATATAACCAAATACCAATTTCAAAAGTACCAAAATGACAGCTGGATAGTGTGATGAGATCTCTGACAACTCCCAATCCGAGCAAGCTTCGAAATCACTATAAAACACGGAAAAATTAACAAAGTAAGCTATAAAGCTTAGTAAGCTCGTATGGTTAATAAGTATAACTTGCCATTCATTCACCATTTAAGTAATATAAACATAATATACTACAAATCCATTTAATCACAAGACTAACATATATTCATTCACATAGTTAATCATGAAACTCACAAATTTCATGGATTTAATGCTCATATGATTTACGTACATACCTGTACTGATACATATCAATCTCTTACCCTTTCATATCCTCAAATATACTCGTTGAACCATTTGGAATAATATCAGATACTTGGGAATCTCGCACCCTAAGTGCCAATAAATGGTCGAAACCATCTCAATCTCATATCTCATATGTAAATGCTCATCTCGAGCTATCACCAGGTCTGCCCACACAAGCTGACGGTCAAGACGTAACTACACGGTGCTGCTCACACAAGCTGACGAGAATCTACAACACATGCCGGAAAACTCAGCTACTGGTAGAACGTACGGACCAGCACCCAAATCACAATAACCTCTAATGACATGTCATTTGTATCCTATCTATTCCTAAGGTTCAACCGAGATTTCACACGTAGCCAAATCTTCGTCGAACATATCTGTAAGGTCGTATTCATCAACAATACAATTTATAAAGCATTTAAAACAAAATTACATTAATGCTTATTAACATACGAACTTACCTCGATCACAAAAATGACAGAATATGTAACACCCCAAACCCGGCCTAGAAGTTAGGCCCAAATCTAGCGTGTCACATGGAAGTGTTTTTAAAAACCATTTTTCTTGTTTGTTAAAACCTGTTTGAGAGTTAAAGCCTCTTTGTTAAAACTCAAAAAACTTAAAGCAATTGTTAACCACTTGCAAACATAACTTTTAAAACTTTATCTGTTGCGAAAGCATATTTAAAATAAATAATATACAAAACGTGAAGTTTAAAAATTGAGTAGTAGAAGCATTTTGAAAACATTGCAGAAACCTAGTGTTTTGAAGTCAATTTATCATTTTGGAAATCGTATCCCACTTTTAGCAGTTAGAAAACATCATAAATAAATATCAGAAATAATAAGTTAAAATTAGAGAGGCCTTATAACAACCCAAATAAAAATATTTAAAAATAATCAAAATAGCAAGCATAAGCAGTGTGTGGCCTTCTCCGAGTCCCTCGCAGCTCCGATCCGACTAAGGCTGAGGATTACCTGTACAGTTAAAAACGGGGTGAGTTTATGAAAACTCAGTGTGTAATCCCATTACTAGAGTAATAATCAGTATACAAAAACAGAATCGAAGCGATGCAGGCCAAAGCCCTTTAAGAGTAACAGTACAGTCAGTTCAAAGCATACGTGAGTCAAAGCCCACTACAATATCATTTGGGTCACAGCCCATAACAGAATCAATTGGGCCTAACCCAAACCAATAGCAGAACAAGTGGCCTAAGCCCGAGACGATGATGAGATCTAATAAGCAGATATGCAACGATGTATGAGGATGCATCCCAACCCATCCGACCAACACACCTCCGTACCAACCAACACACCACGTGGGGACCAAGTCGACCCACCCAGCCAGCACACCAATAACGCAGCCTAGCTACTAATAACAACGCAGCAAAGCTGCTAATAACTATATACGTGGCAAAGCCAATAAAATCATATTACGTGGCGATGCCACAATAAAGAAAGCGTGGGCGAGCCACTAGTACAGTACTAACGCGATGAGTCGCTTTGCTAATAACGATGAAACCCGGCAGCCACTAAAATCGTAGATATCGTGGCAAAGCCACTAGAAAGCGATAGAAATGTGGCGAGCCCACTGGTACAATACTTCCTCCAATTACAAATCCCAACCCCATGCAATATGTCATGTTTGTCATGCTCAATCATTACACGTGTATGCAAAATAGCCATGCTTAGTAACAGTCATTTCAACACATATTAACAGCATATCAGTCACATGCCCACAGTCAAGTCAGTTAAAACACAGTTATACGATCACAGCCGAATCAGTCAAATCCTAGCACAAGTCAGTCATTTACCCATAAGGGCAAAACAGTCATTTACCCCATAAGGTTATATCGGTAATCCTACCCCTCAGGGGTATTTTGGTGATTCAACCTTACGGGGTAATTCGAAGATTCTACCCTACAGGGGTAATTCGGTAGTTCTACCCTACAAGGGTTTTTCAGTAAATTGTAAGCCAAGGGTATTTCAGTAATTTTATAAATTGAGGGTATTTCCGTAATTTTACAAACCAAGGGTATTTCAATAATTTTACAAACTGAAGGTATTTCAATAATTTGTAAACCAAGGGTATTTCAGTAACTTTACAAATCGAGGGTATTTCAGTAATTTTACAAGCTGAGGGTATTTCAGTAATTTTACAAACCAAGGGTATTTCAATAATTTTACAAACTGAGGGTATTTCAGTAATTTTACAAACCGAGGGTATTAACAACCCAACAGAAGGTCCACCGTCGCCTCGAGCGACTTAGGAAATCTAACTTGACTTAACGGCGAAGATGGGCCTAAGGCCCATTACCCTGCCCAAGTGGGCCCACACACTCGTGTGGCCCATTTAGCCTAAAAACAACCACGGCTATGCAACGGCATAGCCCAAATCAATAACTTATCACATCACAGACATTTCATCTGTGTGGGGCCACAAGCCCATTGGGCCCACACGGCCCCCTTTCGGCCTGACTCTACCCAAAGCACCTAAGTCATGTGCACGGCATGATAAGCCTATCTATTTCCCATTTAACAGTGTGACTTGCATTCGTGGGCCCTACGGCCTATTGGCCCATCGAGGCCCATTCTAGCCCAAGTGACCCACTACGGCCCAAGCCCATGAATTCGCTCATGGTGGCCTTTCTCATCACACGCTCACGCTCTGTGAGCACGGTTCACCACATGCGCGATTGCACGCTCGTATGGCATCGTTCGCCTGTATTTCAGCTTTTCGGCATAATGTCGATCAAAAGTCAAAATAGTACAATATACGCACCTTCGGCTTTTCAACAGATCAACAATCAGAACAGTGTATACGGGTACACACCTTATCACATAGAGTACTAAACAATCACGAGCGTCGTCACCTTCACTAGAGCGATCAACTACGATTTGCCCAGTTAAACCAAAGTATTCTAAACAGAGATAATGATGCGAATGGACCTAGGGCCTATTCTCAGCCCAAATGGGCCCACACGCTCGTGTGGCCCATTCAGCCCAAATCTAGCCACAGATATGAGATTCACATAGACCAGTCCAATATCTACTACACAATCATACAATTTATTCATATTGGCCCATGGGCCCATTTGGCCCATTCGGCCCAAGGCAGCCTAAACTCATGAGAACACTCATGAGGGCCTCAACTATCGCGTCGAAGCTCTCACATGTGCGTTCACACACTCGTGTGGCTACCATCGTCGTGTGACCGCTATTTCGGCATTGGCCGCTCTGCAGCTAGATTAGTGCGAAATACACACCTGATAGGAATCTGAAGTTAATCCGCGCTCTGAACACTGTTTTGTGCAGAAGCCAACAATGATCGCACCCTTGACCCCCAAGGGGTGTGTCGATCAACTTCAGTCACCACCACCGCGACCCAACGGCATACAGATCAACGAATGATCCAACGCCTAACCCAAACGAGCACGCCACAAAGCGAAAGGGATAAGCCAAGAAAGGTATGCTTACTCTCCTCATGGTTTGCTCTATTTAAAGCCAGCTTTTTGCCCATCCTCATGCTAGCTTCCCGATGTGGGATTCTCTATCAATCCTCAAAAATCGACTCCTTAGCAAAATAATCCACCTTTGCGAGCAAAGGGATTCGAACCAAAGTTCTCTCGATAGCCATGTCACGCCACCAGCACTAGGAAACAAGGTCCTTTGTGTCATAAGTCCAACACATTTAACTATAAAGCCTACAGACTCGCTTCTAGATTTATTTAAAAGAGAAACCAAAATAAATTTCAAGAGCCAAGACTTGAACCTTGGACCCCTTGCTTCCTCTATGGCGTCACTTCCTTGTCTCCCATGTGGCGCCATTTGCCACTAGACCACAACTCCTTTTGTGTCTTATTTTACCCTAATTTATTTATGAGTCATACCATTAGAGATCAGGGTTCCACTAAGGCTAAAAATCAAAATTTTTTCTATGGCCTAACTTGAACCCCGGGACTTCGTAGTACCCTCTAAACACTCCAAAATCACTCACCTAATAGGTCCAACTCGCATTACTGTCGTCCTCTTGTTCTCAAAAAAAATTTAAACGCTCCCATGCCCAAGGCCCAATTCTACTAGGCCCAAAAATTCGGGGCGTTACAATTCTACCCCTTTAAAGAAATTTCGTCCTCAAAATTTCCAACTATAGGAACAGTCGCAAATCCAAACCTAGCACACTACGCTCTCGCTGCGCACTCTGATCTTAATAACACTAGCACGCACCACACTATCTATCCATCAGAGCGGATGGATATCACACGCAAATCATTTCCAGAATATACACAGAATAAATACAACTCTAAGTTTAAGTATAGCCATACAGTCTAAAATCTAAGAAATCATAGTATCTTTATGCTTTTCAACAAAACTAACAACAGTTTCAGAAACTTACGGATTCGGCGCCGGAGACTCAGTGTACCACACTTTCGAAAAACGGTCAATACAATTTCAGAACTTTAAATCTTTTCAAGCCTTTTTGAAACAATACTTTCAGAAATTCAATTTTGAAGACCCAATCCAAAGTCGAGTTTTGCAACCTGGCTTTGATACCATTAAATGTAACACCCCAAACCCAGCCTAGAAGTTAGGCCCAAATCTGGCGTGTCACATGGAAGTGTTTTTCAAAACCATGTTTCTTGTTTGTTAAAACTTGTTTGAGAGTTAAAGCCTCTTTGTTAAAAATCAAAACACTTAAGCAATTGTTAACCACTTGCAAACGTAACTTTTAAAACTTTATCTGTTGCGGAAGCATATTTAAAATAAATAATATACGAAAACGTGAAGTTTAAAAATTGAGTAGCAGAAGCATTTTGAAAACATTGCGGAAACATAGTGTTTTGAAGTCAGTTTATCGTTTTGGAACTCGTATCCCACTTTTAGCAGTTAGAAAACATCATAAATAAATATCAGAAATAATAAGTTAAAATTAGAGAGGCCTTATAACAACCCAAATAAAAATATTTAAAAATAATCAAAACAGCAAGCATAAGCAGTGTGTGGTCTTCTCCGAGTCCTCGCAACTCGATCGACTAAGGCTAAGGATTACCTCGCTTGCGCTTAAAAAGGGGTGAGTTTATGAAAACTCGTGTGTAATCCCCTTACTAGAGTAACAATCAAGATATCTAAACTGGCTCAAAAGCAGTGTGGGCCAAAGCCCTTTAAGTAAGTAACAAGATATAGTCGGTTCAAAGCATACGTGAGTCAAAGCCCACTACAATATCATTTGGGTTACAGCCCATAACAGAATCAATTGGGCCTAACCCAAACCAATAGCAGAACAAGTGGCCTAAGCCCAGTACAGTGACAGATCTCATAAACAGATATGCAACAGTATGAGGATGAATCCCAACCCAGTCCAGCCAACACACCTCTCGTACCAACCAACACACCACGTGGGGACCAAGTCGACCCACCCAGCTAGCACACAAATATGGCAGCCTAGCTGCTAATAACTGTATACGTGGCTGAGCCAATAAATTCAGATTACGTGGCGATGCCACTATAACAGTAAAACGTGGCAGAGCCACTAGTACATAGTACTCACGCAGCAGAGCTGCTAATAACAGTGAACGTGGCCAGGCCACTAAAATAAATATATGTGGCGAAGCCACTAGAGCAGTAAAATGTGGCAGAGCCACTGGTACAATACTTCCTCCAATTACAAATCCCAACCCCATGCAATATGTCGTGTATGTCATGCTCAATCATTACACGTGTATGCAAAATAGCCATGCTTAGTAACAGTTATTTCAACACATATTAACAGCATATCAGTCACACGCCCACAGTCAAGTCAGTTAAAACACAGTCATACGATCACAGTCAAATCAGTCAAATCATAGCACAAGTCAGTCATTTACCCACAAGGGTAAAACAGTCATTTACCCCATAAGGGTATTTCGGTAATCCTACCCCTCAGGGGTATTTTGGTGATCCTACCCTACGGGGTAATTCGGTGATTCTACCCTACAGGGGTAATTCGGTAGTTCTACCCTACAGGGGTATTTCAGTAATTTGTAAACCAAGGGTATTTTAGTAATTTTACAAATCGAGGGTATTTCTGTAATTTTACAAACCGAGGGTATTTCAATAATTTTACAAATCGAGGGTATTTCAGTAATTTTACAAACTGAGGGTATTTTAGTAATTTTACAAGTTGAGGGTATTTCAGTAATTTTACAAACCGAGGGTATTTCAATAATTTTACAAACTGAGGGTATTTTAGTAGTTTTACAAATCAAGGGTATTAACGACCCAACAGAAGGTCCACCATCGCCTCGAGCGACTTAGGAAATCTAACTTGACTTAACGGCGACGATGGGCCTAAGGCCCATTACCCTGCCCAAGTGGGCCCACACACTCGTGTGGCCCATTTAGGCTAAAAATAATCACGGCTATGCAATGGCACAGCCCAAATCAATAACTTATCACATCACGAACATTTCATCTATGTGGGCCCAAAGCCCATTGGGCCCACACGGCCCCCTTTCGGCCTGACGCGGCCCAAAGCACCTAAGTCATATGCGTCACATGATAAGCCTATCTATTTCCCATTTAACAGTGTGACTTGCATTCGCGGGCCCTACGACCCATTGGCCCATCGAGGCCCATTCCAGCCCAAGTGACCCACTACGGCCCAAGCCCATGAATTCGCTCATGTTGGCCTTTCTTATCACACGCTCACGCTCCGTGAGCACGGTTCACCACACGCGCGATTGCACGCTCGTATGGTATCGTTTGCTGGTATTTCGGCTTTTCGGCATAATGCCGATCAACAGTTAAAATAGTACAATATACGCACCTTCGACTTTTCAACCGATCAACAATCAGAATAGTGTATACAGATACACACCTTATCACGTAGAGTACTAAATAATCACGAGCGCCGTCACCTTCACTAGAGCGATCAATTGCGATTTGCCTAGTTAAACCAAAGTATTCTAAACAAAGATAATGATGCGAATGGGCCTAGGGCCCATTCTCAGCCCAAATGGGCCCACACGCTCGTGTGGCCAATTCAGCCCAAATCTAGCCACAGATATGAGATTCACATAGACCAGTCCAATATCTACTACACAATCATACAATTTATTCACATGGGCCCACGGGCCCATTGGGCCCATTCAGCCCATGACAGCCTAAACCCATGAGAACACTCATGAGGACCTCAACTATCGCGTCGAAGCTCCAATATGTGCGCTCGCACGCTCGTGTGGCTACCATCGCCGTGTGACCGGTATTTCGGCATTTGCCGCTCTACAGCTAGAGTAGTGCGAAATATACACCTGATAGGAATCTGAAGTTAATCCGTGCTCTGAACACTATTTTTTGTAGAAGCCAACAATGATCGCACCCTTGACCCCCCCAAGGAGTGTGTCGATCAACTTCGCTCACCACCACCGCGACCCAACGGCATACAGATCAACGAATGATCCAACGCCTAACCCAAACGAGCATGCCACAAAGCGAAAGGGATAAGCCAAGAAAGGTATGCTTACTCTCCTCATGGTTTGCTCTATTTAAAGCCAGCTTCTTGCCTATCCTCATGCTAGCTTCCTGATGTGGGATTCTCTATCAATCCTCAAAAATTGACTCCTTAGTAAAATAATCCACCTTTGCGTGCAAAGGGATTCGAACCAAAGTCCTCTCGATAGCCATGTCACGCCACCACCACTAGGACACAAGCTCCTTTTGTGTCATAAGTCCAACACATTTAACTATAAAGCCTACCTACTCACTTTCAAATTTATTTAAAAGAGAAACCAAAATAAATTTCAAGATCCAAGACTTGAACCTTGGACCCCTTGCTTTCTCTATGACGTCACTTCCTTGTCTTTCATGTGGCACCATTTGCCACTAGACTACAACTCCTTTTGTGTATTATTTTACCCTAATTTATTTATGAGTCATACCATTAGAGATCAGGGTTCCACTAAGGCTAAAAATCAAAATTTTTCCTATGGCCTAACTTGAACCCGGGACTTCGTAGTACCCTCTAAACACTCCAAAATCACTCACCTAATAGGTTCAACTCGCATTAGTGTCGTCCTCTTGTTCTTAAAAAATTTTAAACGCTCCCATGCCCAAGGCCCAATAGGCCCAATTCGACTAGGCCCAAAAATTCGGGGCGTTACAGAATAGGATCGACTAATCCAATACTTTATTTTTCCCCCAATATAGATCCATACATTGCTTTTATTGATCTATATAATCAAATTTAACTCATTCAAAATACATTCTATTCAATTAAATCCAAAATTGATTTTATGGAAAAATTACTATTTTGCCCCTAAACATTTAAACTCTTTACAATTTAGTCCCTAGCTCATAAAAATGTAAATTCATGCAATTCAACTTATACCCATGCTAGTGAATATCAATTAAGTCTCGAGAAAGCCCTATATTCCATTTATTTCACATTTTTACCATGAACATTTTCACATTTCTCAATCTAATCCCTAATTGGCAAATTCATCAAAAATTTCTTTTCAAAAGTTGTTCAACTATCATCAAACATTCATTTTCATCCATCAAACATCAACAAAAACTAATATAATTTCATGGTAAAACCCTAGACCTTTAACAGTTTCACAAATTAGTCATTGGGCTAGCTAGATTAAGCTACAATGACTCCAAAAACATAGAAATCATTAAAAACGGGACAAAATTATACTCACATGCACAAGGTATCAATGGCTGAATGAAAGAACCCTAACAATGGCTTTTCTTCTTCTAATTTTTGGTGGAAATATCAACTAAAGAGGATGATATCTTTGTTTATGTCATTTTACTTGTTAATTAACTTCATAAAACACTTAATCCGTGTCCATCTTTGTCCACTCACTATAAAATGGTCTAATTACCATATAATGACCTCCACTTTAAAGTTCTACAGCTATTAGACACCTTTAGCTATTGGAACCCAACTTTTGTACTTTATGCGATTTAGTCCTTTTTATCGAATTAAACATGCAAACGATTTAATTCCTTAACGAACTTTTTATACGACACTAATAACATGCTGTATACCTCAAAATAATAATAAAATAAATATTTTGACCTCGGATTTATGGTCTTGAAACCACTGTTCCTATTTGACTAAAAACGGGCTATTATAATGACTACTTAAATACTAGTCTTTTCTTGCAAATCCAATCCTAGACATGTACATTCACAATATGTAACACCCTGAATTTTGGGCCTAGAAGAAATGGGCCTTGGGCTTGGGGAGTGTTTGGAAGTCGGCACATGAGTATTTGCTGTGCCAGAGGTGACACAAATAAATAACTGCTTGACTGGTTAAGGGTCCTGAGAGGAGTTGGAAAAGTCCTGGGTTCAAACCTGGGCTTTAGCAAAATTTTTAGTTTTAGGTGAATAAAACCCTGGATGTAAGTAATTAGGCTTTAAGAATATTGTTGGGGAAATCATGACATAAGAAGGGTTGGTGATCCAGTGGTAGTGGCGTCATTATGGTGGCAAGGGGATCTTGAGTTCGAATCGCATGGGATGCAAAGGATTTTATTTTATTTCCATGAGGTGGGAGAGGTAGAGTTGGATTAAAACTTTCCTGGGGTGGTTGTTGACTTGGTCTTGGATGAAGTTTTTAGGGAGCTCGAATTGGTCTGTGAGGGATTTATGGAGTGATTTTAGGAGGGATAGGGGGAGAGGATCATGGAGATTTTCAAGGAGTTTGAGATTGGGGGAAGTTGAAGCCGAATTGGGGAACTGGTTGGTGCAAAATTTGGCTAAGGGGTTTGGGGATGTGCATTTTCGGCATTTAGTTTTTGAATAGGTGCTGAATTTTCTCTTAGGCTTTTGGGGGTGTGCATTTTATCATTTTAAGCGCGGGTGAGTTCCTTTCTTGGTGTAGTTTCGGCTTAGAGCAAGTGGCGCCAAATTGGTATTTTATTCTTCTCTTTCTTTTTGCAAGTGTGACTATTTGGGCAATCTTTTTACTTCTCTGTTTCTTTCGAGTGCCCTTCTATTCTCTTCTTGTTTTCAGCATTACTCTTGTGGTATTTGGCCAAGCATGTGTTCTTCGTCTCTCACAACCATAGTCAACTACATTAGCCCTTCTCTCCCTCTTCAACTACTTTTCTTCTACCCTTAATAACCTTCCCATTGTTGGCTGAATTTAACCTCTCTCTTGTACTCTGATTCTGTTTTGACCGATTCTTTGTGGAGTTTCTTTTGGTCTCTTTCCTAGCCGAACCCCCTCTTCATCTCGTTGCCCATCCCTTTTCCATTTTCTTTTGATACACTCACATTTTGTTAAGCCGAATACTCTTCTCTGATCATTTCTCTCTGACTCAACGCATTACCCAACACTTGTGTGTTACTCCTTTAGTTTGGAACCAATTCTGCGGGTTGGTTGTGGACGAGGGGGGTCTGGCAATTGTTTGAAAGTTGGGGAAACATGTGTTTTATTGTTGGTAAGGTCACAGTAGTTGATTTAGTTTTCTGTCGATTTTTTTTTTGTTTTGTTTTGGATAAATAATCGTTATGATGTTTTAATCTAGGTGCGAGGATATTTAGGGTGCGGTTCATTTCACGAGCAGGTGTGTAACAGTACCCTATATTCGATAGTCGATGAGAAGTCGATAGAGTGTGTGTATTTGTATGCGGCATTTGATGATCGGCTGAAAAGCCGAAAGTATGTGTTGTTTACAATGCTATGACTGTAGATCAGCAAAATGCCGAAAAGCCAGAAATATGGTGTGTGATGCCACACGAGCGTGCGATCGTGCGTGTGGTGAACCGAGCCCACGAACATGGGCGTTAGTCTGTAGAGGCCACCATGAGCGCTCTCGTGGTCTTGGGTTGTTCTGGGCCTCGTCAGGTCGAAATGGGCTATGTGGGCCCAGTGGGCTTGTGGGCCTACGCGGATAAAATGTATGTGATGTGGTAAGTGTTGTTTGGATTGTGATCGTATGACTGTGTTTTAACTGACTTGACTGTGGTCGTGTGACTGATATGCTTTTAATATATGTTTAAATGACTTTACTGAGCATGGCCATTTTGCATACACGTGTAATGATTGAGCATGACATACACGACATATTGCATGGGGTTGGGACATTGATACGGAGGAAGTTCTGATAGGGTCACACGGGTCGCATGAGATGACTGTGGATCCAGTATTGATCTGTTAAGGTCGTACGGGTCGCATGAGACAACTGTGGACCGACGGACGGCTTAAAGCCGTATAATCTGATTATGGCTTTGTGCCAACCTAAATATGGCTTTGTGCCATCTTGATTATGGCTTTGTGCCAATCATATTTACCCGTGGCTATGTGCTTAACATATATATTGATGACTCTTTGTCAATCATAATTACCCGTGGTTGTGTTCCGATTATATTACCGTCGCTGATGGCTATGTGTCAAACTTATTACAGTTACCGATAGCTTTGTGCCATCCTGATTATGGCTCTGTGCCATCCTGATTATGGTTTTAACCATTCTGTTTATGGCTTTTTTCCGTTCTATCCACAGCGCCGAGCCGTTCTGTTGACTTAGTGCCGCAACCGGTGCTAAGCTTGGTGTGTTGGCTGGGTGGGTCGATTTTATCCCCACGTAAGTGTAGGGTTGGTACGGGTGGTGTGTTGGCTGGATCGGGGTGGGATGCATCCTCATACTGTTGCATATCTGTTTATGAGATCTCATCCGCATCTTGGGCCTAGGCCGCTTGTTCTGTTATTGGTTTGGGCTAGGCCCAATTGATTCTGTTATGGGCTGTGACCCAAATGGTATTGTAGTGGGCTTTGGCCCACGTATGTTTTGAACTGGACTGTACTATTACTGTTAAAGGGCTTTGGCCCAGACTATTTCGATTTCTGTTTCTGTATACTGACTGTTACTCTAGTTGGGGATTACACACTGAGTTTTCGTAAACTCACCCTGTTTTTAACTGTGCAGGTAATCCCCAACGTTAGAAGGATCGGTGCTGCGACGGACTCGGAGGTGACCACACGACTGCGGCTGTTATGCTTTGGACTTTATATATGTTTTAAATTCCGTTTTGGGTTTTAATTTCTGTAATAAGGCCTCTCTGGATTTAATTCTGAATTTGGGATTTTGTCACGTTTTATATCTGCTAGATGTAGACGAGTTTTCAACCCAATTATTTTTTTTTAAACATACGTTTTAAACTTCTTTACCTTAAATTAGCTTCCGCAACTAAAAGTGATTTTTTTTACAAAGTTAATAACATTTTTTAAAAGTGATTAACTTTTCATTGAACCACGTTTTGAAATTGAATGAGCACAAACTGAGACTTTAGTTTTTAAATATTAAGGAGGGTTTTCAATGAAAACATGGTTTTCAAAAAACACTTCATTGTGACACGCCAGATTCGGGCCTAACTTCTGGGCCGGGTTTGGGGTGTTACACTTTACCACATTACTTTGCTTTTTATTATTAGAGAACAATATTTGGGTTTAATTTATCCATGTATTACAAATTATTCAATTTATTTTATGCATAAAAAAATATTCCTAAGTGAATGAAAATATCCTAAAAACAATACTAAGAAAAAGAAATAAAAGAAATTCCTCTCCTTTTTATTAATTTGTGTCATCCCCTTTCTTTTTTCGAGATTGTTGCAGCGTAGGGAAGTGATGTTGTGGTGAAGGGAAGGGGCAGTGAGTGTTGGATATTTTTCTCCTCATCACTATTTTTGGGCCTCGAGCCCAAAACTGCAAAAATTTTATTACGTGTACAAAAATAAAACTTGACAAAAATAAACTGATTAAACCTTGGGCCAACTTGACCCTCTTATTGAACATAAAAATAAAAATGAAATTAAACTTAAAATTGAAAACAAAAATTAAAACTCCTTTTAGGTTACTTAGAAATATTTTCTCAAAAAATTACATTAAATTAAGTTCCTAGGAAAGGTTGGAGGGGTCACAAATGGTCCCACTTAAGTTCCAATCTCTTTAGACAGAATTATTAATGTACTAATTTAAGAAAAAAAATCAATCATGCCATTTATTCTAATGAAGGGAAAAAATTGAAATTTAAAAATAACGGTAGAGAAAGTGAAGAGAACTCCTTCAATGTTATTGGGGATTGTCACTAATCGAGGCAATGTCAAAAGGCATTTATGATACCAATCATACCCATCTAGAAAGAAAAAAATAATCTTGCCCAGCAATTATGTTCAATATTTGATCATGGAATAGCAACATGAAATGGTCTTCCTACTTTGCTCGACTTTTTGTCATCCATACAAATCTGCCTACCCGTGATTATCCTTAATGGAGTTAGCTCATTGTCCGTGATATCTTCTTTCTCTGATACATGTCTCACCCACTAAATGTCATAGATGGGATACATGATCCTTGCTTTTAACCATTGAGATTCGAGTTTCCCAGGATCAAATATTCAAGATTAAATCGAACTCTTCTGTCCCTTGATAGATTCTTTTTCAGTATTTGCAATAGTCCACTTGATACCTTTCTCGTGCCTTTTCAAAATAGTTAAGTCTAACTCGGGTGGCTGCTCTCTTGACAATTTGGGTTGCTTGTACTCATATGATGATAGCTTTGCTGATTCGAACTGAACTTTTGAACTGAATCCTTTTGAGATAGCTTCCAACAAGGCCAAACATGTATCGTCCTCACCTTGATGTGGAGAATCAAATGGAATACATTCCAACGGATCATTTAAAGAATTAAATTCTAATTTTTTAGGAACCAACAGATCTGTCTCGGAGATAGTAGAGCAATCTTTAACCTCACCAGGAGATCTTAGGGCCTTGAATAGATTAAAGGTCACATGTTCATCTTGAACTCGCATGGTGAGTTCATCTTTCTGTACATCGATTATCGTCCTGCCTGTAACACCCCTAACTCGTATCCGTCATCAGAGTAGGGTTACGAGGTATTACCGATCAATTCACAACATATAGAATACACTTATCAAACATAAAGCATTCATTCTCATAAATCATTCAACACAATTACATTGTCCCTTATAAGTGCCTACGAGGCCTTAAATATGCTTTAGAAGTGGTTCGGGACTAAACTGATAACATATGAAAATTTTGGAAACTTAAAAAAATTTCAACCATACATGGGTCACACGCCTGTGTGAACAGGCCGTGTGCCTCACACGGCTCCAGACACGCCTGTGTCTCAGGCTGTGTGGAAACAGGGCATACATACTGACTTGGGTCATACGGCCAACCACACGCCCGCGTGCCCTTCGAAGTGGCCACACACGCCCGTGTGCCAGGCTGTGTGCTAGGCCATGCCATACCTGTAGGGTATACTAACTTATGCAACACGGCCAAGTCACTCGCCCGTGTGCTAGGCCGTGTGCCAATTAGGGGGTATACTGACTTGTACCACACGGCCAATCACACGCCTGTGTGTGAGACCGTGTGTGGCATACTGACTTCAATTCAATTTCAACACCAGGGGACACACGGCCGTGTAACATGACTATGTGTCACATAGGCTGAGACACACGCCCGTGTCTCTACCCGTGAGGACAAAAATAGGCCATTTGCAAGGCCAATTTACCACCCCAACTTCAATGTACCTACACAAGGCAAAATGGTACCATTTTCGTACATAATAGGCAGCCAAATCAACCCCAATTCCTGCACAATTCATGCTATACAAATACAACCATTTCACTTACTCAAATATATACCAAAACAACATCAAACAATATGGTTCATTTACCATTTTTCACATAACCATTATAACTTCCATAATGTCTTGGTTACAACCATGCCAAAAAAAACCAAAATAAGCCATCACTCATGGCTATATATATACAAACCGAAACATATTCATTTACAAGCCATTTCTAATAGTCAAACACACATCAATATTAACATCATTTACAAGCCAAATCTCATGGCTATGATCACAACCAAAATACCACATTTAGCCTATACATGCCATATACAATAAATGTATAATTCAAAAGTACCAACTTAGATGTTTGATAGTGCGATGTTGTTCCCGACGACTCCCGGATCTGAGCTAGCCTTGATTCACTATAAGACATAGAAAAATAACATGAAATAAGCTTCATAGCTTAGTAAGATCGTATGTGAAAAACTTAATTTATCGAATAAATGCAAATCAACCAATTATACATGACAAAACCATATACACAATAACTACAAACCTTTCTCATGTCTCAAAACATGATCAAATACAAACTCATCGAACTTTCACTATTTACTACTCGAATAGGTTTCGTGTGTACCTGTATCGCCTCGTACTAACCTCTTTCTCAACCACATCATTCGTTTACCCGTTGAACCATTCAGAATAGAAATTGGATACTCAGGAGTCTCGTACAATAAGTACCTATACCATGGCCCGTAGCCAAATCAAGGTAACTTATCCAAAGAACTATTATCATGGCCCGAAGCCAAATCATCCGATATGCATGGCCCGAAGACAAATCGGTAAAATACGCACCCGAGGTGCTAATATCATGGCCCGAAGCCAACTTAACGTATCACTTACTAACATGTCAATAGTATCCAAAACTATTCCTAAGGTTCAACCGAGCTTTCACACTTTTCGTTTCTATCATCGAATGCATCCGTAAAGTCGTTTTCACAATTCATACATTATCCATAATCTCGTTTTAACAATTTATGCAATATTAAATCATTTTAACATACATTTATAATGTAATCATCACAAACGAACTTACCTCGTATTCTGAATTGACGGATTGGATCGACTACATGATAACCTTGCTTTTCCCCTAATCTAAATTCGAATTCTTTCTTTCTTGATCTATACGAATTCAAAAATAACTTATTCAATCACATATTCTTTCAATTTAGTCCATAACACACTTTAAAGATGTAACAGTCCAGTTTATACCCTAGTTGGAACAGTGGTTTCGGGACCACAAATCCGAGTCCAAAAAGTATTTTTAATATTATTTTCTATGTTTCTGATATGTGAATTAGTATGTGTGAAATTTCTGTGAGTTAATTTTTTCGTTTATATGTTCAATTTGAGGAAAGGATTAAATTGCATTAAATGCAAAATTTGCATGCTATTTGTTAAAGCACCTATGTGTTGTGGCTTTTTAAATATGAGGGCCTTATGAGGCAATTAAACCACTTTACAAGTTAGTGGATGGATAAAGGACATTAATGCCCTTAATGTTTATATGTATATATGTTTAGTAATAAGGATAAATAAGTAAATATGTTAATATGTTAATTTATAATAAAACAAAGCATAAAATATAGTCATTTTATTCATCTTCCACCGAAAAACAAGAAAAGAAAGATAGGTTTAAAGCTTTTGTATTATTCAGCCATTGAAGGGTTCAATTCAAGGTATGTTTTGTTTCGGTTTTTGATGATTTTTATGTTTTTGAGATTGTTGCTTAGTCTACTATCAAGCCCATGTTGTAATTTTAAGAATTGATGATGTTTATGAGGTGTGCCATTGATGAAATGGTGAGCTTTGTGATGAGTATTGGTGTTAAATGAAAGATATGTGTTTAATGAACATGTTTTGTTCTTGAATTTTTGATGAATTTAACTAATTAGGGCTAAATTGTGAAAATAAAATTTTGAAGGACTAATTTGTGAAATAGGGATTAAATTGTCCAAATGTGAAAATGTGAAGGCTAAATTGCAAATTGCCCTAAATGTGTGTTTTTGGATTGAATTAAATGTGTTAGTAAATAAAAGGGTTAAATTTGAATATGTATAGATCAAGAACCGAAGAAAACGGATTTAGATCGGGGAAAGTCGAAAATCGTTGAATAGCTGTACGTTTTCGTTAAACCGAATTCGAGGTTAGTCAATATACAAATAAATGTATTTGAATTGACTTAATTGTGCATATATGAAATTTGAATTGTTATGAATATGCTTGAGATGGGATATATGTGAAATTCGAGAATTGGTATCGACTAAATATTGATGTCCGAGAAGCCCCGTCTGGACCTAGGAATAGATAGGATAGTATATGTCATGACATAGGTCTCCGTTATGTAATATCATGTAAGACCACGTCTGGGACGTTGACATTGATTCAAGATTTCATGTAAGACCACGTCTGGGACGTTGGCATCGATATGAGACTTACGTGTAAGACCACGTCTAGGACGTTGGCATCGATATGAGATTTACATGTAAGATCACGTCTGGGACGTTGGCATCGTTATGAGATTTATGTGTAAGACCATGTTTGGGATATTGGCATCGTATTAATTCATGTAAGACCCTGTCCGGGACATATCTTGTTACATGTAAGACCACGTCTGGGACATTGGCATTGTACGACTATTCCGAGCACTCTGAGTATCCTATTAGGTTCCGAACAGTTCAACGGGCAAGTCCGAGAAATGAATGACTATGTGAATTGTACATCCGTTTCAGGTACGTTGATATGTATGCTTTGTATGAGCATGAAAGGTGAGTAAGTATGAGCATTGATGCAAAGGAACATTTGAGATATATGTATGTTTGAGATATGAGCAAGTGAGATACTTGAGATTTGATGAAATGGTACGCAATGGCAAACCAAGTGAGCCAATGAGATTATTTATGTGCTTGAGATCAAGATGTGTTAAAGAATTCAAATAGCTATGTTTGTGAATGATTTATGTTAAGTTTATTTGTATATGACTTACTAAGCTTTTGGAAAGCTTACTTTATGTGTGTTTGTTCTGTTTTATAGATCGTCAAAGCTACTGAAGGCTCGGGAATCGTCGAGGACTGTCATCACACTACTCAAACTTGTTTTGGTACTATGAAAATGTGTATATAACCAAATATGGCATGTATAGGCTAGTCATTTTGTAACACCCCTTACCCGTATTCAACGCCGGAACCGGGCACGAGGCGTTACCATATTAAAATCCTCAAGATCGCCACTTAGGCACAACATGACCACTCTCTTTGGCCATCACAACAACCTCAATCTCGACTTACGAGGCCTCTCTCAAACACACGAGGGCTCTTAAGACCATATCGAAAACTCTTACGATCTTAAAATTTTTCCATCTATACAGGGCTCACACACCCGTGTAAGATTTGGCACGCCCGTGGATGTCACACACGCCCATGGTCACTACCCGTGCATGAAAACTCAAGCATTCTGCCAATGCCCCACGGTTAGGGCACACACCCGTGCTCTCCACCCGTGGTGCACACTGACTACCTTAACACAGCCTAGAGTCTAGACACAAGCCCGTGTGGCTAGCCCGTGGCCAACACTGATTAACACACACGTTCTAAGCACACGCCCGTGTGACTAGTCCGTGGTCTATGTTGACTTAAAATACTAACATGCAGGGGACACACGACCAAGTCACACGCCCATGGGCTGACCGTGTGTCACACATGGCCTAGACACATGCCCGTGTGTCTACCCACATGGACAAGAACAAAGCTATTTGCCAAGTTCTTTTCACCCTTCTAGCATACACAACATGCACTCATTCAACACATCCATAATCAACTCAAAATCTTACAATCTCACATAGATAACTACATATTTTCATGTAATAAAGTGCCAACAACTATGGCATTATACAAAATAGATTATCCGTCTAAAGGCCAACACATCATAGCCATTTACAACAAAATTCACTAACTTGTCTAGCCCCTATACATGCCATATACAAAACATTGAGTCTCATATACTGAGAGTGTCTTTGATAGTGTGGGCGATCTTCCAATTGATCCTCGTATCTCGATTCAACACTTTTGCTCTATAAGATAAGGGAAAAGAAAGGGAGTAAGCTTTGAGCTTAGTAAGTTTACACATAAACAATTAAGCAACATAGTATAAGCTAAACAACAATTAGCATTATACTAACATATAATGTACAACTATGCTTACTCTTTCTATCCCTTACCACATTTCCAACACATCATGAGTCACTTACTCATAACCATTGACATGCACCCCTGCATTCAATATCACATTTACACAATATACAACACATCATTATTTCTCGATAATACTTCCACACATCTAATCCACACAGCTAATCCACACAGCTAATGTCTCAGTGGTTTCGCACTTAGCCCACCACAATCAATTAATAAGGTAGTATGACACTTAGCCTACCATAAAGGTAATCGTAGTTGTTTCGTAAATAGCCCACTAGAAAATATACCTAACGATAGCATCGTACATAGCCAGCTCATCGTCAATATGTATTAGGATGGTATCGCACTTAGCCCATCTTTTAGCATTATCACTACACATTCACATATCTATTTACTCAATCATTCATCCATTCACAAAATCTATCACATTCATTCCACTTGAATCACATAGGTTATCAATCATTCTCAACCATGCTATACACTAGCTAGCATTAACAAATTGTAAGTATGAATGCATTGTTTATGCATAGACTTACCTCGATACTCAAAAGTATAGAAACGTGCAATTTAGTCCACCACTTTGCTCTTGCCTTGGTTTCGATCCGAACTTTGTCTTTCTTGATCTATAATGATAATTCAACTCATCAATATACACATTGACTAAATTGACCCACATCTCATACTTTGGCAAAATTACCCTTTTGCCCCTAAACCTTCTCCTATTTACACTATTGCCCCAAGGCTCGTAAAGTGATTTTTTTTATTCAACTTTCTAGCATTTCATGCTTAGCCGAATCACTTACTCAACTAAAGCAATCATCAATTCTCACTACATCACACATGTATAACCAAACTCAAGATTTTTACAAACTAGTCCCTACATGCATTTTCTATGGAAACTCATTTAGCAAAAGATGTTTCTACTAATCAAGCTTTCATAATCTTCCATAAAACATCAAAATAAATGCATGTCATACATGGCCACATTTTTGAACATCCATTATAGCTCATCAAATAGCTAAAAATAGCTTACTCATGCTACAAGGACTTCAAAAATACAAAGAATATCAAAAACGGGGCTTAGATGCACTTACTAGCAAGCTTGAAAATTTTGAAGAACCCTAACAATGGCTCTCTCAATTTTCGGCAGCCTTGGAGAAGAAGATGAAGTAATTTTGTCATCTTTTCTCCTATTTTAATCACTTAATTGTTAAATGACCAAAATGCTCTTTTTGATAAACTTTCTATTTTAACTCATCAATGCCCAATTTTGTCCAAAAATTAAAAATTGGGAAAATTTCTATTGAAGGACCTCTAATTAATATTCTAAAGTCATTTCACACAAATAGCTTCTAGAATCTCACATTTTGCAACTTTTGCAATTTAGTCCTTTTGGACAATTCAACCGTAATTTCACAAAATTGCTTCATGAAACTTTCACACTAGCATGCATACATAGCATAAACCTCAAAAACTCATTCATAAACCTCAGATTTGTGGTCTCGCACCACTATTCCGACTAGGCCCTAAATCGGGATGTTACACATTTGGTATATGTTTGAGATGAAATTAGCTATGTGATGTGGCTAGTTATGTGTTGGTATTATGCATTTGTGAATATGGTATATGATGTTGGTTTTGGCATGATCACATGACTATGAAATGGTCAAGTTTATGGTAAGCATATGGATGAAATTTGAGTATGTATGTTTGATCAAAGAAAGGGTAATATGGAAGGTAAATGTAGATGAATCATGCTTGAATGTATATGTGTTTTAGTTGTGCAAATTGTACATAAAATGAATTGGTATTTTGCTTGTGGGGTAGACCTAAGTGTGGGTGGCATTTTGGCCTTTCTAGTGGCTTGTTTTGCCTACACGGCATGGCACACGGGCATGCCTGGTGGCTGTGTGAATAAGTCAGTAGCTAGCCTAATATTACACGGCCATGGCACACGGGCGTGTCTGGTGGCCTTGTGGATAAGTCAGTATACATGCTCTATTTTGGTACGGCCAGGACACATGGGTGTGTCTTGTAGTCGTGGGAGGCACACGGCTTGACTGCACGGGCGTGTGACCTCTGTAACCTAGAAAAGTTTTTAAATTTCTGAGAAATTTCATATGTATCCGGTTTAGTCCCGACCCTATTCATAAGCATGATTAAGGTCTCGTTGACCTATAAAGGGGACACTTTGCGTTGGATGAATTATATTATAAAATGTCCATAAAAGTTTCCGGTCTGTCTGGTAATGCCTTTAACCCTAATCCGGTGACAGATACGGGTTAGGGGTGTTACAAAAGAACTTTTACACTTTTCCCCAAGTATTTCACAACTTTTACAATTTAGTCCTTATTTCACAAAACACAAAATTCACATAATTTCAATAAACCCAAGCTTGGCCAAATTATTTATAGGTCCCTAGTAGCCCAAAACTTCCATTTATTTCACATTTCAACCACTCAATTTGCACTTTTCACAATTTAATCCCTATTATGCATTTTCATCAAAAATCACTTAAAAAAACATGTAAAACTATCATCAAGCTTCCATATTTCAAAATTAAACATCAAAGAACACATAGATTCAACAATAGAAACTTTCAAAATCTTTAACAGTTTCAAAATTAAAGGTACAGGCTAGCTAGATTTAGCTGCAGCGATTACAAAAACATAGAAATCATCAAAAACGGATCAAAAACGAACTTACAATTGAGCATCAAAGTGACCGAACCCTAGAAAGCCTTCATGCACATTTTCTTTATTCTAATTTCGGTGGTGGAGAAGATGAATAAACCCAATTTTGTTTTTGTTTTATTTTAACTTAAGTTATTATGAAATTTACTAATTTAACCTTGTCAATAAACCATTAAAACATCATATATTATGTCCATAAAAGTCCACACACACAAATAATGGTCTAATTATCAAATAAGGACCTTAAATTTAAGGTTATATAGCTATTAGATATATTTAGCTAATAGAACTCCACTTTTACACTTTACGCGATTTAGTCCTTTTCATCAAATTGACTAGTCAAACGATAAAATTTCTAAACGAAACTTTCACACAGTCATTCAATCATGCTGTAAACATTAAAATATTATTAGAATAAATATTTTGACCTCCGATTTGTGGTCCCAAAACCACTATTCCAATTTGACCAAAAACAGGCTGTTACAACTCTCCCCCCTTAGGGATTTTCGTCCCCAAAAATTCTTACCAGTGAATAGGTTTGGGTATTGCTTTTTCATAAAATCCTCGGGTTCCCACGTAGCTTCTTCAACCCCGTGTCGATGCCACAATACTTTCACTAATGCTATTTTCTTATTTCTCAGCTCTTTGATCTCACGAGCTAAAATTCGAATCGGTTTTTCAGAATATGACATATCAGACTAAATTTCAACCTCGATCGGGGAAATGACATGTGAAGGGTCGGATCGGTATCATCGAAGAATCGGCACATGAAACACATTATGTATTTTCTCTAACTCGGATGGTAAATATAGTCGATATGCCACTGGCCCAACTCGCTCAGTAATCTCATACGGTCCGATGAATCGCGGACTCAATTTCCTTTTCCGACCAAACCGCAATATTTTTTTTCCATGGTGACACTTTCAAAAACACTTTATCCCCAATATGGAACTCAATATCTTTCCGTTTCAAGTCTTGGTATGTTTTCTGTAGATCCAAAGCTGCTTTCAAACTATCGCGAATTACTTTCACTTTTGTTTCAGTCTCTCTGATCAGATTAACCCCGTGAATCTTATTTTTGCTAAGCTCAGTCCAGAACAACAGTGTTCTACATTTACGACCGTATAGAGCTTCGTACAGTGCCATCTTTATACTCGATTGGAAGCTATTATTGTAAGCAAATTCAATCAGCGGTAGATATTTCTCCCAGCTACCTTCAAACTCAAGAATGCAATAACGCAACATATCCTCAAGTATCTGAATAACTCGTTCAGATTGACCGTCCGTTTGAGAGTGAAACGCAGTGCTAAAATGCAACTTTGAACCCAAAGCTTCTTGCAATTTCTTCCAAAATCGTGAAGTAAATCTTGGATCTCTATTCGAAACAATAGATAGGGGAACACAATGTAATCTCACAATTTTGGAAATATACAACTCAGCTAACTTATCAAGCGAGAAATTTGTATGTACCGGAATGAAATGAGCTGATTTCATCAATCCTCGTGTGATAGATGATAGAGACAAACCAATCAGAGAACCTATAGTGCCTATCTTGATGATTTGAATCTAGGGATTATCAGGCCATAGATTCAAGGTCAACATTTCGAGTTGAAACCAGTGATGTTTCAAATGCTACAAACAGTGGGATAGTTCAGTGGATTACCTATTGATGATCCACGGCTGCATTTAAGACTCTTTTTGGAGGTCTATGATTCATTCATGCAATTGGGTGTTCCTAAAGATGCCCTGAGACTCAAGTTATTTCCTTATTCATTACGAGATCGTGTCAAAGCATGGTTAAATGTTTTTCCATCAGGAACGGTAGCATCTAAGAATGAACTTTGTCAACAGTTTTTGCTTCGATGCAACCCTCCAAACATGAATTCCACATTAAGGAACGATAATATATCTTTTCGATAATCCAAGGATGAGACTTTGTATGAAGCATGGGAGAGATTAAAAGAATTACTTAAAAATGCTAGGACAAATATGGAAATGTTTTACAATGGATTAAACGCACATACAAGGATGGTAGTTAATGCATCTTCCAATAGCACTTTGCTAGATAAACCATACAATAACACATATGAAATTTTAGAAAGGATAACTTACAATGATTATCAATATTCGGCTACAAGAGTAGGTACAAGTAGAAGAGCTGCTAGAGCAATGGAGCTTGATGATATCATCTCATTAATAGCTCAAGTATCATCCCTAGCTAATATGATTAAAACATTGAAGAAACAATCTGCAGTGCAGGAAATGAAAGCAGTCGAGCTAACATGTTTTTATTATAGGGAAGATCATGTTTTTGATGAATGCCCATTAAACCCAACCTTAGTATATTACATGGGAAATTTCAATAAAAACAATAACCCATATTCCAATATGTATAATCCAGGGTGGAAACAACATCCCAACTTAAGCTGGAGTAATCAAGGATTGGGAAATTCCAGTAATGTTGCTTGACAGAATGTCACAAGTGCACCATCTAGATATAATCAACCCATGCCATAGCAAAATGTTCAACAAGGTTCAGCATCATCTTCTTCACCGATGGAAGCTTTTTTGAAGGAATACAAGGCCAAGAACGATGCTGTAATATAGAGTCAAGCTGCATCCTTAAGAGCCTTGGAAAATCAAGTAGGGCAAATTGCCAATGCATTAAGTTCAAGACTGTAAGGAGCATTGCCAAGTGATACTGAAAATTCGAGATCTCAAGGGAAGGATCATTGCAAGTCCACTACACTCAAAAGTGGAACTCAGCTAGTTGGAGTTGTTAATGATGCCGCTGTTGAAGAGGACAGCTCAGATTTCACACATGGAACGAATTCAAAACCATTCATGGAGCAGTCTACAATTGAGAAGGTCAAACAAAAACATGTTGAAGTAGAGTCAGCTCGGGTTGCCAATAAGAATGTCACTGTAAAGCAACCGTAACAAGTTGAAGGAAGGCCACCACCAACTTTTCCTCAGCGATTCCAGAAGTCTAAGCAAGATTTTTAATTCAAAAAATTCTTGGATTTTCTGAAGCAACTTCATATCAACATACTGGTTGGTGGAAGCATTGGAACAAGTGTTGAATTATGTTACGTTCATGAAGGATATCTTGTTAAAGAAGCGATGATTAGGGGAATTTGAAATTGTTGCTCTCAGTGAAGGGTGCACAGAAATGTTGATGAACAATTTGCCTCCAAAGTTGAAGGACCTAGGAAGTTTTACTATTCCTTGTTCAATTGGAAATCATTATCTTGGAAAGGCATTATGTGATTTAGGTGCTAGTATAAATTTAATGCTCATGTCTATTTTCAGGAAGCTAGGAATTGGGAAGGCACGACCCACCACATTCACGCTGCAGCTAGCAGATCGCTCCTATGCACATCCGGGAGGTAAGATTGAAGATGTGTTGGTAAGAGTTGATAAATTTATTTTTCCAATAGATTTTATTATTCTTGAGTGTGAAGCTGATAAAGAGGTACCAATTATAATTGGTAGACCTTTTCTAGCAATAGGTAGAACGCTAATTGATATGCAGAAAGGTGAGTTGAAAATAAGGGTCAATGACTAGCAAATAACCTTTAGTTTTGTTGATGCCATAAAGTGTGCAGATGAAAATGAATAATGTCACGTCATTGGATTTCTCAACTCAACAGTAGAGAAAGAGTTTGCAAAGTTTTGTCACAGCAATTTTGATGATGATGGAGATCCATTTGAGCTGACTGAAGAAGAAATGATTGGTGAACTTGGTAAACTTATGGAGACCAAGAAATTTAAGTATCGACAAGGGTGGAGTTTCAAATTTTTATATTTTTCAAATCGTTCCTTCAAGCCTCCTAGACCTTTCATAAAAGACCCTCCTATTTTGGAGTTAAAGCCTTTGCCATTACACTTAAAGTATGCCTACTTGGGAGATAACAACACTTTGCTAGTAGTCATATTTACAGAATTGACACCTGATCAGGAGAAGTTATTAGAAGTTTTGAAGAAATCTAAGAAGACACTGGGGTGGACAATTGTTAATATAAAGGGAATTAGTCCTGCTATTTGCATGCATAAGATTTTACTGGAGGATTGTTGTAACAGTCCATTTTTAGTGAAATCAAAACAGTGGTTTTAGGACCACAAATCTGATGAGTAAATTATTATTTTAATGTTTATGGAATGTTAGTAAGGTAGTATAAAAATTTCATTAAGAAATTTTGACTTTTGTATGTTTAATTACGTGAAAATGACTAAATTGTAAAAAGTACAAAAGTAGAGTTCTATTAGTTAAAGGGGTCTATTAGCTATGGACTTCTAAAGTGATTTTGGATGAAATTGTCATTTAAGGAATTATTTGTAAAAATGATGAAAGTTCATAGTAAATTTGTGAAATGATGATTTGTATAGATTGATATAAGTCCCTAGAAAAATCGGCTAGCTTGAGAAAATGATGAAAATGTTTAGGTTTCAATTTATGAACTTAGGGACTAAATTGTAAAAAAGTTAAAATGTTAGGAGCAAAATAATAATTTTACAAAAATATGAAATACGGACTGAATTGAATAATAGAATAATTAAATGGATTGAATTTATCTATTTAGATCAAGATAGACCGCGTACGGATCTAGATCGAGGAAATGCTAAATCCTCGAATTAGTCGATCTCGTTTCCACACCCTTGTCGTCGAGGTAAGTTCGTATGAATAAGTATTGTTTTTAATGTTAATTTCAATTATATGTCAATATGTTAGTTGTTATGTAATTGAATGATAAATATCCAACGATGTCATGACAGTTATCGAGTCTCGGTCGAACCTTAGGAATTCGTAGGATACAAATCACATGTCATTAGGGATTTCATGTTTCGGGTGTTGGTCTTGAATGTCCTACCGATGGCTGAGGTCCTGCATTTGTTGCGGATACTCCACAACTCGTGTGAGTAGCATCATGTAGCTTACATTTCGACCCACAGCTCATGTGAGCAAGCCCATTTCATAACTTATGTAAGCAATGAGTAAAGGAAAGTTTACGATTATATATTAAGGACACTTCGTGTGAGCTTTCCCGTGTATCCGATGATATTCTAAATGGTTCAACGGGCATGAAAAGGAAAGGAACGGTAAGTGTTCAAATGAACTATATCATGTAATGATGAAAAGGGTTAAAATGGTAAGCTTTAATGGAAGTATGCTTAAGTTAATGAAAATGATGAATTCAAATGAAGTATGCTCATTTATAATGGCTTACCTTATGTTAAATTCATGTGAATTATGTTTGAATGCACTAACATGTGTTGTTGATGGTGCTTAGGCTTATGTCAAGCTTGTGGTCAGATTACATTATGCTTAATCTTAATGTTATGTATATAAATGGTAAGTTATGTTCATGTTTTGCGAACTTACTAAGCATTATGTGCTTACATAGTTTTCTTTTCTATGCTTTATATATAATCGGAAGCTCGATTGGTTTGGAAGCTCGTTGGAGATCTATCACACTATCTAGCATAAATTTCGATAGTTTTTGGTATTTTAGCTAAGGTTATAATGGCATGTATAGGTGAACTTGTTTTGGTATCTAGTTGATGATTCTGGCATGTATAAGTTGTTTGGTACCATTTGATGTTGGTTGAATTGTGTCATTTTGGTACTTGTGATGCATGAATGGTATGGCTCAAATGGTAAGTTTATGTTGAAGTACTAATAGTCAAGATATGGTATATTTTGAGATGGTATTGAACTAGATGTGAATGAATGAAATGTGGTCAAGTATATATATATGTTTAGGTAAGTTTGTATGTTTGCATTTGAGGTGCCTTATATGGCATATTAGTTGAATGATTTTTGACTATTGAATTGGTTATTTCATGGTGGTTTTGGTCATGTTATGATGCCTTGATTATGTGCAAAATGCTTTTAGTTGGTTGCATGAGTTGGTGTTGGAAATGGCTTGATTTTGGCCAATTTCATGTCCACACGGCTTGAGACACGGGAGTGTGACTCAGCCGTGTGTTGTTACTGATCAAAGCGACACACGGTGTGTGTGTCCCCTATAGGTTTTATTACATGCAAGTCGGGCTGTTACATGGCCTACCACACAGCCTACCACACGGGAGTGTATGGCTATTTCGAGAGTTACATGGCCTGGTATACAAGCGTGTGGCTTGGCCCTGTGACCCCTACAGTCTAATTTTTCAAACTTTTTCTTATAATTTTTGATTGTTTCCAATTTGGTCCCGAATTGTTTCTAAGGTATTTCTAGGGCCTCAAAGGCTTGATTAAGGGACGTTATGTATGTGATTGAATGTATTTAAATTATGTTTGCAATGAACTATGAAATGTATGTTTTAATGTTCTATTTGTACGATAATGCTTCGTACCCTATTTTGGTAATGGATACGGGTTAGGGGTGCTAAAATTGCCATGGCAAGTCTATTGAACAGCAGAGAAGACTGAACCCTATTATGAAGGAAGTTGTTAAAAATGAGATTATTAAATGGCTTGATGCTGGAATAATATACCCTATTTCTGATAGTTCGTGGGTGAGCCCTGTTCAATGTGTACCAAAGAAAGGAGCTTTCACCGTAGCTAGCAATGACACAATGAACTCATCCCAACTCATACTGTCACGGGATAGAGAGTATGCATGGACTATCGTAAGCTTAACAAAGCAACTCGGAAGGACCATTTCCCTTTGCCGTTCATCGATCAAATGTTAGATAGACTAGCGAGGAAAGCCTTCTACTGTTTCTTGGATGGTTATTCAGGGTAGAACCAGATTTTCATAGCCTTCTATTGAACCTAAGCCCTAGGCCTGACAACCCTAGGAAGTCATTAAGGTGGGACTTAACCCAAATTTGGTATGGCCTATCCGTGAAGACCTTAACTCTGAACCGGTCTGGACTATGAGGTCGAGAGATAAGTAGTTCTTGCTGACTTGTTATTTTAGTGGAAGATCAAAAGATCCTACTGTGGTATCGACTAGTTGGTTGAATAAGAAAACCCGAAACAAAAGTTGGTTATGATTACCGAAGCGAGTTAATTTCCCACACTCATATTTGATATATTTTATTATTTTATTTCTAGTGGTTTATTTATTTCTTTTCTTTGTTTTATTATTATTAGTATAGATCACGAAAACCTTTCTTTTTATTTCATCATAATATAATTTATTTAAAGTAATAATTATATCTATTTATGCTTAGGTTAGAGTTAATTTAGTGCTCACCTTTCTTGGGTACTATCCTCTGAATACTCATCTACTCCATTGTAACTATATTACAACCTGACCCATATACTTATGGGTACTGTCTCTTAATATATTTTGTACAGGATTTCTACACTGGAAGTTGATACATCCGAAGGCGACTGTTAAATCGGACTAGTCGGCCTGTTACTAGCCCAAACTGAACCGGCAATAACCAAACCGACTCGAGGTACTGTGAGCGTGTCGCAGTACCCCAATTGTGAAATTACCCCAATTGTAATTTTTGTGAAAAATTTTCTGATTCAAAACAAGCCCACACTCGGTAGATGTGAGCTTAAGGATAACAGAGAAGACTATTCGGATGAAGCTTTAATCCTAGAAGAATCAAAAAAGGTAAAATTTTAATTAAGTTTTTATTAATTTAGATAACCCAATCAAGTTCTAGTTTTGGAAAAAAATTTAAAACTCTATTTTTTTTTCTCAAACTTATTTTTCACTGTGTTTTCCAAACCCATTTTTTTCCAACAACTATTACATACAAGTTGCAACCCCTTATCACCCTCAGACAAATGGACAGGTAGTACATGCAAATAGGAAGATTAAGAACATTTTGGAAAAAAAACAGTTAATCCAAATCGCAAAGATTAGTCCTTGAGACTTAATGATGCATTATGGGCTTATCGAACTACTTTCAAAACATCATAGCGATGTTGCAACACAGAGCTCCAATGTCGCAACACAGTGAACAAAGTACTTAAAAGGAGCAAACTGCCTTCGGTGTCGTAACACAGCCCTAAAGACACGCCCAAGACTAGTAGACTGCCATCAGTGTCGTGACACCGACGTTACGAGGCCAATTAATGAGCCAAGGGTGTTTTCGTCCACACAGCCATTTTTAATAGGAATAGTCAGCCAAATTAGGTCAAGGACCGAAGACCAACCCTAAACCTATAAAAAGGATTTCTATGCTTAGTTTATGGACAATTTTTACCTAAGTTTTATTTTTCATTTCCTACTTAGTTCTATTTTCTATTTTTAGTTTAGGTTTCCTTTCAATTGTAAGTCTAGTTAGTTTTTTTTTTTTTTTGTGGAATTCAGACTGTGGATTCACCAAACTATTCGGCGGATTACTTTTCGCACTGCTATTAATATATCAAGATTTTTCTAAACTCTCTTCTTTATTTATTTCTAATGTTTATATTTTTAATCAAGTTTACGATGTTTGGTAAATCCATGAGGAACAAATTCGTTAACAGGAGATTAACGAGTGGATGTGGGATTAATTAATTTCTATGTAGGGTTTATTAGCGGATCAGCTAGTTGGGATAGGAAGAACTTAAAACCTTAAGCTTGACGACCCCAGGAAGTCATATAGGTGGGAATAAACCCAAAATTGGTATTGCCTATCCGAGAAAACCTTACCCCAATCCAATCTGGATGTGAGGTCGAGAGATTAATAGTTCTTGTCGACTTATTAGGTTAGTGGAAGGCCGAGAGGGCCTGCTAGGTTAATGACTAGATAATTGGATAGAACCCGAAATAGGAGTTAGTTATGAATGCCGAAGCGAGTTAGTCTTCTGTCGATTACATCTGATAAAATTTACAATTTGTTTTCTTATTTATTTTATGTTCTTTTGAGTATTCTTTAAATTATTATTTTTAACCATCTTATAATTAATCGTAATATAGTTTAATTAAATTACTAATTAGACCTATTAGCGTAGAAGTTAAAATTAGTTTAGTTTTGTCTCCCTTGGGTACGATCTTCGGAGTACTTCCATACTTCGTTGCAAAACTATATTACAACCTGACCCGTATACTTACAGAAACCGCCTAACAGTTATATTTTTGTTGCAATATTCACACTCTAAACGTTAGTACGTCTAGAGGCGGACAAGTTGTTGGCACTGTTACCGGGAAGATAACGCCACTGAATTATTTTTAATTTTTGCGTTTAATAGGATAATGAGGAAATTTTTAATTTATAGATACGATTTTACTTTTAATGTACTTTTATTTTTATTTACTAACATTTCTACTTTTCTTTGTGGTTTCAATATATGACTCGAAGTAGGGGCACACCTATAGAGCCAGCTACTAATCAAGAAAGAATTATCCGCATAAATCATCGACAACAACAATAGTAGATGCAAATTAATCCACCTACTGTGGTTAATCCACCATGCAATAATTTGCTCTTCAACGAACCTAACTTACACGATCTACCACCACCGCAATTACCGATAGAGCCACAAATGGCTCGAGAGGAATGCACACTGAGAGACTATGCATTACCAAACCTTGACGCAGTACAAGGCAGCATCACAAGACCGGCTATAACAACAAATTTTTTTTAGATAAAGCTGAAAATGACCTAGATGATAAAAAAAACTGACAGTTAGAGGGACTATGACGGAGGACCCAAACCAACACCTAAAATAGTTTCTCCAACTTTGTGATACATTCAAATTCAACGAGGTCACCGATGACGCTATTCGTCTTCGGCCATTCCCCTTCTCCTTAATAGATAATGCTTTCTCTTGGTTAGATTCGCAGGCACCAAGATCTATAACGACATGGGATAAACTTATAGAAAAATTCCTATACAAGTTCTTTCCTATCAGAAGACGGTCCAACTATGAAACACCCCACACCCGGCCCACGAGCTTGGACCGGATCTGGTATGTTCCTTAAATAAATCGGTTTTCAATGTTCTAAATGACTTAGAGAAAATTTGTGTAATTTTAAAAAAATTGTTTTGGGTTGGGCTTAATTTGAAACCTATTTAATAAATTCTGGAAATCCAACTTAAATAAGGTGACAAAATAATTTTTGGGTTTATTATTTTAAAAGAAATAAATTTACTTATCTTTAATCAAACATAATTTGTATCATATTTAAATAAAAATAAACAGAATAAAGAAAATCCAACTGGGCCTTATGGCCTTATTACATCATTCAAACCCAAAATAAAGTACTAAAATTTCATAAAGTCCAAATTCCAAATAATTGCTTCAAGCGATGCATGGCCACCTTTAGCTCTCTGCCGACCCGGTCCATTACCGCTCATCACACGAAAAATAATTCCCCAACGGGTGAGTCAACAGACTCAATGTGTACATAGTACTAATTTCCAACAAATCAGGCATACAAGTCATATCAATATCATGTTCATACAAAATAAAGGATGATGCAACCCAAATCCAAACCTATTTGTCCATCCGCTACACACCACCCGTACCAACTTTGTACACCGCGGGGACTACTAAGTCGACCCTCCATCCGCTACACACCATCGAAGCGATCGCTGCGATCGACGTGCTCATCGCCCACTTATGTTGTGTCATTAGACACTTTGTATTCACTGGATGTAACCGAAGTTACCACTTTTCACTTTATGTGACCGTAGTCACCACTTTACGTTGGTGAGACCGTAGTCATCACCTTCACTTTCTTCCTCCACAAATATCCCGAATGCCCCAATTATTTCATAACATATTTCACATACTTAATTTTCATTCATGTTACTAATCACATGTTCAAAATATATCACATTCACAATCCTATCAAAAGTAGGAAACGTGCACAGGTACTCCTTACCACATTTGTGGTGCTTAGCCACATTCACATCTTTGTTACATATTTATATATTTAATGATTGCCATGCAATTTATTGAAAGTTAGTAAGAGTACACACCTTTTTCGCTTAATAGTTTCCGTGAATTTCCGTAGAGCGATCTACCGATCTAGATCTTTCACTCCTATATTCGGCCATTAATTAAAACATATAAATAAACCTATTTGGTCTTAAAACCAAATCCTACTAGAAGTAGAATTACTTACCTAGTTCTTTGAATTGATTTAATCAAGTCCCAACGAGTTGCTAGAATTCCTCTTCCTTGAAATCGGCTAATACTAGGTATGTAACCATGTCGTTTTTCGGTTTTGAAATAATGGAAAACACTTAAACAAATTATGCCTTGGCCGAATATCCCTTACCTTATGATGGGATTCCAAATCAAGAGGATTCCTTTATAAGCCTGTTGAAATCCTATAACTCCGTGTTAGATTAGATCTAACTTTGAAAACGTGAATCATAATCTTTAACCACATATTTATATTTATAATCCTTACCTTAGATCCTTAGATTTCCGAAAGATCCCCTTTTGATGTTGTGGATGATTGCCCTCTTTCTTAGAATCCACAAAGATTCAAACTTAACGAAGAGAACGGAGAAGAAAATAGAAGAAAAAGAGAGGATTTTTGCTTAATGAAAATTCGTACAGAGAGAGGGTTTTGCCTAGGAGAATTTCGTGAGAGAGGAAGAGGAGCAAATGTTGATGAGTAGCCCTCCTGTCCTCCTTTTATAGCCAAAGTTATCAGCCTAGGAGTCCTTTACTTGGCCACCACTCCTCTTTTGATAATATTATCTCTTTTATTTAAAAGATAAAAGCCTTTAATCCATCAATTATCTCCTCAATTATCTCATTAGAAAATAATCCTTTATTTATCTCTTATTATTCACATATTTATGTGAATAAAACTCCTTTATTTATCTCTTATTATTCACATATTTATGTGAATAAAACTCCTTTATTTCTCTCTTATTATTCACATATTTATGTGAATAAAACTCCTTTATTTATCTCTTATTATTCACATATTTATGTGAATAAAACTCCTTTATTTATCTCTTATTATTCACATATTTATGTGAATAAAACTCCTTTATTTATCTCTTATTATTCACATATTTATGTGAATAAAACTCCTTTATTTCTCTCATATATCCAAGTTTCCCGAAATGTTCAAGTTTCCATTTTTGGATCATTTCCAAAAATGTTTAGGTTTCCAAAAATGTCTAAGTTTCCAAAATGTCCATTTCCATTTCCATTTTCATTTCCATCTCCATTTTCATTTCCATTTTCATTTCTATTTTCATTCATTTCTAGGTTTCCAAAAGTATCAAAAATTTATTCATAATACTTAAGACTTGTCATTTCATACAATTGATCTGAAAATGCATAGGCCCTTCCTAGGATGTTACAGTTCTACCCCCTTAAATAAAATTTCGTCCTCGAAATTTCCTAACTAAACAGATTGAGGGTATTCTTTGTCGCATTGTCTCTTCCGGCTCCCACGAAGCTTCTTCCGATCCATGATTGCGCCATAACACCTTGACTAAAGGCACCGACTTCTTTCGTAGTGCTTTCACGTCACGTTCCAAGATCCGAATCGGCTCCTCCTCGTAGGATAGATCGCCTTAACTCCACTTCTTCAACGGGTACCACATGAGACGGATCCGATCGATAGCGACGTAGCATGGACACATGAAATCGTCGTGCATTTGATGCAACTCGGTGGTAACTCCAATTGGTATGCCATCGCCCAACTCGCTTCAAGACTTGATAGGGCCCTATAAACCTTGGGCTTAGCTTCCCTTTGCGACCGAACCGCATAACCTTCTTCCAAGGTGAGACCTTTAGAAACACTTGGTCTCCTACTTCAAACTCAATTTCTTTCCTCTTAAGGTCTGCGTCGACTTACGTCTATCGAAGCTTCTTTCAACCGTGTGCGAATTAATTCCACCTTCTCCTCGGTTTCCGCCACTAACTCTGGACCCAAAGCGCGCGGCGTTCTCCTAACTCGGTCCAACAAGTTGGTGTTCTACATTTCCTTCCATACAATGCTTCGTATGGTGCCATCCGAATGCTTGCGATGATAGCTGTTGTTGTAGGCGAACTCGGCTAGAGGCAAGTAATCTTCCCAACTTCCTCGGAAATCCATCACACTGACCTCTTAGCATATCTTCCAACACTTGTATAACCGTCGCATCGTGCCGTCGATTGTGGATGAAAAGCCGTAGTGAAGTCTAGCTTAGTGCCTAATGCTTGATGAAGTGCTTTCCAAAATCGAGACGTAAACCTTGGGTCTCTATCGGAGATGATCGACATCGGTACCCGTGTAGCCTCACGATCTCCGCCACATATAACTTGGCTAACTTTTGAAGGGAATAGTCGATCCTCACAGGATAAAATGTGCGGACTTGGTCAAATGGTCCACTATCACCCATACCGAGTCCTTCTTAGTGGGCGTAAGGGGAAGCCCACTAACTAAGTCCATGGTAATTCTTTCCCACTTCCATTGGGGAATCTCAATTGGTTGAAGCAATCTCGATGGGACTTGGTGTTCGACCTTTACTTGGCGACATGTCAAACATTTCCCCACAAATTCGGTCACCTCTCGTTTTTGGTCGACCACCAAAATTGTTCCCTTAGATCTCTACTGACTTGATGCCTCGGGATGCATAGCATAAGGACTACCATGCGCTTCCCGAAGAATCCTTTGTCTCAACTCCTTATCCCTCGGCATACAAACCTTTTCCTTGTAGCACAGTACTCCTTCATCATTGACGCCATAATCCTTTAATCCTCCTTGCCGTATTTGTCGTAACTTAGTACTTAAGTCCATATCCGCCTAACCGTCCCTCTTTCACCTCCTTCACCAAAGTTGGCTTGACTTGTAACTCGCTAACAAAGCTTCCGTCTTCATACAAACTTAAGTGAGCGAACAAAGCCCTTAAATCCGACACAACCTTCCTACTTAGGGGCGTCGGCTACCACATTCGCCTTGCCCGGATGGTATTCTATCGAATAGTCATAATCTTTCAATAACTCCACCCACCTTCGTTGCCTCAAGTTCAACTCCTTACGAGTCAACAAATACTTAAGGCTTTTGTGGTCCGTGTAAATTCTGACCTTTCTCCATAAAGGTAGTGCCTCCAAACTTTGAGGCGAAAACCACCGCCATGAGTTCCAAGTCATGAGTTGGGTAGTTCACCTCATGCGGCCTTAACCGTCGAGATGCATAAGCGACTACCTTTCCTTCTTGCATTAGCACTGACCCTAACCACGTGTGCGAAGCATCACAATATACTACTGAAGTCTTTACGCCTCCGGCTGAATTAACACCGAGCTTCACATTACCTTTTAAGCTTTTCAAAGCTCTCTGTTGCTTATCCGTCCACACAAACGGTACTTCCTTCCTTAGTAACTTTGTCAAAGGTGCGGCTATTGGCGAGAATCCTTCCACGAACCTTACGTAATAGCACTTGCCAAGCCTAAGAAACTTACGATTTCAGCCACCGACCTAGGTGGTTTCCAATCCAACACCGCTCGATCTTCTTAGGATCCACTCTTATTCCTTCTGCGGACACCACATGTCCTAGGCGCCACTTCCTTGAGCCAAAATTCGCACTTGCTGAATTTGGCATAAAGCTTCTTTTCCTTAACACTTCTAACACAACTCGGAGATGCTCATCGTGCTCCTCCTCCGTCTTGGAATACACCAAAATGTCGTCGATGAACACCACGACGAATCTATCCAAGTAGGGTTAGAAAACCCTATTCATCATATCCATGAACGCGCGGCGTGCGTTCGTCAACCCAAACGGCATCACCACAAATTCAAAATGACCGTACCTTGTCCTAAAAGCGGTCTTATGAATATCGACCTCCTTCACTTCGAGTTGATGATACCCACCTTAAGTCGATCTTTGAGAACACAAATGCTTGCCCCTTTCGGTTGGTAGAACAAGTCATCTATCCTTGGCAAAGGATACTTGTTCTTGATGGTCGGATTTGTTCAATCGGCGATAATCTATGCACATCCGCATAGTTCCATCCTTCTTCTTCACAAAGAGAACCGGTGCTCCCACACGAGACACCTTCTGGTCGAATGAACCCACGATCCAACAACTCTTGGATTTGAGCCTTGAGCTCCACTAACTCCTTTGGTGCCATTCGGTAGGGAGCGATTGACACAGAGAGCTGCATTCTGGTAGCAAATCTATTCCAAATTCCACTTCTCTATCGGGGTATTAGGGCAACTCCTCAGGAAATACATCCTCAAAATCCTCTACTTGTTCTAACTCCCTTAACACCTTCCTCTTCTCCTCTTAACGCACTCAAGAAGGCTAAGAATGCCTCACATCCTTTCTTAACCATTTTCTCGGCCTTCGGTCACGAAACTACGTTAGACAAGTAGTTCTTCCTTTCTCCGATCATCACTACTACCTCATCTTTCGGGGTTCTTAGTTCCATACGTTTAGCCGCACAATCCAACACGGCTCGATGCTCTACTAGCCAATCCATTCCAAGTATAAGCTCAAATTCTCCGAAAGGTAATTCCATTAAGTCACCAGAAAGTTCGCTCCACTGAATCTCTAGGGGTACATTCAGAAAGATCCTATCTATCCTCAGTTTTGGCCTAAAGGGCTTACTACGATTATCCGCCTATCGAGAAAGTTCGAGTCTAGGCCTAGTGTTTCAACCACACTACATGCAACATAGGAATGAGTTGAGCCCACATCAATAAGAGCAAAATAGGGTTTGTCATGAATAAAGAACGCACAGGTTATAACATCCGGCGCGTCTCCCTCTTCCTCCGCGAACCGCGTAAACCAAACCCGGTTGCCTTGCTTGGCGTTAATTGCACCTCGGCCCCCGAGCTCTCACGGCCCTGCCACTACCTCTGTTGGCGACCCACGACCTCTTTGAGGGTGCTTTGTCCGCCTCTACCGGCTGGTTAGCATTACGAGTTCTTTGGTTGGCTCTCATCTAATAGCTTGGGGCAATCCTTAATCATATGGTCCTTGGACCCACACTTGAGACATCGTCCCGCTTTTTCCAACACTCTCCCCGTGCTTCCTTCCACAATGTTCACAAGAGGCGAAATTGCCCGGCTCGTACCCGACTGTTGACTTTGTGGCTGTCAACTCTAGGCCTCTTGTGGCCTTTTTCGGATGGCCCAAAACCTCTTTTGGGCTTATTTCATATCACCACACCGCTTGGTGGCGTCCTTAATTCCCTCGACCACTTTAGCCTTTTCCACCAAGGCGAGAGAATTCCCCCGCTCGATGCGGTGCTATCAAAAGTCTCAAATCGTCCCTAAGTCCAGTCCTCAAAGCGAACACAGCGTTCATGCTCGATCGCCACTACTCCTCGGGCATATCGGCTCAACCTCAAGAATTCCTCTTCATATTCGGTGATGAGACTTACTTCCTTGTACCAACCCGAGAAAAGCCTTCCTTTGCTCATCTATATACTGGTTCCCACATACTTCTTACGAAATGCTTCCTTAGCATATTCCTGTGTCGAGATCTTCCGCCGTGGCACCGTCCCGAACGGTTAACCACCATTGATACGCTTCATCACGTAAAAGTGCCGTCATCCCTTTCAACTTCTCCTCGGGGTCAAGTCGAGCTCATCCATGATGCGCTCGATTGCTTCCAACCAGACTCACCAGATCTTGGGTGCCACTCCGATACTCCTCTAAACATTTCAGCTCCATTAGCACGCGAGTCGCTCGAGTACGCAGACTTACGATTTCTGAATTGTTTCTGCACGACCACCAATTCCAAAACTCGCGAAAGACGACTGCGACACGGCATCTTCCCTCATGCGAGCTCCTCACGCTCAACATTGGCGGTGGGGGGGTGATGGTGGTGGTGGTATCTCATTGTCGAACCTTGTCCCGATCTAACGGTCATCCTTCCTCTACCTCTTCCACGGCGACCACGTCATCTTGAGCTCATTATCGACGAGATCGATTAAGGAATTTTATGTATTAGTATTCTTGTTTCACTTATTACCCGCGATGATATCTTATGAAGAAGAGTTTAAGAGTGGTTCTTTCTTTCGTATTCATACATGCATACTGATCTTGCATTCATTCATTCATCCATCAACAAATATGAACTTTCGTTCATTCAAAGAAACGTTGTAATTCTTGTTGTTGTTTTTCGTTATTTTGCTTTTCCACTACCCAGGGCATTTTCGTAATTTTATCCTACTGGGGTATTTTCAGTAAATTTTCAAAAATAAAAAGTTCCTGGTGATTTTGGTGAAAGTATTTTGGTACTTCTAAAGTTCCGGGAAATTTTGGAAGAATTTTGAAATCAGGGGGTATTTCGGTAATTTTTGATCTCGGGGTATTTTGATAATTTTTCCAAAAATCGGGGTAAATTTGTAAAATTTATTAAGTTAGGGATATTTTCAAGATTGTAAAACATTGAGGGTTCCTTTGAGAGTTACACTTTTCAAAGCAATGATATTGTAAAAATTTTGGAAATCGAGGTCGTTTTGGTAATTTTGTAAGTTAGGAGCAATTTTGTAATTTTCCAAAATCAAGATAGTTTGATATTTTACAAAATAGGTTTTTTTTTTTTTTATAAAAGAAAACGGCTAAGTCCCTTTCGGGTTTTATTCTTTGTGTTTAGCCTATGACCGAGCCCTCTTGGTCGGGGTGAACCAAAGCTACGCACTGAGCAGATTCGAATGAAGAGGAGGTGAGTCACGCGATTTGCTTAAATACCAAGCTCTCACCGGCCTTTCTAGACATGCGCATGAGGTTGCCACACCACCGAGCCTTCCGAGTTAGGGCGAACCGAAGCTACGCACCGGGTAGGATACCTACGAAGAGGAGGTGAGTCACTGGGGATTGCTTAAATACCGGGCTCTTAGGATCCAATCCTAGAACATGCATGGGGGTTGCCACACCCTAGCTTAATAACTTAGTCATAGGTTTGTTAAGTTCATTAAGTCTTATGAGTTTCAAGTGTTTGAGTAGTCTAATCCTAGGGTTCAAGTTCCTATCACACTATTCTACGTTCCATGCCTTTTCTACCCTTTTTCAATTCATAATTCACATAATCACACGGATGGTTAAAGGTACTTACGGTGGTGGTGGTCGGAGACTTAGGTGCCATGCCATAAAACTCGCTTATTTCAAAGAAATTCATTTGGGCTCGAATTGAAAACGTTTTGGGCTGAGCCCACAGTAGAGAGTTTTAAAAAAGCGGGCTCGATACCAAGCTGAAACACCCACACCCGCCCACGAGCTTGGGTAGGATGCGGTATGTTCCTTAAATAAATCGGTTTTCAATGTTCTAAATGACTTAGAGAAAATTTGTGTAATTTTAAAAAAATTGTTTTAGGTTGGGCTTAATTTGAAACCTATTTAATAAATTCTGGAAATCCAACTTAAATAAGGTGACAAAATAATTTTTGGGTTTATTATTTTAAAAGAAATAAATTTACTTATCTTTAATCAAACATAATTTGTATCATATTTAAATAAAAAATAAACAGGAATAAAGAAAATCCAACTGGGCCTTATGGCCTTATTACATCATTCAAACCCAAAATAAAGTACTAAAATTTCATAAAGTCCAAATTCCAAATAATTGCTTCAAGCGATGCATGGCCACCTTTAGCTCTGCAGACCCGGTCCATTACCGCTCATCACTGAAAAATAATTCCCCAAGCGGGTGAGTCAACAGACTCAATGTGTACATAGTACTAATTTCCAACAAATCGGTATACAAGTCATATCAATATCATGTTCATACAAAATAAAGGATGATGCAACCCAAATCCAAACCTATTTGTCCATCCGCTACACACCACCCGTACCAACTCGTACACCGCGGGGACTACTAAGTCGACCCTCCATCCGCTACACACCATCGAAGGCGATCATTTGCGATCGACGTGCTCATCGCCCACTTATGTTGTGTCATTAGACATTTGTATTCCTTTGGATGTAACCGAAGTTACCACTTTTCACTTTATGTGACCGTAGTCACCACTTTACGTTGGTGAGACCGTAGTCATCACCTTCACTTTCTTCCTCCACAAATATCCCGAATGCCCCAATTATTTCATAACATATTTCACATACTTAATTTTCATTCATGTTACTAATCACGTGTTCAAAATATATCACATTCACAATCCTATCAAAAGTAGGAAACGTGCACAGGTACTCCTTACCACATTTGTGGTGCTTAGCCACATTCACATCTTGTTACATATTTATATATTTAATGATTGCCATGCAATTTATTGAAAGTTAGTAAGAGTACACACCTTTTTCGCTTAATAGTTTCCGTGAATTCCGTAGAGCGATCTACCGATCTAGATCTTTCACTCCTATATTCGGCCATTAATTAAAACATATAAATAAACCTATTTGGTCTTAAAACCAAATCCTACTAGAAGTAGAATTACTTACCTAGTTGCCGAATTGATTTAATCAAGTCCCAACAGTTGCTAGAATTCCTCTTCCTTGAAATCGGCTAATACTAGGTATGTAACCATGTCGATTTTTCGGTTTTTGAAATAATGGAAAACACTTAAACAAATTATGCCTTGGCGAATATCCCTTACCTTATGATGGGATTCCAAATCGAAGAGGATTCCTTTATAAGCCCTGTTGAAATCCTATAACTCCGTGTTAGATTAGATCTAACTTTGAAAACGTGAATCATAATCTTTAACCACATATTTATATTTATAATCCTTACCTTAGATCCTTAGATTTCCCGAAAGATCCCCTTTTGATGTTGTGGATGATTGCCCTCTTTCTTAGAATCCACAAAGATTCAAACTTAATGATGAGAAACGGAGAAGAAAATAGAAAGAAAAGAGAGGATTTTTGCTTAATGAAAATTCGGCAGAGAGAGGGTTTTGCCTAGGAGAATTTGGCAGAGAGAGGAAGAGGAGCAAATGTTGATGAGTAGCCCTCCTGTCCTCTCTTTTATAGCCAAAGTTATCAGCCTAGGAGTCCTTTACTTGGCCACCACTCCTCTTTTTGATAATATTATCTCTTTTATTTAAAAGATAAAAGCCTTTAATCCATCAATTATCTCCTCAATTATCTCATTAGAAAATAATCCTTTATTTATCTCTTATTATTCACATATTTATGTGAATAAAACTCCTTTATTTATCTCTTATTATTCACATATTTATGTGAATAAAACTCCTTTATTTCTCTCTTATTATTCACATATTTATGTGAATAAAACTCCTTTATTTATCTCTTATTATTCACATATTTATGTGAATAAAACTCCTTTATTTATCTCTTATTATTCACATATTTATGTGAATAAAACTCCTTTATTTATCTCTTATTATTCACATATTTATGTGAATAAAACTCCTTTATTTCTCTCATATATCCAAGTTTCCCGAAATGTTCAAGTTTCCATTTTTGGATCATTTCCAAAAATGTTTAGGTTTCCAAAAATGTCTAAGTTTCCAAAAATGTCCATTTCCATTTTCATTTCCATCTCCATTTTCATTTCCATTTTCATTTCTATTTTCATTCATTTCTAGGTTTCCAAAAGTATCAAAAATTTATTCATAATACTTAAGACTTGTCATTTCATACAATTGATCTGAAAATGCATAGGCCCTTCCTAGGATGTTACAAACTAAAGAAAGAGATTGCAACATTTAAACAACTGGAAGGAGAAAGTTTTCATGAAGCTTGGGAGCGTTTTAAGTCGCTCATATGAAGATGCCCTCACCATCATCTACCTGAATGGTTGTGGTTATAGACGTTCTAGAATAGGCTGGATGCATAGTTTAGATCAAGACTAGATGGAGCTAGAGGAGGAGCCTTGATGAACTGAACATACGAAGATGCGTATGAATTAATAAAAAACATGGTGATGAATTCTTGTCAATGGCCAAATGAGAGATTCACTTACGGCCAAAGACCATTTATGGTTAAAGTTGTCCACAAAGAAGAAAAATATCAACAAATATTGGACAAAATTAACAGGATTGAGTCAACATCTAATAGGCCCATAATACACGATGCAAATAGACTAATCGACAGTACCTTGAGATTCTAGTCGAGAATGTAAATTACATCGACAATAAGGGTGGAAACCCTTATTCAAACACTTATAATCTTGGCTGGAGAGGCCACCTAAATATGAGATTGGGTGATAATAAAGAAAAAAGCACATCTCAAGCAATCATCAAGAGTACAAGCCATTTCTTCGAGGACTCTCTATGTTCACTAGCCAGTATTCAGCCCTGGTTAGATCATCTTCTATTTTTCCTTGAAACTCTTTAGCTCCACACTTTCCAATCTTATCTATCAGAGACCATTGTACACTTTCTGTATTCTAAGGATAAGGGGGTGTCATAGGATTAGTTCTCATAAATTCAGTAAACAACTGATTCATCATCCCAAAGAAAGCATTTCTTACCTCATTTTTGGGCATTTTTGAAATGGGGAAACTGTGACTTTCTCCTTGATCGGAAGCTAGAACATTACTATTTACTTTATCAGGGACGACACAATTTGATTCGATTGATATCTTTATATCTATAAGAAAATAGACTCAGATCGGATTAAAAGGCATCACACTATCACAGGTTATCGGGTCATGTATTATCTAGACTCGATACGCATTATATTCAGTCCTAAAATAAATTAAATCATAGCCCTAATACCACTAAATGTAATACCTTTCACTCGACCAAGTCGTGAAACCCGAGTTAAAGGATTCTACTTCTATTACTGGGACAATTCACATTTAAAACTCAACATAAATCCATCCAATCATCAATACTTAATATAAATACAGGCATTATACATTAATCAAGTAAAATCAAAACTCAATCGAGCTTGTGAAATAACTTTGACCCAAGCATGAATAAAGACTAAACTGTAAGTTTTTCAAACTTTGAACATAGGTATTGATACCCATATCAGGTACCGATATCGTCTTTAACTTTGAATTTTCAAAAATTATGACAAAATACCTAAGTATCAATACCAAAATTAAGTATCGATACCGTTTTAGCATTCCACCACTTTAAAAATTTTGGACATAAGTCAATTCGTATTGATACCTTTATAAAGTATCGATCCTTGATGATAAGTATCGATATTGTATACTGGTATCGATACCATATTGACATTCTATCCATTTAAAATATTATTCATTTGGTAAAGTATCAATACTTTTATCTAAAGTATCGATACTTTTTAATAAAAAAAGCCAAATAAATCATATTTTGGTCCCATTCCATTACAAAACAAAAACTTATATGGTACTTTTGAACACAATACTACCTGTACAAAATCAACTTAAACAATACCAAAATACCACAATTCAACATTTCCTCAATCTAATATTCAAACATGTCTCATTTGGCCTTCAAGCATAACAACTATGCATATATAATTCATACCAATTCAATCCTATTGCACCATCACACATTTAACATTCAAACCCATACATTAGCTCAAACATAACACAATCAAATTTAACCAGTCACCTACTTGGAAAGTAACTTATCACCATGCCATTATATACATGTATACATCTAGCTTATAACCATTCAAGCCACATAGCCTTTAAGGTTCAAAATCATGGATATTCAAGATAAGAACAATTTCATTATGACTCCTTATATACATGTCACATAACCGAGTCTGAAAAAAATAAAAGACTACCGAAATGACGGCTTGATAGTGTAAGCTCCGGAGTAATTAAATCATCTCGTTCTGCAAAAGACAACTACAAGAAATAAACACAATAGAGTAAGCATTTCAATGTTTAGTAAATTCACAGGTATTAAAATAGTAAACTCAACTCAATTCATAATAAAAATAATGAATTAGCTAACTATACAAATTTCTTGTCATCACATTTTACGTCAGTAAGGTGAGTTCATCAGTTACAATCTTTTAACATTTTAACATTTACAATACATTTCCATTTAATAATAGTCTATCAATATCATTGAACATATTCGTTATTTTCAACATTCCAATAACATATAACCATCTTCTAATGCAATACTTACAATCAATTAGACATTTTCCTTTTTACACTAACCATTTAGCCTGATGAACTATAATAAACAGATAAGGATACACAAGTAACCACTAAAATACACCAGATTGATCATCTGAGTGATAACTCCAAAATACACTTGAGCACTGAAGTGCTAAGCCTGTAGGAATCGTCTATCATAAGACAATACATCCCTCTAGAACACACCAGGGTCTCCATAGCGACAATCAATAATAGTGGTCTCCATAGAGACAAGACTTGGTAATCTGCAACAAATGTTGGATTCAGGTTTAAACAGCGAATTCTCCATACATCAGTATCATCTCATATCATATCCCGTACAACACACAGATAACCTTATTGGCATGCCAATTGTATTCTATCCTATCTTAAGTTCATCTGGGCACATTAAACATATTACTTCATTTCTTTACAATTCAGTCCACTTCTCACCTTTTTGTACCATTTTGAATACAATTCAAAAACACTTTTAAAGTATATAAATTCACAATTCAAACACTTAAATTACATTTAAATATACAACTATACGATATGAACTTACCTAGGAAAAATGATAGTAAGCAAGGTGTCGAGGACTACTCCGCAATTTCCCTTTTTCATCGATTATCTACCGGTTGATTCAAATCTTGATCTATACAATAATTCATTTAAATTTATCAGTTCACTTACCTTATAACATCTTATTCTATGCATATGACATTTTAATTTCACTTTTCACAATTTCCCTAAAGTTTCACATTTTTATTCAATTTAGTCCCTAAAACCGAAACAAATGTATCTTTCATAATTAAGCCCCATTTTTCAACTTGATTTCAATCACATCCTTCTACGGCCCTCTAATTTCTATATTTACAAAAATTTTATGCTAATTTCAAATTATTTTCATTTTAGTCCCTATGTTCAAAACTAATAACTTTCACTTTACAATTTAGTCCTTTTTCATAACTAAGCTTAAAAGCTAACATTTAAACACCAAAATCTTAAAAATTTCATTAATGGAAACATTTTAAAATGTTAACAGTTTCGAAAATTAAGACACGATTTAGCTAAACCGGGTTACAACAATCTCAAAAATATAAAATTTACGATAAATGGCTCAAAATTCACTCACCACGCAACGGAGAAAGCTTGGTCGAAACTTCCTTAGCTAAAAAATGGAGAAAATAGTGATGGAGAATAAGAATGAAATTTCTCTTTCTTTCCACCTTGTTTATTTTCATTAGTGTTTTAAATTTCATTATTTAACTTTAATTTTTTTAATAAACAATGCTAAAAATTAAGCTTTAACCGTCCATGCTATTTTATTATGGCCTAGTTTCCATTTAAAACCTTGAACAATTTCTATTTAAGCCTTTTTACTAATAAAAAATTAATAGTGATTAATTGTTACAGTTTTTACAATTTAGTCATTGTACCTTAATTATTAACCATTCAATAAAATTATCAGACCTAAAATTAATATAACACTATAATAGACTCGTAAATATTAATAAATAATATTTACGAACTCGATCATAAAAAAGAGGTTTCGAAACCACCATTTTCAGCATCACTGAAAAGAACTATTACACCCATGACCTCAAAAACATAAAAATTAAAAGAAAAGTACTTAACTAAACTTAAAAAATTATAGCCAAAAGTTTGAACCCTAAGAAGCTTTTCTTATCTCCTTCAATGGTGGTCGGTTTGATGGTGGAAGAAGAAGAGAATTATTCTCTTTCATTCCACAAAACATGGTTTTTATACCATGATTAAATTTTGAATTAACTTTAATTAAACATACTAATTAGCTTAATTACCGAGTGTTTAATGTTTAATCCACCAACCTCCACTAACATATAATATAAAATGGTTTAATTTTCATTTTGGAACTTTTTCTTAATTGCAATTTAAGTCCCTAAATCTTTGGCCAATTAAAAACTTATAGCGATAAGAATTTTACAATTTAGTCCTTGTACCTTAATTAAGCAATTAATAAACAAAATTGAAGGACTAAACTTTAATAAAATTTTATATCAATCTCGTAAATATTTATTTTTAATATTTATGGACCCAACTTATGGAAATGGGATTCCGAAACTGTTTTTTCCGACACCACTAAAAATCGGGTTATTACATGTTTATTGGTAAGGGAAATAAATCCAACAAGCTACCCCTTGGTTATTGAAACAGTAAGGAGAGATTAGTTTTTAGGTGCGATGTCGACAACTATAACTAGTTTATTAAAGAACACCAAAAATTATCTTTGTATCGATGATCAAACGCAAGAACCAAATGGAGATTTTACCTCTAGTTAGAGTTTCATCACATTGATTGCCATATAGTTTATTTTACAATCCCTTTTTACATTATTTTAATTTTAGTTTAGTTTTTTAATTTAAATCCCTTTTTATTTTTATTTTACTTTTTTATTAAAGAAATAGAATTATCATTATCTCCGTGGATTCGACTCTACTTACTGCTATCTACAAAGATAATTTTTAGTAAGAATTTATTTTTGACAGTCTTGACAACCGTATAGAAGTGCAAATTATATCTTTACTAGGCATGTCTAGGTGAATTAAAAAAGGTTTTTGTCAACTAGATAATGTATCATATCATGATTCCTTTAAGAGTTTAACGACAATAAATGGATGAGTGATCAAAACATTACAAATCAATAATATTATTAACCATTTTATAACTTTTCATTGTTGAGTGACCAAAATTAAAATATACTAGTAGTTGGGTGACCAGTGTTAAAGTTTATCCTTTAAAAAAAACTTTTAATCAAAACAATATTATGTCTATGTTAATGTCGATGTGGAAAAAAAATTGCAACGTGTTGCATCGTTATTTGTTGAAGGTGCCACAATTTTTTTAATGTTCGTGTATGGAGTAATAGTTTAGTTATCATTTTAGAAGAAAAAATTAAATATCGATATAGATAAGGAGAAAAATTTATATATAAACCTAATTAATAAATAAAATAATGATTGGAATTTCATGTATAGAATTTTTATGTCAAAGAAGTCAAATACCTTTCGTCTACATATTAATGTCTCCATTCCTAGTAACTTTTCCGATTTAGTTCATTAGAGGTACTACATAATTCATCACTGGACATTTATAGTAGTTTTATATATTAAAAAGAAAATTATGAAGTGTTTTAGTTGCTAAGGATTAAGGGGACTAATGGTATGGTAGTTAAAGCAAAGTCAAGTCACATAATTTCATTGACCTTTTAGATCTTAAGAACCCCTTACTTCTTTAATTTGTTATTGTTGCTGCTCTCCAATTGTTAATTTAAGGCTAAGCTCAATTATAAAAAAAAGAAATTGAAATAAAATTGAAAACTATAGGACCTGCTTTGCACTTTTTTTTTTTTTTTTTTTTTTAGTATATTGGGATTATGTTGCTTGATTTGAGTTTAAAAAAAAATATGGTTGTTAGTAAAAAAACTCTAAATGAAATTTAAAAAAGAAAATAAGCCTTCAATAAATTTTACTATTTAATTATTAAAAAAAGAAAAATTAATAAATCAAACTCATTCGTTAAGTTGTTTAAGTTTAGCCATTAAATTTTACTAGTGTGGTTGACAGATTAATCAAACAACAACATGTGGCAGTCATGTGTATATTACATTGACATCAAAAAATATTTTTAAAAAAAAATTAATCCTAATAAATAAATAATTTTTAAAATAATTATTTAACAAAATCTAGAATGAAATTGGACAATGGTTGTCCAGATTCATTTGAACTTGGACAGTAATTTGTCTAGGTTTATCCTAAATGTGATTTTTAAATAATTTTTAAACCTTTGTTAATATTTAATAATTTTCATATTTTTATAAATTCTTATAATTATTAATAATTTTATTTTTTTATTTTTTTGTATTTTTAGTAATTATCTAAAGAACCACATCAGAGATAAACTTGGACAACCATTTCTCTAAATTTATCCTAGATGTGATTTTTAAAATAATTATTTTGAAAAAAAAAATTATTCTTGAAGGATTTTTATTTTTATTTTTTTGAAATACTTGTTTATGTGACATTTTTTCATGTCAGCATAATGTACATGTGGCCGTCATATGTCACCGTTCGATTAGTCTATTAGCCGCATCAGGAAAACTTAAATGTCAAAATTTGATCAACATTAATGAAGGGGCTTGATTAATTAATTTTTCATCTTTAAGAGCTTAATTGAATGCCAAATTTTATTAAGGACTTAATTGACTCTTTGATTTTAATAATGCATCAAATAATAAATTTGATTCTTCAAAACACATTGATCTCAATATAAAAAACGTTTGCCAATATGACTATATCTGTATATATGTTTTAAAAATCTAAATTTGTTCAAGCTAGGTTGAACTTTTCTTACATGACCTAAGTCACGGAACAATGACATTATAACACGAATAAAGGGGAAGAAATTGTCGAGATTTAGATTCATATGAATTTCCATTACTGGTAATCGAACAAACAACAGGCCCCAACGGCAGCTTCTTGTGGGTTACTTGCGAAACAACCATCATTATTAGAAGGGATTTCCAATAGCTATTCAAAACCCACATCATTGTTCTTTAGTCTTATCTACTTTGGCCTTTCTTGAGATTTTCATTAGTTTTTGCGTCTGCATTAAAAACATTTCCTTTTTCTGATGCTGCTCAAACTTGTAACATGGGACTTTGTTGTCGACCTATCGTTCCTTGTTATTAAATTTTACTTGATTATAGCTTTCTTTAAAAAGAATTTAGTTTGGCTTTGTTCCACTAGGGTTGCTTTGCTTGCTTATATATCTAGGCTCTAAATGAATTGAGTTTGAACGAATCGATCTCTATTCATATTCGTTTGTTTATTTTTAAGTTTGTTTATATTCGTTAAGAATTTTAATATTTTGCTTTTTGTTTGTTTATTTAAAATTATTTGTGTTTATGTTCATTCGTTAAAGTTAAATAAAAATATTCGTGAACATTAAATGAATATGTTCGTAAACATTAAACAAATATGTTCAATAACATGTTCATAAACATATAATTGAACATGTTCAAGAACAATGTTCATAAATAATAAACAAACAAACAATAAATAATTATATATATTGTTTTTTATATAAAATAATCAAATATAAATATTTATAATTATATTATAAATAAAAAGGAGCATATAAACTATAATAAATTTATTAATATATACTAATAAAATAATATACGAGTTTTAAATGAACATAAATGAGCTTGTTCATGACCATAAATGAACTAAACAAATTTTATTTGTGTTCGATTTATTTAATAAAGAAACCTTAAAATCTTGTATATATTTATTCATTTAACTTAATAAACGAACAAAAATCAAATTGATAATTTCAAAGCCTCAAAACATGGGATTTTAAAATAATAAAAAAACTTCCATTTTTCCAAAGAGTGGAACCTTAACAGATGTGAAAATGGGTTTATCTTTCTTGACAGCACCTCTAAAAAGCAAGGGCATATGATGCAGGTGCAAGAGACCACTTAAAAGACAATTTCTATTATATCAAACATTCAACAAGTTTTTTGTGACGTAAAAGATCCGCACTTCTCCATTTTTAACATTGCGTAAGGCCATGTATATGTAGATCTTAATCTTATTCTTTTCCTTCACGATTTTGACTCTCGGGAAGTTTGATCTGCCAATCACAGCTTCAATTTCTATTAATCTATTCAATTTTACACCTCGGCTAAAACTAGTTTCCATTTGGCGGTGAGCCGGTGGCTACAACATTTGTTAGATAACAGTCACAGTCTAACAGAGCAATGGATGATGGGACATGGACCAATGGAGGAGTTTTAACTGTTGTGATATAATTATTTCTTGTGATAATTATCTGTGACTTAAGAAGCGTAGTTCATTTGTTTCAAAGAATTGTCCAATGGTGGGACAAGCCTCTAGGCCAAAATCAGATGTTGTATTGACTATTACCCAAAGACTAACATTTTTTTCCCTTTTAGATGTCATTGAAGATTACTACAATTGAAACTCCTGTATTATTATTATTATTATCTCCTTAAATAAAGTAAATAATAAAGAGCTATTACTAGGTCAAAAGCCTTAGTCAAAATTGGTGCACACTTGTTCAGTTAGGCATCATGCCATAGATTCACCAGCACATTGAAGAGGATATGCATGCCACAGTTACTGCTTAAATATAAGAGTATTAATTTAATGTTTTGTTTGATAAAATAGAAATAAATTTAGATAAATAAAAAAATTAAGGGTAAAAAATGAAAAATATAAATTTTCTTTCAATCCATTGCTTGGTAGAGTTAAAAATAATTTTTTTTTTTTGAAAAATACATAAGTTTGAACCAATATATACATCTCTCTCATTTTCTCCCCTCTTATCATCCTAATTTTGAAATATTGATTTTTTATGCATTAGGATGGAAAATAATCATCTCTCATATTTTCTTTTCTCCCAATATTCTTCCCTACCTAGGACACTCAAATTTTATTTTATTTCCACTTTTCCACTCCCTCATTTCCTCCTTTCACTTTTTCACTCAACCAAGCACATCTTAAAAGGGCATTCGATACGATGGAAAATGATAACTTTCATCGGAATTTATTTAGTGGGATAGTGATTCCTGAGTTTGATATGCTAAAAACTATTAACTTTTCTGAGAATATAACTTTTCTTTGGGAGTTACTTTTCTTCAACCATGAGAATGTTATTTCTTTAAATATTGGTAAGAAAATAACTTTTGTATGTGTTGCTACCTTAAGTTGCTTGTTTGCTTAAAATGAGAATTGCAATGGAATTGCTAGATTGTAGTAGGCACTACAGTTTGACACTGCTAAAACTATGCAGTTCGGTTTGTTTATGTAGTTCGGTTTCCTTACATCTACGGAGTCTAGTTTAGTGAGTAATTCCACTATTTTAATCTACAATACAATAAGTGATTCACACTCTATTACTCCCCAATTATAGAACTCTCACCTTTGTACCTAAAGACTAAAACACTCACCTCCCAAATCTTCCCTTGAGAACTTGGGCAGTTTACACTAAACAATGTTTATAGAATTAGCTCTCATAAGATAGTTCCACAACAAACATATTACAAAACACTCAATTAGCTCTCATTTAAATCCTATACAAGCCTCCAAACATATATTGATTTCGACTTGCTAACATAGAATCTAAGTGAATACAAAGCAACTCCTTAAAAATAGCTATTATATCAATGGCAATCAAATCAAAATCACTCAAAGATATGCTCTCCAAAATCAGTAGCACTATCTCGATCACATCTCCACAATCCAATGAGTTAATTGATTCACACAAATCCAATCCAATCTATAGTTGACACTGGTGCCACGTTACTACTCTCAACTTATTTTACCTCAACACTATGTAATCGAAAAGTTAAATTTTATATTTGATACAAAATAATCCTTTTTCTTATTTATTTTCATAATGCAATACTTCATCACCAAAAAATAATAAAATTACTTAATTTTAAATTTATTTTAAATACTATTGAATTACATTTTAATTTAATACATATGAAATGTTTAAATTTTATTTTCAATTTAATAATATATTAATAAGATAAATATATTAATTATTTTTATTTAAAATATATAAACAATATTAAAAATAAATAGATTAAATTACTTGCTTTTTTTATAGTAATTACTTATCTGTTAATAATAAACTAACTTTTGTAAATAATAAATATCACTGGAAAAATGTTAAAATTAATCAAATTTATATTTTATTTAATGGAAACAATTTTGAAATTTACTATCACATTCATGGTAAAGTGTTTAGTTCATCAAATATATCAATGTAATCTGCTTAGGATTTTAATTAGTACTTTTCTAATATACCAAACGTTGTAATGTTATATTTCTAATAATCACAATCTTAATAATCACATTCCTACAAATCACATTTGATTAGAATCTTATAAAGAGAAAATGTCAAATGTCACCAATTCACCAAATTTAAATTATTACATTTAAAAGTAGAATAAAATTCATAACTCGAAAAGTATGGTCAATTCTGATAGACTAAAAATATTAAAATTAAAATATTTAATTACCAAAGTGTTGTGAGTACGACTTTTGCAATCTCGCAAGAAAAATAAAATTATTTTAACTATTGTGAAATAAAAATAAACTAATAAAAAGACATAACCTAAGTAAAAATAATTTAAAAATAAATTGATGTGATGAAAATTTTGACCTCAGGTGCAAAGTTAATTTCAGGGTCAGAACTGATAATAAATTATAGTTGTTTTATTGCTCAATGATAAACCGGTTAAAACTGTGAAAGAACAACTTCAAAATCACCAATCGTTTTTTAATTTGTAAATTAATTGCGAGAATAACTTAACTATTAACCCTTACTAGTTGAAACATTAAGAGACTCTCCTACGATTTTAATTCGCTAATAGCCTATAGATTAAAAAGACCTAACTCTAATTATAATTAATAAAATCAACCATGCAATTCCTTTAAATTAAATCACTCATTATCATAACATAATTCAAATGCTCTCTCAATCAAACTATGTTAACTTATTCTAATTATTAGAATAAAAGAATAATTATAGATATAAATACTTTAATTAGCTGTAAATTATTCTAAATACTGACCAAAGGCCTTTTTAGAAGAACACAATGATAATAATTATATATTAGAAGAATACTAATAATAATAAGGGACAATCCTATTGTAAGGGTGGGTTCGGATGGATGATGGGGTGCGGTGCGTTTAACTTATTTTTTGTTTCACGCTACAGCATCACTACAATATCTAGTCTCACTATTATCATTATTTTTACACTAGCTACAGGTAAACGCATTGTCCATTCAAATCTACTCTAAAAATGAATTGAATAATACCTACAAATCTCACAATTCTATTAAAACCGAGCTTCTGTCTCTGCTCTCAGTAAAACAGAATGCCGAAAATTATATAGAAAAATAAAGGGAAAAAAAAAATTCACATTTGCCTTTTTGTCAAGGTCGAAAATATTCTCTTATAGGAGAATATTTATATTTCAAGTGACCCTCTGTAAAGATAATACAAAATAAAAATATTTAATACAATGAAAATCTTAAAAATTAATTAAAAGATAACATTTATCCTAAATAATTAATGATAATATTTGGTACACTGGTAATATAACTTTTTATTCCACAAATAGTCATAAAAAAATGTCACGTATTTCTTTTTTTTAAATCTTTTATTTTTTATATCTTTATATGATATTTGTCAATCTTTTAATACTATTTATGAAGTCTAAAAATTTTACTAGTGTCACAGATATTATTCTAATAACTAAATCACCTAATGATAATAAAATATATAGAAAAGTCTCAATTCAAAATAACTACAAATTTAGAAGTAATATTAAACTAAAAGTCATTCTTTTTGCCGCTTATTTATCTTTCCTGCACTAACCACTTGCACTCCACCTTCTATAGAGTTTTTCCACGCAAATTCCACGAATTTAGCTCAATTTCTAATATCTTTTTGACACAATTTGTCCTTATTAAAAAATTATCAAAATTAATAATAATCAAACTATTAGAATTAATAACCAAATAATGTTGTATATTGGGGTAAAATCAGCAAATTTTTTAGAGGTCACAATTAAATTGTAATTTTTATGATACTAAAAATGTAAATTTACCATTTTAATAGTTAATATTTTTTAATTTTTAAAAGATTAAATCAATTTTTTTATTATTTTTAACGTGTCAAAATGTAATTTTATCTTTATTAATTTAAAATTTTAAAAATTTTAAAAGATTTAAATGAAAAATTTTCTATTTTAAGAGGTCGGAAATCCTATCAACCCTCGCTACGCACCTTACACTCTATCGATCTCATAACATTTGCTCTTAGAATTTCCGAAACTAACACCTCACATCCATTTAGTCTTTACAATAATTCATGTTAAAAATGTAAAATTAATTGGTCAATTTGGTAAAAGAATTAAAATTTTGACTTAATCGATCACCGAAAGAAAGTCAATAAAAAATCAAACTTTAAATTCATAATCTAAAATGGTAAAACAAAGTATGTTTGGATTAATTGAATTGAGTAAATATAAACAACTTGTTATAGTCGGACTTTAACTCAAAGTCATGATATCGAAGTTTAAGAATATTATAACCACTTATTTCACTTTATTTTTGCTAACAAGTAATGATTAAAAAAAATTCCATTTCTTTGAGATCCTTCTTCATCATATGAATGATAATGTTTTTTTTTTTAAAAAGAGAGGAATTTCAAAGATTGAAGATTCAAGTCATGACATGTCAAAATCAAACACTTATAGTGCTGCACTAGTTTGATTGAGCTGCTTCCATGAAACCCAAAGCCTAACCTGGGTCAAAAAAAATTCAGATTTAGGTGATAGCTTCAACTGTTTGAACCAAAAATTAAGAGTTGGCGGTGGTGCATGAAATTGCCCAAACAATTGCCCGCCGCTATTCTCACTCCCATATGCCTAACTCTTTTTTTTTTCCCCTACACTTTCAAGTTTCAAGTTTCAATGTAGCTTCTTAAACACCCATTTTTAGTATCCAAATTCACTAGTAAACACTATTTAACATGCATATATAATTTAATGAAAATGACTGAAATTTTAACTTCAAATTTCCATATCTTGGTAGTTTGACTTGGCTTCTCCCTCGGCTCCCACCTTCTAACTTGTCTTCCACGCTCTCACTTTCTCTGCCTTGGCTTTTCTCTATATATTTGTATTCCAAGCACCTTGTTCAAGGCATCAAAAACATTACATTAAGATTTTTCCCTCGACCCTTTTTCTTTTCTTACCCAACTTTACCATCAAAATCCACATTTCATTTCTTTTTCTGCAATTGTTTTACACATTCATGGCTCGTTTTAGTTCTTTGGTTCTTATTTTGTTGGTGGTCTTTGCAGCTTCATTCATGCCACAAATGGAAAGTAGGAAGCTACTGATGAACACTGCGGAAAGCAATGGGAATCTTCCTCCATTGTTTGCCAGCTTGGTGCTCAATGCCCTTCCCAAGGGTGCAGTGCCATCTGCTTCGGCTCCTAGCAAGAAGGACCACTCCACGACACTCGGTAACGAGAAGCTTTTTGCTCGTCACCTTGCCGGTATTGATCGGATTCTTCAGTCAGTTCCAAGCCCTGGCGCTGGCCATTAGTCTCTCTCTCTCTCTCTCTCCTTTTTTTTTTTGTAATTAATTCCTTGTAATATTATTATTTTAACTACTTTTTCTTTTTATTCTTTCTGATAAGGTTTAGACTTTCATTGTTCACATATTTAGAAGTGTTTAGTCTCTCAATAAGGCTTTATATTGTTCTTTCTTTCAAATTATATCTATCCATTGGGATTGATTTTGTTATATTCCTTTGATTAATGCCATTGCCATTGATTTTGTAAATACGAGTGTCTCAATTCTTCTTATTAATTAGCTCTTTCATTTTCCTGTCTCTGTTTTTTGTTTTATTATTTATTTCGATCAATCTCATTGAAACACTGTTCCATGAACAACAATGGAAAGGTCACCATACTTGTTAGCAAATAGTCTAATGTTTATAAACAAGTTTAAAAAATTAAAAAGAAGAAAAGTTACAACCTAACATCTGAATAATATGCTATAGTATTATCTTTGTGAGTTTGCTATTGAATCGTAAAGAAATGTTAGGCAAAAAGTATGGGATGAAATAAAATAAAGATACAAATACGTTGTTAATGTTATGCAAATATGGTAAAAAAGTAAATTATTGTACTAGAAAATCACGCTAAGTTTAATTTACAGGAAAAATTGAAGGAGTCACAAATGATCCCACTTAAAACCCAACCTCCTAGATAAAATCTCCCTACAATGTAATTTAACAGCACAATTTATAACTATAATTATACCCTACAAAATATTGAAAGATAAATAAAAACAATAAAAAATACCAAAAATTTAATGACGTTCAGGAAATTATGCCTATGACCTCGAACACTATCAAATATATTTCATTACAAAAGATTTAAGTAAAAAATTAAAAATAAGAAGAGGGAAAATTGCCTTATAAAGAAAATGAAAAATTTTGGGATGATTCAAACGTGGAGAAACAATCCCTATTTATAATAGTACAAACTCTCTACAACCTTGTAATTTTTAAATGTGAGATTGTGTTATTTCAATAAATTTCCACCTCAGCAAATTTCCACATCCTTAATCTCTTTGGAAAACAACATTTAATAGTGTCTTCAAATTTCAACTTTCAAATTTTCACATTGATCAAGTCTAAACATAGTTGGAACTTGACCGTAGTCATAACCTTAGTCATCATATCGACGGGATTCTTAATGGTTGAAATTTTCTATATCTTCACTCTACCTTCTTCCAAAATCTCTCGTACAAAATGATACCAGAAATCAATGTGTTTCATCCTTGCATGATAAGCTTGATTCTTTGCTAGCTGAATAGCACTATGGCTATAGCAATGTACTTTGACATACTTCTACTTAATTTTCAGTTCACCAAGTAACCATTGAAGCCAAATAGCCTCTTTTTCAACCTCTGTGATTGTCATATTGACCTGATGTCAAATGCAACAGTTATTTTAGGTCATTTCTACATTTTCTTGGTATTCTATAATTAAATATTACGTTTTTAGTATTAGTAGGTTAGGAACGAAATGTCAATAAAATAAGCATTTTTATGCATTTTTTGATGTGTTGATGACCTGTTAGGCTAACTCAGGCCTCAAGAAGTTCTAATAGGTTAAATTAAGTGTGCAAGAAGTCATTTTAGGCCTAAGACTTCAAGGAATGAAGGTCGTGGTGCGACACAATGTCGAGAAGCATCCTAGGCTAAAGTAATGCATGAAATCCCGACGTGAGGACTTTCCACATCCCGACGAGCTCTTCCTTGGCGTGGTGACGTTGTAATGCCCTTAACCCGGCCCAATGAAATAGACCCGAATATTGGGTGCTACGCCCTATTACAGATGTAACACAATCCTTTAAGTTTTTGTCTATGCGAAAGTTCTATCTGTGACCATTGTAAAGTTTAGTTTTCTATTCAAAGTTCCTATGTATGTATTGCAAATGATTATCAATACAATTCAAGATACTTAAATTTTTTAGTGACATCTACGTTTAACCTCCAACTTGACTAAGTACCTTAGAGTGACGATAAAAACATAAATATGGGTTCAAGCTTAAATAAACCTCTTAACTCGTTTTGTATGCATAATAGCATTAGCCACCACTCATCGGCATAACCCTGGCATCGTCCCTCGGTGCGTATTTATTTGTAACCTGAAACAAGAAATAACTTTAGCAAGCTCATAAGAACTTAGTGAGAAAATCCTTAAATACCTATTTCCTTGCAACACAGTGTGTTAGATTCTTTGCATATCCTTCATGTTTTCTTTGATCTTTCTTTCCCTCTGGCGGGTACTTCACTAAAATTTTCCTCCTTCGAATTGTAATTATCATTTCTTACCTAAAGCCACCACTTCTCTCTATTTGTTTTTAAGAACTTACCTTTCTTTTACCATCATTAAGCTATCACTTTTTCATGCTCCAGATTGCGTCCCACACTCGGGTGGTCGATTCTTTCTTTACGAGCGTACCTTATTTACAAACTCATTACCCTCTATGCCTATTTAAATCTCATATTTTTTTTGCAAACCTTAACTATCTCATTCGTCTTATTAATAGTTTCATAATTTTGATTCATACTTACCAACTTTACCATTTGCTTTTAGGGGCAAGATAGACTATGCCAATCACTTAGCATAGAGTTGCCACAGACTGTCTTTCAGGGTTCATCTTTAGAGTTGCCCAAGATTTTTATTACTCTCGAGTCCTATCTCCTTTGTTTATACCTTAAGACTAGGTAGGTTTCGCCATAACTTTCCACATGAGGTTATTCCCTCAGTGTTCTTTGTATACCTTATTCCTTCTACTTGCCTCATACATTTTTCTTTCAAAGTTCATTACATTTACCATATCTTTAGAAAACCTTACACGTCGTTCCTCCATTGTTCATCAAAATTCCTTTCCTTTCATTCATTATTCACCACACAGGCGTTCCCTTAGATAGATGTCACAATGACAATAATTTAGATTGCACCACGAAGGCGTTCCTTTAAAAGAAGTAGCCACGAAAGCTTTCCTTTCAAAGATTTGCCACAAAGGCATCATTTTCATTCAGTACTCGCCAAAAAGGCTTTCCTTTTACAGATTTGCCACAAAGGCATCATTTTCATTCAATACTCGCCACAAAGGCTTTCTTTTAAGTGATTTTCCACAAAAGGCATCATTTTCATTTAGTACTCGTCACAAAGGCTTTCCTTTAAGAGATTTGCCACAAAGCCATCCTTTTCATTCAGTACTCGCCACAAAAGCTTTCCTTTCAAAGATTTTCCACAAAGACATCCTTTTCATTCAGTACTCGCCACAAAGGCTTTCTTTTAAGAGATTTTCCACAAAGGCATCCTTTTCATTTAGTACTCGCCACAAAGTTCAAAGATTTTCTACAAAAGAATCATTTTCTTTCAGTACTCGCCACAAAGGCTTTCCTTTTTATAGGTTTGCCACAAAGGCTTTCCTTTTCATAAGTTCACCATAAAGGTTTTCCTTTTCTGACGTGTTTACGATAGGGATTCACCTAGACTCACATTACGTGAAGTTTTCCCCTCATCGCTCGGGATCATACAAAAACCCCATTCGGTAATAACCTTCATTTAGTTCTTCCCATATAGGGCTATAATCCACCAGTTATGGTCTTATACGATATGGTGTTTCCATATACGATCTTACACGATATGGTGCCATGGAATTTTCCTTTCAGATGATCATGTTTAAAATCCCGATGGACTCTTTTAGACGACTTTGGAGGCAGACACAGACTCATCAATCATACTTACTCATTCATAACAGACACATTCCATAGCATGTTTTCAAACACATACATTTTAATCTTCATATTCCTATTACACACTTAGACCATCAGATTTCAAGTAATCCATACATACAAGTCCATAATTCAAACATTTCTCATCAGAATCATCACATCATACTTTCCTAACCTGAATCTCATGGTTTTATCTCTTTTCACCGAAGTTTCTAGAATGTATAACACACCTGCAAGATTCAACTTAATGACTCACCTGATGACTTTGATGGGCAGCCTAAACTCCAGATCTCGCACTCAACAAGATATTGCAGCAATCACTGCCTTATACAACAAAAGATCGCCATTAAAACCTATTCATGTAACTTTTACAATCATTTCAAATCCAAATAACCGATAAACAAAGCCTTAGTTCACTAGACATTCATGTATACCTACTTTTACAGAGCCATAAAACTCACCTTGTAATGGAAAAATATCACTTAGTAAATCCAAAAATTTCATATCTAGCTTAAACAAGAAAAATACTTCTTGTTCCCTCCAACTATAGATATTAATACCTTGGAGGAAAGAGGGAAGAATATAACTCCCTTTAATCATATATGAGTACTTTTTAAAATTTACTTAAGTCTCTATTGGAACTTGGTAAACGCCATATCCATACTGAGTTGTCTTATCCAAAATCTGCCACTTCCAAGAAACCCACTCGATTATTTCCTTAGCTTTTCTTAGTTTACGTTTGGTTAATTCGTAACCAACTTACCCTATAACTTAACTGGCTCGGGGCCACAATTATTACAAGGCATGCTATACCACAAGCATGAACTTATACCCTAAAAATCATTTTTCATAACCAAAATTCTTATTTAACTAATGATAGTAATCTTTCATGGAATCCTCATCCCCTTATTTTTATGTTGGGGTTTGCTTATTCAACATGCGAAAATGAGCTTTTGGGCGAGTTCTATTTCACCAATCATACTTCTTTATGACTATACGCCCACTCTTGTGTCTACCTGAACTAGGGCATTATAGGTGCACTTGAAAGTTCTTACACTTAATCAAATCCTAACGTCAAACGCTCAGAACTTATTCCATAAGCCTTACTTCTATTAACAACACTTGAATACTCAAGGCTTTAACGGACGGGATGTTACAAACATGGCGACGATGGCTTGTGCATGGAAAGCAAGTTGGCAGCCTTATTTTGCAAGCAGTTAAAGATACAATTTGATATCAAGCATTTATTAGTATCGAGGGCATATCAAGCATAAAGTGCACGTATTTTAGCCTATAAATAATAGCTTCCTGTATAGATTTAGACATAGAAGTGCAGAAGTAGACAGAAAATTTTTCCTATTCAGTTTTTAGTTTTCTTTTCTTTTCATGTTCGTGTATTCGGAACTTTTCTATTCCAATGTGAAGACAATCGCGAGCGAATATTGCTCCAGATTCACGCTTCAATATATATATTCATGAGCTTTCTCGTATCTCTTATAATCTATTTGTTTATTTGTTTTCTGTTAATTTGGTTAATTGATCGTTGTATAAATATTTAAATAGATTATCGTGCTTATTTCATATCTTGCATGATTCAATTAATAAACTAATTTATTTGTTAATTGATTATTTACCTGAAATTGGTTGTTTATTCAAGAGTACTTATTATATTAGGGAGTGACACCCTTGATAGAATATCGAGACATGTGAGACCGAAAGGGTATCCTATCGTGTATAAGTTGGGCTGAGCAGAGAACTCGGGAGGGTCCGTATGCCTAGGAAGAGACCGAAAGGGTGACTTAGGTGGTAATCCTTAGTGTACATGATACCGGAAAGGTATTCTTGCTAAGGGTGATAAATAACTCAATTTAGGGTAATTAATTATTTAATTTGATAATTAGGGGTTTAATTGATTATAGGCTAGAGGCTCACATTGATGACACTAGGAATAGGAAAGTCTATTAGGTTAATTTAGGTTAGTTAATTTAAATAGTTTAATTAAAATTTTAATTTGGATTCAAACTACTAATTTGTGACTCAGTTGGATTAGTAATTAATTTCTATAATTATATTAATAACAATTTCTCCAATCTGCAATCCCTTGGGTACGATCCTCGGAATACTTACCAGTGTTTCGTTGTAAACTTTACTATATTACAATTTGACCTGTAAGCTTGCGGACACCACCGATTTAATTTTATATATTTTTGATGTGCTATTTATACTATAAACGATAACTCGTTTATAGGCGGTCACATATGCTCCGCTTTTATAGAAGATAAAGTAACTATTGACTGTAAAGTAGACTTCCAACTAACTGGTGTCTTTGCAAGGGTAAACACATACCTAATAGTTGATCATCGTTTGTCTAAATCACCAGCATAGTCTGAATCACAATATCCAACCACACCATGATTATCTTCCTGCTCAGAAAACAATCCAATATCCATTGTATTCTAGATATATTTCAAAATCCATTTCATAGCTATCTAATGTTCCTTTCTTGGATCATGCATATACTTGTTCACAACTCCAACTGCTTGTGAAATGTCAGGTCTTGTGCATACCATAACATATATTAAGCTACCAACAACATTTTCATATGGTATATTTGACATATATTCTCATTTTGCATTATTCTTTGGTGATATATAAGCATTAAGCTTGAAATGAGGAGTAAGGGGAGTGCTAACAAGGTTTGATTTTTCATTGATGCCAAAACGCTTTATCAATTTTCTCAGATATTGTTTCTGAGTCAAAGAAAGCCTCTTTAAGCTTCTATCTCGAGTAATCTCTGTACCAAGAATCTTCTTTGCTTCTCCTAAATCCTTCATCTCAAACTCCTGGAACAGTATCTTTAGCTTCTCAATCTCTACTTGACTTTTTGAAGCTATCAACATATCATCAACATAGAGAACAACATATATGAGAGAACTGTCTTAAAGCTTGTGAAACTACACTTAATGACCATATTTGCTTCTTGTGTACTCCTATTTTTTCATAAACTTGTCAAATTACTTGTAACACTACCTCGGAGATTGCTTTAAATCGTACATCAATTTTTCAAGTTTACACATTAAATTTTCTTTTCCAGCAACCTTGAATCCTTCTGGTTGAGTCATATAGGTTTTCTCTTCCAAGTCCCTATGTAAAAAAAAAAAGCAATTTTACATCCAACTAAACTAGTTTCAAATCCAACTGTGCCACCAAAGCCAATAAATTCTAATAGAGGAATGTTTCACAACTAGAGAAAATACCTTATTGTAATCAATTCCCTTCTTCTAAGCATAGCATTTTGCCACCAATATTTCTTTGTAACAAACATTATCTTGGCTGGGAAATTCTTCTTTCTTTGTAAACATCCACTTATACCCAATTTTCTTCTTTCCATTCGATAGTCTGGCTAGCTTTCAAGTTTGATTCTTATTAAGGGATTACATTTCTTCATTCATGACAATCATCTACTTTTTTCTTCTAAACTTTGAATTGTTTCATTGGAAGTGGTAGGAATGTCATCAACAACAATTGAGAATGCATAAGCCACCATATTATCAAAGTGAGAAGATTTTTAATTATTCTCTTCGAGTTATTAGTTACAATAGATTCAAGTTGTTATGGAAGTTCTTGGTTCTGAACCTTCTCTTCACTAGAGGCTCCTTCTTCCACTGAACCCTTCCTACTAGAGTCTCCTTCTATCTTAGGAGAATCATTTACTTTTTCATTTGTTGGAATCACCACTCTTTCAAACTCCACTTGCTTATAAGTATCATCTGACTGCTCCTTTTACACCTTTGAAAACATGATAGATTTATCAAATGTGACATCCTTGTGGAAGATAATTTTCTTTATTTCTTGACACCATAGGCGAAAACCCTTTATACTAGAAGTGATCCCTAAGAAACATTGTTTTCTTTGCTCTTGGATCTAACTTTGATTCCTTAACATGATAGTATGTAATGGAACTGGAACGGTGGAAATGTGCAAGTGTACACAATCGTAACAAGTAATAAAGTGACAAGTAAATGTTGAGTTATCGTACCCACAGGGACTGTAAAAGAATTATTTATGAAAATGATTTTAAATACTTTGGTGAAGGGAAAATATTTGGATTTAATAAAAATTTAAAAACTAAAAAAAAAACAAAGTAAAATAAAAAAAAGTTCTAATGCACGATTTCAAAAGCTGGTTTTAATCAAGATGATATAATTGTGTTGGATTAATCACATTTCTTACCTTAAAATTATTAAACTCGTGTTTATAACTTGTTAAAACATGGCAACTCGGTAATTTGCTAACTTATGAACATACTTACAAATAAAAATCCATTCATCTCTTATACATATTTCTATGAAAATTCGATCGATTAAACAGACTTCTAAAAGTAAACATGTTATTGCACATACACGCTTATTAAATTAAACAATCTCTCACATATTCCTATGTGACTCAACTGATTAATTCAACCTAATAAGCATATAAAAGATCATGCGAGTTAACAAAGTATTTTTACCTTGAAACACTTAATCACAAAAATCCTGCAAGTTATGCAAGGCATATGTATCTCCAAAGACAATGCTAATTTAATCTTCAGCTACCTTAGAAGAATTAAACATGCACAGATTAAGTATTGTGTCCATTAATTACAATTCCAATGCGTTTAAATAATTAATTCATTAGCTATCTAAATAATTAGAATGCTAGATAACTTAAACATGATTTTACTTATCAAGCATTTTACCGATGCCTTTTAACAGTATAAACACAATTTTAATAATTTAATAGGACGAAATGCAATCAACCCAACACGAATTAAATTCAAGCTAAATTGATTAAATTAATCATTCCAAAAGCATAAATATTCATAAACATGTTTGTCAAAACAACAACGAAAATTAAAAGAGATAGGGAACAAGAAGCAAATCCGGTGTTTCTCCGTGGCTTGACTGATTGCTCTGTTCTTCGTTCTTCGTTGGCCTCGGCTATCAAGGTGGCTTATGAACACTCCAATTGCTGCTCCAAATGGCTGTAAAAATACCTCTTTTCCAAGAGGATAAATCGGCACAAGAACACACAAAGGAAAAATGGAAAAAAAAATGGAAATTGAGAGAAAGTGAGAGAAGAGTATGTTGGATGCTTGAGGTGTGTTTTGAATGAGCAGCAAGGGGGTGTATTTATAGCTGATATAGGCTGCTAAAAATAGCAAATAGCAGTAGCAAAAGAGGCCTCCCTTGGCCGGCCACCTATGTGGCAAAGTTGATGGATTCAACTTTGCTAAAAATAGAATGGGGCAAATCTACAAAGCCATAATTTTTGGAGGGGTTTGAATGCAATTTTGAAAGGTCTTCAAGGGCTTCTTTGCAAGCTTAGTTAATCATCTAATAAGCTGATTTGGGCCAGCAATGTGGACGGTTTGGGCTGCCCAATCGTGGCTGGTTGGTTCAACGGTTTGGTTCAACTGATGCGGTTCAATCGCCTTTTTCATAATTAATTAAGATTAATTTATTTAACCCAAATTAAATTGGGAATAAATTAAAATTAATTATGTTATGATTAAATATTCATAATTGGACCGTCTTGGGCTGGAAATAAATTCACCTCGATACTTCAAATTGCTTCGCGGGTTTATTCTTCGAGCAGTGTCTGCCGAGCCAATTTTCGCCCTTTGTGCGAATCTGTCGAAAATAGTCAAAATAAATCAAAATTAACTATAAAATTAATTAAAATTCATCATGTTCATGTTTTTAGCACAATTTAATTATTTTATAATATTTAATTATTTTTCGACAAGAATTTAATCGAAACTGCATGAATTTGGTTTAAAAAGGGCATGAAAAAGTGTATAAATTTTCGTGTTTCCACACCCCCAAACTTAATTCATTGCTCGTCCCGAGTAATGCACAAATTTGAAAAGAATTTTCTCGGAAACACCTTTGAAAAACTCCTTCAGAACAACTTTCGTCTCAAAATTATGAATTTAATATACTTATGCTCAAAAATAAGAAATTTGATAATAATGCTACTTAAGTATATATATCGTTCAAATTACCTCCAACAATTATTATACTAGCAGAATTAGACTAAATGTTTCTTAATAAAGACATGTTAATCCCTACCAATTTAATTTTAATTCCTTATTCAAAATTAAACTGCAATCATTAAGCTTAACTAATGTCTTCATATGTTGAAGAGAGCAATTTCTCTCCACTAATGTAGGTAAAATTGGAATTTTGAATCAATAGGTCTTTAATACGGTTGTAACGTGGCTGGGCTTAAGGGTAGGTACAAGATAGACAAATTTTTGGCTTAAAAACCCTAGACTCAACTTAAAATCGAACCTTCGGAATTCTCACCCTTGATACACCAACTTTTGCTCTTTCGACCATTTATTTCGAGTACATGTTTTTTTTTTTAAATTCGATTTTTCAAGCTCACATTCGAGCACTTGCTTCATGTACTACAATTTTTTTGAGCAATTGATACTCCTTTCCAACTCCCCCAAACTTATTTTCAAACGATCTTCTGAATAGTACTGAGTCTAGTGTTTGGGACAATTTTAGAAGTAATGAAGAGAAAATTGATGGCTAAATATTGCATAGGTCCAAATAAAATTAGGCCATATAGTCTCAAAGTTGGGTTCCAAAGGATAATTTTATCAAGGTCGGCTTGAAAGGCTCAAACGGTCCAAACAATAGTTGCCTAAATCATTTTCAATATTCCATGCTTCCTAGGATTTCGCCTCAAGAAATTACTAAGTCAATTCTAAAGACTTAAACTTTCATGCATGCCTAATTTTGTCGTAGGGAACTAAAAATTTTATGGTACGAATTTGCATGCTTTATTAAAAACACATTCATATCATTATTAAGCTAACATAATAACTTATTGAAATAATAGAACTTTATTAATCTGAAGTTCAAACATACTTAACAAGATTTCAAATTATTGAACAAAATATATCCTAATCATAATTAAAAGAAAATTTTATTCGAGTGAAAGTAATTCAAATTTTCGGTCCCCCCTACTTAAAGTGAACAATGTCCTCATTGTTTAAAGTGAATAGATACTATACACCAGGTAGGATATTTAGAAAAGAGGAGGTGAGTCAAATTGACTGCTTAAGTACCAAGCTCTCTCTAAAATCCAATCCTAGACATGTATATATCTATTGCCACACTTTAGCCTTTGTGACTTGTTGATTTTATTCATGATTCCTATCTCTTGTTTTATTGTGCAAAAATAAAGATTCCTAATTAACCTAATCCTAGAATAACTTAAGAATAAAAATAAACTAAAGTTGAAGTCCTCCCCTTTTATTTGTTTGCCGATCCTTCCGAATTCGACTCATCTTTTGCTCCATCAGTATTGCCTTTGTATGAATCGCCTTGCTCCTTCTTTGACGGTGAAATCCATGGTTCAAATATGAAATCTAGAAACTCAGGCACAAAAATAAATGGATCATTATAAATTTTCTTGAGAGCACTCCTCATCGAGTCATCTCTTATTTTTGAGTATCTCCAGTAGGCTTGTTGTTGCCATTGCATGTGTTGCATTAAGTCCATCAGCTTTAACAGCTCATCACGAAGATCTGGGCTAGGCGGTGGAGCTCCAAACATTGAGGTTTCGATATCAGGTTCAGCTTCTGGTTCCATTGATTCTGCCTTATTAGGGACTTCAGTTGATTGATCTGGCGGGATTTCTGTGGGATCATCTTCCACTTCTTCGGGATCCTCGCTCTTTTCAACTCGTTGCTGTAGAACCGAATCTCCGACTACTCGGTAGAGGTCCCAATCGGTGATTGTGCCTTGACTATACTCTGTCCCTTTCACGTCCGCAAGGAGTTTTGCTTTTAAGCATAAAATTGTTATTGTAAAAGGGAAATAGGCCGAGCCAGAACGTCTAACGGCACAATTTCGCATTTCTCTCAGGATGATTTTGCCTACATCAATGGTCTTTCCAGTTAGAATCGAGTATAATAGGACCATTCGCTCTAATGAGATTGTAGTCCCATGTGAACTAGGCATAAGGCTGAAACGAATGAAATAGAACCATACCTTCGCAAGTTGTGTCAAATACTCTCTTCGACACGTGTAGATTCCTTGCTTTGACACAGTCCACTTAGAACCTGGAACTGTAAGTTCCTCGAGTATCTCTTGCAAATTTTTAGGCTTAATGTTGCTCAACAGAGAATAATATTCATCGTTGTTGAAATCAGGTAATTCAAAGAATTCATTAATAGCATTCGAATTTATTGGTACCTTGATTCCGCGGACTGGAACTTCGGTCAATTCGTTTGAGGTTAAGTTTGCGTAGAATTCTCAAACTAGTTCCTCATCCACACTTGGTCTCTTTTCACAAAACAATTCCCAATTGAGGGCTTCAGCAACTTGATGAATACGAGCCATAAAATCTCTGTAGTTGCTTTCCTTCAATGTGAAGCCTTTCTCTGGATGCATTTGTTGATTTTTGAAGATACTTTCGTATCTTACTTTGGCTTCTTCACAGTGAAATTTGCTTTGTGTTTTGTCGATTTGGGCGGAGGCACGAGTTCTTTTGTGAGTCATGATTAACCTGAAAATAAGATGGAAAGATTTATTTTCTCAAAAATTCAATTAAAAATTACTAATAATTCAATAATTTGAAAAATTAAATAATTAAATAAAAAGTAAACTTAAGGAAAAAAAAATTTCTTACCACCTTCCTCGTAAAAATTAAGAACTCTGAAAATAAAATAACTAATGAACAAAATATGGAAATTAAAGAAGGCTTTTGGCTTAGGTTGGGTGAAGGAGGGTGTCTTCAGCAGTCTTTGGCCGAATGGTTCTTTGTGGCTAGGGACTTGCGGCACTTTGGTGGGTTGATGCTTTGGGGTATTGGGTGATGAATGAATAGGGAGAACAAGGGTGCAATTTATAGAGGAAGAAGTAGGAATTAGAGTAGAACTCTTAGAACAATTAAAGAATTAAAAATAAGAGTCCAATTCTAATTTTACTCAAGATTAACAACAATTAATAATTAAATATACACATATAAAATTATCAATTGCTATTAAATTACTAAGATAAATATAAAATAAAATTAATTCTAATCCTAAGCTAAGTTGATAAACATTAATATATAAATTATAATGGATATAATTATATATTAAAGTTTATCAAATAATAATAAAAAGAATGATATTAAAAAAAATATTTATTCTAGATGCTTTAAAAGAATATTTACAAAAAGAGGCACCTAGTTTTTATTAATTACGAAAATAGCAACCAAATTTTAAAAATAAATCAATTAAGTCCCTAGACCTAATGAAAATTTGAAATTGAGTTGCAATTTTAAGACTTGGGTCAAAATTGACCTTTTTATTTGGAAAACCAAAAATTTATTTTAACATTTAGGGACTAATTTCTTGGAAAATTATGCAAAAATCAATTCCCAGGAAAGATCGGAGGGGTCACAAACGGTCCCGCTTAAGTTCTAATCTCCTAGACAGAATTTATTTAAACATAATAAACCCGAAAATATACCCTAAATAATTTATTGAAAGCAAGAAAATTTAAAGATCAGATAAACTGAACAAGATTTTATCCCGTTCAGGTTTTTCTCCGTAGTAATGTTTCAAACGCTGAGCGTTGACTTGAAAATTACCTCCCTTACCTTGGAGTTCAACAACTCCGTATGGATAGACGCGATGAATCGTAAATGGACCGGACCAACGTGATTTTAACTTACCTGGCAAGAACTTCAATCTGGAATTAAATAACAAAACTTGCTGACCTGCTTCAAACTCTCGAACTCGAATATGCTTGTCATGCCATTTCTTGAGTCTTTCTTTGAGTAATTTGGAATTTTCATATGAGAACATTCCAAATTCCTCTAGCTCGTTGAGTTAGAGCATTCGTTTCTCTTTAGCAAGCTTGAGATCCAAATTGAGTTGTCGAAGAGCCCGAAGAAGCTCGTGCTCTAACTCCGCAGGTAGATGACACAGGCTTTCCCAAAGACCAACCTATAGGGTGACATTCCTAAGGGTGTCTTGTATGCTGTTCTGTAAGCCCATAAAGCATCATCTAGTCTCTTGGACCAATCTCGTCGGTTCAGGCAAACTACCTTCTCAAGTATGCCCTTGATCTCCTTATTCGCTAGCTCAGCTTGCCCATTTGTCTGCGGATGGTAAGCTGTAGCAACCTTGTGTTTCACTCCATGTTTGTCTAACAACCATTTTAACCACTTGTTCACAAAGTGGGTCCCTTCATCGCAGATAATAGCTCTTGGGGTTCCAAACCTTGTGAACACGTGTTTCTGCAAGAACTTCATCACCACTTTAGCATCGTTCATCGGATAAGCTTCAGCCTTGACCCATTTGGACACATAATCTACTGCTACCAATATGTATTTGTGACCAAAAGACGGAGGAAAAAGACCAAGAAAGTCAATACCCCAAACATCGAACAATTCTACCTCAATGATATTCGTTCGAGGCATCTCATTTCTGTTGGTGACGTTTCCAACCCTCTGACATTGATCACAACTCTTTACGTAAGCGTATGCATCCTTGAATAGTGTTGGCCAAAAGAATCTGCCTTGCAATACTTTGGCCGCTGTACGAGTACCTCTGAAGTGTCCCCCACTTGGAGATGAATGACAGTGGTATAAAATCTTCAGTATTTCATCTTCTGTCACACATCTCCTAATCATCTAATCTGCACACTTTTTAAACAAATATGGCTCTTCCCAGAAATAGTACTTCACATCGTGAAGAAACTTTTTCCTTTGCTGATACGTTTTATTAATGGGCATCAAACCACAAGCTAAATAGTTAGCAAAATCAGCAAACCAAGGAATATTATGGACATGATTTACCTTCAGTATGTATTCATCTTGAAATGTCTCTTGGATTGGTAAGAGTGGAGAATTTCCCTCTTGCGGCTCTAATCTGGATAAGTGATCTGCTACTTGGTTTTCTACTCCCCTTCGATCTTGGATTTCTAGATCGAACTCTTGAAGTAGAAGCACCCACCGGATCAATCTCGGCTTAGAATATTTCTTGGCTAATAAGTACTTAATTGCAGAGTGGTCCGTATAGACAATCACTTTGGTACCTACAAGATAAGATCGAAACTTGTCGAAAGCAAACACAAATGACAAGTAACTCTTTTTTCACATCTTTGTATAGTTCAGTTGAGCTCCGGTTAGAGTTCTACTTGCGTAGTAGATGGGATGAAAAACTTTGTTCCTTCGCTGGCCCAAGACAACTCCAATGGTGAAGTCACTTGCGTCACACATCAACACGAATGGCAACTCCTAGTCTGGTGTGACGATTATGGGTGCCGTGACTAATCGACTCTTCAAATTGTTGAAGGCTTTCAAGCATTCCTTATCAAACTTGAATATCGAGTCCTTCTCCAATAATTTGCATAAGGGTTTAGCAACTTTGGAGAAGTCCTTGATAAATCTTCGGTAAAAATCAGCGTGACCCAAAAAGCTCCTAACACCTTTTACAGATGTTGGAGGTGGGAGTTTCTCAATAACGTCTACTTTTACTTTGTCCACCTCAATCCCATGTCTCATTATCCGATGCCCTAGAATAATTCCTTCTCGTACCATAAAATGGCACTTTTCCCAGTTGAGTATGAGATTCGTTTCTTTGCATCGCCTCAGTACCTTAGCTAGATTGGCTAAGCAATCATCGTAAGTATCTCCGAATATTGAGAAATCATCCATGAAAACTTCCAAGTACTTCTCAACCATGTCAGTAAAAATAGACATCATACATCTTTGAAATGTAGCTGGTGCATTACATAAACCAAATGGCATGCGTCTAAATGCAAATGTACCGTACGGGCAGGTGAATGTCATTTTGTGTTGATCTTTCGGTTCTACTATAATCTGATTATACCCTGAGTATCTATCGAGAAAACAGTAGTAATCTCGTCCTGCGAGTTTATCCAACATCTGGTCCAAGAACGGTAGAGGAAAGTGATCTTTCCTAGTCGCCTTGTTCAGCTTCCGGTAATCGATACAGATTCTCTATCCCGTAACTATCCTCGTTGGTATCAACTCGTTGTTCTCGTTCTCCACGACCGTGATACCTCCTTTCTTCGGCACGCACTGGACTGGACTCACCCATGAACTGTCTGAGATGGGGTAAATTATACCCGCATCCAACCACTTGATAATTTCCTTTTTCACTACATCTTTCATGATGGGGTTCAGTCTCCATTGTCCATCAATCGTTCCTCTCTCGCCATATTCTAATATGATCTTGTGCATGCATACAGATGGGCTAATACCGCGAATATCGGCTATGGTCCATCCGATAGCCTTCTTGAATTGTTTCAAAACTATGATAAGTTTCTCTTCTTGTTCAGTAGTTAATTCTGCTGAAACAATCACAGGCAGAGTATAAGCGTTACCTAAATAAACGTATTTTAAGTGTGAAGGTAATACCTTGAGTTCTAACTTAGGTGGCTCCTCGATTGATGCTTTTGGCTGGCTGTAATCTCTTTTCTCTAATTCCAAAGCTTCAAAACAGGATTGCGGATTAAATCCCTTTTGATTAGCTTTTAGCAAAGCTAAGTATTCATCCTCCTCTTCATCATTTGGGGGATCTGATGTCAAAATTCTTTGTAGTGGGTCCTCAACATAGTTAAGTTCCTTCTCTACTATTAATTCCTCTAAATCGGCTACTGCAGAACAATCATCCATTATGTCAGGAAATCACATTGACTTAAAAACATTAAATATTACCTGATCATCCTGAACACGCATAGTCAGCTCGCCCTTTTGCACATCAATAAGGGTCCTTCCAGTTGCTAAGAATGGTCTTCCTAGGACAATTGGCACTTCTTTGTCTGCTTCAAAGTCTAGAATTACAAAGTCAGCAGGGAAGATAAATTTATCTACACGTACCAATACGTCCTCGATTTTTCCTTCTGGATGCACTAAGGATCGATCTGCTAGATGAAGGGTAACCGTAGTTGGTCTAACTTCTCCTATCCCCAACTTCCTAAATATTGACATAGGCATCAAGTTGATACTTGCGCCTAAGTCACATAATGCTTTACCACAATATGTTGATCCAATATTGCATGGTATGGGGAAATATCCAGGATCCTTTGTAACATCCCGAAATTGGGCCTAGTAGGATTGGGCCCATTGGGCCTTGAGCGTAGAAGCGTTTTAAAATTTTGAGAACAAGAGAACAATATTATTTCAAGTTGGACTTATTAAGAAGGTAATTTTGGAAAGTTACGAGGTTTCTATGAAGTTCCGGGTTCAAGTTGGGCCTTAGTAAAATTTTGTGTTTAAGCCTATTAAGGAGAGATAGTAAGTGGCATCAAGGCTTATGGAAATAAAAGAGTAAATTGCTAGCATAAATGAGCAATTGGTAAAAGGGTTATGGCGCCACATGTAGTACCTTGAGGGAAGAGGTTCGAATCCCTTTGTGTGCAATTTTGACTTATATTTTTGCACCCTTTCCTTAAGTGTCGGCCAAGAGGCATTCATGGCAAGGTTGACTTCATTATTTTGGTAAGGTGGCTAAAAGAAAAAGGCAAGGTTGAAGTTAGGGAAAGGAATCAAGAGAAATAGGAAAGTAGGGGGAACAAGTGGCCTTTTTCAAGGGAAATTTTATGGAAAGTATGGGTGGCAAATTATTGACCATTTTAGCTATGTATGTGGACGGTTTTTGGGGCTTAAGGGGCATAGCCGAATTTTTGTTAGTGTTGGTAAGGCTTTAGTGTTAGTTTTGGACAATTCCATTAGCATCAAGTGTGTTTTTTTTCTCTTCTCAAATTCTTTTCTCCTAGCCGAATTTGGTCTTGGCAATTGGTGAAAGTTTTAGTTTTGTTTTTTTTGGCCAAAATTCATTTATGCAACATTGGTGACATTTTTCTTTCTCTCAAATTTCTTCTCATCTTTGCCGAAACTTCAAGCCATTAGTGAGCATTTCTTTTCTTTTCACGAAATTCTCCAACTCTACTATCTTTTTCCTCTAATCCATACCCTCATAACCGAAACTATTCTTGTTCATTTTCTTCCATAGCCGAAACTCACAATCCACAATCACTCCTTCATAATTTCTTCTCGTTGAGGTGGCATTCTTTCTTCGATTAAATCGGTAAGTGAATTCTTTTCTATGATCATATTCTTTTCTCTTTAGCCGAATAAGTATTTATCACTATTCGGTTGTAAATCGTGATCGTAATCGAAAATGGTGTTATCCTCCACTTCTTCATGTCTTAATCACTCTCTTTTCGTAGTGCTTTAAGTGGGAGACCGTGTATTGTTCTAGCCAAAGTCAAACGGTGGAAATTGGATCCAATATCGATAAGGGAAAAATCACTCGATATATTTCTACCATCGGATATAGTGGTAAGTGATTCAAGTGTAAGTGATACGAAATCTTTTGGAAATCCGAGGCTAACTTTTGGTTGGTATTGTTCTAGGTCATCGACGAGTGGTTCGTTAGGAAATCAAAATCAGGTGTGTAATCCCGTACCTTCCGAATACATGTTTGATATGGTGTGCAATCTCACATCTCTCTGAAAGTTTGTATGATATGTTCTGTGATTTGGTCAAAATACCAAAGAAAACCGAAAACTGGCATCTATGATCACTCGGGTGTGTGTATGATCGTAATGGTAATCGTATTTTGTAATAAAACAGTTTCGGTCAGAAACAGTGACGTGTATTTGAAAAATAACGAAAAATAGGAGAAAAGGAATTACAAAGGGAATAAGATATCAGATTAAAGCTTACTGTGTCTATTTTGATATGGAAGAAACGGAGAAGGAAAAGGAATTTTATATTCTGAAATATCTTAATTTTAGTGAGACTGGTTCTGAACGACTTCGTGGTTCCCTGATCTGTCTTGGAAAAATCTTATAAAATTTTACAAAGTGAATTAAGGGTTATAATTAATATGTATGGATTCATTAGTGAGCCTATTTTCATTAGAAACAAGTGGGAGCAGTATATGAAAACCGTATAGTGAGATATTTGAAATTAAGTTAAGAGAGGTCAGAATCGTTGGACAGTGAAACAAGGAAAACTTTAAGGAATAAACTGTACTAAATGGGTAAGTCAAAAATTCTGGAAAAATTATAGTAAGAAGATATATGAGTCTAGTCTCAAGGAAAATTTACGGAGTTAGATTTCGAGATTCCTAACTCAAGTGATAGTCAATTTAGTTAGTACGACGTAGATGGACAGTTTCAATTTTTATGCTCCACATTAGTAGTTAAGTCTAGGTTGCGAAATTTCCAAAAATACCCTTAGGTTGTGAGATTACCGAATTACCCTTAGTGGGTAAATTATCGAAATTATGAAAATGCCCCTATGGGTCGAAATTACAAAAATGCCCCTATGGGTCAAAATTATGAAAATGCCCCTATGGGTCGAAATTACGAAAATGCCCCTAAAGGGCCGAATTACGAAATTGTTAAATGGGCCAATCTGTTATTTTGATAAATGGGCCAATCTGATATTTTGATAAATGGGCCGATCTGATATTTTTCTATATGGGCCAATCTGATATTTTGCTAAATGGGTCAAATCTGATATTTTGCTTAATGGGCCTTTTGATTAATTGCTGTAATGGGCCATAATTTTGTAATAAATATCTGAATAAATTGTTGTGAATGGCTATGCATTATATACATGATTTGCATGAGATGAGATAATGATGAAGAGAAGTTCGTAGCTCGCACACATACTCGTGGCTCTCGCCACAAATATGAAAAATGGCGATGCCATGTAAATTCTGTTAATCGGTGGCTTGTCCACAAATTTGATATAATCGGCTTAATGCCTACGTTTGGTGTGTGTTGGCGGGGTGGGTGACTAAAGCTCCCCACTGTGTGTCTTTGGTTGGTACGGGTGGTGTGTAGCGGATGGAAAACTAGGTTTGGTTTGGGAATTGCATATCATATGCATATTATATTTGATACATTATTGTTGTTGTAAATGGGCTTAGGCCCAAAACATTGCTAATTGGGTTCCGGCCCAATGAATAACGGTAAGGGATTTCACTTTGAGTTCTTGTAACTCACCCCCTTTCTCTTAACCCTTGTAGGTAATGCTTGATGGTATGGACTTGGGCTATGGATGACTCGAGGAGGCCATACTTGAAATGGTTTATTTGGACTTTAGACTTCTTTCTCGTTTATTTTATTACTTTACTATTTTGGGTTAAATGTTGTAATAAGGCCTCTGGACTATTTTTATTTTTGCTTTTTGGTTGGGATGTTTTTATTATTTTTCTTAAATTGTTTAAAAAGGGGAATTTTCTAAAAACTTAAAAAATGGTTTCCAAAATCGATTAACAAATGGATTTCAAAATAAAATTTTACAAATATTTTTAACACGGATATTTTCTCTCGAACTATTAACGATATCAACAAATGGATTTTTAAACAAACTTGTATAAATAATTTAACTTGAATTTTCCTACAAATATTCAACGATATTTTCAAAAGCCACGGTTTTAAAGTTCACTACCTTGATTGTTGACTCATCAATCAATCTCTAAAAAATATTTGTATTTTATCTACATTTTCGAAACGATTTCAGAATATTTCTGCAACTCTATTTCTAACATCACATTTTTGTAAATTGTTTATCTCAAATATGCTTTCGCCACCAAAAAGGTTTTTAAAGATAATTACGTTTTCAAGTAGTAATTGCTTAAGTGTTTTGGGTTTTAACAAAGAGGCTGAAATTTTCAAACGAGTTTTTTTTGTGTGACACACCAGATTATGGCCTAACTTCTGGGCCGGGTTTGGGGTGTTACATCCTTCAATTTTGGGGGTAGTTTGTTCTGAAGGTATGCACTACATTCCTTCGTCAGAGCTACCGTCTCAAATTCTCCAAGCCTTCGTTTCTTAGACAAGATATCTTTCATGAACTTGACGTAGTTCAGCATTTTCTCAAGTGCTTCGACCAACGGAATGTTGATGTGAAGTTGCTTGAGTACGTCAAGGAACTTCTTGAATTGAATCTCCTGCTTCGGCTTCTGAAGTCTTTGAGGGTAGGGTGGTGGTGGTTTCATTACTGGAACTGATTCTGGTTGATTCGTCTTTGGCGGTAATTCTGCATCTAATGAAATTGTTGGTTTATCAGAATTTACTGGTCCTGAGGTTACTTTGCATGGTTTTACAGATTTTGGTTTTGGTGAAATTGGGGTTTTAACACTTAGTTGAACTTCTTCTTGAGCATCAGCTTGCTCCTTTTCAACTTCGACAGTGTTGGGCTCTACTATCTTTCTGCTCCTCAATGTCAACGATTTGCAATGCTCCTTTCCTGGATTTCTCAGATTTTCCGTATCACTGGGTAAGGTACCCTGTGGTCAGTTTCTAAGTTCAGTTGCAAGCTGGCCCACTTGATTCTCCAAATTCTTCAATGTAGCTGCTTGGCTCTGGATCAAGGCATCATTCTTTGCAATGTATGTCTTTAGCAAACTCTCCAGGCTATTGGATGCCTCAGCTTGAACTGGTTTCTGAACTTGTTGTGAAAAATTAGGCGGCTGGGTTGGTCTGGGTTGAGTGTAAGTGGTACTGGTTCCAGCCCCTTGGTTACTCCAGGAGAAATTTGGGTGGTTCCTCCACGATGGGTTTTAAAAATTCGATTGCAGCCCTTGCCTTTCTCGGTTTTGGTTCTGATTACCCATGTAGTATACAGATTCTGGGTTCGACGGACATTCTTCGAACAAATGTCCCTCCCCACAGTAAACACAGGCTATATTTTCAAATTGATTAGGCGGTTGTGCTGCAAAACTATTAGACCCATTAGTAGTTAGATTTTTAAGCATTGAGGATATTGATGATACCTGAGATGTGAGTGAAGTAAGAGCGTCTACTTCATGAATTCCAGCGACTCGTCTTCCTGACGCTGCACGACTGGTTGGCCATTGATAATTGTTGCTGGCGATCCTCTCAATAATTTCATAAGCCTCGTTATAAGACTTAGAAAGAAGAGCACCATTAGCAGAGGCGTCCACTACCATCCTTGTGTGGGCGTTGAGACCATTATAGAATGTCTCAAGTTGAATGCAATGAGGGATTCCATGATGAGGGCATTTTCGTAATAACTCTTTAAATCTTTCCCATGCCTCATACAAGGACTCATCATCCATTTGGTGGAAAGCAGTGATCTCGGCTAACTCTTGCCATGTAGAAATGGAGTTCGGTGGCAATAAATTCAACCAGGCACGAGCTATGTCCCTTAATGAATATGGGAACAACTTCAATCGTAAGGTATCTTCAAAAACTCCGGCTAACTTGAAAGAATCGCTCACTTCCATAAATAGTCTTAAGTGAAGATGAGGATCTTCAATAGGCATTCCACTGAATTGGCCCACTGTCTGAAGCATCTGGAACATGACTGGCTTCAGCTCGAATTGCTGTGCCTCAATTTCGGGTCTCCTAATACCCGGATTAAGATCGTTAAATACTGGCACGGTATATTGTCTTAAGGCTCTATCCCTATCATCAGCAATAAGGATAGGATTCTGAGCAGGGTTTGCTCTGTTTCCTTGGTTCATATTCTCGAAGTTCATCTCTTTGGTCCTTCTCTGGTTTGCTTGTCTTCTTCATTCTCGAAAGGTTCGTTCTATTTCAGGGTCCACAGGGAGTAAATCAATAATCTGGTCAATACTCATAAACACCTGAAATAATCACAGAAGAAATTAAGTAAAAATTTCAATACGAAAATAAATAAACCAAAATGTAAAACAGATTCACAAATAATGGCTTTGAAAAACAGTCCCCGGCAACGGCACCAAAAACTTGGAACAGTGGAAATGTGCAAGTGTACACAATCGTAACAAGTAATAAAGTGACAAGTAAATTTCGAGTTATCGTACCCATAGGGACTGTAAAAGAATTATTTATGAAAATGATTTTAAACACTTTGGTGAAGGGAAAATATTTGGATTTAATAAAAATTTAAAAACTAAAAAAAAAAAAGTAAAATAAAATAAAACAAAGTTCTAGTGCACGATTTCAAAAGTTGGTTTTAATCAAGATGATATAATTGTGTTGGATTAATCACATTTCTTACCTTAGAATTATTAAACTCGTGTTTATACTTGTTAAAACATGACAACTCGGTAATTTGCTAACTTATGAACATACTTACAAATAAAAATCCATTCATCTCTTGTACATATTTCTATGCAAATTCGATCGATTAAACAGACTTCTAAAAGTAAACATGCTATTGCACATACACGCTTATTAAATTAAACAATCTCTCACATATTCCTATGTGATTCAACTGATTAATTCAACCTAATAAGCATATAAAAGATCATGCGAGTTAACAAAGTATTTTTACCTTGAAACACTTAATCACAAAAATCCTGCAAGTTATGCAAGGCATATGTATCTCCAAAGACAATGCTAATTTAATCTTGACTACCTTAGAAGAATTAAACATGCATGATTAAGTATTGTGTCCATTAATTACAATTCCAATGCGTTTAAATAATTAATTCATTAGCTATCTAAACAATTAGAATGCTAGATAACTTAAACATGATTTTACTTAATCAAGCATTTTACCGAGGCCTTTTAACAGTATAAACACAATTTTAATAATTTAATAGGACGAAATGCAATCAACCCAACATGAATTAAATTCAAGCTAAATTGATTAAATTAATCATTCCAAAAGCATTAATATTCATAAACATGTTTTTCAAAACAACAACGAAAATTAAAAGAGATAGGGAACAAGAAGCAAATCCTGTGTTTTTCCGTGGCTTGACTTATTGCTCCGTTCTTCGTTTTTCGTTGGCCTCGGCTATCAAGGTGGCTTAAAAACTCCAATTGCTGCTCCAAATGGCTGGAAAAATACCTGTTTTCCAAGAGGAGAAATCGGCGCAAGAACACACAAAGGGAAAATGGAAAAAAAATGGAAATTGAGAGAAAGTGAGAGAAGAGAATGTTGGATGCTTGAGGTGTGTTTTGAATGAGCAGAAAGGGGGTGTATTTATAGCTGATCAAGGCTGCTAAAAATAGAAAATAGCAGCAGCAAAAGAGGCCTCCCTTGGCCGGCCACCTATGTGGCAAAGTTGATGGATTCAACTTTGCTAAAAATAGCATGGGGCAAATCTACAAAGCCATAATTTTTGGAGGGGTTTGAATGCAATTTTGAAAGGTCTTCAAGGGCTTCTTTGCAAGCTTAGTGAATCAGCTAATAAGATGATTTGGGCCAGCAATGTGGACGGTTTGGGCTGCCCAATCAGTGGCTGCTTCGGTTCAACCGGTTTGGTTCAACTGATGCGGTTCAACTGGGCCTTTTTCATAATTAATTAAGATTAATTTATTTAACCAAAATTAAATTGGGAATAAATTAAAATTAATTATGTTATGATTAAATATTCATAATTGGACCGTCTTGGGCTGGAAATAAATTTGCCTCGATACTTCAAATTACTTCTCGGGTTTATTCTTCGAGCAGTGTCTGCCGAGCCAATTTTCGCCCTTTGTGCGAATCTGTCGAAAATAGTCAAAATAAATAAAATTAACTATAAAATTAATTAAAATTCATCATGTTCATATTTTTAGCACAATTTAATTATTTTATAATATTTAAATATTTTTCGACAAGAATTTAATCGAAACTTCATGAATTTGGTTTAAAAAGGGCATGAAAAAGTGTATAAATTTTCGTGTTTCCAGGAACCAAACACTTGTAAGGAATCATAATCTGTAGCAGGATTCCTACTTCATTTCTCTAATGGTGTTTTTCCTTCAATTGCAGTAGATGGTAAATGATTAATGAGATGGAATGCATATGTTATAGCCTCAACCCAAAACTCTTTACCTAATCTAGTATTTGATAGCATACATTGAACTTTCTTCAGCAACGTTCGATTCATGCGTTCTGCCACCCCATTATGTTGTGGTGTAGATTTGATAGTGAAGTGTCTGATGATGCCCTCATAATCACAAATATTTGCAAATGAGTCACTTTTATACTCTCCACCATTGTCTGTGCGAAGGTACTTGATCTTTTTGCCCGTTTGAGTTTCCATAATCTTTTTCCACTTAAGAAAAGTTCTTAACATTTCATCCTTTATCTTCATCGTATACACCAACAAAAGTTACATAATAATGTTTTCCTCCCAAAGAGATTATTTTAGAGGGACCCCAGACATCTGAGTGAATATAATCCAAGATGCCTTTAGTATTATGGATTGTAGTCTCAAACTTCACCATTGTCTGCTTCCCTTTGATGCAATACTTATAGAAATCTAGTTTACAGGTTCTTACTCCATTTAATAATCCTTTATTTATGAGTAAGTTCAAGGATTTTTCACCTGCATGCCCCAAACGTATAGTCCATATCTTAAGTGCTTCTAACTCTCAATTTTCAATTTATGTCGCAGTAATTGTCCTATTAATGTACTACCAAGATAGTGGTACATGTTATTATTCTTGTAAACCCTTTCATTACCATGTGTGTACTAGAAATAATCTTCATCACACAATCTTTAGCTCTCACTTCGAAACCTTTTGATTCCAATATTCCCATAGTAATGAGATTCTTCATGAAATCCAACACATAATGAACATCATGTAAAGTTATGATTGATTCATCATGATTTCTCAATTGAACAGAACTAATCCCATATGTGGTAAGAGGAGTATTATTTGTTGTATAGACATCTCCACCCTTTAGTGTTTTAAATTCAAAGAAACACTCCAAGTGAGGACACATGTGATAGCTACAAGCTGAATCCAACATCCATACATTAGAATAGTCAGTTACTAATGTAACAAATGAGACATCTGAATCATCATCATCACATTCAGCTACATTTTATTCTACTACAACTTTCCCTTTATTAGATTTAACCTTATTTTTCAACTTTGGGCAATCTTTCTTGCAATGTACTTTTTCTCAACAAAACACACACTTATATTTGCTTAGTTTCCCTGTAACACCCCAAACCCGACCTAGACGCTATGGCCAAATCTGGCGTGTCACATTGAAGTGTCTTTCGAAAGTTTGTCTTGTTGGTAAAAAATTGCTTCAAAGTTTTTAAAACCTCTTTATTATTGTTTAACAAATTATTTAGTCAAACATGTGCCTTATTAGCTGCTCTAGTTATAGCAAGTTGATTTAAATTTGCGGAAGCTTTTGAAAAATTAATATCCAACTTTTTGTGCCTTTGAAAACGGTAATTATTTTGAAAACTCGTCTTCTCTAAACTAGCAGTTTAAAAATAAGTAACCAAAGCCCAATTAAAAACTTAAGAAAATACCAATGGCCGTATTACATAAACAAAACCCAACATAAATTCTAGATTTAAGTAAAAGTAAGTATAAAGCATTTTGCAATTGTGTGGCCACCTCCGAGTCCTCACACAAAGACCAAATCGCCTATGGTCGAGGATTACTGCATAGTAAAGGGAAGGGTGAGTTTACGAAAAAACTCGGTGTGTAATCCCTTATCATCGGTCAATATATAAAAATATATGCGCGAATGATGCTGGGCTCGAGCCTATTCGGTAATAGTACTGAGTGAGCCTTAGCCCATTACAAGAATAAATGTGGGCCTAAGCCCAATCTGATATCGATGCGGTGCAAATATGCAACCTACCCAATCCGACCAACACACCACTGTACCAACCAACACACCATGTGGGATAAGATCGACCCACCCGGCCCGGCACACCAATATCGCAAAGATAGCTACCGGTAATAATAACGCAGAGAGCTACCGAGAATAAAGATATATGTGGCAGCGCCACCCGAATGCCGATGAATGTGGCGGAGCCACCCGATCTGATACTTCCTCCATATTAGAATCCCAGCCCCATGCAGTATGTTATGTCATAAATAGTCCATGTATGCAAAATTTCCTACTCAATACAGTCTTACAAATAACATACACTCATCAATCAACCTATCTCTAGGGGTAAAATGGTCATTTCCATCTATTAGGGGTAAAATAGTAATTTTACCCTTTAGGGGTATTTTGGTCACTTTACTTATTTTGGGGTCTCGGCGCAGATAATGACCTCTCTGAAGGTCTACAGTCGCCTCGAGCGACACATATAACCTAAATGGTCATAACGGTGTAAATGGGCCCAAGGCCTATTATTCGACCCAAGTGGGCCCACATGCTCGTGTGGCCAATTTAGCCCAAATTCATTCACAGCTATGTGAACTACATAGCCCAGTCTGGTATTTTCCACTTATAGTGGATTTTATCCGTGTGGGGCCCATGAGCCCATTGGGCCCACACGGCCCATTTCAGCCAAACGAGGCCCATATCGGCCCAAGAGCACGAGAACGCTCGTGGTGGCCTCTATAGTCTATCGCCCACAATTTGTGGGCTCGGTTTACCACACGAGCGATCACACGCTCGTGGCGCCACAAATGCCGAAGTTTCAGCTTTTCGGCTTTTGCCAATTCACAGAAGAGAGGGGTGTGACTACACACTTATTTGCGCGACGAACAGATTACCCCACGTGCGATCAACCTACAATCAACCCAACACAATCAATCTCTCATCCTTTAGATCATTAAAACTAAAGCCCCACACCGATATCACCACTTACCTTGGCCGAAAGTTATGCGATTATTACTCTTAGATCGCTGGTTGAAAAATGATCACACCCTTCTTCTCGATTTACTATGCATAAGACGGATTTCATTAGCAATAATCATTTAATACAAGGCTTGAATTGATGCCCATAGACCAAAGCATTAGTGTTAGAGCAGATTGGGTATTCGGCCAATACTACAAAACAAACCTACTTACCCCACAGTATTCAGCCAAAGTGGTATTCGAAGAAGAAAGAAGAGATGTGCAGAGAAGTAAGGCAGTCGACGCTCCACCAATTGTCAGAGACTATCATCCATAGGGTTTCAAAATAACAAGACAAGATTTATGACATTCAGTCTATATTGGAAAAGCAGAGAGACAAAAGAGAGGGGAAAAGATGAGATGTAGGATTCGGCTTACCATAGTGTTATGAACAGAAGAAGAGATCGTCGTCCACTATCAAACCGACTGGCACAACAAAGAAAGAAAAAGAGAATCGGCCACTCAGTCAAAGAGGAAAGGAGAAAAGTTGAGAAAAGGTGAAGGAGAAATAAGGGAGAAGAATGAATTCGGCTGAAAGGAAAAATAACAGAGAAAAAAGGAACCCAATACGTATCGAGAGGCACTTGCCTTACCAGGAATCGACCAAAATGACTTACGATGCCAAGACACAAAAGGACAATTCGGCCAGGGAGAAACAAAAAGCAAAAAATGCCAAAAGAAAGAAAAAATCGAACAAAGACTAAACCAAAAGAAGTCTCTGCCGAATTTCTGAGTAGCTAGACACAAAATTCGGCACAACTCTCCCCACAAGCCAACTCTTTGATTTCCTCCTAAAATCTCTCCCCAATCTTATCCATGATTTGTGCCACAATCCACTCCTCAAATCTCTCCAACCTCTCATCTATCAAAATTTCACTATAACTCAACTACTAGCTGAACCATCAGCAAAATAAACGCTTCCCCTCATGCAATGCCAACACTCGAACCTCAGACCCCTTGCCACACTTGTAACACCACAACCACTGCACCAATAGGCTTTTTGTGACTTCAAACAATCACAATAATTAATAAGACCTATGGGCCAGTGTCCAGATTCATTTAAGAGTAAATTTTAAAAATTCTGTAAAAGCCAAGACTTGAACCCAGGCTTCTCAAACACTCCCATACACACCCAAATCACTTAGCCATTAAAGCACACAAGCAATTTATGTCAGAACATGCAAAATTAAAGACCCTATATTTTTGGGGCGTTACATTCCCCTTTGACTTGGATCTCTCATTCTGTACTTTACTCCGGGTGTGTGAACGACCTTGGACTACCAAAGCTTCTCCATCTCCAATTGAATTTCCCTACTTTTTTTATTTCCCACTTCATAACTTTATAAAGCTACACACACTTCACTAAGAGATATATCAGTCTTCCCATGAAGTAGAGTAATTTTGAGGAACTCAAACTCCTTAGGAAGTGACCCCAACAACGTCAAAGTCAAATCTTCATATTTGAAAGTCTCATCTATATTCATCAGATCAGGGGCTAGTTGATTAAAACTGGTGATGTGATCATTCATAGTGTTACCCAGAACATAAGTGAAGCACAACAAAATTTTCTTCATGTGGAACTTATTCTAACTGTTTTTCTTCAAACAAATTGCTGCTGGTGCAAACCATAACTTATTTACATAAGTCTCATTTAAGAAAGCATACCTCTGCTCTCAAGAAAGGCAAAATTCACATGCCAAACGATTGATAGTCTTCCAATCTTTCTCTTTTACATCATCTGATTTCTTTTCACCAATGGCAACGTCTAAACCTTGTTTAAAGAGAACATCTATAACCTCACTTTGCCACATACTGAAATGGCTCATGCCATCAAAGATATCCACTGCCAATCTCATATTTGTCACTATCGGTCTCGTCCACATAGATGATGTTGGAGCTATTGATATTGTATATGTGGATACTCTTGTATTGTTCACCATTTCAAGCATAATCTTTCAGTATGCCCAAGAAAATCTTTTCTAGTATGGAATATCAGTTTAAACTACAACCATAGAGCATACTTTGAATAACTTGACTTTGATACCACTTTGCAACAACCCAAAATTTATGGATATCGAAAAGTGCATTTTCGAGTCTCTATTTTTGAAAAAGGGTTTCGTAAATATTTATTAAAAATATTTACGAAAGATAGTGGTGAGGTTAATTAGGTTTTGGTTAGATGAATTTGTCTAAATTAAGAGTAATTAGGTATAAGGACTAGATTATAAATATAGTAAAAGTTGAATTATAGAATAGAGAAAAGTTAAGGGACTAAATGAGTAATTAAGCCAAAACATGACAAGTGTTTGGTAGTGAACATGACATGTGTAATACTTATATATTTGTAATTACTATGTATTTACTTATTATTTAAGTAATTATTATAATATACTAATATAACTAAAACAAAAAATAAATAAAATAAATAAAATAAAAAGAACAGAAAGCAAGGGACAAAACAAAGAAGAAAGGGATAAAGAAAAGGGTGAAAAGAAAAATAAAGGAAAAACTAGGGTTTTAATATTCAAAGTTAATTTGGTAAGTCAATTTAGTCCATTTTCTTGAAATTCTTATGTTTTTAGAATCCTAGATCAAAATACTACTTGATTTATGTTGAAATTTTAGAAGTTAGTGAATTTTTAGAAGTTGTTCATGTTGAATAATGTAACACCCCTAACTCGTATCCGACGCCGGAATAGGGTTACGAGGCATTACCGAACTTACAACACAAGAATTATACAATTCGAATCATAATTCCTCATCCAATTTAAAATCATTCCAACACATACACATTGTCCCTAATAAGAGCCTACGAGGCCCAAAACATGCATTAGAAGTGGTTCAAAACTAAATCGATAACTCAGGAAGTTTTTACGAAACATAGAAAATTTTTTAAACTGTAGGGGTCACACGCCCGTGTGCCCCAGCCGTGTGTCTCACACGGCCAAGAGACACGCTCTTGTGGACATTCGAAATGGGATCACATGGACGTGTCCTAGCCTGTGTCCTACCCCGTGTAACTCTCTGACTTGGTTCATACGGTCATACCACACGCCCGTGTGTCTAGCCCGTGTGCCCTTAGAAATGGCCACACACGCCCGTGTCCAGGCCGTGCCAAAACTAGGGAGTATACTGACTCGCACCACATGACCAACCACACGCCCGTGTGAAAATTGGGTGCCACACGGCCAAGCCACACGCCCGTGTGCTAGGCTGTGTGAATAAAAATAGGCTATTTACCAAGCCATTTTGCCACCCACACTTGTGCACACCTACACCATACCAAAAGGTACCAGAACATGGCATAAAAAGGACATTCCAACCATCCTCAATCAAGCCTTTATCTTGCATAAATCCAAACCAAAATTCACTAGATACCAAGTATCCTAATAAGCCATTTCCAAACATACCAAACTCATAATATCCATTCATCAATATGGTCATTTCCAATCATGCATTATTTTACCTAAATTCACAAACATACCAATTTCAAATCTCAACCATTTAGTATCATCAATACTAAATATCAATAAGCCATTTACCAAGCAACTATAAACCACATATCAAAGGCCATTGCACATATATATATACATCACCAAATAAGCCAAATGAAATGGCTAAAAGCATAACAATACATGTAGGCTATCATTAGCCAAAACGACCTATACATGCCATTATAACAAAAATTAACAAACCGTGGGTACCAAAATAGCTGATAGATAGTGTGATGAGATCTTCGCCAACTTCCAACCCGAACGAGCTTCCGATATCTAAGCACACAAAGATAATAACACAAAGAAAGCATGAAATGCTTAGTAAGTTTGTAATTCAAGAATAAAGCTTACTACTTCAATTTATAAGCATAATCCACTTTAATCAATTCAATATATCTTGGCCTTGGTCTAAATAACATTAACCTCTCAACTCTAATTATCACATAATTTAGCAACCCGTCTCAAAACAAGGTAGCATAAGTACACACTACTTAGTGTATTCACATTTTCAAGCATGTGTATAAGCATATTTTTACCACCTAATAACTCATACACTTTTCCATGCTTTCATAGCAATTCTGTTTGAGGCATTTGCCGATATTTCCTTTTATTTATATCAATTTAACCACGACAGAGTTCATCATGTATTCATATGTCATAAATATATAAACCATTCAAATAATATGAATATGATTTGTAACAGCCTGGTTTAGACCCTAGTCAGAATAGTGCTTTCGAGACCACAAATCTGAGGTTAGAAAAATATTTTAATATTATTATCTGTGTTCATAATATGTGATTAAGTCTGTGTGAAATTTCTGTGTGAAAATTTTATTGATTGAGTGCTTAATTAGCAAAAAGGACTTAATCGCATAAAGTGTAAAATGCTGTGTGCTGATTGTTAAGTGCTTAATTGTTATTGTCTTTATAATTTGAAGGATTTATGTTTCAATAAGCCATTTTATAAATAGTGGAAGATGATAGCATGGCATAATGTGTTATTATTAATATTCATTAAGGGCAAATTGGTAAAATGTCTATTAAGTTAATATTAATTAAACAAACATGAAATTTGTGGCAAAAGTGTTCATCTTCCACCCATTTTGAGATAGAAAATAAGGGTTTTAAGCTTTTTCAATTTCGGCATGCTTGGACTCAAATTGGTATGTGTTTTCAACTCGATTTTTGATAATTTCTACGTTTTTGTAATCGTTACTTTGTGCTCTAGCTAGCCCATGCTTTAATTTTAGAATTTGATGAATATTTTGAGATGTGCCATTGATGAACATGTGAAATTTGTGTTGATAGTTGGTAAAATATGAAAGCTTAGTGTTGGGTTAACATGTTTTGTCTTTGGATTTTTGGTGAAATTGAGCAATTTGGGCTAAATTGAGAAAAGTGTAAATTAAGGGACTAAAATGTGAAATGAATGAAGTGTGTGGGCTTGTATGAACACAAGGAAAATTTGGCTAGGCTTATGCTAAGTGAAATTATGTGAATTTGATGATTTTGTGAATTAGGGACTAAAGTGTCGAAATGTGAAATGTGAGGGCTATTTTGCAAAATGCCCTAAATTTGTGTGTGTGGACTAAATTTAATGAATTGGTGATTGAATGAGTTGAATTTAAATGTGTATAGACCAAGAAAGGAGAGGTTCGGATCGAGATCGAGGCAAAGACAAAGTGCTCGATTAATCGACCGTTTCGGTATTTTGAAGTCTGAGGTAAGTTCGGACATAGTACAAGTTGTTAATTTATCTTCTATGTGATGTGAATTGAATGATAGATATTGAATTAGAAATGTAATGAATGAAATTGAGTAACGAGGCACTAAGTGTGCATAATTGAATTGAGACAGAGTTGATTAGCACTGTGTGTGCGAAATAACAGAAGCTTTGGCTTCATAGTTGGCACTGTGTGTGCGATTCTGAATTACATTCGGTTTTGTATTGAGGCACTAAGTGTGCAATGTTATATAAGCTTCAGCTATGAATTGAGGCACTAAGTGTGCGAAGTTAATTTAGTTTCGACTACAAATTGGGCACTAAGTGTGCGATTAAACTTAATGAATAATGAAGGCTGGATCGAGATACAATATCGAGTATAAATTAGCTTGGATGGTTAGTAACCATATATTGGCTAAGGTATGTATTGAACCTTTGTGGTTGAGGAGATTGTGTATGACTTCATGAGTGGTTGAGTAAGATTATTGGCTATGAATGATTTGGTATAAACATTTGGAAATTGATCTATGTGATGAGTTCTGGTTGTGCATTGTAATTGAATTATTAAGTTGAATTTATTATGTTACTAACTTACTAAGCTTTTGAAAGCTTACTGTGTGATTTGTTTCTTTGTTTTACAGTGTCAGTAAAGCTAGCTCGGATCCGGGGATCGTCAGCATCTCTATCACACTATCGGCAATCTATTTTTGGGTACTTTTGGAAAAATGTATATAGTTGAAATATGGCATGTATAGGCTAGAAGTTATGGCATGTTTTGAAATGCTTAATCCTTGCCATGTGATTTGGCTTGGAAGTTGAATGATATTGAACTTATGAATGAGCTATGAATATGGTATATTTCATGATTATGTGGTTGATAAAAGATGTGGATTGAAGATGAATTATGGCATGAATTACATGATGTTTGGTCTATATGTTTGAGATGTGAATTTTGGTACTTTGATTGAACCAATGTGAGACGAAATTGAATATTAGTATAGATGGTATAGTTGGTGATTAGTTGATACATGAAAAGGTATGTTTGGATGCATTTTGAGGCATGAATTGGTATTCCTTTGAAGCTTGTAGGTATGACCCAAGTGTGGGTGGCAAATTGGCCTTGCAAATGGCCTATTTTGCATACACGGCCAAGGGACACGGGCGTGTGTCTCTACCGTATGGCTCAAGGGTCACTTTGAAGTGTGCCTGGGTAGGTTACACGGCCGTGGCACACGGGCGTGCTTAGTGGCCGTGTGACCAAGTCAGTAGCTAGCTTAATTTCACACGGCCATGGCACATGGGCGTGTCTGGTGGCCGTGCAAACAAGTCAGTATGTAAGCTCTGTTTTGGCACGGCCTAGACACATGGGTGTGTCTGGTAGCCGTGTGAGGCACACGGCCTGGCTGCACGGACGTGTGACCTCTGCAGTGTTGAAAAATGTTCAAATTTCCAAGAATTTTTTTATGAGTTCGGTTTAGTCCCGACCTCTTTTTAACACGCGTTTAAGGTCTCGTAGACCGTAATAAGAGACTATATGTTTATTTCTGAATATGTATGATTGATGATTAACTTTGTGTCGTGAAATGGATGTGAAATGTTCTGATTGATCGATAACGCCTCTTAACCCTATTCCGGCGACGGTTTCGGGTTAGGGGTGTTACATGATATTCACCAACACATTAATCACAAGGTTAACATAAATTCAATCACGTAATTACTCATAATGTTCATAACTTCCTTAGTTTCAATGCTCGTATAGCCTTCCATACATACTTGTATCGATAAGTATCTATTTCTCACCATTTCACATCTTCAATTTACTCGAACAATTTGGAATAGGAGTCGGATACTCAAGAGTCTCGTATAAAAAGTACCTATACCATGGCCCGAAGCCAAATCAAGGTAACTTATCTCCGAAGTACTGATATCATGGCCCGAAGCCAAATTGGTATAACTCGCACCCGAAGTGCCGATATCATGGCCCGAAGCCAAATCAATGAATTCGCACACTAAGTTCTAATATCATGGCACGAAGCCAAATCAGTGAACTCGCACACTAAGTGCTAATATCATGGCCCGAAGCCAAATCAATGAACTCACACACTAAGTGCTAATATCATGGCCGAATCTATCTCGAATATTTTCGTACCATTATATTCATCAACAATTCAAACATTTATAATAATACTTATTAACATACGAACTTACGTCGAACTCGTACGACAGAAAACGATTGTTTAATCGATAACTTTGTCTTTCTCTCATTCTAAGTCCGTACGTCATTTTTCTTGGTCTATATAATCAAATTTAACTCATTTAATCATTATTCTACTGAATTCAATCAAATTTCATATTATGGCAAAATTACCATTTTGCCCTTATACTTTTGACCTTTTTACAATTTAGTCCCTGGGCTCGTAAAATTAAAATTTATGAAATTTCATCACACCCAAGCCTAGCCGAAATTCATACAAGCTCATAACAGCCCATACAATTCACAATTTCACATATTTAACACACCATTTTCACATTTATCAATTTAGCCCCTATTTGACAATTTCATTAAAAATCCTTTAACAAAAGTTCTTTATTTAACAACAAGGATTTATTTTCTTCCATAAAACTTCAAAACTCTATTATACTCATCAATGGAAATTATCAAACTATTCAATGGTTTTGCAAATTAGCCCCCTCATTAGATAGATTAAGCAACAACAATTCCAAAAACATAAAAATCGATAAAAACGAACACCAAATTCACTTACATGCAAGGGCTTTTCCTAAGAAAAAATTTCAAGCTTCCATGGCTTCTAAATGCTGTAATTTTCGGCTGAAAGATGAAACAATAGATGGCCACTTTGTTTTATTTTATTTAATTTACCTTTAATAGCCTTTTTTACCATTTTACCCTTACCTAACTTTAAAAATTACTCAACTACCAAGCCATGCACATCCACTATCAACTTTAATGGTTTAATTACCATTTAAGGACCTCCACTCTAAAGTTATATAGCTATTTAATACCTTTAGCTAATAGAACACAACTTTCGCACTTTACGCGATTTAGTCATTTTCATCGAATTGAACATGCAAACGGTAAAATTTTTTAACGAAATTTTTATTCCATAATTCTAACATACTGTAGACCTCAAAATAATATTAAAGTAAATTTTTTTCAACTTCAAATTTGTGGTCCTGAAACCACTGTTCCGATTTTTACCGAAAACGGGCTGTTACAACTCTCCCCCCTTAGAAATTTTCGTCCCCGAAAATCTTACCAGTAAATAGAATCTTCACTAAAGCTATGCTTTTGTTTCTTAAATCTTTAATCTCACGTGTCATAATTCGGATCGATTCTTCGTTATCTAACATGTCGACTAAATTTCAACATCTGTCGGAGAAATTATATGCGATGGGTTCGATCGATACCGTCGTAACATCGATACATGGAACACTATGGATCTTTTCCAATTCTGACGGTAAAAACTTACTGATATACCACTGGCCCTATTCTCTCGATAATCTCATATGGTCCGATAAATTGCGAACTCAACTTCCCTTTTACGATCAAATTGAAAAATCTTCTTTTTTCCAAGGCATTACTTTCAGAAGCATTTTATCCCGACTTGAAATTCAATATCCTTATGTTTCAAATCCGCATACGACTTCTGTCAATTTGAAACTATTTTCAAACTGTCACGGATTTCTTTCACTTTCTCGGCAATCTCTCTGATCACATCATCCCCGTGTATCTTTTTCTCACTGAGCTCGGTCCAGTATAACAGAGTTCGTCAATTACGACCATATAAAATTTCCTACGGTGCCATCTTATGCTCGACTAAAATTTTTTTATTATACTTGAATTCGAACAATGATAAATATTTTTCCCAATTGCCTTCAACTCTAAAACACAGCAACAAAGCATATCTTTGAGAATCTAAATCTCTCTCTCTGACTAACAATTCGTTTGAGGTTGAAATGTAGCGCCAAAAGTGCATCCACATACACAGAACTTTCTGTAACTTTTTCCAAAATTGAGATATAAACTTCGGATCTCTATCTGAAAATAATGGAGACTGGCACTCTGTGTAAAATCTGACAACCTCAGAAACATATAACTCAGCCAATCTGCCACATTAGAAATCTATACATACCGGAATAAATTTGCAAGTTTCATCAACCGATCAATAACAACCCAGATCATATTTTTTTTCAGAGATAGGGGTAACCCCGATACGAAGTCCATCGTAACTCTATTCCATTTCCACTCCGGTATCATCACTGGCTGTAATAGCCCTGAAGGCACTTGATGTTCAGCTTTATCTTGCCACCATATCACATATCTAGATACTATGTCAGAAATCTCACGTTTCATACCCGACTATCAATACATCTGCCTCAAAACACTGTACATTTTATTACTCCCCAGATGAACATACAAGCCACCACTGCGAGCTTTGTGCAAAATTTTCTATATAAGTTTTGGATTCTTCGGTACACAATTTCTACCTCGAAATAATAAACAGTCATCACATCCAACCTGAAATTCAGAATCAGAAGTCGACTCACACTGTACTCGTTTAGCTTGCAATTCCCTATCACATTTCTGAGCTTCTCAGATTTACAATAAAAACATCGATTAGCTTTGAACTCCATTAGAATCCAACTATCAACATACAAGGTAAATCATGTAACCCTCGTTCACAAAGTAAACAAAGTTTGCCACTCAAGCATCTACAACTATATTTGCTTTTCCCAAAGGTTAATCAATAACTACTCATAATCTTTCAATAGCTCGCGCCATCTACGCTGTCTCAAACTCATATTTTTCTGTGACATCAGATATTTTAAACTCTTGTGATCATTAAACATGTGACATTTTTCACCAAACAAAAGGTGTCGCTAAATTCTCAATACAACACAATAGCGGCCCACTCTAAGTCGCATGCCGGATAATTCTTTTAATATGGCTTTAACCGTCTGGAAGCATAAACTACCACTTTACATTCTTGTACTAAAACACATCCCAATACGTTCAATGACGCATCACTGAAAATCGTAAATTCTTTAACGATTCAGGCTGAACCAGAACTAGTGCTTCAGTTAACAATGCTTTCAACTGTTTAAAACTTTGCTAACATGTATCAGACCATTCAAACTTCACAATTGCGATATCTTCATCAATCAAAACAACTTTAACTCATAATAACGTCCTTTAATTATAACTAATCTAATAGATATATGTTTCCGTATCATGTCTTCTAAAATATAAATTCTTCATTCAAACTATTCGTCTAATTACCCGTGAATACATAAAATTATTTCCATACCTGAGAATAAACTTAAATGCATAGAACTCAAATTAATTTTCAATTGAATAACCCGCTTTGCTAAAAATAATTGAGTCGATCTCAACTATCATTTAATAATATTTCAAAGTAATCTCTTCTTCATGTTGTTAGAACAACTCAAACATACAATCTTTCATAATTCCCACAATATGCTAGTCGAAGATCTTTACAAACTGCACTTGCTCAAATGAATCAGAATATCCTAGAGACAATCCAAAAGAAAAACACCGCTCATATGCACTGGAATCAATTGTGACAGAGACAATATACTTTCCATATACATAAAGCAGAGTAACAACAAGTAGAAACAGAATACTAGTATCAAATGAATTTTACCGTCGACTTTTCTACCAAATGTAATGAAATGGAATACCAAATAAAGATAGGGCAATGCTGATCATAAACCAACCAAACCAACAATACTTTCGTCTAACATTATGGTTAGCCAGCGTTCTCATACGACAAGAATTTCATCTAAAAATGAACTGGTCCATATACCTCTGAGGATGAATGAACACATAAAATACCCAAAAGAGATTGTCATAAACTACTCAATTATAACTGCTGCACCCAGATATCTTTACAACCCAAACATTATTCCACTGAGTATTACTGTCATCAAAACTTCCACATTATTTCATTCACTAATGAAAATCAATTCTGAAGAAATTTTGGTTAATACATTCTTTAGACATCATACCTGAATAAGTCGATTAATCGAGATTAACTTCTTCTTTAACAGCCACATCGCATAATCCGAATGATCTTCAGAACAATCTGATATCTCTTCTAGAACTGTCTTCACTTGTTAACCCATTCTCATCTCTGACCGCGTTATTAAACATTCAACCACTGAGTTCTTAGCTTCCCACTTGTGAGCTTATTCAATCTAAATCTTATAAATTTCGTTGTATAACATTATATTGGTAAGGGGTGAAGATTGTAAAGCCTCTAAATTTAAATCTCATATAAACACGCATATAACATAACATTTCCCATCAATATAATATTATGAATTTTTATTCATACCTTTATGAGTTTCAACTCATCATAAATGCATTTTTACTCAGATACTTCAGTATCACCTTCAGCACTATCGGAATTAGCTCGGTTGGAAAACATATCTGTCTAAGTACATCAAATCTTATCAGAGTTGGGAGATATCACACTATCACAGGTTATATAATGGCATGTATAGCTAGACTCATATACGCTATGTTAATCTAAGAATCAACTAAACCATAGCTCTGATACCATTAAATGTAACATCCTTAACCCGTATCTGACGCCGGAATAGGGTTACGAGGCATTACCGAACTTACAACACAACAATTATACAATTCGAATCATAATTCCTCATCCAATTTAAAATCATTCCAACACATACACATTGTCCCTAATAAGAGCCTACGAGGACCAAAACATGCATTAGAAGTAGTTCAGAACTAAACTGATAACTCAGGAAATTTTTACGAAACTTAGAAAATTTTTCAAACTGTAGGGGTCACACGCCCGTGTGCCCCGGCCGTGTGTCTCACACAGCCAAGAGACACGCCCGTGTGGACATTCGAAATGGGATCACATGGCCGTGTCCCAGCCCGTGTCCTACCCTGTGTAACTCTCTGACTTGGTTCACACGGCCATACCACACGCCCATGTGTCTAGCCCATGTGCCCTTCGAAATGGCCACACACGCCTGTGTCCAGGCCGTGTACCAGGCCGTGCCAAAACTAGGGAGTATACTGACTTGCACCACACGGCCAACCACATGCCCGTGTGACCAGCCCGTGTGAAAATTGGGTGCCATACGGCCAAGCCACACGCCCGTGTGCTAGGCCGTGTGAATAAAAATAGGCTATTTACAAAGCCATTTTGCCACCCATACTTGTGTACTCCTACACCATACCAAAAGGTACCAAAACATGGCATAAAAAGGACATTCCAACCATCCTCAATCAAGCCTTTATCTTGCATAAATCTAAACCAAAATTCACTAGATACCAAGTATCCTAATAAGCCATTTCCAAACATACTAAACTCATAATCTCAATTCATCAATATGGTAATTTCCAATCATGCATTATTTTACCTAAATTCACAAACATACCAATTTCAAATCTCAACCATTTAATATCTTCAATACTAAATATTAATAAGCCATTTACCAAGCAACTATAAACCACATATCAAAGGCCATTGCACATATAGATATACATCACTAAATAAGCCAAATCAAATGGCTAAAAGCATAACAATACATGTAGGCTATCATTAGCGAAAACGACCTATACATGCCATTATAACCAAAGTTAACAAACCATGAGTACCAAAATAGCCGATAGATAGTGTGATGAGATCTCTGCCAACTTCCAACTCGAACGAGCTTCCAATATCTAAGCACACAAAGAAAATAACACAAAGTAAGCATGAAATGCTTAGTAAGTTCGTAATTCAAGAATAAAGCTTACTAGTTCAATTTATAAGCATAATCCACTTTAATCAATTCAATATATCTTGGCCTTGGTCTAAATAACATTAACCTCTCAACTCTAATTATCACATAATTTAGCCACCCGTCTCAAAACAACGTAGCATAAGTACACACTACTTATTATATTCACATTTTCAAGCATGTGTATAAGCATATTTTTACCACCTAATAACTCATACACTTTTCCATGCTTTCATAGCAATTCTGTTTGAGGCATTTGCCGATCTTTCCTTCTATTTATATCAATTTAACCACGACTGAGTTCATCATGTATTCATATATCATAAATATATATGCCATTCAAATAATATGAATATGATATTCACCAACACATTAATCACAAGTTTAACATAAATTCAATCACGTAATTACTCATAATGTTCATAACTTCCTTAGTTTCAATGCTCGTATAGCCTTCCATACATACTTGTATCGATAAGTATCTATTTCTCACCATTTCACATCTTCAATTTACCCGTTGAATAATTTGGAATAGGAGTCGGATACTCAAGAGTCTCGCATAAAAAGTACCTATACCGTGGCCCGAAGCCAAATCAAGGTAACTTATCTCTGAAGTATTGATATCATGGGCCGAAGCCAAATCAGCAGATATTCATAGCCTGAAGCCAAATCGGTATAACTCGCACCCGAAGTGCCGATATCATGGCCCAAAGACAAATCAATGAATTTGCACACTAAGTGCTAATATCATGGCCTGAAGCCAAATCAGTGAACTCGCACACTAAGTGCTAATATCATGGCCCGAAGCCAAATCAATGAACTCACACACTAAGTGCTAATATCATGGCCGAATCTATCTCGAATATTTCCGTACCATTATATTCATCAACAATTCAAACATAAAGCATTAAATCACAATTATAATAATGCTTATTAACATACAAACTTACCTCAAACTCGTACGACGGAAAATTATTGTTTAATCGATAACTTTGTCTTTCTCTCGTTCTAAGTCCGTACGTCATTTTCTTGATCTATATAATCAAATTTAACTCATTTAGTGATTATTCTACTCAATTCAATCAAATTTCATATTATGGAAAAATTATCATTTTTCCCTTATACTTTTGACCTTTTTACAATTTAGTCCCTAGGTTCGTAAAATTAAAATTCATGAAATTTAATCACACCCAAGCCTAGTCGAAATTCAAGCACGCTCATAACAGCCCTTAGAATACACAATTTCACATATTTGACACACCATTTTCACATTTATCAATTTAGCCCCTATTTGACATTTTCATTAAAAATCCTTTAACAAAAGTTGTTTATTTAACAACAAGGATTTATTTTCTTCCATTAAAATTCAAAACTCTATTATACTCATCAATGGAAATTATCATACTATTCAATGGTTTTGCAAATTAGCTCCTTCATTAGATAGATTAAGCAACAACGATTCCAAAAACATAAAAATCGATAAAAACGAACACCAAATAAACTTACATGCACGGACTTTTCCTGAGAAAAAATTTCAAGTTTCCATGGCTTCTAAATGCTGTAATTTTCAGCTGAAAGATGAAACAATAGATGGCCACTTTGTTTTATATTATTTAATTTACCTTTAATAGCCTTTTTACCATTTTACTGTTACCTAACTTTAAAAATTACTCAACTACCAAGCCATGCACATCCTCTATCACCTTTAATGGTTTAATTACCATTTAAGGACATCCACTTTAAATTTCTATAGTTAATAGAAAACAAATTTCGCACTTTACGCGATTTAGTCTTTTTCATCGAATTAAACATACAAACGGTAAAATTTCTTAACGAAATTTTTATACCATAATTCTAACATACTTTAGACCTCAAAATAATATTATAATAATTTTTTTAACATCAAATTTGTTGTTCCAAAACCACTATTCTGATTTTTACCGAAAACAGACTGTTACAAATAAATTGAAGTGTTAGGGGTTAAATTGATAGAATTTCAAGTTAGAATAGAAAAAAAGGATTGAATTGTAAAATAAATCATAAGTTTTGACAAATAATGACTAAATTGTAAAATTTTAAAATTAGGGTTTTATGGTGAAATTAGATAGTTGACATTTGTTTAAAGTGGAAATTGAATAAGATATGGAAATAGTTTTGGAAGAAATAGAGTTAGTTTTGATTAGGGACTAAATTAGAATTTATGTAAAAGTTGAATATAAATTGAAATATTCAATATGAAATTGTGTGTATTGATGATTTTAAATTGTTTTAATTTCCGTAGCTAACGTTGTGCCGGAGACCTCGGCTAAGAAAGGAAAAGAGAAAGTCGACGAGGAGTGATTCGAAAATTACGGTTTGTATTTCTATAATTCGAGCTTAATAATTAATTGTTGAATTTATCACTTAATATGTATGGTAAGTAAGTTGAGGTAAGTAATTGATATTTTGATATTGAATTGAATAGAATTGAATTATGAACATATGTGATTATTTGAATTGGAATGAATATTGATTGAAATGGAAAATGTGATTTGAAAACCCTATTAACTGTATCGGGCTGAGTCGGATATAGTTGGCATGCCATAGGATTGGAAGTGTTCAGGGATACTTCGACTTCGAGTCGATGAGACACTGGGTGTCAAACTAATACTTCGGATAAATTTGATGAGGTTCTGGGTACCAACTAACTTTGGCATGGTCGATGAGACACTGGGTGTCAATTTATTACTTCGAATTATCCGATGAGGCACTGGGTGCCATACTGGTGTGTTTTGGTTGGATCTGTGTATCTGTTCTAGTCCGAGTCGCATTAATAGGGTAAATAAATATATTGGCCAATTGATTGATATTGAAAGATATTGAATATGGATTGAAATGATCAATGAAAGAATTATGAAATTAAAATGCATGAAATTGCATGAGCTATGGGTTCATGAAATGAACATGATTATTGTTAAATGATGTGTGAAACAAGTAAGAAAAGCTATTCGAGATAGTTAGAATTGAGAATTGGTAGTTAATGTATAAATTGATTTATTGGTTAACTAATGTTTTGTAAGACTAAATGTATATATTTATTATGTCGTTTACTTTAAAGCATTCGGATTATAGAAATACCACTGAGTTTATACTCAGCGTACAATTTATTTTCGGTGTGCAGGTTAGGTTAAAGTCAAATTGTCGAATCAGCATCCAAAGCCGATCCCGAACTTAAAACGTGGTGATGTATGTTTCTTTTTGTTGATGGCATGTACCTAGTATGTTTTATGTTACTCATTTTGAAAAATGTTTGTAAATGATATTATAAGATGTTATTGGTTGATTATATACGAATATATATGTTATGTTGAGCCAAATATATGGTATGTTTAAGTTGATACTTAAGTGGATATGAAATAGGTAAAAATTAGGGTTGAAATGGCATGAAAATTTGAGTTAGCTTGAATGATGTCTTAATGGTTTGTTTGGACAATATATGTGAAGTACCTATGAAAATACATTGGATAGGTCATTAGGTTGGTGTTTTTGACATGTATTAGAGGTGTTTAATCGTATTTTGAAGTGGTTGAACGATTGGCTTTTGAGTTACTTGTTGTTTAAGTTTGTAGGGTTGGTAAACTTGATGTTTAAGGCTCATTTTGAGTCTACACGACCAGGCACACGGGCGTGTGACTGGACCGTGTGAGACACACGGCTAACACAAGGACGTGTGAATTGGCAGTGTGTCCCCTGCAACTTAAAATTTTCAAAACATAATGCTCAAGTCTTACCACATGGGCAGAGACACGGGCGTGTGTCTCAGCCATGTGAGGAACACGGCCTAACACACGGGCATGTGCCATGGCCGTGTGAAAACTGCATTTAATTTTTAAAAAATAAATTGACTACACGACCTAGCACACGGGCATGTGACATGGTCGTGTGAGGTAAGTCAGAGAGTTACACGGGGTAGGACACAGCCTGAAGCTCGGGTGTAACACCCCTTACCTGTATTCAATGCCGGAATAGGGTACGAGGCATTACCGGACATAAACACAAGCAAACATATAAAACCGAGACATAAATTTCCATCCAAGTTTAAAACATTTCACATACATTCATATCGTCCCTATCACGAGCCTACGAGGCCCAAAACATGCATCGAAAGTGGTTCGGGACTAAACCAAGAACTTTGGAAACTTTTGGGAAACTTAGAAAATTTTCATGTAAAAGGGGTCACACGCTCGTATGGGTTCGGGACACGCCCGTGCTTCAGGCCGTGTTCAAATTAGGGAGCTTTCTTTTTATGACATCATCATCAAATTGAGGTCACACGGCCAAGTCACACGCCCGTGTGCTTAGGCCATGTGATCTATTAAATTTTCATAATTTTTCATAAAATAGGTGCAGACTTGACACGGCCAAGGCACATGCCCATGTTCGAGGTTGTGCCGTCCACACGGCTGAGACACATGCCCGTGTGCTCATTACTGAGCATTCTATTTTGCAATAATTAAGGTGCAGGGGACACACGGCCAGAACACACGCCCATGGGGCAAGCCGTGTGTCACACACGGACTAGACACACGCCCGTGTGTCTACTCATGTGGACAAAAACAAGGTTATTTACCAAGCCATTTTGTCACCCTTCCATGTACATACCTACACAACAAAATATAACACCAATCCAAGCATATACATTCAACCAAATCAGCCACAACCAAGGCAGCAACACTTATTCATATACTACCGTCTATCACATACAACCATCACATACTTATCAACTCAAGCATGCAAATTCCCACATCCATGATAAGCATCATCATATATAAATATATTGAAACAATATTAGCCAATATCAATGGACATTTACAAAATGAATTATCAACCATCATAAGCCAACACATTTGGCCAAATTAATTATGACACATAACAGAATGACCAAGTCCTTATACATGCCATAACTCAAAATGTTAAATTCATCGGTACCCAAGATGATATGTTGATAGTGTGAGTGAATCTCCAAATGATCTCACGATCCCCGAGAGTTAGCTTGGTGACACTATAAGACAAGGGAAAAGAAAGGGGAGTAAGCTTTAAAGCTTAGTAAGTTCCTATTCAAATAATAGGCATTATAACACACATTTAACACATAATTAACATGATGTAAATTAACATAAATGTCATTATAAATCTCATAGTCAAACTTACTCAATCACAAACTTACCGAGGGTTCATCACATGTCGAGCTCATTAAGCATGAGTCTTATGTACATACCTGTACCCAAGTGCAACATACCAAAGTCTTTCACAACTTTAACATTTCTGTCGAACTACCCGTTGAACCACTTGGAATACAAAAGGATACTCGGAACATCTCGCATTCACAGTACCATACCAATGCCATATCCCAGATATGGTCTTACATGGGATCTCATATCGATGCCAATAGCCCAGATATGGTCTTACACGAAGTCTCATATTGATGCCATATCCCAGATATGGTCTTACACGAAATCTCATTAACCCTAATGTCTTGACATTTGTATCTTAACTATTCCTAAGGTTCAACTGGGATTTTCTCGCTTGTCGAACTTTTTCAATTACGTTCAAGGAGCCAATCATAATTCATACAATATTAAAGCATTTAGAACATAAATAAAACAATGCATTATTTACATACAAACTTACCTCGGTACAAAAATAGTAGGAATGGGACCTAATCATCAAATACATTGTTTTTCCCCCAATCTAGGTCCGAACCTCGTTTCTCTTAATCTACAATAGAAAATTTAACTCATTTATTATTCACATTATTCAATTCAGTCCAAAAATCACATTATGGCAAAATTACATTTTTTCCCCTAAACTTTGACATATATACATTTTTTCCCTTAGGCTCGAAAAATGAAATTTATTCAATTTCTTCGATTCTCAAGCCTATCTGATCCTCTTTTATACTTATAGCAGTCCACATTTTTCATTTAATCAGACTTTTACACACATTTGATAATCTTTTTACAAATAGGTCCTCTTGACATTTTCATCAAAAACCACCTAGCAAAAGTTGTTTATCACACATCAAACATGCATAATCCACCCTTAGACATCAAAATACACAAATATAAAACATGGGTCAAACCCTAAACCTTGATTATTCCTTAAATTAATGGTAGAAATAGAGAGATCAAGTTACAAGGATCTCAAAAACATGAAAATCATTAAAAACGGGGCTAGAACGGACTTACAATCGAGCTTGGAAGCTTGACAAACCCTAACTATGTCTCCCACTTGTAAATTTCGGCCAAGGGGTTGAAGATGAGCAAAAATTGGCTTGTAATTTGATTATTAATTCATTCAATTTGCCAAATGACCAAAATGCCCTAACTTAAAACATGAAAATTCTCTTACTCCATGTCCATTTTTGTCCTCTAACTTAACCAATGGTCTAATTACCATGTAAGGACCTTCAATTTAAAATTTCATAGCAATTAGACACCTTTAGCATGTAGAACTCAACTTTTGCACTTTTTACAATTTAGTCCTTTTGACTAAATTGAGTGCCCAAACGTCAAAATTTTTGAACGAAATTTTCACAAAATCATTCTATGAAATTGTAGACCATAAAAATATAATTAAAATGAACTTTTCTGTGTCAAATTTGTGGTCCCAAAACCACTGTTCCGACTAGGCCCAAAATCGGGTTGTTACAACTCTCCCCCCTTAGGGATTTTCGTCCCCGAAAATCTTACCAGAGAATAGGTTTGGGTATTGTTTTCGCATAGCTTCCTCAGGTTCCCACGTAGCCTCTTCGACACCGTGTCTTTGCCACAAAACTTTCACTAGGGCTATACTTTTATTTCTCAACTGTTTAACTTCCCGAGCCAAAATCTTGATCGGTTCTTCACTATAAGTCATATCAGATCGAATCTCAACCTCTGTCTGAGAAATCACATGTGAAGGGTCTGATCGATAACGTCACAGCATAGACACATGAAATACATTATGTATCCTTTCCAACTCTGTCGGTAAAGCTAACCGATATGCAGCTGGCCCTATTCTTTCAATAACTTCATACGGCCAAATGAAACATGGACCCAACTTGCCTTTACGACCAAATCTTAGAATCTTCTTCCACGGAGATACTTTTAGAAAGACTTTGTCACTGACCTGAAATTCAATCTCTTTTCTTTTCAAGTCTGCATACGAGTTTTGTCAATCTGAAGCGGATTTCAAGCAATCTCGAATTACCTTTACTTTTTCTTCAGTTTCCCTAACCAAGTCAACCCCGTGAATCTGTTTCTCATTGAGCTCGGTCCAATACAAAGGTGTTCAGAACTTGCGGTCATACAATGCCTCATAAGGCACCATCTTTATACTCGACTAAATACTGTTGTTATATGAAAATTCGATCAATGGTAGATATTTCTCCCAGCTACCTTCGAATTCTAGAACACAACATCGGAGCATATCTTCGAGAATCTGAATCGTTCTTTCAGACTGACCATCGGTTTGCGGATGAAATGAGGTACTAAAATTTAACTGCATACCCAAATCCTCTTGTAACTTTTTCCAAAATCTCGAAGTAAACCTCGAATCTCTATCCGAAATAATAGAAACAGGCACCCCGTGCAATTTCACAATCTCAAAAATGTACAATTCAACTAACTTATCCAGTGAGTAGTCAGTACGTACCGGTATAAAATGAGTTGATTTCATCAATCTTTCAACAACATCCCATACGACATCTTTCTTTTTCAGAGTCAAAGGCAATCCCGTTAAAAAATCCATCGTAATCCTGTCCCATTTCCATTCGGGTACCATCACTGGTTGAAGTAAACCTGAAGGCACTTGGTGTTCGGCTTTTACTTGTTGACAAATCAAACATCTCGAAACAAACTCTGAAATATCTCGTTTCATACTTGACCACCAGTACAATGTCTTCAAATCGTTATACATTTTCGTACTACCCGGATGCACAGACAAGCAACCATTATGTGCCTCACGGAGAATTTTCAGATTAAGTTCATCATCTTTCGGTACACATATTCTACCTTGAAACATAAAACAACCATCGAATCCGATATGAAAATCTGAATCACTGCCTGATTCACACTGAGCTCTCTTAGCTTGCAAATCACTGTCACATTTTTGAGCTTCACAGATCCATTGAAGGAACAACGGTCTAGCTCTCAATTTGGCTAGAATTGAACCATTACTGGACAAATTCAACCGTGTATTCATCACTCTCAAAGCGAACAAAGATTTCCTACTCAACGCGTTGGCGACCACATTCGCTTTACCCGGGTGATAGTCAATCACCAACTCATAGTCTTTCAGTAACTCAAGCCATCTTCATTACCGTAAGTTCAAATCTTTTTGAGTCATCAAGTACTTCAAGCTCTTATGATCAGTAAAAACATGACATTTCTCACCGTACAGATGATGTCTCCAAATTTTCAAGGCAAACACAATAGCAGCTAGTTCCAAATCATGCATCGGATAATTCTTCTCGTGCGGTTTCAAATGTCTCGAGGCATAAGCTATCACTTTGCCCTCTTGCATCAACACACATCCCAATCCATTCAGTGACGCATCACTATAAGTTACGAATTTTTTTCCCGGTTCTGGTTGTACTAAAACCGGTGCCTCAGTCAATAATGCCTTCAATTTCTCAAAACTTTGTTGACATTTTTTGAACCATTCAAATTTAACATTTTTTTGCAACAACTTGGTCATTGGAGTAGCAATCATTGAAAATCCTTTGACAAAACGTTGGTAATAACCGGCTAAGGCCAAAAAGCTTCTAACTTCAAATACATTCCTTGGCGGTTTCCAATCAACAATTGCTGAAACCTTACTTTGATTAACCCGAACACCATCACCTGAGACAATATGTCCTAAACATCCGACTTCTCGGAGCCAAAACTCAGTTTTATTGAACTTAGCATACAACTTTTTATCTCTCAAAGTCTGCAAAACAGTTCTTAAGTGTTCGGCATGCTTGGACTATCACGAGAATAAATCAAAATATCATCAATAAATACAACTACAAACTTGTCCAAATACGGTCTAAAGATTCGACTCATTAGGTCCATAAAAACTACAGGAGCATTCGTTAACCTAAAAGGCATAACAAGGAATTCATAGTGTCTGTACCTTGTTCTGAAAGCAGTTTTCGGCACATCTGACTCTTTTACTCTCTACTGGTAGTAACCAGATCTCAAATCTATCTTCGAGAACATTGTCGCTCCTTTCAGTTGGTCAAATAAATCATCAATCCTCGGCCAAGGATACTTGTTCTTTATGGTTACCTTATTGAGCTGTCGGTAATCTATACAAAGTCTCATAGACCCGTCTTTCTTCTTTACGAACAATACTAGAGCACCATAGGGAGAATAACTTGGTCTCGCAAAACCCTTATCTATCAACTCTTGCAACTGAGTCTTTAACTCTTTCAATTTGGTCGGAGCCATTCTATACGGAGCAATAGATATCGGCGAGGTCCCTGGTACTAAGTCAATACCAAACTCAACTTCTCTAACTGGTGGTAACCGAGGCAATTCTTCCGGGAATACATCCGGATATTCACAAACTATCGGCACTGATTCAATTTTCAATTCAGACTCTTTTGTATTCAACACATAAGCAAGATAAGCTTCACAGCCTTTCCTTACATATCTTTGGGTAGACATTGAAGAAATTACAATGGGTAACTCACCCAGTTCATCTGAATCAATCTGAAGAATTTCACCATTTTCACATTTCAGTTCAATAATCTTTATTTTACAGTTCACTACGGCATCATGCAATGTCAACCAATCCATGCCCAAAATAACATCAAATTTATCAAATGGAAACAACATTAAATCTGTCGGAAAATAGTGACATCGAATCATTAATGGACAATTCTTGCAAACTTTATCAACTAGTACATGTTTGCCTAAGGGGTTTGACACTCTAATCACAAACTCAGTAAATTCAACAGGCAAGTTCTTACTAGTTACCAATTTCACACAAACATAAGAATGAGTCGATCTAGGATCAATCAATGCAACTACATTAGTATTATAGAGAGAAAAAGCACCAGTGATAACATCGGGAGATGCTGCTTCTTCGCGAGCACGGATGGCATAGGCTCTAGCAGGTGCTCGAGCTTCGGATCTCACGGTTGTATCTTTTATCACACATTTACTACTAGCTCCATTTCCAGTGTTTCTTGGTGGCCTACCCCTATTAGTAGTATTACTCGGCTTTGTACTCTGAAATTTTTCTTTCTCAGCCATTTCAGGGCAATCTCGGATAAAATGCTCGTGAGAAACACACTTGAAACAAGCCCGGTCATTCACCCTACACTCACCGGGATGTCTTCTTCCACAATGTTGACATTCGGGTCTGTTAGACCTCACATTACCCACACTTGCCATTGAAGTAGCCTGAGACTTAAAACTCGAATGTTGCTTCCCACGATCTCGATTTGAATACCCCGCTGAAACATTCGAACGGGAATACATTTCTTTAGATTTCTTTAACTGAGATGGAAATGACTTACTCATAGGTCTTTTCCTTGAATCCCTAGCTTCAAGATCAGCTTTCCTCTTCTCTTTATCCAACTCTTTTACCTTACAAGCCCGTTCAACAAACACAACAAGTTCTTTTAGCTCTAAGATCCCAACTAACACACGAATATCCTCATTCAAACCATCCTCGAATCTTTTGCACCTAATAGCCTCGGTGGAAGCACACTCCCAAGCATATTTACTAAGTCTGACGAATTCTCGTTCATATTCGGTAACTGACATACGGCCTTGCTTCAACTCAAGAAATTCCTTACGTTTCTGATCGATGAACCGTTGACTAATATATTTCTTCTGGAACTCCACTTGAAAGAATTCCCATGTAACCTTCTCTCTTGGTACCACCGATACTAGTGTATTCCACCAGTGATATGCAGAACCTCTCAGAAGTGAGATGGCACTCTTTAAAAACTCATCCGGTGTGCAAGATAGCTCATCAAATACCCTAATGGAGTTTTCGAGCCAAAACTCGATTCTCTCGGGATCATTATCCATATTAGCTCTAAAATCTTCAGCCCTATGCTTTCAGATCTTATCAACCGGAGGCTTATTCATTCTTACAAACTCCATACCTTGTGGAGCTATGGGAATCAGTCGAGGAATAGGTGGGGGTGGAGGAGGTTGGAAATTCAGATTTGTTCAAACAAATTCCGTATACCATTCATTAATCATGTGGAGAAAGGATTCCCTAGCCTCTTCTCCTTGACCAACCGTAGTAGGTCTACTATCAGACGACACTGCTCCTTGAGCGGGAGCCGACGCATTACTTTCAATGTCATCAGCCACAGCTCGGTCGGGATCCATTACTATACAAAACACAATTTAAAATTGTCAAGAGTCATCACACAATCACAGTTCATTTATGGCATGTATAGCTAGACTCTTACACACGCTACATTAGTTTGAGAATCGACTAAACGGTAGCTCTGATACCACTAAATGTAACACCTCTTACCTGTATTCAATGTCGGAACAGGGTACGAGGCATTACCGGACATAAACACAAGCAAACATATAAAATCAAGACATAAATTTCCATCCAGGTTTAAAACCTTTCACATACATTCATATAGTCCCTATCACAAGCCTACGAGGCCCAAAACATACATCGAAAGTGGTTCGGGACTAAATTGAAAACTTTAGAAACTTTTGGGAAACTTAGAATTTTTTTCATGTAAAAGGGGTCACACGCCTGTGTGGGTTCGGGACACGCCCGTGTGACCCTAAGACACACCTGTGCTTCAGGCCGTGTTCAAATTAGGGAGCTTTCTATTTATGACATCATTATCAAATTGAGGTCACACAGCCAAGTCACACGCCCGTGTGCTTAGTCCGTGTGATCGACTAAATTTTCATAATTTTTCATAAAATATGTGCAGACTTCACACGGCCAGGGCATACGCCCGTGTTCGAGGCCGTGCCGTCCACACGGCTGAGACACACACCCGTGTCTCTGCTCGTGTGCTTATTACTGAGCATTCTATTTTACAACAATTAAGGTGCAGGGGACACACGGCCAGAACCCACGCCCATGGGGCAAGCCGTGTGGACAAAACAAGGCTATTTACCAAGCCATTTTGTCACCCTTCCAGGCTCTTACCTACACAAAAAAACATAACACCAATCCAAGCATATACATTCAACCATATTTGCCACAACCAAGGCAGCAACACTCATTCATATACTACCGTCTATCAGATACAACCATCACATACTTATCAACTCAAGCATGCAAATTCCCACATCCATGATAAGCATCATCATATATAAATATATTTAAACAATATTAGCCAATATCAATGGACATTTACAAAATGAATTATCAACCATCATAAGCCAACACATTTGGCCAAATCAATTATGACACATAACAAAATGACCAAGCCCTATACATGCCATAACTCAAAATGTTAAATTCATCGGTACCCAAGATGATATGTTGATGGTGTGAGTGAATCTCCGACAGTCTCCGATCCCCGAGTTAGCTTGGAGACACTATAATACAAGGGAAAAGAAAGGAGAGTAAGCTTTAAAGCTTAGTAAGTTCCTATACAAATAATAGGCATTATAACACACATTTAACACATAATTAACATGATGTAAATTAACATAAATGTCATTATAAATCTCATAGTCAAACTTACTCAATCACAAACTTACCAAGGGTTCATCATATATCGAGCTCATTAAGCATGAGTCTTATGTACATACCTGTACCCAAGTGCAACATACCAAAGCCTTTCGTAAATTTAACATTTCTGTCGAACTACCCGTTGAACCACTTGGAATACTAAAGGATACTCGGGACATCTCGCATTCACAGTACCATACCAATGCCATATCCCAGATATGGTCTTACATGGGATCTCATATCAATGCCAATAGCCCAACTATGGACTTACACGAAGTCTCATATCGATGCCATTTGCCAGTTATGGTCTTACACGAAATCTCAATAACCCTAATGTCATGACATTTGTATCCTAACTATTTTAAGGTTCAATCGGGATTTTCTCGCTTGTCGAACTTTGTCGATTACGTTCAAGGAGTCAATAATCATTCATACAATATTAAAGCATTTAGATCATAAATAAAGCAATACATTATTTACATACGAACTTACCTCGGTAAAAAAATAGTAGGAATGGGACCTAATCGTCAAATACATTATTTTTCCTCCGATCTAGGTCCGAACCTCGTTTCTCTTGATCTATAATAGAAAATTTAACTCATTTATTATTCACATTATTCAATTCAATCCAAAAATCACATTATTACAAAATTACATTTTTACTCCTAAACTTTAACATATTTACATTTTTGCCCCTAGGCTCGAAGAATGAAATCTATTCAATTTCTTCGATTCCCAAGCCTAAACGATCCTCTTTTATACTTATAGCAGTCCATATTTTTCATTTAATCAAACTTTTACACACATTTGATAATCTTTTTACAAATAGGTCCTTTTGACATTTTCATCAAAAACTACTTAGCAAAAGTTGTTTATCACACATCAAACATGCATAATCCACCATTAGACATCAAAATAAACAAATATCCAACATGGTTCAAACCCTAGACCTTGATTATTCCTTAAATTAATGGTAGAAATAGATAGATCACGTTACAAGGATCTCAAAAACATGAAAATCATTAAAAATGGGGCTAGTTAGGACTTACAATCGAGCTTGGAAGCTTGAAAAACCCTAGCCATGTCTCCCACTTGTAAATTTCGGCCAAGGGGTAAAAAGGACTAATTCGTAAAAAATGTAAAACTTCATCGCTATTGATTTATAATGATTAAATGGTTTAATTATCATAGGTGGAAGGATTTAAATGGTAATTATACCATTTTTATATAGTGGGACAGTTAATAAGTGAATTTTTATACATTTTATATGTTAATTTTTAAGATTAAATTAATAATAAAGTATTAAAACATAATAAAAAAATGGTCATCTTCCAAAACACCATCTTCCAGCGATTTTGAACAAGAAAAACCTCCATTGAAGAGTTTGAAGGCTTGGCTATGGTTAACCCTTGCATGTAAGTTCGTTTTGAGTTTATTTCTTAAAATTTTTATGTTTTTGATATTGTTGCAACTAGGCCAAGCAAACCCGTACGTCCGTTTTTTAAAATATTAAATGTTTTAGAATGTGCCATGGATGAGTTTGAGATGTTTGTGAAAATTTGTGATAGATTACTAAACTTGGTTGTTGAATAGGATTATTTTGTAAAGTAATTTTTGTTGATTTTAATGTTAAAGGACTAAATTGTTTAAACGGTAAAAAATTATAGTATTGTTGTGAAATTATGTTAAATAGAGGGCTTTATAGATGTAACACCCCTAACCCGTACCTGTCGCCGGAATAGGGTTACGAAGCATTACCAGAGTTTACATTTCAAAACAAACAAAAATTTTAAACATTTTAATTCATATCATTAATCATAGCAAAACCAAACAATAACATGCATATTGTCCCTTATACGAGCCCTCAAAGCCCTAAAAACACATTGAAAACAAGTAGGGACTAAATAAAAAATATTTAGAACTTTTCAGAAAAAGATGAAAATCTTCAAACTACAGGGGTCTCACGGCCGTGTGACTAGGCCATGTGACTCACACGGCCGAGAGACATGCCCGTGTCTCAGGCCATGTGGACATTCAAAAATAGGGACACACGGTCGTGTCTCAGGCCATGTCCATGCCCGTGTAACTCTCTGACTTAGGTCACACGGCCAAGCCACACGCCCCTGTGCCAGGCCGTGTGACTCTCGAAATGCAACCTGTAAAAACCTACAGGGGACACATGGCCGTGTCGCCTGACCGTGTGTCACACACAGCTGAGACACACGCCCGTGTCTCTGACCTTGTGGACGAAAAATAGGCCATTTTTCTAACAGCCCGATTTTGGGTCTAGTCGAAACAGTGGTTTTGGGAGCACAAATTCGACAAAGAAAAATTCATTTTTATTATATTTTTATGATCTACAATTTTATGGGACGATTTCGTGAAAATTTCGTTTGAAAATTTTGACGTTTGGGCACTCAATTTAGTCAAAAGGACTAAATTGCAAAAAGTGCAAAACTTGAATTCTATATGTTAGAGGTGTCCAATTTCTATGAGATTTTAAATTAAAGGTCCTTAAATGGTAATTAGACCATTGGTTAAGTTGGTGGACAAAAATGGACATGGTTTGGTATGTTTTCAAAGTTTTTCATTAAGGGTATTTTGGTAATTTGGTAATTAAATAAATTAAAAGCCAATTTTTGTCCATCTTCTTCCTCATGGCCGAAATTCACAAGGGGGAAGCCATAGCTAGGGTTTGGCCACTTCCAAGCTTAATTGTAAGTCCGTTTTAGCCTCATTTTTAATGCTCTTTACATTTTTGAAGTCGTTGTAACTCGATCTTTCTATTTCTACCATCAATTTGAAGAGATATCGAGGTCTAAAATTTTACCCATGATGGATATTTGTGTATTTTGATGCCTAATGGTAGAAAATGCATGTTTGGTGTATGATAAACGACTTCTGCTAAGTAATTTTCGATGAAAATGCCTAAAAGGACTTGTTTGTAAAAGTTATAAAATGAGTAACAATGTGAATAAATGAGAAATGTGGGCTGTTATAAGTATGAAAATGGTTTGTCTAGGCTTGGGTATTGAAGAAATTGAATGAAAATCATTTTACGAGCCTAGGGACTAAATTGTAAAAATGTCAAACTTTAGGGGCAAAATGTAATTTTTCCATAATGTGATTTTGGGTTGATTTGGATAGTATAATGATTAAATAAGTTAAATGTGATATTATAGATCAAGAAAAATGAGGTTCAGACCTAGAACGGGAGAAAAAGGAGTATTTGACGATTTAGTCCTTTTTGCCGTTTTTATGCCGAGGTAAGTTCGTATGTAAATAATGCATTGTTATATTTATGTTTTAAATGCTTTAATATTGTATCAATTGTGATTGACTCCTTGGACGTATTCGACAAAGTTTCGTCAAGTGAGAAATCCCGGTTGAACCTTAGCAATAGATAGGATACAAATGTCATGACATTAGGGTTATTGAGATTACGTGTAAGACCATATCTGGGACATGGCATCGACATGAGACTTCGTGTAAGACCATATCTTGGATATGGCACCGATATGAGACTTCGTGTAAGACCATAGCTAGGCTATTGGCATCGATAAGAGATCCCATGTAAGACTATATCTGGGATATGGCATTGGTATAGTATTGTGTGTGCGAGATTCCTGAGTATCATTTAGTATTCCAAGTGGTTCAACGGGAAATTCAACGAGTATGTCAAAGATTAGAAAGTATGTGAATATGTTATGTGATGGTACAAGTATGTACATAAAACTCAAAGAAAATGAGTTCAGTATATGATGAACAAGTGGTAAGATTGTGATTGAGTAAGTTGTGCTTATGAAGCTTAAATGACATTTATGTTGAAACGTGTTATGTAATTTATATGATGAGCTATTAGTATATGACAATTATGTTGATATGTGTTAAGTTGATATTAAATGACATTTATGTTCATATGACATTTATGAAGTTTTAATGACATTCATGTTGATATATGTTATGTTATTCATATGATGAGTTATAGGCAAGAATGTGATTGAATAAATTATACTCATGAAGTTTAATGACATTCATGTTGAAATATGTCATGTTATTTATATGATGAGCTTTTGGTAAGATTGGGATTGAGTAAGTTGTGTTTATAATTTTTTAATGACATTTATGTTAATATTTGTTAAGTTATTTGTATGTCAAGTGTATGAATAATGTTTTGTATTATTTGCATATGAACTTACTAAGCTATATAGCTTACCCCCCTTTCTTTCCCTTATCTTATAGTGTTACCAAGCTAGCTCGGGATCGGAGATCGTTGGAGATTCGCATCACACTATCAAACCCTCTCGTTTCGAGTATTGATGATCTTAGTATTTTTAAAGTATGACATGTATAGGGACTTAGTCATTTTGATAAATTTGTCATTGTGATTGTAGCCAATGTGTTGGCTTATGATTGTTAAAGGCTTGTTTTGATATTTAGCCATGTAGATTGGTTTATTTGGGCTATCATGGTTGTAAGCCTAAGTATATTTCTATATGTGCTAATGTCTTTCGTGATATGGTCATGGTATGCTTGGTAAATGATGGAAATGTGATTTATGACAAGAATGTGAAATGTTTGGCAATGTGGTCTATTGATGAGTATGATAGATGTTGATATTGTATTGGCATGTGTTGGTCATAATTGTGGATGTTTTGATTGCCTAAGTATGGTATGTATGTGCCTTGAATTGGTGTAAGTGTATGTGTGTACAAGGGTGGCAAATGGCTTGGTAAATAGCCTTTAATTTGTCCACACGGGTAGACACACGGGCGTGTGTCTAGGCCGTGTGTGACACACGGTCTGCCTCACGGGCATATGTTCCGGCCGTGTGTCCCCTGCACCTTAATTGCTGCAAAACAGAATGTCCAGAATTGAGCACACGGGCAGAGACACAGGCGTGTGTCTCAGCCGTGTGTGCTTCACGGCCTAGCACACGGGCGTGTGGCACGGCCGTGTGGCACAATTCAGACAGCACCCCTAAATCGAACACGGTCTGAAGCATTGGCGTGTCCCAGGGTCACACGGGCGTGTCCCTTGGACCATACGGGCATGTGAGCCCTGCAGTTAGCAAAAATTTTCTAAATTTTATAAAAATTCCCTGAGTTCTCGGTTTAGTCTCGAACCACTTCTAATACATGTTTTGGGCCTCGTGGGCTCATAATGGGGACTTCATGATCGAATATGAATGGTTTTAATTTGGACAAAAATTTTATGACTCGGAATTGTGTGATTGCTTGTGTTATAAGTCCGGTAATGCCTCGAGCCCTATTTCGGCGTTGAATACGGGTAAGGGGTGTTACAATTTTCAAGCCATTTTTCTCACCCATTCATGCAAACACCTATAACCAATTTACCACAGGTAATCAAGCACTCCAAAGTGCACCAAACCATGCTATAACAAGCTATCCAATTAGGATACATAAGCATACAACCACTGTGTTCAAAAATCACCTCAATCACAATCATTAAACATGTATATCCATATACATAAATTGGCTAAAAGTTCAACTAACTTATAACTAAACTTATGCCATAACTTACCACTTTGTTTACCTATCAAATTTAGTACCAAACATGCCATTTTAGATCCAGCACCAATAGCCATACATTTCATTTATAACAATTATACCAATTCACCACATTCAAACATTTCAAAAGACCATATCAACTCCAACCATCAAAGCCATCTCCTTGTAAAGAGAGGTGAGAGAAAGATAGGAGGAAGAAAAAAAAATGAAAATATACTATATATAAGGAAAATAATTATTAATATTTAAAAATATATAATTTATAGTAAATTTTAATAGTTTTTATGATGTTTTAAAAAAGTATAGTTTTGCACTCTCCTTGAATGAATTTAGACAGATGGTTGTTCAAGTTCATTCTAGATATATATATTTTTATTAATTTTAAAATATATTTTATAATTTTTTATTTTTTTGGTAACGTGGCATGCCACATCAACACACATTTTTTTTTTAAAATTTGTTGATGTGATATGCCACATAGCACTAAATGTCATGTCAAATGTCACATTAACGTCGTTTGACACATCGGCAAAGTTAATGGTCAAACCGATCAACTAACGACTTTCGTTAACAGAATGGCCTAGTTGATTTTTTAGGGAGTCACTAAGAGTTCAATAAGATGAACTTTTTTTCCTAAGGGTTTAATTGCATTTTTAATTTTTTACTAAGGGTTTTTTTACACTTAAGCTAATATTATTTTATAAATAAAATAATTTTAAGAAAACCCATATTCAAACTTTTCTATTTTTTAGTTTTATTTTATAAATAATAATTTATTTAATGTACATATGGTCTTGTTCCTTAGTCCTCGTCAAATTTGTTAAGCATTGGGCATTACATTTGTGCACAACCAATGGCACCAATAACTCTTACTTAGAATTTTTTGATTTCCACATCCTTCATTGTTGTGCCATCCAACTAGAAATAAGTTATAGAGCTATCAGCATGACTTTTCATTGTTGTGCCATCCAACTAGAAATCAGTTATAGAGCTATCAGCATGGCTTTTCACCTACTGGGTCTCCAAGACTTCATCCTCACTTGTATATCTCCAATTGTGTTTTCCTTCAAGCTGTAGTTTTTGACCCAACTTGAACACACTGGTTGTTAATGTTAAAAAAGAGAGAGAAAAACTGAATTTGCTTAAGTCTTCTTCATGATTTTTCTATAGAATTGTTTTATTTATAAGATTGTTAATTTTTATAAATAAATTCAATGTTAGAAAATAGGTATTGATTTATTCAAAAATATTTTTATAATTTTGTATCTATTTTTATTAAATCTTATATATTCTTATAAAAAAAAAACTTATATATATATATATAATATTTTAAAGTTTTTTAATTTCTGAATTTTTAATATTAAAGACTAAATTAACATAATGTGTAAAGTTAAGGGTTAAATTTGTTAAATTTTTAAAATTAAAACTAAATTGATAAAATCTGTAAATGTTAGAGAAATAAATTTATTATTATTCTAATAAAAAAGCTTTGGTTAATGATTTAATAGACGAGGAGTGGCTAAAATATTAAATTTTAATAAAAATTAGTGACTAAAATAGAAAATTTTAAATGCAGTACGTTAAAGGTGATGACCATTTCGTTTACCCTATTTTTTTTATAACATTGTAATAAAAATTCCTGTCGTAATAAAATTAATAGAGAAATTAAAAAAAAAAATGATGATGGTTGATTCCTTCACCAAACTCTTTCTTGTAGCTGTGTGTCTTTCAACCTTTAGCTTCGGCAGTTTAGAGGATCCAACGCGATGGTACTACTTCTGTTCCAACGCAACCACTTTGACCGCAAACATCGTCTATGCGCGAATGTCGATCAGCTCTTCTCTTATCTCTCAACCAACGCGACGGAGCACGACGGATTCTTCAACACCACCGCGGGACAGGTGCCTAACATGGTGTATGGTCTCTTTCTCTGCCGTAGGGATGCCCGTCGTGAAATATGTCGTGACTGCATCAACCTTGCTGCTGCCGATGTAGCTAAACTTTGTCCTAACCAAAGTTGGGCTATTATTTGGTATAACAAGTGCATGCTACGTTACTCGAACCGGTCCATCTTTTCCGCCATGGCTGAAAGACCTAATGTAAGTTTGTCGTACCGGGTAGACGCCATGGTACCATACCGCTTTAACCGGCTGGTTGCAACTGTGATGAAAGATATTGCAAGTCGGGCTCCAAACGCTACATCCAGGACTAAAAAGTTTGCTACGAAAGAGGCGAACTTTTAATGCGTTCCAAACACTTTACAGCCTAGCACAGTGCACACCCGACATTTCCAGTGATGATTGCTACAGATGCCTCCAGGACGCTATTGCAGACTTGCAATTCCATTTCGGTGGAAAACAATCAGGATTTGCTATGTACCCTAGCTGTACTGCATAATATCAGACAAGCCCTTTCTATAGTCTAAACCAAACTGGATTAGCTAAGCCCCCAGTCTCGTCTCAACATCCTCTTCTACTCCCTCCACCTCAACCTCCTCCTCCAGGTCGGTGTAATAGATCAAAGTAGTGTAGTCGATGCATCAGTTACTCAAAATTTGTTTTAAATTCGCTTTACTTAATCTCCTCTGCTTTTGTGGGAACATTGAATAGGTTTTTTTCATGTAGTGAGTGTGAATCAGAGTATCATTGTATCACTATAACGAGTTCTACCAATAATTTTCAAACCATTCTTCTTTATTCAGGTAAAAGGGGGATATCATCACAGACAGTGATCAAAATTGTTGTTTCAACAGTTGGCTTCTTGGTTTTGTCCTGTTTCTTATGTTGTGTTCTTGGTTGGAAAGCAACCAAGAAACTAACTGCGCGAAAAACCAGAATTGGTAAGCCAAAATCTGTAATATGACCATTCAACTCAAAAATCACCATTATATTTGCTTAGAAGCCAATGACTTTCACAATTTATATAATTTGCAGATGGACTCAAAGCCATGGCTTTGCAATCTCTGAGATTTGATTTGAGTATAATTGAAGCTGCCACAAAAAACTTCGTTGAAGTTAACAAGATCGGTGCTGGTGGATTTGGCAGTGTATATAAGGTGAGGAAAATGGTATGATCGTATAAAATTATCTCCACTCTTTTTGGTTAAAGATTTAGAGATAGCCCCAAGGTTGATTGTTTCATAAAGAATTATTGTGCTTGACATGATTAGGGTATACTTACTGATGGACAAGAAATAGCTGTGACTATCAACAAGCTCGGGTCAAGGTGCTGATGAGTTTCAGACTGAAGTTGTAATGGTAGCCAAACTTCAGCATCGGAATCTTGTGAAGCTATGAGGGAATTGCCTAGAAAGAAAAGAGAGGATGCTTATCTATGAATTTGTGCCCAACAAAAGCCTTGATCACTTCATATTTGGTTTGGCCCTTTCACACACAGATATACATGCATGCTTTTATTTTCACCAAAAATAACCTGTTTATGACCTATTGATCATGACAAACAACATTTACTTTTTCTTTTGCTCTTTCATTTCATATCTTGAAAAACAAAGATAGTTAGTTTGGCCCCTACGATACAAAATAATTAAAGGGATTGCTCGAGGGCTTTTATACCTTCACTCAGATTCGCGTCTCAAAATCATACACCGTGATCTAAAAGCTGGTAATATTCTATTAGACGAGGACATGACCCCAAAGATTTCTGATTTTGGTATGGAAAAGATTGTTGGGGAGAATAAAAGCCTACAACATACCAAGAGAATCGCCGGAACATAGTAAGTTAATTTCCATTCAATTGCATTTTACTTTCACTCATGCAAATCTCTGTTTTGATATTGCTGCATTATATTAACAAAAAATCTACTAAGTTCTGGGTTAATTACTGACGCTTTTATGTTGCAGTGGTTACATGTCTCCAGAATATGCTTTTCATGGACGATTCTCTGAAAAGTCTGATATATATAGTTTCGGTATTTTGATGCTGGAAGTTGTATGTGGCAAAAGGAATACAAGTTTCTGTCACTCTGCACATGCCGAAAACCTTCTAACTTACGTAAGTCTAAGAGGATCCAACACTTGCACCCGACTTCAAATAATTGTGTACTGAGAAGTGTTATATGGTGGTTGTTTGCAGGTATGGAGACAATGGAAAAATGGGACACCAATAGAAGTGATGGATTCAGCCTTAGGAGATTCTTATGTAGGCAATGAAGTTGCAAGGTGCATTCACATCGCCTTGTTGTGCGTTCAACAAGATCCAGAAGCAAGGCCACCAATGGCGAAAGTTGTTCTCATGCTCAGCAGTTCCTCGGTTACTTTGCTAGCACCTCAAAGAACAGCATTCTATTTTGGCACCATTACTGAAGGAAAGCCTTCGATTATGAATTATAAATCTGATCAATCAACAAGTAGTGCCTTGGCCACAGTTAACGAGACGTCCCTTACTGAACTATTCCCTCGTTAAATCCGATGAGTGTGTAATGGATGGTCATGATGAAGCTCGACAGCATTATGTATAAATATACATAATCTTTGTTGAGGATGTGTCTTAGACTTGTTTAATAATAGGTCTGTAGACCAAGTCTTTAGGGATTTAAATTTATGTTACATGATTTTAGGCGTAAGTTAAGTATTTGTGGCATTTTTTTTAGTAGTAACTTTTGCAGGTTTTTGTTATTTTTTTTACTATATAATATGAACAATACAACAGGCTTCCAATATATCTTTCACTCATATTTTCTGTTTTTATATTGTTGCTAAAATACCAACAATCTTCCACTTTGATATTTAAAGGTGTTATTTAATTAGTAAAAGTAATTCAACTCAATTAACTCACTCATTCATACGTAATATTTTTCATTAACATCTGAAAAATCAGAGGAAGATATGGTAGAAATAACCTTGGATGGTATGTCTTAGCATCCTTCAAAAACTTCCTAAGTTGCCCTAAATCAAACTTTTCCATTGACAATATCTTACCCAAAAAGATGGTCCTTTTCTTTCTCACAACATAACAATCGAAAAATAAATTAAATAACAATAACTATTTTCCTCAATTCAAAAAAGTTTTAATTTTTTTGGTTTTATATATATTATAATTTAATTTGATGTATATGAGGAATTGGTGACTAACATGTTTGATTGAATGTTTGTATTTAGGCAATTTTGCCAAGTTGATGGAAAACATGTTATTGTTTGCTTACATTTAATAAACAGGATCAGTAAGTTTAGTTTTCCATTATACGAACTTACTAAGCATGTAATGCTTACTCTGTTTTATTTTCCCCTGTCTTATAGTGCTCGGAAGCTCGCGAAGGTTAGAGATCATTGGAGCATCGTCACACTATCTACTAGTTTATTTTGGGTATCCATAGTAAAATCATTTTGGTATAATGGCATGTATAGGACAACTTGGCCAACTGTGGCTTGGTAACGATGTTTGTAATCTAGCCATTGGAATGGCTAGTGATGGTTGTTTTGATATATTTATAATGTTATATTATGGTAGCTACATATATATTAAGTAGTTGATCAAATTATGCTTAACATATGGGTTGAACCAAGGTAAGGTGGCAAACATGTATTCATGTAATGGTATGCCATATTGAATGATGGAATTCGCTTAATTTGAATGCTTGAAATGATTGGTATTTGGATGTAAGTTTTAAGTGCAGTTCAATGGTGTGATTTTGGGTGAGAAATGAAGCCAGAAGTGGCTTTATTTTGTCCACACGGGCAGACACTGTAACAGCCCGACTTAGGGCCTAGTCGGAATAGTGGTGCGAGACCACAAATCTGAAGTAGAAATATGTGTTTTAATGATTTTTATGAGGCTTATGAGGTGTTTGCATGATTGTGTGAAAATTTCATGAAGAAATTTTATTGATTAGTGATTAAATTGTCCATTAGGACTAAATTGCAAAGAATAGAAAATATGAGATTCTAGAAGATTTAAGTATGAAATAGAATTATAAAAATTTTTAGAGGTCCTTATTTAGCAATTAGACCATTATATTTGATGATGGACAAAAATGGACATGGGAAGGAAAAATCTCAAGAAAGGATCATTAAGGGCATTTTAGTCATTTGGTTAATAAAAGAATTAAAAGGGAAAAAGAAGCAAAAATGATGTCCATCTTCTTCCTCTAGTGCCAAAAATTTCAAGGAGCCGTAGCTAGGGTTTCTTCAACTTTCAAGCTTGATAGTAAGTACATCCTAGCCCCGTTTTTAATGTTCTTCGTATTTTTGAGACCCTCGTAGCTCGGTTTAGCTATTTCTAGCTATATTTTGAGCTAGGGTTTATGTTAAAAAATTTACCCATGTGTGACATGCATGTATTTTGATGTTTTATGGAAGAATATGAAAGTTTGATGTATGATAAACATCTTTTTCTAAGTGATTTTCATGAAAAATGCATAAAAGGACCAAATTGTAAAAGTTATAAAAATGGTCATACATGAGTGAAATAGTGGAAATTGAAGGTTGCTATAGTTGAGAATATGATTCGGTTAGGCTTGAAATATAAGAAAGTTAAATGAAAATCGTTTTACGAGCCTAGGGGCAAAAATGTAATTATGTAAAAGTTTGGGGCAAAATCGTAATTTTGCCAAAATATGAATTATGAGTCGATTTAGCCAATGTGTATATTTAACAAGTGAAATTGTTATTATAGATCAAGAAACACGAAGCCCGGATCGAAACCGAGGCAAGAACAAAATCGAGGACTAAATCGAGCATCGATACACATTTTGAGAATCGAGGTAAGTTTGTATGAAGTTAGAGTTTCATAATGTTTCGATATTTGAAACTACTTAATATTATGACAATGTACGTTATTGCTATGAAAATCGAGTGATGAAGCCTCGATGAAAAAATGGTGAAATATAAGTTATGAGAATTCCTGAATAAAGATTCGGAATAATGAGGTTACCCATGTATTAGCATTGAATAAAGAAGGTCATGTGTAAGACCATGTCTGGGATATGGCCTCGGCACCAAAGGAATATCTCGTATAAGACCATGTATGGGACATGGCATCGACATTCATGTACGATCTCGTATAAGACCATGTTTGGGACATGGCATCGACATCGAGTTATAAGATCCCGTGTAAGACCATATCTGAGATATGGCATCGGCATCAAGGGGTGATCCCAGGTAAGACCATATCTGGGATATGGCGTTGGCATCAAATTTTATGAACGATGAGTTCGAGTATCCTAAGATAATTTGATTAATTCGTGGGCAAAAGAGCTAAGTATGTAAAATGGTATAGAGTCAAATTCGTTATGGATGACCTTGAGTTTCACCTATGATAGGAATGATGAAGATTTGAGTTTATGTTCATGATAGCATATGTGCTAAGTCATGTGATTAAGTGATACAGGTACCATGAATAAGTACAAGTTACAAAATCATAATGTGGCATGAGATGGGTAAGAATAAGTGTGAGTAAGTACGAATAAGATGCCTAAGCAACTGAGACTTATGTTTCTATTGTTTCATGAGATGGTTAAATTTAATTTGAGTAATTATTTTGCTTTAAAATTTCATGCAAACTTACTAAGCTATATGCTTACCCCTCTCTTTTCCCTTTCTCTTGTAGTTTTGCCAAGTTAGCTCGGGGATCATAGAACGTCGGAGCTCGGGTCACACTATCAACCGTTCTTTTGGTATAGTAAAGTCAATTCATTTTGAGTATGGCATGTATAGGGATTTGATCGTTTGTGTCATGTCATGTTTGAAGGCCAAAGGGTTGGCTATTAATGTTTCACACTCATTTTGTAAATAGCCATGATGAATTGGCCAATATTGTCAAGTTCATGTTTTAAGGTTGATGGTTATAATGAAATGAATGTTCATGCAAGGTAATGAGTAAGATGTGGATGGAATGAATGATAATTTAAGGATTCTTAATAGTTTATTATTGCTATGTTATGTGCTTCTTGTGATGAAATGAATGAGTTTATGTTTCAGGGTGGCAAGAAGGCTTGGAAAATAGCCTTAAACTGTCCACACGGGTAGACACACGGGCGTGTGTGGCACACGGTCAACCCATATGGGTGTGTTGATAGGCCGTGTGTCCCCTGTATTTTAATTGCGAGAATTCGATTCGTTACACGGGCCAGCACACAGGCGTGTGCCTTGGCCGTGTGCCATTATGGGTGTGATGACATCATAAACAGAGAGCTCCACGGGTGAAGGACACGGGCGTGTCTAAGCCGTGTGAGTGACACGGGCTAATGACACGGGCGTGTGTCCGGCCATGTGAAAACTCCTATAGGTTCAAAATGAAAAATAAATTCTACACGGGCTAGGGACATGGGCGTGTGAGACCACACGGCCTGGCCACATGGGCATGTCCCATGTCACACGGGCGTGTGACCCTTGTCTAGGCATAAATTTTCAAAGAGCGCAAAAGTTTCCAGTTGAACTCTGAAATCTTTCGGATGTGTGTTTAAGGCCTCGTAGGCCCATATTATGCACGATGAGAAGAAGAAGGAAAAGTTTTAAATCAGAGCGACATTTTATAGCCCGATAATGCATGTTCAAGTAAGGTTAAGTACGGTAATGCCTCATATCCTGTCCCGGCGTTGGACATGGGTAAGGGGTGTTACATTTAGTGGTATCAGAGCTACGGTTTAGTTGATTCTCAGACTAACGTAGCGTGAGTATGAGTCTAGCTATACATGCCATACGTAAGAGTACTTGTGTAATGATAGTGTGACGACTCTTGACGATTTGAATTGTATTTTTATATAGTTAATGAATCCTGATCCTGACCGAGCTGCAGCCGATGATGCTGTAAGTAATGCGCCAGCTCCCGCGCAAGGGATCGCGCCAATAGAGAGTAGACCCGAGACCGTGGGTCAGGGAGAAGAGGCCCAAGAATCCTTTCTCCGTATGATGAGCGATTGGTAAACAAAGTACATTCGAGCAAATCCTAATGCTCCACCTCCTCCACCCTCGCCTATCCCTCAACCTACCCCTGTAGCTCCCCAAGTGGTAGAAGTGGTAAGAAGAGAAAAGCCTCCGATTGATCGAATCCGAAAACAAGGAGCCGAGGCATTCCGGGCTAGTAAAGATGATGATCCAGAAAGAGCCAAGTTCTGGCTTGAAAATACCATCAGAGTATTTGATGAATTATCGTGCACACCTGAAGAGTGCATGAAGTGTGTGGTTTCTCTTCTGAGAGATTCCGCTTATCAGTGGTGGAATACCCTTGTGTCGGTTGTACCAAGGGAAAGAATTACATGGGAGTTTTTCCAAGAAGAATTCCAGAAGAAATACATAAGCCAAAGATTCATTGATCAGAAGAGAAGGGAATTCCTTGAACTGAAACAAGGTAAGATGACGGTGACTGAGTACGAGCGTGAGTTTGTGAGGCTCAGCAAGTACGCTTGGGAATGTGCGTCCTCCGAATCCATCATGTGTAAGAGGTTTGAGGACGGACTAAATGAAGATATCAAATTGTTTGTTGGTGTCCTCGAGTTGAAGAAATTTGTTGTGTTAGTGGATCGGGCTTGTAAGGCCGAGGAATTAGTGAAAGAGAAAAGAAAAGCTGAAATGGAGTCTCGTGACTCAAGAAAGAGACAATGGAGTAAGTCATTCCATTCCTCGTCCAAGAAGTCGAGAGATTTTCCTACCCGACCAGCTACTTCAGCCGGGTTTTCAAACAAAAGTAAGAGCAAACAGTACTCAGGGTCTAAAGCCCAGACCACATCAGTAGCTAGTGTTGGCAACGCTCGACTGAGTAGATCGGAGTGCCCACAGTGTGGCAAACATCATTCAGGCTAATGTCGAGCAAATGAGAAGGCTTGTTTCAGGTGTGGGTCTCTAGATCATTTTATTAGGAATTGTCTCGAGGTGGATGAAAAAGAGAAGCCTCAAGATGCAAGACCTGGAGGCACTGCTAAAGGAAGACCACAGAGAAACCCAGGAAGTGGAACAAGTAGTAAGAATACGCACAGGGAGCAGGCTGCGAGATATGAGGGTAGAGCGCCTGTGAAGACCTATGCCATTCGTGCCCGTGAAGAGGCATCATCTCCTGATGTAATTACGGGTACATTTTCTCTTCATGATACTAAAGTTATTGCTTTAATAGATTTGGGATCTACCCACTCATACATTTGCATGAAATTAGTATCTAGAATGAGTATGCCCGTAGAGTCTACAGAATTTGTGATAAAGGTGTCTAATCCTTTAGGCAAAAGTGTGCTAGTTGATAAGGTATGTAAAGATTGTCCATTGATGATTAGAGGTCATTGTTTTAAGGCAAATCTCATGCTATTGCCATTTGTTGAATTTGATATAATTCTCGGTATGGACTGGTTAACCACTCATGATGTGACAGTAAATTGTGGAAAGAAATATGTTGAATTGAGCGGTGACAATGGGAACACTCTACGTGTTGAATCAGATGAACAAGACAGATCGCCGGTAGTGATATCTCATATGTTGGCCCAGAGGTATATAAGAAAGGGGTATGAAGCCTATCTTGCCTTTGTTATGAATGCTAAAGAAACCGAGCTAAAGATTGAATCCGTATCGATAGTATGTGAGTACCTAGATGTTTTTCCCGAGGAATTGCCAGGATTGCCTCCGGTTAGAGAGATTTAATTTGGTATTGAGTTATCTCCCGGAACTGTGTCGATATCGATTGCTCCTTACAGGATAGCCCCAACCGAATTGAAAGAATTGAAGGCACAGTTGCAAGAGCTGACGGACAAAGGTTTTGCAAGACCGAGTTGCTCTCCATGGGGTGCCCCAATGCTATTTGTGAAAAAGAAAGATGGCTCTATGAGATTGTGCATAGATTACCGACAGCTTAATAAAGTAACAGTGAAGAACAAGTACCCATTGCAAAGGATCGACGATTTGTTTGATCAATTGAAGGGAGCCACTGTGTTCTCTAAGATAGGTTTGAGGTCAGGATATTACCAGTTAAGAGTAAAAGACTCAGATGTGCCAAAGACTACTTTTCGGACGAGGTATGGGCATTACGAATTTTTAGTCATGGCTTTTGGTTTAACTAATGCCCCTGCGGTGTTTATGGATTTGATGAACCGCATCTTTCGACCATTTTTGGATAAGTTTGTTGTGGTTTTTATTGATGATATACTAATATATTCCCGAGATGAGAGTGAGCATGCTGAGCACTTAAGGACAATTATACAGATTTTACGAGATAACTAGTTGTATGCCAAGTTCAACAAAAGTGAATTTTGGCTCAAGGAAGTTGGATTTCTAGGACATATTATCTCGGGAGATGGAGTCCGAGTTGACCCAAGTAAGATTTCAGCTATTGTTGATTGGAAACTGCCGAAAAATGTATCTGAGGTTAGAAGTTTTCTAGGCTTAGCCAGCTATTATAGGCGATTCGTTAAGGGGTTTTCTATGATAGTGACTCCAATGAAGAAACTATTACAGAAAAATGTAAAGTTTTAATGGACAGAGAAGTGTCAATAGAGTTTCGAGAAACTAAAGGCAATGTTGACAGAGGCTCCAGTTCTAGTACAACCAAAATCGGGAAAAGAATTTGTGGTCTACAGCGATGCATCCTTGAATGGATTAGGCTGTGTACTTATGCAAGAAGGTAAAGTGATAGCATATGCCTCCAGACAATTAAAGCCACATGAGAAGAACTATTCGACGCATGATTTAGAGTTGGCTGTCATTGTTTTTGCACTGAAGATTTGGAGACACCATTTGTATGGTGAAAGATGTTAGATTTTCACCGATCACAAAAGTTTAAAGTATTTGATGACTCAAAAAGAATTGAACCTAAGGCAGCGAAGATGGCTAGAGTTGATAAATGATTATGAGTTGGTTATTGATTACCACCCAGGAAAGGCGAATGTAGTCGCTGATGCTTTGAGTAGAAAATCTCTATTTGCATTGAGGGCTATAATACACAGGTGACACTGTCAGAGGATGATTCTATTCTAGCTAAGTTGAGAGCTAGACCGATATTCCTTCAAGAGATTCATGAGGCTCAGAAGGATGACAGTGACTTACAAGCCAAAAGAGTTCAATGTGAGTCGGGTGTTGACTCTAACTTTTGGATTAGTTCAGACGGATGTCTGATGTTTAGAGACCGGGTATGTGTACCAAGAAATGATGAGCTCATTCGTAAAGTTTTGCATGAGGCACATAATGGATGCCTATCTGTACATCCGGGTAGTACCAAAATGTATAATGATTTGAAGAAATGGTATTGGTGGCCGAGTATGAAGAAAGATATTTATGAGTTTGATTCAACATGTTTGATTTGTCAGCAAGTAATGCAACACCCCTATCTCGTATCCGTCGCCGGATTAGGGTTAAAGGTATTACATAACAGATCGGAAACTTATTCAGACAATTCGTAATATAAATCATCATTCACCACCATCATGTCCCATCTATAGGTCAACGAGACCTTAAACATGCTTTAGAGTAGGGCCGGGACTACGCCAAACTCTTATGGAAATTTAAAACTTTTCTAAGTTATGCAGTACACACGTTCGTGTGGGCTGGCCGTGTGCCTCCCACGGACACCAGACACCCCCATGGGTCTTGGCCGTGCCAAAACAGGGTAGGTATACTGACTTTTCCACATGGCCACTAGGCACGCCCGTGTACCATGGCCGTGTGCTCCTAGGCCATATACTGACTAAACCACACGGCTACTAGGCACACCCGTGTGCCATGGCCGTGTGCCCTTAGCTCGCTACTGACTTACTCCCACGGTCATCAGGCACGCCCGTGTGCCACAACTGTGTGGCAAAATAGGCCATTTGCAAGGCCAATATGCCACCCACATTAGGGTAAAACCTACAAGAATATTACCAAAGCAACTCATGCACATTTGGACATCAAAAACATATCAAAACAACCATCCAATCACTACATTCAAATCCATTTTCAATCATACCAATTTACAAAACTAAAACTCATGTATACACAAGCATAATTCATCCATATTTACCTTTCATGAACTCTTTATTTTGTTCAAACATATATGCCTATATTACATCCATAAACTTACCATCAACTTAACCATTTCATATGCTATCAAACCATACTAAAACATTCATCATGTAACATATTCATTAATGCATATTATCAACAAATAACTAGCCAGATCACATGGCTAAGTTCATCTCTCAAATTATACAAATTAGCTAGCCTATACATGCCATACTTAGTATATACATTTTCAAAAGATACCAAAATGAGTTTGAGTAGTGTGATGACGATCCTCGACGGTCCCGAGCCTTCAGTAGCTTTGACGATCTATAAAACAGGGCAGTCACACACACACAGTAAGCTTTCAAAAGCTTAGTAAGCCATATACAAATAAACTTATCATAAAATGTATATAACTAAATTGATACAATAACATTAATGGTTCTCATAGGAAATTGATCTCATATATTCCTTGGCTCAATTGTTAAGCCATTCCTTACCATATTCTTCAATTCAAATACCACATATACACAAAGCTTATTCAAGCATATCTTCATATGAAATCTCATTATTTCTTTAGATATACTCATCATAGTAAGTTCATATAGATACTTACCTTTCATACACACATAGTGTACTTTTCAAACGTACCTAAAACAGATCTACAAATTACAGAGTTGTTCATTTCTCAAACTTGCCCGTTGAACCGTTCAGAACTAAATAGGATATTCAGAAAGCTCGGAATAGTCATACAATGCCAACGTCCCAGACGAGGTCTTACATGTACTCAGATATAGATGCCTCTGTCCCAGACAGGGTCTTACACGAATCAATATGATGCCAATGTCCCAGACATGGTCTTACACGTAAATCTCATATCGATGCCAACGTCAAGGACGTGGTCTTACACGTAAATCTCATATCGATGCCAACATCCCAGACATGGTCTTACACGAAATCACCAATCAATGCCAACGTCCCAGACGTGGTCTTAAATGATATCACAGAACCGACACCTACGTCATGACATAGCTAATCCTATCTATTCCTAGGTTCACACGGGACTTCTTAGACTTTATCAGTTTATCGACTTATTAACCAACTTAAATTTCACATACATCCCATCTTAATGGATGATAATAATATTTCACATATCATATGCATTCAAATAATTCAATGCAAATACATTTATTTGTATATCTACTTACCTTGGATTCCATTAACGGAAACGGATACGGCTACTCGATTACTTTCAATTTCCCGCGATCTAAGCCCATTTTCTTCAGTTCTTGATCTATACATATTCAGATTTAGCCCATTCATTCATCAATTCATTCAATTCAATCCAAGAACACACATTTAGGGCAATTTGTAATCCAACCCTCACATTTGTACAATTTATCAATTTAGTCCATTTTTCTCAAAACATCAAATACAAAAAATTATCACATACTCATGCTTAGCTGAATGCTTATGAATATCATACAAGGCCATATTTTCCATCAAATTTGCAATTTAGTCCTTCAAATTGCTATTTTCTCTATTTAGCCCTAATTAGCTAAATTCATCAAAATTTCAAGAACAAAATATGTTCATCTAATACATATCTTTCATTTAACAACTAAAGTGATCATAAATCTTATCAATTCATCTATGGCAAAATTCACAAATATCATCAATTCTTCAAATTACAACATGGGCTTGATAGTAGACTAAGCAACAATCTCAAAAACATAAAAATCATCAAAATCTAAAGCCAAAACATACCTAAATTTGAGCTTGAAAGGGCCAAAACCCTTGAAACTTTTGTTCTTTCCTTTTTCTTTCAATATATTCGGTGGAAGAATGGATGAATAAATGTCCATTTTCATGCTTTATTTTATTATAACATAATTTAATACATAAATGACATACTTAACCTTTAATCAAACATATAAAACATATTGATACAAGGTCATTTATGACCTTTGCCGTCCACTTACCAAAATAATGGCTAAATTGCCACATAAATCCTTCACACTTATAAAAACATGACAAGTAGGCGTCCTTTCATAAAACATGCAAATTTGCATTTCAGTGCAATTCAATCCTTTTATCAAATTAAGCACATAAACGGACAAATTAGCTTACGAAATTTTAGCACATGCTTAATCATATATCATAGGCACAGAAAATAATATTAAAATATTATACAGACTCAGATTTGTGGTCCCGAAACCACTGTTCCGACTAGGGTATAAACCAGACTGTTACAATTCTCCCCCCTTAGGGATTTTCGTCCTCAAAAATCTTACCGTTAAACATATTAGAATATTGCTGTCTCATTGTATCTTCAGGTTCCCACGTAGCCTCATCTATTCGGTGTCGATTCCGTAATACTTTCAATAACGAAATTTTCTTGTTTCTTAGTTCTTTCACTTCACGAGCTATGATACGGATCGGTTCTTCCTCATATGTCATATCAGATCGAATTTCAATCTCAGAAGGAGTAATCAGATGTGACGGATCAGAACGATATCTACGGAGCATCGAAATATGAAATACATTATGTATCTTTTCTAGCTCGGATGGTAACAACAATCGGTACGCAACTGGTCCAACTCGTTCAATAATTTCATATGGCCCGATGAATCTCGGACTTAACTTGCCTTTACGTCCAAATCGGAGTACTTTCTTCCACGGAGACACTTTCAAAAACACTTTGTCACCAATTTCAAATTCAACCTCTTTTCGTTTCAAATCCGCATAAGACTTCTGATGATCAGATGTCGATTTCAGATTGTCTCGGATTACTTTTACTTTTTGTTCTGCATCTTTTATTAAGTCAACCCCGTGTATCTTATTTTCACTGAGCTCGGTCCAATATAGAGGTGTGCGACATTTATTGCCGTACAAAGCTTCATAAGGTGCCATTTTGATACTCGATTGGAAACTGTTGTTATAAGCAAATTCAATTAATGGCAGATACTGTTCCCACGTATCATTAAACTCAAGAATGCAACATCTTAACATATCCTCAAGAATTTGAATGATCTGCTCGGATTGACCATCCGTTTGCGAATGAAAAGCTGTACTGAAATGCAATTTCGTGCCTAAAGCTTCTTGCAATTTCTTCTAGAATCACGATGAAAACCTCGGATCTCTATCTGATACAATGGATAGTGGTACCCCATGCAATCTCACAATATCAGAAATGTAAAGCTCGGCTAATCTATCAAGTGAATAATCAGATCTCACAGAATGAAATGGGCAGATTTCGTCAATCTATCAACTACGACCCAAATCGCATCTTTCTTTCTCGGAGTCAGAGGCAGTCCAGAAATAAAATGCATTGTCACTCTATCCCATTTCCACTCAGGAATCAGAACCAGTTGTAACAACCCAGACTGAACCTGATGTTCAGCTTTTACTTGCTGACAAATTAAAAATTTCGACACATAGTCAGAAATATCTCGTTTCATACCTGACCACAAGTAGTGTTGCTTCAAATCGTGATACATTTTAATACTTCCCGGATGAACAGATAAGCGACTACTATGAGCTTCACTCAGAATTATCTGTAACAACTAAGAGTTCCTCGGAACAAAGATACGGTCTCGAAATCTCAAGCAATCATCAAGAACTCTAAATTCAAAATCAGAATTCGAATAACACTGAGCTCGTTTCGCTAACATTTCGTTGTCAACTTTTTGAGCATCACATATCTGTTGTAAAAACAACGGTTTAGCTTTCAATTCAGCCATTACGGAATTTAATTCAGCCATTACGGAATTCAATTCAGCCATTACGGAACTATCATCAGACAAGTCTAACTGAGCATTCAAAGAATGCAATGCAGACAACGATTTCTGACTCAGTGCATCGGCTACAACATTAGCTTTACCCGGATGATAATCTAGCACAAGTCCGTAGTCTTTCAACAACTCTAGCCATCTTCTCTGTCGCAGATTCAAATCTTTTTGAGTCATCAGATACTTTAAACTTTTATGATCCAAAAATATGTGACATTTCTCACCAAATAGATAATGTCGCCAAATCTTTAATGCGAACACAATCGAAGCTAGCTTAAGGTCATGCGTCGGATAATTCTTTTCATGAGGCTTCAGTTGTCTCGAGGCATAAGCTATTACTTTGCCTTCTTGAATCAATACACATCCCAGACCGTTTAACAAAGCATCACTGTATATTACAAATTCTTTGCCTGATTCTGGCTGTACTAACACTGGAGCTTTCGTTAACAGAGTTTTCAATTGATCAAAGCTTTTCTGACATTTATCAGACCATTCAAATCTCACATCTTTTTGAAGCAATCTGGTCAACGGAGTAGCTATCACTGAAAATCCTTTTACAAACCGACGATAATAACTAGCTAGTCCTAGAAAACTTCGAACTTTAGACACATTCTTCGGAGGTTTTCAATCCAGTATAGCAGAGATCTTGCTCGGGTCGACTCTTATTCCAGAGGTCGATACAATGTGTCCCAGAAAACTAACCTCGTGCAACCAGAATTCACATTTGCTGAATTTCGCATACAATTGCTTTTCTCTCAGAGTTTGCTACACAATTCTCAAATGTTCGGTATGTTCAGTCTCATCCCGTGAATAAATTAGAATGTTGTCTATGAATACAACAACAAATCGATCTAGGTACGGTCTGAAAATTCTGTTCATCAGATCCATAAAAATAGCAGGAGCATTTGTTAGTCCAAATGGCATAACTAAAAATTCATAATGCCCGTACCTCGTTCTGAAGGTAGTTTTCAGAATATCTGAATCTTTTACTCGCAACTGGTAGTAACCCGATCTCAGATCTATCTTCGAAAACACAGTAGCTCATTTTAACTGATCAAACAAATCATCAATCCTGGGATACGGATATTTGTTCTTTATGGTCACTTTGTTCAACTAACGGTAGTCAATACACATTCTCATCGTGCCATCTTTCTTTTTCAAAAATCGAACGGGAGCACCCCATGGTGAGAAACTCGGTCTAGCAAACCCTCTGTCAGTTAACTCCTGCAACTGTGACTTTAACTCTTTCAACTCCATTGGCGCCATTCTATACGGAGCTATGGAAATAGGTGTGGTACCAGACAACAATTCTATACCAAATTCAACTTCACGAATCGGAGGCAATCCCAGCATTTCTTCAGGGAAAACATCAGAGAACTCACAGACTACTGGCACCGAATCAACTTTCTTTTCAGACACATTCGAATCGATCACATAAGCAAAATATAACTCGTATCCCTTTTTCATACAGCTCTGAGCTTCAAATATAGATATCACAGCAGGTAATCCGTTCAAATCATTAGACTCAACTCTGACTATTTCATCATTCAGACATCTCAAATCAATAGTTTTTCTCTTATAGTTTACAACAGCATCATGCAATGTCAACCAGTCCATACCCAGAATGATATCAAACACATCAAATGGCAAGAGAATCAGATCAGCAGGGAAACAGATATCTCGAAACATTAACGGATAGTTCTTTCATATCTTATTAACCAAGACACTTTTACCTAAGGGGTTCGATACTTGTATAACAAACTCAGTAGACTCTACAGGAAAAGTCTTACTAATTACCAAATTCATGCATATATACGAATGAGTAGAACCAGGGTCTATCAATGCAATCACAAAAGTATCATAAAGTGTAAAAGTACCAGTTATAACATCAGGAGATGAAGCTTCCTCACTAGCTCGGATAGCATAAGCTCTAGCAGGCGCTCTAGCTTCAGATCTCACAGCAGTGTCTCTTGTAGTTCTCTGACCACCACTGCCATTTCTGACATTACGCAAAGGTCTACCTCTCACTGAAGCATTATCAGATCTCGGATTCTGAATAGTCTCTGGCTCAACAGACTCTGGGCAATCTCGAACAAAATGATCTAATGATCCACATCTGAAGCAAGCCCGATCATTCAATCTACAACTTTCCGGATGTCTTTTTCCATAATGCTTACACTCGGGTCTCTCAGAACAGACATTTCTAACACTTGCTACTAAAGTTGCCGGAGTTTTGAAGCTCATTTGTGATCTAGCTCGATATCTGATCTAATGTCCCACATTATCTCTTGAACGGCTTTGATCATCTCTAAATTTCTTTGCAGCAGGTTGAAATGATCTACTCTAAAATCTTTTTCTTGTATCTCTGGCTTCAGACTCAGCTTTTCTTTTATCATTCCCGAATGCCTCTGCTTTACATGCTCGATCAATAAGTACCACAAATTCTTTTATCTCTAAGTTCCCGACTAGCAAATGTATATCTTCATTAAGGCCATCTTCGAATCTTTTGCACATTATAGCTTCATATGATACACATTCACGAGCATATTGACTCAGTCTCACGAACTCTTGTTCATATTCCGTAACAGACATTCGGCCCTGTTTCAGTTCCAGAAATTCCTTTCGTTTCTGATCGATGAATCTCTCACTGATATATTTCTTCCGAAACTCAATCTCAAAGAAGTCCCACGTGACTCGTTCTTTCGGAACAACAGAAGTTAGGGTTTTCCACCATTGATAGGCTGCATCCCGTAATAACGAAACAACACATTTAATACTTTCATCTGGAGTTAAATACATTTCATCGAATACTCGGATTGTGTTTTCTAACCAGAACTCGGCCTTTTCAGCATTATCATCATTAGTAGCCCTGAACTCTTCAGCCCCATATTTGCGGATCTTGTCAACTGGAGGCTTATTCAATAGACTCGGATACACAACCGGTGGCACAACTGTAGTCTGAGGGGGATTAACCGAGGGCGGAGGTTGCAAAACAGTCGGGTTATTTCTCACAAACTGAGTGAACCACTCACTCATCATCTGGAAGAAAGCTTGTTTAGCTTCTCCCTCTTGACCACTCGTAGCTGGTCTCGGATCAGAGGGCGCTGTCCCTTCAGCGGAAGCAGGCGCATTACATTCTACGTCGTCAGCTACGGCTCTTTCGGGATCCATTACTATATGAAAATCACATTTTATACGTCAGGATTCATCACACTAGCACAGTTCAGAAATATGGCATGTATAGCTAGACTCAAACACGCTACGTTAGTCCAAGAATCGACTAAACGGTAGCTCTGATACCAACCAAATGTAACACCCCTATCCCATATCCGTCGCCGGATTAGGGTTAAAGGTATTACCTAATAGATCAGAAACTTATTCAGATGATTCGTAATATAAACCATCAATCACCATCATCATGTCCCATCTATAGGTCAACGAGACCTTAAACATGCTTTAGAATAGGGCCGAGACTACGCCAAGCTCTTACAGAATTTCTCGAAAATTTAAAACTTTTCTAAGTTATGCAGGACACACGCCCATGTGGGCTGGCCGTGTGCCTCCCACGGACACCAGACACCCCCATGGGTCTTGGCCATGCCAAAACAGAGTAGGTATACTGACTTTTCCACAAGGCCACTAGGCACGCCCGTGTACCATGGCCGTGTGCTCCTAGGCCATATACTGACTAAACCACACGGCTACTAGGCACACCCGTGTGCCATGGCCATGTGCCCTTAGCTCGCTACTGACTTACTCCCACGGTCATCACGCACGCCTGTGTGCCACAACCGTGAGGCAAAATAGGCCATTTGCAAGGCCAGTATGCCACCCACATTAGGGTCAGACCTACAAGCATATTACCAAAGCAACTCATGCACATTTGGACATCAAAAACATATCAAAACAACCATCCAATCACTACATTCAAATCCATTTTCAATCATACCAATTTACAAAACTAAAACTCATGTATACACAAGCATAATTCATCCATATTTACCTTTCATGAACTCTTTATTTTGTTCAAACATATATTCCTATATTACATCCATAAACTTACCATCAACTTAACCATTTCATATGCTATCAAACCATACTAAAACATTCATCATGTAACATATTCATTAATGCATATTATCAACACATAACTAGCCAAATCACATGGCTAAGTTCATCTCTCAACTTATACAAATTAGCTAGCCTATACATGCCATACTTAGTATATACATTTTCAAAAGATACCAAAATGAGTTTGAGTAGTGTGATGACGATCCTCGACGGTCCCGAGCCTTCAGTAGCTTTGACAATCTATAAAACAGAGCAGTCACACACACAGAGTAAGCTTTCAAAAGCTTAGTAAGCCATATACAAATAAACTTATCATAAAATGTATATAACTACATTGATACAATAACATTAATGGTTCTCATAGAAAATTGATCTCATATATTCCTTGGCTCAATTGTTAAGCCATTCCTTACCACATTCTTCAATTCAAATACCATATATACACAAAGCTTATCCAAGCATATCTTCCTATGAAATCTCATTATTTCTTTACATATACTTATCATAGTAAGTTCATATAGATACCTACCTTTCATACACACATAGTGTACTTTTCAAACGTACCTGAAACAGATCTACAAATTACAGAGTTGTTCATTTCTCAAACTTGCCCGTTGAACCGTTCAGAACTAAATAGGATATTCAGAAAGCTCGAAATAGTCATACAATGCAAACGTCCCAGACAAGGTCTTCCATGTACTCAGATATAGATGCCTCTGTTCCAGACAGGGTCTTACACGAATCAATATGATGCCAATGTCCCAGACATGTTCTTACACGTAAATCTCATATCGATGCCAACATCCCAGACGTGGTCTTACACGTAAATCTCATATCGATGCCAACATCCCAGACATGGTCTTACACAAAATCACCAATCAATGCCAACGTCCCAGATGTGGTCTTACATGATATCACAGAACCGACACCTATGTCATGACATAGCTAATCCTATCTATTCCTAGGTTCACACGAGACTTCTCGGACTTTATCAGTTTATCGACTTATTAACCAACTTAAATTTCACATACATTCCATCTCAATGGATGATCATAATATTTCACATATCATATGCATTCAAATAATTCAATGCAAATACATTTATTTGTATACCGACTTACCTCGAATTCGATTAACAGAAACAGATACAGCTACTTGATTACTTTCGATTTTCCGCGATCTAAGTCCGTTTTCTTTAGTTCTTGATCTATACATATTCAGATTTAACTCATTCATTAATCAATTCATTCAATTCAATCCAAGAACACACATTTAGGGCAATTTGCAATTCAACCCTCACATTTGTACAATTTATCAATTTAGTCCATTTTTCTCAAAACATCAAATACACAAAATCATCACATACTCATGCTTAGTCGAATGCTTATGAATATCATACAAGCCCATATTTTCCATCAAATTTGCAATTTAGTCCTTCAAATTGCTATTTTCTCTATTTAGCCCTAATTAGCTAAATTCATCAAAATTTCAAGAACAAAATATGTTCATCTAACACATATCTTTCATTTAACAACTAAACTGATCATAAAGCTTATCAATTCATCTATGGCACAATTCACATATATCACCAATTCTTCAAATTACAATATGGGCTTGATAGTAGACTAAGCAATAATCTCAAAAACATAAAAATCATCAAAATCTAAAGCCAAAACATACCTAAATTTGAGCTTGAAATGGCCGAAACCCTTGAAACTTTTTTCTTTCCTTTTTCTTTCAATATATTCGGTGGAAGAATGAATGAATAAATGTCCATTGTCATCCTTTATTTTATTATAACATAACTTAATACATAAATGACATATTTAACCTTTAATCAAACATATAAAACATAATGATACAAGGTCATTTATGACCTTTGCCGTCCACTTACCAAAATAATGGCTAAATTGCCACATAAATTCTTCACACTTATAAAAACATGACAAGTAGGCATCCTTTCATAAAACATGCAAATTTGCATTTCAATGCAGTTCAATCCTTTTATCAAATTAAGCACATAAACAGACAAATTAGCTTACAAAATTTTAGCACATGCTTAATCATATATCATAGGCACAGAAAGTAATATTAAAATATTATACGGACTCAGATTTGTGGTCCCAAAACTACTGTTTCGACTAGGGTATAAACTAGATTGTTACAATTCTCCCCCCTTAGGGATTTTCGTCCTCGAAAATCTTACCGTTAAACAGATTAGAATGTTGCTGTCTCATTGTATCTTCAGGCTCCCACGTAGCCTCTTCTATTCTGTGTTGATTCCACAATACTTTCACTAACGAAATTTTCTTGTTTCTCAATTCTTTCACTTCACGAGCTATGATACGGATCGGTTCTTCCTCATATGTCATATCAGATCAAATTTTAATCTCAGAAGGAGTAATCACATGTGACGGATCAAAACGATATCTACGGAGCATCGAAACATGAAATACATTATGTATCTTTTCTAGCTCGGATGGCAACAACAATCGGTACGTAACTGGTCCAACTCGTTCAATAATTTCATATGGCCCGATGAATCTCGGACTTAACTTGCCTTTACGTCTCAATCGGAGTACTTTCTTCCACGGAGACACTTTCAAAAACACTTTGTCACCAATTTCAAATTCAATCTCTTTTCGTTTCAAATCTGCATAAGACTTCTGACGATCAGATGCCGATTTCAGACTTTCTCGGATTACTTTTACTTTCTGTTCTGCATCTGTTATTAAATCAACCCCGTGTATCTTATTTTCACTGAGCTCGGTCCAATATAGAGGTGTGCGACATTTACTGCCGTACAAAGCTTCATAAGGTGCCATTTTGATACTCGATTGGAAACTGTAGTTATAAGCAAATTCAACTAATGGCAGATACTGTTCCCACGTACCATTAAACTCAAGAATGCAACATCTTAACATATCCTCAAGAATTTGAATGATCTGCTCGGATTGACCATCCGTTTGCGGATGAAAAGCTGTACTGAAATGCAGTTTCATGCCTAAAGCTTCTTGCAATTTCTTCTAGAATCGCGATGTAAACCTCGGATCTCTATCTGACACAATGGATAGTGGTACCCCATGCAATCTCAAAATATCAGAAATGTAAAGCTCGGCTAATCTATCAAGTGAATAATCATATCTCACGGAATGAAATGGGCAGATTTCGTCAATCTATCAACTACGACCCAAATCGCATCTTTCTTTCTCGGATTCAAAGGCAGTCCAGAAACAAAATCCATTGTCACTCTATCCCATTTCCACTCGGGAATCAAAACCAGTTGTAACAACCCAGACGAAACCTGATGTTCAGTTTTACTTACTGACAAATTAAACATTTCGACACATAGTCAGAAATATCTCATTTCATACCTGACCACCAGTAGCGTTGCTTCAAATCGTGATACATTTTAATACTTCCCGGATGAACAGATAAGCGACTACTATGAGCTTCACTCAGAATTAGCTATAACAACTCTGAGTTCCTCGAAACACAGATACGGTCTCGAAATCTCAAGCAATCATCAAGAACTCTAAATTCAGAATCAGAATTCGAATCATACTAAGCTCGTTTCACTAACATTTCATTGTCAACTTTCTGAGCATCACATATCTGTTGTAAAAACAACGGTTTAGCTTTCAATTCAGCCATTACGGAACTATCATCAGACAGGTCTAATTGAGCATTCAAAGAACGCAATGCAGACAATGATTTCTGACTCAGTGCATCGGCTACAACATTAGCTTTACCCGGATGATAATCTATCACAAGTTTGTAGTCTTTCAACAACTCTAGTCATCTTCTCTGTCGTAGATTCAAATCTTTTTGAGTCATCAGATACTTTAAACTTTTATGATCTGAAAATACGTGACATTTCTCACCAAACAGATAATGTCGCCAAATCTTTAATGCGAACACAATCGCAGCTAGCTTAAGGTCATGCGTCGGATAATTCTTTTCATGAGGCTTCAGTTGTCTCGAGGCATAAGCTATTACTTTGCCTTCTTGAATCAACACACATCCCAGACTGTTTAACAAAGCATCACTGTATATTACAAATTCTTTGCCCGATTCTGGCTGTACTAACAATGGAGCTTCCGTTAACAGAGTTTTCAATTGATCAAAGCTTTTCTGACATTTATCAGACCATTCAAATCTCACATCTTTTTGAAGCAATCTGGTCAACGGAGTAGCTATCACTGAAAATCCTTTTACAAACCAACGATAATAACTAGCTAGTCCCAGAAAACTTTGAACTTTAGACACATTCTTCGGAGGTTTCCAGTCCAGTATAGCAGAGATCTTGCTCGGGTCGACTCTTATTCCAGAGGCCAATACAATGTGTCCCAGAAAACTAACCTCATGTAACCAGAATTCACATTTGCTGAATTTCGCATACAATTACTTTTCTCTTAGATTTTGCAACACAATTCTTAAATGTTTGGCATGTTCAGTCTCATCCCGTGAATAAATTAAAATGTTGTCTATGAATACAACAACAAATCGACCTAGGTACGGTCTGAAAATTCTGTTCATCAGATCCATAAAAACAGTAGGAGCATTTGTGAGTCCAAATGGCATAACTAAAAATTCATAATGCCCGTACCTTGTTCTGAAGGCAGTTTTCAGAATATCTGAATCTTTTACTCGCAACTGGTAGTAACCCGATCTCAGATCTATCTTCGAAAACACAGTAGCTCATTTTAACTGATCAAACAAATCATCAATCCTGGGCAACGGATATTTGTTCTTTATGGTCACTTTGTTCAACTGACGGTAGTCAATACACATTCTCATCGTACCATCTTTCTTTTTCACAAACAGAACGGGAGCACCCCACGGTGAGAAACTCGGTCTAGCAAACCCTCTGTCAATTAACTCTTGCAACTGTGACTTTAACTCTTTCAACTCCATTGGCGCCATTCTATACGGAGCTATCGAAATAGGTGTGGTACCAGGCAACAATTCTATACCAAATTCAACTTCACGAATCGGAGGCAATCCCGGTAATTCTTTAGGGAAAACATCAGAGAACTCACAAACTACTGGCACCGAATCAACTTTCTTTTTAGACACTTTCGAATCAATCATATAAGCAAAATATAACCCGTATCCCTTTTTCATATAGCTCTAAGCTTCCAATACAGATATCACAATAGGTAATCCGTTCAAATCATTAGACTCAACTCTGACTATTTCATCATTCAGACATCTCAAATAAATAGTTTTTCTCTTATAGTTTACAACAGCATCATGCAATGTCAACCAGTCCATACCCAGAATGATATCAAACTCATCAAAAGGCAAGAGCATCAGATCAGTAGGGAAACAGATATCTCAAAACATTAACGGACAGTTCTTGCATATCTTATTAACCAAGACACTTTTACCTAAGGGGTTCGATACTTGTATAACAAACTTAGTAGACTCTACAGGCAAAGTCTTACTAATTACCAAATTCATGCATATATACGAATGAGTAGAACCAGGGCCTATCAATGCAATCACAGAAGAATCATAAAGTGTAAAAGTACCAGTTATAACATCAGGCGGTGAAGCTTCCTCACGAGCACGGATAGCATAAGCTCTAGCAGGCGCTCTAGCTTCAGATCTCGCAGCAGTGTCTCTAGTAGTTCTCTGACCACCACTGACATTTCTGACATTACGCGAAGGTCTACCTCTCACTGAAGCATTATCAGATCTCAGATTTTGAACAGTCTCTAGCTCAACAGACTCTGGGCAATCTCGAACAAAATGATCTAATGATCCATATTTGAAGCAAGCCCGATCATTCAATCTACAACTTTTCGGATGTCTTTTTCCACAATGCTTACACTCGGGTCTCTCAGAACAGACATTTCCAACACTTGCCGGAGTTTTGAAGCTTATTTGTGATCTAGCTCGATTTCTGATCGAATGTCCCACATTATCTCTTGAACGGCTTTGATCATCTCTAAATTTCTTAGAAGCAGGTTGAAATGATCTACTCTGAAATCTTTTTCTCATATCTCTGGCTTCAGACTCAGCTTTTCTTTTATCATTCCCGAGTGCATCGGCTTTACATGCTTGATCAACAAGTACCACAAACTCTTTTATCTATAAGATCCTGACTAGCAAATGTATATCTTTATTAAGGCCATCCTCGAATCTTTTGCACATTATAGCTTCATATGATACACATTCACGAGCATATTGACTCAGTCTCATGAACTCTCGTTCATATTCCGTAACAAACATTCGACCCTGTTTCAGTTCCAGAAATTCCTTTCGTTTCTGATCAATGAATCTCTCACTGATATATTTATTCCAAAACTCAATCTCAGAGAAGTCCCACGTGACTAGTTCTTTCGGAACAACAGAAGTTAGGGTTTTCCACCACTGATAGGCTGCATCCCGTAATAACGAAACAACACATTTAATACTTTCATCTAGAGTTAAAGACATTTCATCGAATACCCGGATTGTGTTTTCTAACCAGAACTCGGCCTTTTCAGCATTATCATCATTAGTAGCCCTGAACTCTTCAGCCCCATATTTGCGGATCTTGTCAACTGGAGGCTTATTCAATAGACTCGGATACACAACCGGTGGCACAACTGTAGTCTACGGGGGATTAACCGGGGGCGGAGGTTGCGAAACAGTCGGGTTATTTCTCACAAATTGAGTGAACCACTCACTCATCATCTAGAATAAAGCTTGTTTAGCTTCTCCCTCTTGACCACTCGTAGCTGGTCTCGGGTTAGAGGGCACTGTCCCTTCAGCGGGAGCATGCACATTACTTTCTACGTCGTCAGCTACGGCTCTTTCGGGATCCATTACTATACAAAAATCACATTTTGTACGTCAGGATTCATCACACTAGCACAGTTCAGAAATATGGCATGTATAGCTAGACTCGGACACGCTACGTTAGTCCGAGAATCGAGTAAACCATAGCTCTGAAACCAACCAAATGTAACACCCCTATCTAGTATCCGTCGCCGGATTAGGGTTAAAGGTATTACCTAACAGATCAGAAACTTATTCAGATAATTCGTAATACAAATCATCAATCACCATCATCATGTCCCATCTATAGGTCAACGAGACCTTAAACATGCTTTAGAGTAGGGCCGGGACTACGCCGAACTCTTACGGAATTTTTCAAAAATTTAAAAATTTTCTAAGTTATGCAGGACACACGCCCGTTTTGGCTGGCCGTGTGCCTCCCACGAACACCAGACACCCCCATGGGTCCTAGCCGTGCCAAAACAGGGTAGGTATACTGACTTTTCCACACGGCCACTAGGCACGCCCGTGTACCATGGTCGTGTGCTCCTAGGCCATATACTGACTAAACCACATGGCTACTAGGCACACCCGTGTGCCCTTAGCTCGCTACTGACTTACTTCCACGGTCATCAGGCACGCCCGTGTGCCACAACCGTGTGGAAAAATAGGCCATTTGCAAGGCCAATATGCCACCCACATTAGGGTCAAACCTACAAGCATATTACCAAAGCAACTCATGCACATTTGGACATTAAAAACATATCAAAACAACCATCCAATCACTACATTCAAATCCATTTTCAATCATACCAATTTACAAAATTAAAACTCATGTATATACAAGCATAATCCATCCATATTTACCTTTCATGAACTCTTTCTTTTGTTCAAACATATATGCCTATATTACATCCATAAACTTACCATCAACTTAACCATTTCATATGCTATCAAACCATACTAAAACATTCATCATGTAACATATTCATTAATGCATATTATCAACACATAACTAGCCAGATCACATGGCTAAGTTCATCTCTCAACTTATACAAATTAGCTAGCCTATACATGCCATACTTAGTATATACATTTTCAAAAGATACCAAAATGAGTTTGAGTAGTGTGATGATGATCCTCGACGGTCCCGAGCCTTCAGTAGCTTTGGCGATCTATAAAACAGGGCAGTCACACACACACAGTAAGCTTTCAAAAGCTTAGTAAGCCATATACAAATAAACTTATCATAAAATGTATATAACTAAATTGATACATTAACATTAATGGTTCTCATAGCAAATTGATCTCATATATTCCTTGGCTCAATTGTTAAGCCATTCCTTACCACATTCTTCAATTAAAATAGATACTTACCTTTATATGAAATCTCATTATTTCTTTACATATACTCATCATAGTAAGTTCATATAGATACTTACCTTTCATACACACATAGTGTACTTTTCAAACGTACCTGAAACAGATGTACAAATTAAAGAGTTGTTCATTTCTCAAACTTGCCCGTTGAATCATTCAGAACTAAATAGGATATTCAAAAAGCTCGGAATAGTCATACAATGCCAACGTCCCAGACGAGGTTTTACATGTACTCAGATATAGATGCCTCTGTCCTAGACAGGGTCTTACATGAATCTATATGATGCCAATGTCCCAGACATGGTCTTACACGTAAATCTCGTATCGATGCCAACATCCCAGACGTGGTCTTACACGTAAATCTCATATGGATGCCAACGTCCCAGACGTGGCCTTACACGAAATCACCAATCAATGCCAACGTCCCAGACGTGGTCTTACATGATATCACAGAATCGACACCTATGTCATGACATAGCTAATCCTATCTATTGTTAGGTTCACACGGGACTTCTCAGATTTTATCAGTTTATTGACTTATTAACCAACTCAAATTTCACATACATTCCATCTCAATGGATGATCATAATATTTCACATATCATATGCATTCAAATAATTCAATGCAAATACATTTATTTGTATATTGACTTACCTCAGATTCGATTAACGGAAACGGATACGGCTACTCGATTACTTTCGATTTCCCACGATCTAAGTCTGTTTTCTTCAGTTCTTGATCTATACATATTCAGATTTAACCCATTCATTCGTCAATTCATTCAATTCAATCCAAGAACACACATTTAGGGCAATTTGTAATTTAACCCTCACATTTGTAGAATTTATCAATTTAGTCTATTTTTCTCAAAACATCAAATACACAAAATCATCACATACTCATGCTTAGCCGAATGCTTATGAATATCATACAAGCCCATATTTTCCATCAAATTTGTAATTTAGTCCTTCAAATTGCTATTTTCTCTATTTAGCCCTAATTAGCTAAATTCATCAAAATTTCAAGAACAAAATATGTTCATCTAACACATATCTTTCATTTAACAACTAAACTCATCATAAAGCTTATCAATTCATCTATGGCAAATTCACAAATATCATCAATTCTTCAAATTACAACATGGGCTTGATAGTAGACTAAGCAACAATCTCAAAAACATAAAAATCATCAAAATCTAAAGCCAAAACATACCTAAATTTGAGCTTGAAATGGCCGAAACCCTTGAAACTTTTGTTCTTTCCTTTTTCTTTCAATATATTTGGTGGAAGAATGGATGAATAAATGTCCATTTTCATGCTTTATTTTATTATAACATAATTTAATACATAAATGACATATTTAACCTTTAATCAAACATATAAAACATATTGATACAAGGTCATTTATGACCTTTGCCGTCCACTTACCAAAATAATGGCTAAATTGCCACATAAATCCTTCACACTTATAAAAACATGACAAGTAGGCTCCTTTCATAAAACATGCAAATTTGCATTTCAGTGCAATTCAATCCTTTTATCAAATTAAGCACATAAACGGACAAATTAGCTTACGAAATTTTAGCACATGCTTAATCAAATATCATAGGCACAGAAAATAATATTAAAATATTATACAGAATCGAATTTGTGGTCCCAAAACCACTGTTTCGACTAGGGTATAAACCAGACTGTTACAAGTAAAGGCTGAACACCAAGTACCCTCAGGTTTGCTTCAACCTATTATGGTGCCCGAGTGGATGTGGGACCGAATTACCATGGACTTTGTAATAGGGTTGTCGTTGACACCGACCAAGAAAGATGTTGTATGGGTCGTAGTCGATAAACTTACGAAGTCAACCCATTTTATACCAGTTCGTGTCGACTACTCATTAAATAAGTTGGCAAACTTGTATATCTCAGAGATTGTGAGACTTCATAGAGTACCATTATCTATTATATCAGACAAAGATCCTAGATTCACTTCCAGATTTTGGAAAAAGTTGCAAGAGGACCTGGGCACAAAGTTGAATTTTAGTACTGCCTTTCACCCCCAAACCGACGGCCAGTCGGAGAGGTTAATACAAATACTTGAAGATATGCTCCGATGTTGTATTCTTGAGTTTTAGGGAAGTTGGGAAAAATACTTACCTTTGGTGGAATTTGCCTACAATAACAATTATCAGTCAAGCTTGAAAATGGCGCCTTATGAGGCATTGTATGGGCGTAAGTGTCAAACGCCTTTGTATTAGACTGAACTTAAGGAAAACAAAATCCACAGGATTGATTTGTTTAGAGAAACCGAAGAGAAATTAAAGGTGATTCGCGAATGTTTAAAAGCTGCTTCTGATAGACAAAAATCCTACTCAGATTTGAAAAGGAAAGAGATTGAGTATCAAGTCAGTGATAGAGTATTTCTAAAAGTACCTCCATGGAGGAAAGTTCTTAGATTTGACCGTAAAGGCAAATTGAGTCCTCGTTTTATCGGACCATATGAGATCACCGAAAAGATAGGGCCGAAAGCTTATGGATTGGCTTTGCCATCCGAATTAGAGAAGATTCATGATGTGTTTCACGTGTCTATGTTGCAACACTTCCGATCAGACCCTTCGCATGTGATCACACTGACAGAGGTTGAGATTCAACCCGACATGACATATGGTGAAGAACCAGTTAAGATCCTAGCACGGGAAGTCAAATAGTTGAGAAATAAGAGTATAGCTCTTGTGAAAGTATTATGGAAAGACATGGGTAGAAGAGGCTACATGGGATCCCGAGGAGGCTATAAGGAACCAATACCCAAACCTTTTTGTTGGTAAGATTTTCGGGGACGAAAATCCCTAAGGGGGAGAATTGTAACAGCCCGACTTAGGGCCTAGTTAAAATAGTGGTGTGAGACCACAAATCTAAAGTAGAAATATGTGTTTTAATGACTTTTATGAGGCTTATGAGGTGTTTGCATGATTGTGTGAAAATTTCATGAAGAAATTTTATTGATTAGTGATTAAATTGTCCATTAGGACTAAATTGCAAAGAATAGAAAATATGAGATTCTAGAAGATTTAAGTATGAAATAGAATTATAAAAATTTTTAGAGGTCCTTATTTAGCAATTATACCATTATATTTGATGATGGACAAAAATGAACATGGGAAGGAAAAATCTCAAGAAAGGATCATTAAGGGCATTTTAGTCATTTGGTTAATAAAAGAATTAAAAGGGAAAAAGAAGCAAAAATGATGTCCAACTTCTTCCTCTAGTGCCAAAAATTTCAAGGAGCCATAGCTAGGGTTTCTTCAACTTTCAAGCTTGATAGTAAGTGCATCCTAGCCCCATTTTTAATGTTTTTCGTATTTTTGAGACCATCGTAGCTCGATTTAGCTATTTGTAGCTATATTTTGAGCTAGGGTTTATGTTCAAAAATTTACCCATGTCTAACATGCATGTATTTTGATGTTTTATGGAAGAATATGAAAGTTTGATGTATGATAAACATCTTTTTCTAAGTGATTTTCATGAAAAATGCATAAAAGGACCAAATTGTAAAAGTTATAAAAATGGTCATACATGAGTGAAATAGTTGAAATTGAAGGTTGCTATAGTTGAGAATATGATTCGTCTAGGCTTGAAATACAATAAAGTTGAATGAAAATCGTTTTACGAGCCTAGGGGAAAAAATGTAATTATGTAAAAGTTTGGGGGCAAAATCAGAATTTTGCCAAAATATAAAGTATGAGTCGATTTAGCCAATGTGTGTATTTAACAAGTGAAATTGTTATTATAGATCAAGAAACACGAAGCCTGAATCGAAACTGAGGCAAGAACAAAATCGAGCATCGATACACATTTTGAGAATCTAGGTAAGTTTGTATGAAGTTAGAGTTTCATAATGTTTTGATATTTGAAACTACTTAATATTATGACAATCTACGATATTACTATGAAAATCGAGTGATGAAGCCTCGATGAAGAAATGGTGAAATATAAGTTCTGAGAAATCCCGAATAAAGATTCAGAATAACGAGGTTACCCATGTATTAACATTGAATAAAGCAAATCCCGTGTAAGACCATGTATGGGATATGGCCTCAGCCCCAAAGGAAGATCTCGTATAAGACCATGTTTGGGACATGGCATCGACATCCAGTTATAAGATCCCGTGTAAGACCATATCCGGGATCGACATTAAGGGGTGATCCCATGTAATACCATATCTGGGATATGGCATTGGCATTTATGAATGATGAGTTCGAGTATCCTAAGATAATTTGATTAATTCATGGGCAAAAGAGCTAAGTGTGTAAAATGGTATAGAGTCAAATTCGTTATGGATGACCTTGAGTTTTACCAATGATAAGAATGATGAAGATTTGAGTTTATGTTCATGATAGCATATGTGCTAAGTCATGTGATTAAGTGATACAGGTACCATGAATAAGTACAAGTTACAAAATCATAATGTGACATGAGATGGGTAAGAATAAGTGTGAGTAAGTATGAATAAGATGCCTAAGCAACTGAGACTTATTTTGCTATTGATTCATGAGATGGTTAAATTTGATTTGAGTAATTATGTTGCTTTAAAATTTTATGCAAACTTACTAAGCTATATGCTTGCCCCTCTCTTTTCCCTTTCTCTTGTAGTTTTGCCAAGTTATCTCGGGGATCATAGAACGTCGGAGCTCGGGTCACACTATCAACCGTTCTTTTGGTATAGTAAAGTTAATTCATTTTGAGTATGGCATGTATAGGGATTTGATCGTTTGTGTCATGTCATGTTTGAAGGCCAAAGGGTTGGCTATTAATGTTTCACACTCATTTTGTAAATAGCCATGATGAATTGGCCAATATTGTCAAGTTCATGTTTTAAGGTTGATGGTTATAATGAAATGAATGTTCATGCAAGGTAATGAGTAAGATGTGGATGGAATGAATGATAATTTAAGGATTCTTAATAGTTTATTATTGCTATGTTATGTGCTTCTTGTGATGAAATGAATGAGTTTATGTTTTAGGGTGGCAAGAAGGCTTGGAAAATAGCCTTAAACTGTCCACACGGGTAGACACACGGGCGTGTGTCTAGGCCGTGTGTCTAGGCCGTGTGTGACACACGGTCAACCCATATGGGTGTGTTGATAGGCCGTGTGTCCCCTGTATTTTAATTGTGAGAATTTGATTTGTCACACAGGCCAGCACACGGGTGTGTGCCTTGGCCGTGTGCCATTATGGGTGTGATGACGTCATAAACAGAGAGCTCCATGGGTGAAGGAGACGGGCGTGTCTAGGCCGTGTGAGGGACACGGGCTAATGACACGGGCGTGTGTCCAGCCGTGTGAAAACTCCTGTAGGATCGAAATTAAAAATAAATTCTACACGGGCTAGGGACATGGGCGTGTGAGACCACACGGCCTGCCCACATGGGCATGTCCCATGTCACACGGGCGTGTGACCCTTGTCCAGGCAAAAATTTTCAAAGAGCGCAAAAGTTTTTGATTGAACTCTAAAATCTTTCAGATGTGTGTTTAAGGCCTCGTAGGCCCATATTATGCACGATGAGAAGAAGAAGAAAAAGTTTTAAATCAGAGCGACATTTTATAGCCCAATAATGCATGTTCAAGTAAGGTTAAGTACTGTAATGCCTCATATCCAGTCCCAGCGTCGGACACGGGTAAGTGGTGTTACAGACACACAGGCGTGTGTCTAAACCGTGTGTGACACACGACCTGGTACATGGGCGTGTGGTTAGGCTGTGTGCCCCCTGCACCTAAGTTTTGAGAAATAGAATGCTCAGAATTGAGCACACGAGCAGAGACACGGGCGTGTGTCTCAGCCGTGTGTGTCACACAGCCTGGAAGACGGGTGTGTGTCCTGGCCGTGTGAAACCTGCACCTAAATTCGAAAGAATTTAATTAACCACACAGCCTAGCACACGAGCGTGTGGCATGGCTGTGTGCACAAGTCTGAGAGTTACACGGGGTCAAACACGGCCTGTAGCACGGGCGTGTGAGCCCTGTAACTTAGAAAATTTTTGTAATTTCGTGAAAAATTCTTAGAGTTTCCGATTAAGTCCCGACTCGATTCTAATGCTTGTATTGGGCCTTAAGGGTCAATTTAAGGGATGGTATCAATAATTTCAGTCATTGAATAGTAATTTACATGAATTATTTGTAAATGTTTTGAAAGTTTCGGTAACGCTCCGTAACCTTGTTTCGGCGACAGATACGGGTTAGGGGTGTTACACGAATTATTCCCCACTTGGAGCTGAGTGGCAATGATATAGAATATTATGTACTTCATCTTTTTCCACACATCTCCTGATCATTTGATCTGTACACTTTTTAAACAAGTATGGTTCTTCCCAGAAATAGTACTTCACATCGTGAAGAAACTTTTTCTTTTGATGATACGTCTTATCAATCGGCATCAAACCACAAGCTAAATAGTTAGCAATATCAGCAAACCAAAAGGTATTATGGACATGATTTACTTTTAGTATGTGTTCATCTTGAAATGTCTCCTAAATGGGTATAAGTGGAGAATTCCCTTATTGCGGCTACTGAATGTCTCCTCGATTATGGGTGCAGAAACTAACTGACTCTTCAAATCATTGAAAGCTCTTAAGAACTCCTCATCAAATTTGAACGTCGTGTCCTTTTCTAGTAATTTGCATAAGGTTTTAGCAATTTTGGAGAAGTCATTGATAAATCTTCAATAGAAATCGGTTTTGGCCCAAAAAACTCCTAACACTCTTTACAGATGTTGGAGGTGGGAGTTTCTCAATAACGTTTACCTTTGCTTTATATACCTCAATTCCATGTCTCATTATCCATTGCCCTAGAACAATACCTTCTTGTACCATGAAATGACACTTTTCCCAGTTGAGTATGAGATTTGTTTCTTTGCATCGTCTTAGTACATTGGCTAGACTAGCTAGGCAATCATCATATGTATCTCCGAATACTGACAAATCATCCATAAAGACTTCCAAATATTTCTTAACCATATCAGTAAAAATAGACATCATACATCTTTGAAATGTAGCAGGTGTGTAACACCCCAAACCTGGCCTAGAAGTTAGGCCCGAATCTGGCGTGTCCCATAGAAGTGTTTTTCAAAACTAGGTTTCCTGTTGTTAAAACTTGTTTGAGAGTTAAAGCCTCTTTGTTGAAACTCAAAACACTTGAGCAATTGTTATCCACTTGCAAACGTAATTACTTTTAAAACTTTATCTGTTGCGGAAGCATATTTAAAATAAATAATTTACGTAAATGTGATGTTTAAAAATTGAGTAGCAGAAGCATTTTGAAAATGTTGCGGAAACGTAGTGTTTTGAAGACAATTATCGTTTTGGAAATCGTATCCCACTTTTAACAGTTAGAAAACATCATAAATAAATATCATAAATAATAAGTTAAAATTAGAGAGGCCCTATAACAACCCAGATAAAAATATTTAAAAGTAAATAATCAAAACAGCAAGCATAAGCAGTGCGTGGTCTTCCCCGAGTTCCTCGTAGCTCCGATCCGTCTAAGGCTGAGGATTATCTGCACAGTTAAAAATGGGGTGAGTTTATGAAAACTCAGTGTGTAATCCCCTTACTAGAGTAACAATCAAGATCTGTAAATAGAAATCGAATGCGGGCCAAAGCCCTTTAAGAGTAATGATGAGATCGGTTCAAAGCATACGTGAGTCAAAGCCCACTACAATATCATTTGGGTCACACCTCCCGTACCAACCAACACACCACGTGGGGACAAAGTCGACCCACCTAGCCAGCACACCAATGACGCAGCCTAGCTGCTAATAATAACGTAGCAAAGCCGCTAATAACGCGATATCGTGGTCGAGCCACTAAAATCGACATGCGTGGCGATCCCACTATAATAGTGAAATGTGGCAAAGCCACTAGTACATAATACTAACGCAGCAGAGTCGCTAATAACGATGAAGCGAGCTGAGGCCACTAAAATCGCGATATCGTGGCGAAGCCACTAGAGCGATAAAGCGTGGCGAGCCACTAGTACGCACTTCCTCCAACACAAGTCCCAACCCCATGCAATATGTCGTGTATGTCATGCTCAATCATTACACGTGTATACAAAATGGCCATGCTTAGTAACAGTCATTTCAACACATATTAATGACATATAAGACACACGCCCACAATCAAGTCAGTTAAAACACAGTCATACGATCACAGTCAAATCGGTCAAATCATAGCACAAGTCAGTCATTTTACCCTATAAGGGTATGTCGGTAATCCTACCCCTCAGGGGTATTTCGGTAATTCTACCCTACAGGGGTATTTCAGTAATTTCACAAATCAGGGTATTTCAGTAATTTTACAAATCGGCATATTTCAGTAATTTATAAACCAAGGGTATTTCAAGAATTTCATAAATCACAGGTCTTTCGATAATTTCACAAATTAGGGGTATTTCAGTAACTTTACAATATGGGGGTATTTCAGTAATTTTACAAACCGAGGGTATTTCAATAATTTTACAACTCAAGGGTATTTCGGTAATTTCACAAACCAAAGGTATTTCGGTAATTTTACGACTCAAGGGTATTTCGATAATTTCACAAACCAAGGGTATTTTGGTAATTTTACGACCTCTTAGAAGGTCTACAATCGCCACGAGCGACTTAAGAAACCTAATTTAACTTAACGGTGAAAATGGCCTGAGGCCCATTACCCTGCCCAAGTGGGCCCACACACTCGTGTGGCCCATTTAGCCTAGAAACAACCACGGTTGTGCGATGGCACAGCCCAAATCAATAACTTATCACATCACAGACATTTCATATGTGTGGGCCCACAAGCCCATTGAGCCCACACGGTCCCCATTCGGCCTTACGCGGCCCAAACACCTAAGTCATGTGTGCGACCTGATAAGCTTGTCTATTTCACATTTAACAGTGAGATTCAACCCAATGGGCCCACGGGCCCATCGGGCCCTCTCGACGCATCAAGGCCCAGGACGGCCCATGCCATGTGTGTGTAATGACAAGCCTCCCTATCTCCCATTCGATAGTCTAACTTGCATTCGCGGGCCCTACGACCCATTGGGCCCATCGAGGCCCATTCCATCCCAAGTGGCCCACTACGGCCCAAGCCCATGAATTCGCTCATGGTGGCCTTCCTCATCACACGCTCATGCTCCGTGAGCTCGGTTCACCACACGCGCGATCGCACGCTTGTATGGCATCGTTCGCCGATATTTCAGCTTTTCGACATAATGCTGATCAACAGTCAAGATAATACAATATACACACCTTCGGCTTTTCAACCAATTAAGAATCAGAACAGTGTATACGGATACACACCTTATCACGTAGAGTACTAAATAATCACAAGCGCCTTCACCTATACAAAACATAACACACAGTTAACTCAATTAGCAAAAGAATTGGGAGATCTCTATTCCAAACACCTAATCATGAGATTTACTATCACTTGCCTTCACTAGAACGATCTACTGCGATTTGCCTAGTTAAACCAAAGTTTGATGCCGTCACCCTTCCACATCCAGGCGAAAAGTCCCGAACTGCTGACACCTACGCCGCTTAAACATGGGAGTGGAGGCTATGTGCTGATCTCTATTTGGCACCTTCTTTGCCACCCTATGGCTAGAATCCCCTTTGCTCATCAAGAACACGATCTTACTGAACCTGGAGTCAACACGAATGCTTAAATCACAACCACAAAGTAACCGATCACCCTAACAAGAAGAAATGAGATAATGATGCGAATGGGCCTAGGGCCCATTCTCGGCCCAAATGAGCCCACATGCTCGTATGACCCATTCAGCCCAAATCCAACTACAGATATGAGATTCACATAGTCCAGTCCAATATTTACTACACAATCATACAACTTATCTAATTGGGACCACGGGCCTAGTGGCCGCACATGGCCCATTTCAGCCCATCATTGCCCAAATAGCCTAAACCCACAAGAACACTCATGATGCCCTCAACTATCGCGTCGAAGCTCCTACATGTGCACTCGCACGCTCGTGTGGTTACCAATGCCGTGTGACCGGTATTTCGACATTTGCCGCTCTACAGCTAGAGTAGTGCGAAATACACACCTGATAGGGATCTGGAGTTAATCCACGCTCCGAACACTCCTATGCCCAAACACCAACCAAGGTATCCTTACTCTCCTCATAGATCGCTCTATTTAAAGCCAGCTTCTCCTCTACTCTCACGCTAGCTTCTCGATGTGGGATCCCTCCATCAATCTTCCAAAACCGTCCCAAATTAGCAAAATAGTCACCTTTCGCATGCAAGGGGTTTCGAACCTCATACCATTAGGACACTCCACACGCCACTTGCCACCTTTACCAGTAGACTACTTGTGTAACAAAACAAGCACAACTAAATATAAGTCTATGGGCCAAAGTCTAAGTTCATTTAAAAGTAAATCAAAATGAATTGCAAGCGCCAAGACTTGAACCCATATTCCCTTGCAACCTTAATGACGCCTTGCCACTAGACCACTCACTTACTTGTGTCATTTTTTCCCACAATTTATTCTTAAAGCCTACTTACTTACTCCCAGGGTTTTATTCACCTAAAACCAATTTTTTTCCTAAAGCCCAAGTTTGAACCCGGGACTTCATGGAAGCCCCCTAGCCTTCCAAAATCACTAACCTAATAGGCCCAACTCGCATTAGTGCCGTTCTCTTGTTCTCAAAAAAAATTTAAACGCTTCCATGCCCAAGGCCTAATAGGCCCAATTCTACTAGGGCCAAAAATTTGGGGCGTTACAATTCTACCCCCTTATAGAAATTTCGTCCATAAAATTTCAAACTATAGGAACAGTCGCACATCCTAAGCTAGCACACTACACTCTCACTGCGCACTCTGATCTTAATAACACAAGCACGCACCACACTATCTATCCATCAAAGTGGATGGATATCACACGCAAATCATTTCCAGAATATACACAGAATAAATACAAACTCTAAGTTTAAGTATAGCCATACAGTCTAATATATAAGAAATCATAGTATCTTTATCTACTACTTTTCAACGAAACCAACAATAGTTTCAGAAACTTACGAATTCGGTGTCAGAGACTCGGTGTACCACACTTTCGAAAAATGGTCAATACAATTTCAGAACTTTAAATCTTTTCAAGCCTTTTTGAAATAATACTTTCAGAAATTCAATTTTGAAGACCCAATCCACAGTCGAGTTTTGTAACTGGGCTCTGATACCATTAAATGTAACACACTAAACCCAGCCTAGAAATTAGGCCCGAATCTGGCGTGTCACATGGAAGTGTTTTTCAAAACCAGGTTTCCTGTTGTTAAAACTTGTTTGAGAGTTAAAGCCTCTTTGTTAAAACTCAAAACACTTGAGCAATTGTTATCCACTTGCAAACGTAATTACTTTTAAAACTTTATCTGTTGCGGAAGCATATTTAAAATAAATAATTTACGTAAATGTGATGTTTAAAAATTGAGTAGCAAAAGCATTTTGAAAATGTTTTGGAAACGTAGTGTTTTGAAGACAGTTATCATTTTGGAAATCGTATCCCACTTTTAGCAGTTAAAAAACATCATAAATAAATATCATAAATAATAAGTTAAAATTAGAGAGGCCCTATAACAACCCAAATAAAAATATTTAAAAGTAAATATTCAAAATAGCAAGCATAAGCAGTGCGTGGTCTTCTCCGAGTCCCTCGTAGCTCCGATCCGTCTAAGGCTGAGGATAACCTGCACATTTAAAAACAGGTTGAGTTTATGAAAACTCAGTGTGTAATCCCCTTACTAGAGTAACAATCGATATCTGTAAAGTAAACAAATGCTGAGCCAAAGCCCTTTAAGAGTAATGATGCAGATCGGTTCAAAGCATACGTGAGTCAAAGCCCACTACAATATCATTTGGGTCACTGACCCATAACGAGAATCAATTGGGCCTAGCCCAAACCAATATCAGAACAAGTGGCCTAAGCCCGATGCTGATGACAGATCTCATAAGCGGATATGCAAAAAAGATGAGGATGCATCCCAACCTAGTCCAAGCAACACACCTCCCCGTATCAACCAACACACCACGTGGGGACCAAGTCGACCCACCCGGCCCCAAAGACACCAATAACGCAGCCTAGCTTCTAATAATAATGCAAGAAAGCTACTAATAACGATGATCGTGGTGAGCCACTAAAATCGAGATGCGTGGCGATGCCACTATATAGCGATAAAGCGTGGCAAAGCCACTAGTACATAATACTAATGCAAAGAAATCGCTAATAATGATGAACGTGGCGGGCCACTAAAATCGATATACGTGGCGAAGCCACTAGAGCAGTAAAACTTGGCAGAGCCACTAGTACAGTACTTCCTCCAACACAAGTCCCAACCCCATGCAATATGTCGTGTATGTCATGCTCAATCATTACACGTGTATGAAAAATGGCCATGCTTAGTAACAGTCATTTCAACACATATTTACAGCATATCAGACACATGCCCACAATCAAGTCAGTTAAAACACAGTCATACGATCATAGTCAAATCGGTCAAATCATAGCACAAGTCAGTCATTTTACCCTATAAGGGTATGTCGGTAATCCTAACTGTCAGGGGTATTTTGGTAATTCTACCCTACAGGGGTATGTCAGTAATTTCACAAATCAGGGTATTTCGGTAATTTTGCAAATCGGTGTATTTTAGTAATTTGTAAACCAATGGTATTTCAGTAATTTCATAAATCAAGGGTCTTTCGGTAATTTCACAAATTAGGGGTATTTCAGTAACTTTACAAACTGAGGGTATTTTAGTAATTTTACAAACCAAGGCTATTTCAATAATTTTACAACTCGAGGGTATTTCGGTAATTTTGTAAACCAAGGGTATTTTGATAATTGTACGACTCGAGGGTATTTCGGTAATTTCGCAAACCACGGGTATTTCGGTAATTTTACGACCTCCTAGAAGGTCTACAGTCGCCTTGAGCGGCTTAAGAAAGCTAATTTGACTTAACGGTGAAAATGGCCTGAGGCCCATTACCTTGCCCAAGTGGGCCCACAAAATATTATCTAACGTGCACACCAAGACTTGAACACAAGACCAAGGGGTATACAAACACTTAACCATTGAAGAATAAAACCTGGGAGTAAGTAAGTAGGCTTTAAGAATAAATTGTGGGAAAAAAATGACACAAGGAAGTGAGTGGTCTAGTGGCAAGGCGTCATTAAGGTTGCAAGGGAATATGGGTTCAAGTCTTGGCGCTTGCAATTAATTTTGATTTCTTTTTAAATGAACTTAGACTTTGGCCCACAGACTTATTTTTAGTTGTGCTTGTTTTGTTACACAAGGAGTCTACTGGTAAAGGTGGCAAGTGGCGTGTGGAGTGTCCTAATGGTCTGAGGTTCGAAACCCTTGCATGCTAAAGGTGACTATTTTGCTAATTTGGGACGATTTTGGAAGATTGATGGAGGGATCCCACATCGGGAAGCTAGCGTGAGAGTAGGCGAGAATCTGGCTTTAAATAGAGCGATCTATGAGGAGAGTAAGGATACCTTGGTTGGCGTTTGGGCATAGGAGTGTTTGGAGCACGGATTAACTCAAGATCCCTATCAGGTGTGTATTTTGCACTACTCTAGCTGTAGAGCGGCAAATGCCGAAATACCGGTCACACGGTGTTGGTAGCCACACGAGCGTGTGAGCGCACGTGTGGGAGCTTCGACGCGATAGTTGAGGCTATCATGAGTGTTCTTGTGGGTTTAGGCTGTTTGGGCAACGATGGGCCGAAATGGGCCATGTGGGGCTAATGGGCCCGTGGGCCCAATCGGATAAGTTGTATGATTGTGTAGTAAATATTGGACTGGACTATGTGAATCTCATATCTGTGGCTAGATTTGGGCTGAATGGGTCACACGAGCGTGTGGGCTCATTTGGGCCGAGAATGGGCCCTAGGCCCATTCACATCGTTATCTCGTTTCTTCCTGTTAGGGTGATTGGTTACTTTGTGGTTGTGATTTAAGCATTCGTGTTGACTTCGATTTTGTAAGATCGTGTTCTTGATGAGCAAAGGGGATTCTAGACATAGGGTGGCGGTAAAGGTGCCAGCCGAGACTGTGCATATAGCCTCCACTCCCAAGTTAAAGCGGCGTAGGGTGTCAGTGGTTCGGGACTTTCTGCCTGGATGCAGAAGGGTGACGGCATCAAACTTTGGTTTAACTAGGCAAATCGCAGTAGATCGTTCTAGTGAAGGCAAGTGATAGTAAATCTCATGATTAGGTGTTTGGAATAGAGATCTCCCAATTCTTTTGCTAATTGAGTTAACTGTGTGTTATGTTTTGTATAGGTGAAGGCGCTTGTGATTATTTAGTACTCTACGTAATAAGGTGTGTATCTGTATACACTATTCTGATTCTTAATCGGTTGAAAAGTCGAAGGTGCGTATATTGTATTATCTTGACTGTTGATCGACATTATGCCGAAAAGCCAAAATACCGGCAAATGATGCCATACGAGCGTGCGATCGCGCGTGTGGTGAACCGAGCTCACGGAGCATGAGCGTGTGATGAGGAAGGCCACCATGAGCGAATTCATGGGCTTAGGCCCATCGAGGCCCATTCCATCCCAAGTGGCTTACTACGGCCCAAGCCCATGAATTCGCTCATGGTGGCCTTCCTCATCACACGCTCATGCTCCGTGAGCTCGATTCACCACAGGCGCGATCGTACGCTCGTATGGCATCGTTCGCTGGTATTTTAGCTTTTCAGCATAATGACGATCAACAGTCAAGATAATACAATATACGCACCTTCGGCTTTTTAACCGATTAACAATCAGAACAGTGTATACGGATATTGTAACAGCCCGATTTAGGGCCTAGTCAGAAATGTGGTACAAGACCATGAATTCAAGGTGAATTTATGAGTTATTAAGGTTCATGACATGTTTGCATGTTAGTGTGAAAGTTTCATGAAGCAATTTTTCTAAATTGAAGTTGAATGGTCAAAAAGGACCAAATTGCAAAAGTTGTAAAATATGAGTTTCTAGAAGCTTTTTGTATGAAATAGCTTTAGAATATTAATTATGAGTCCTTAAATAGCAATTTACGCAAATTATAAATTTTGGACAAAAATGGACACGAGTTAGTAAAATAGAAATTTTTAAAGAGAAGGGCATTTTGGTCATTTGTGTAATAAGTGATTAAAATAGGAAAAAGATGATAAAATTTCATTCATCTTCTTCCTTCCCTTGCCAAAAATTTGAAGACTCCATAGCTAGGGTTCTTCATTTTTTCAAGCTTGCTAGTAAGTTCATCTTAGCCCCGTTTTTAATCTTCTTCTTATTTTTGAAGTTCTCGTATATTGAATTAGCTATTTTTAGCTATAAAGTGAGCTAAGGTGCATGCTAAAAAATCTACCCATGAATGGTATGCTTGTTAAAGGATGTTTTATGGAAGTTTATGAGAGTTTGATGTTAGATAAACATCTTTTTCTAAGAGAATTTCATGAAAAATGAACATAGGGACTAGTTTGTAAAAGTTTTGAAATTAGTCATACCTATTAGAAATAATGAGAATTGATAATGGATATAGTAGAGAAAATGAATCAGCTAAGCATGTAGTCTAAGAAAGTTGAATGAAAATTATTTTACGAGCCTTGGGGCAAAACTGCAAATATGAGAAAGTATAGGGGCAAAATAGTAATTTTGCCCAAGTATGAGTAAAGGGTCAATTTAGTCAATGTGAATTTTAAATGATCTATTTATGACTATAGATCAAGAAAAACGAAGCCCGGATCGAAACCGAGGCAAGAACAAGGTCGAGGACTAAATTGCATACCTAGCTACATTTTGTATATTGAGGTAAGTTTGTATGATTTCTAAGCTTTATGATTTATATCATTGAATTGCTTAGTATAATGTACAATGTTATTATGAAAAATGTTTAATGTTATGTTAAACAAAGAAATTAATGAGATCAAGCATGAGAAAGCCCCGATTGAAGTTGAATAACTTAGGATACTCGATCTACCCCATGAAACAAGAAAGTCCGTATAAGACCAAGCCGAGGCATGGCATCGGCAAGCAAGCAAGATATCATGTAAGTCCAAGGCAAGCTTGGCATTGAATAAGATATCATGTAAGTCCAAGGCAAGCTTGGTATTGAATAAGTTATCATGTAAGTCCAAGGCGAGCTTGGCATTGAGTAAGTTATCATGTAAGTCCAAGGCAAGCTTGGCATTGAATAAGTTATCATGTAAGTCCAAGGCAAGCTTGGCATTGAAAAGTTATCAAGAGAAAGAGATCCCATATAAGTCCAAGCCAAGCCATGGCATTGGTGAGAACGAGAAAGACTTCGTATAAGTCCATGTCAAGACATGGCCTCGAAATTAAGATAAGACTTAGTATCCTCGGTTATTCATATAAATTCATTGGGCAAACGAGTTAAGCTCAAATGAGATAAAAAGAAAAGTAAGTAAGCAAAGTTATTATCAAGTGAAAATGAGTATTATTCATGTTATGAATGATGAATTAGAAATTATGAGTATTATGTTCAAGTATGCTGATCAATGTGATCAAGTGATACAGGTACCTTGTTTGCCTATCAAGTATGAGATTAGTAAGTTTCATGAGATATGTAAGAATCAAGTATGAGTAAGTAAGCTTTATAGCTGAATTTATGATACCATTGTTTATATCAAATGGTCTATATGAAGCAAGTATGTTGTTATATGCATTATGTGCAAACATACTAAGCTAAACACTTATGTTTTTCATTCTTTCTTTCCATGTAGTCCCGCCAAGCTAATATCGAGGATCACCGTCATCGGAGCTCGGAGCACACTATCAATCTCTATTTTGGTATAGCCAAGTAGTTTTTTTTAAGTATGGCATGTATAGGAAGCATTTCATTTTGAGTTAAAGTGTTGGTTATCAAGCCTAGAATTCTTTTGTATATGGCTAGAGAGATTGGCCTTAAATGATTAAGTATGTATGTTTTTATTTATCAATGAAGTATGTATTCTAGTTCATGATATAGGTAGTAATTGAGTTGTTGAATTGAATATTGGATTTGATCATTGATTTGTGGTGGCCATTGGCTTGGTAAATAGCCTCTAAGTGCCCCCACACGGTTAGACACACGGGCGTGTGTCTAGGCCGTGCGTAAACTGCACCTTATTCTTATAAGTAAGGATAGACCACGGATTAATCCCACGGCCGTGTGTTAAGGCCATGCATGACACACGGTTAGAACATGGGCGTGTGCCCCGATCGTGTGGAATAAGTTAGTATATCAAGATGTAGTACACGGTCTAGGTCCACGGGCGTGCCAGGGCCGTGTGGAAATTGGCAGAATACTGAGTTTTTTTTTGGCACGGTCTGAGGACATGGGCGTGTATGCCTATGCATGGGCGTGTTTTATATTACATGGGCGTGTAACCCCTGTTTCAAAGAAAAGTTTTTCGATAAGGTTACGAAAGTTTACCAGTACGAGTTTAAGGCCTCGTAGGCCCATGAAACGTACGAATTGTTTAAGAATGAGAAGTTTTAATTTCGGAACGAAATTTTATAGCCCGTAATGTCATGATTAAGTAAGTCAAGCATAGTAATGTCTCGTATCCGGTCTGAGCCTCGGACTCGGGTATGGGGTGTTACATTCAGTGGTATCAGAGTTACGGTTTTGTAACACCCCAAACCCAGTCAAAACGTTACGACCAAATCTGGGTTGTCACAAGAATATTAGATTTAAAAATTTTGACAAAACATCGTGATTTGAGAAATTATTTTTTTTGGAGAATCCATGTTAAGGCCATTTTCAAAGGAATCTGTTTGACTACATATACTCTACCATTTTCTCATTAAGTTAATTAGGGGTTGAAAACGGGTTTATTTTACCAAAACCGAACTTAGAAAATTTCGAAAGGTGTTAATCGAAATGAATGTTCAGGTGCGTGATCTTTGGAAATAATATTTGTAATGGTAAGAAAAATTCCAATTTTAAATTATTTATGGCTTGTTATCCAATCGTTGAACTTTTGGAAAACCTCTTTTTATGTTTTTAAGAAAACCCCGCTTTTCGATAATTCATAACATATATAAAACCAGCATGTAAACGAAACCCCAAAAATAAAGTTAAAGCGGCCTTATTACAAAATAAAATCCCGAGATAGAAATAAGTTTAAAATAAAGTTTGAGTTTACTAGAGAACTTGCAATGCATGGTCACCTCGAGTCTGTCCCGGCTCCAAAACCCGCCACCTATCGATTACCTGCAAGATTAACAAAGGGGTGAGTCATCGAGACTCAGTGTGTAAATCCCCGTGAAACGCAAACTGGGCCTTAGCCCGCTCAGTACGACATATGTCTCATGTATGCAATGCAACCCAACCCAGTCTAGCTCTCCATCCAAACACCCGTGGCATTATGCCACTGTGGTTCATGACCACCGTGGTCCCAGACCACTCGTGACAGCAGTCACTCATGACAAAGTCACTAATACATATAATCGTGGTGCCAACCCACTGTGGTCTTAGACCACCGAGACAAGTCACTGATATAAGCATACGTGGTTTCAACCACTGTGGTACTTAGACCACTCGTGACAATAGTCACTTGATTATCACCTCTTCCTCCATTCAATTCCCGAGCCCATGCTCTCTTCATCATGCCAAATATGAATGCAACATAATCTTAATGGGAAACAATTAATAACTACATACATGCATACAATCAAAAATATCATCATCGAAGACTTACCCAGTGTCTCCAACCTTACCCATAAGGGTATCTCGACTATCAGATTAGCTATTTCGGCTTTCAGCCATTACAGTTAATAATACAACCACAAGATACATGTGAGTAATACACACCTGTTAACATGTAACACTAAGCTTTCTACGTCGATACTTTCGTTAGCAGGGACGACGGCTATTTGTCTATCCCAGGCAGACGTCGGCTCTCTACCACATCCCGGTAGAAAATCCTAAATCGCCGACACAGAACGCTTCTTAAACTTAGGAATAGGGGTTACAGATACGCTCTCTTCCCTGGCTTGATCGTTCCTTAAGAATCCGAATAGAGTGGTTTAATTCGACAAACAGCAACCCCTTGGCTTTGGACTACAAATCGCTTGACTTAACAACAGAATCGATTGCAAAGATCCCCCCTGACCAATGATTCCTAGCACCTTGCTATGTGATGTTCGGCTTAAAGCAGAGATACCGATTAACACACAAGATGTTTCGGCTATGGTGTTTAAGAGAAGAGCAAAGAAGGTGACAAAGTTTCGGCAAGAGAGGTGACTTCAGAGGGTTTCGGCTTGTGAAGAAGGTAGCAAAAGAAAATGAAACCAAAATGTGAAGGGTGGATGATAATGGAAGATTCGGCCAACAGGTGTTTGGTAACCTTGAAGAAAAGAAAAATAAGACACGAATGAGGAGGTTTGTACTTAAGAGAAAAGATTAGAAAAGAGTTGAAAAAAAACACCAAAATGAAATGAGGGGAACTCTTAGATGCACTAGAGAAAATCGGCACACACTAGAACCAGGCAACCCGAAAAAAATAAAAACCAAAGACTCTCTCCTAACATTCGGCACACCTCAAGCTAGCACTAAACTGAATCCTCTCCCCCCACTTCAAGCTTCCCACATTCGGCCACCACTCCACCAACACCAAATCCCATATTTTTCTCCCACCTTCACTCCCCTCCAACAACTTGAATCGGTTTGACCAATTCAAACTCCAACACCTTCTCATGGCCACCCATTCAAACACTTTGACTCCTTCAACACTCATCCTTAAAGAGCCCTTGCCGAATCCACCACTCTAGCTCCCTAGGCGCAAAAAAATAAAATAAAAAATAGAGCTTCTGAATGCTGTTAGTGCGACTTGAACTCCTTCTCCCTGCTGCTCCTTTGTGACGCCACATCCATGCACTCTAAGTGGTGTCTCCTTGCAACCTTACCACCTCTTTTCTTGTGTCATCAAACACAAGTATTTATTCTTAAGACCTGCCTTTGCTAGCTCCCCCCTAAAGTGCCTCAAAACAGAATTTTCACCAAGGCTCAAGCTTTACCCCGAGCCTTCTCGGGACCCCCAAACACACCAAAATAACAACAAGACATGCCAAACACACATCAACACAAAATAATGCAGAGCCCTACTTCCAGGATGTTACAGTTCTACCCCCTTAAAGAAATTTCAGCCTCGAAATTTACCTGGTCAAAAGAGATGAGGGTATTGCTGTCGCATTACATCCTCTGGCTCCCACGTGGCTTCCTCTGAACCGTGATTCCGCCACAACACTTTAACCAACAGAATCGTCTTTCTCCGCAACACCTTAACATCTCGGTCTAGGATTTGAACTGGTTCCTCCTCAAAGGATAAATCAGGTCTTACTTCGATTTCCTCCACTGGCACTATATGAAAAGGATCCGAACGGTAGCGCCTTAACATCGAGACATGGAATACATCATGAATCTGTCCCAATTCCGCAGGTAACTCGAGCTGATAAACTACTGGTCCCACACTCTTCAACACACGATAAGGCCCGATGAACCTAGGGTTCAACTTGCCCTTCCGTCCAAACCTTAGGACTTTCTTCTACGGTGAAACTTTTAGGAAAACTCGATCACCTACTACAAATTCTATATCCTTACGCTTCAGATTCGCATAAGATTTCTGCCTATCAGAAGCTTCCTTTAACCGAGTTCGAATCAACTTAACCTTTTCCTCTGTTTTTGCAACCAATTCTGGACCCAACAACTGTCGCTCACCCAACTCTGTCCAGCAAGTAGGAGTGCGACACTTCCGACCATATAATGCTTCATAGGGTGCCATCTAAATACTGGATTAATAGCTGTTATTGTACGCGAATTCTGCCAGCGGTAGGAACTCCTCCCAACTACCTCTAAAGTCAATAACACAACCTCTCAACATGTCTTCCAAGATCTGAATTACCCTCTCGATGACCATCGATGCGTGGATGAAAACATTTGTCTTTGAAATCTAGTCTTGTACCCAACGCTTGATGCAACGCCTTCCAGAACCTCGACGTAAACCTGGGGTCTCTGTCTGATATGATAGACACAGGTACCCCATGCAACCTCACAATTTCTACTACATAAAGCTTGGCTAACTTCTGTTGTGAATAATCAACCCGAACTTGTATGAAGTGAGCGGACTTCGTCAACCGATCCACAATTACCCACACTGAATCTTTCTTCGTAGGCGTAAGGGGTAGCCGACTCACAAAGTCCATCGTTATCCTCTCCTATTTCCAAAGTGGAATCTTTACTGGATGTAGCAACCCTGAAGGTAACTGATGTTCTGCCTTTACCTGCTGACACGTTAGGCACCTACCCACAAACTCGGTAACCTCTTGCTTCAGACCCGACCACCAAAACTGTTCACACAAATCCTGATACATCTTACTCCCGCCAGGATACATAGCATATGGGCTACTATGCGCTTCCTAAAGAATCTTCTGCCTCAATTCGGAATCCTCAAAGATACAAGCCTTTCCTCGAAAGCATAATCCCCATCACTGTTCACACTGAAATCTTCTGTCTCACCACCTGCCACTAGCTGAAATTTAGGGCTTAGCGATTCATCTAATAATCTGTTTCTCCTTTATCCGATCGACCCAAGAAGGCTTCACTTGCGATTCGGCTAGCACACTTCCATCATCATACAAGTGAGATGGGCGAACATTGCCTCAAGTCCGATATCACTTTACGACTCAACGCGTGCGCCACAACGTTAGCTTTACGGGTGGTACTCAATCGAACAATCATAGTCCTTTAGCAATTCAACCCACCTTCGCTGCCTTAAATTCAACTCCTTCTGGGTAAGGAGATATTTCAGGCTCTTATGGTCAGTGTAGATATTGGACTTCTCTCCATACAGGTAATGTCTCCAAATCCTCAGAGCAAACACCACCGCGGCTAACTCCAGATCATGCGTGGGATAATTCACTTCATGCGGTCTCAACTGCCGAGACACATATGCTACCACCTTCCCCTCTTGCATCAACACACATCCTAACCCCGTGTGCGACGCATCGCAGTAAACAATAAACTCCTTCACAGCCTCAAGCTGAATCAACAATGGAGCCTCAGTCAAGATCCTCTTCAACTTCTCAAAAAATTCCTGCTGCTTATCTGACCCGACAAAAGGTACCCCTTTCCGTAACAACTTGTTTAACGGTGCAGCTATTAGTGAGAACCCCTCAACAAACCTTCTGTAGTACCCAGCTAACCCAAGAAAACTTCAAATTTTTGCCACAGACTTAGGCGGTTTCCAGTCCAACACGACCTTAATTTTTCAGGGATCAACCCTAATTCCCTCAGCAGACACAACATGTCCTAGAAAGGTAACTTCCCTCAGCCAGAATTCACACTTACTGAATTTGGCGTACAACTGTTTTTCTCTTAGAATCTGCAGAACCACCCGAAGATGCGAATCATGTTCCTCTTTCAAACTTGAATAGACCAAAATATCGTCTATGAACACCACGACAAACCGGTCCAGATAGGGTTGGAATACTCAGTTCATCATGTCCATGAACGTAGCTGGTGCATTCGTCAACCCAAACGGCATCACCAAGAACTCGTAGTGACCATAACGAGTTCAGAAAGCTGTCTTATGAATATCTGCCTCCTTGACCTTAAGCTGGTGATAACCTGACCTCAAATCTATCTTTGAGAAGACCGAAGCGCCTCGCAACTGATCGAACAGATCGTCTATCCTAGGCAATGGGTACTTGTTCTTAATCGTTAGCTTGTTCAGTTGCCTATAATCAATGCACATCCGCATCAACCCGTCCTTCTTCTTAACAAATAGCACCGACGCTCCCCAAGGTGACACACTGGGTCAGATAAAACCCCGGTCCAACAGTTCCTAAATTTGGGTTTTCAGTTCCACCAACTCCTTCGGCGCCATTCTATATGGGGCAATAGACACTGGCGCTGTCCCCGGAAGAAGATCAATACCAAATTCCACCTCGCGATTCAGAGGTAACCCTGTAAGTTCTTCTGGAAAAACATCAGAGAATTCCCCCACTATCCTAACATCCTTTACAGTCAACTCCTTTGCCTCCAAAGTACTGACAAAAGTTAAGAACGCCTCACATCCTTTTATCACCATTCTTTCAGCCTTTAAAACAGACACTACATTGGACAAGTAGTTCCTCCTTTCGCCTATCACTAAGACTTCGTTATCCTCAGGAGTCCTTAACACCATGCGCTTAGCAGTACAATACAAGTTTGCTCGATATCTCACTAACCAGTCCATACCTAAAATCAAATCAAACTCACCGAACGACAGTTCCATCAAATCAGCCGGGAAAACCATCCCTTGTACTTCTAGAGGCACACTCCTAAAGAGTTTGTTCACCACTACAGATTATTCTAAAGGGCTAAGTACAATCATCTCCCTAGAAGCAATCTCAGAGTCTATGCTCAGAGTTCCAGACATAGTACTAGCAACATAGGAATGTGTTGACCCAACATCAATTAGTGCAGTAAAAGGCAATCCGTAAATAAGGAACGTACCGGTTATGACGTCTGGTGCATCGCCCTCCTCTCGGTGTCTAGCTGCATAGACCAACCCAGGCTGTCTTGCATCCGTGTTCCCAGCACCTCTTCCCGGTGCTCCACGTCCACGACCAAAACCATTTCCACCTCTGGCTGAACCACGACCTCTCTATGGCTGCTGACCACCTCTACCAGGCTGAACATAATTCTGGCCCACAGGCCGCGTTCTGTTTGGCTCTTGTGGACAATCCCTTACCCGATGATCCACTGATCCACATCTGTAGCGTCCATTACTTTTTACCCAGCACTCTCCTAAATGAAACTTCCCACATGTAGCACATTGCTGTGGCCGACTGACAACAACGGGCCTCGCAACTCGACCCGGCCCATCCAACCTAGGCCTCTTCTAAAAATTCCTAGTAGAGCTTGACGGTCCAAAGCTTCTCTTTTTCCTACACTTGTCCCTATCCTGATTCTGCCTTTCAGATCGCTTTGCCTCTTCGGCTATCTTAACCTTCTCAACCAAAACGGCAAATTCCCTTTCCCGTTGCAGAGCTATCAGTACTCACAACTCATCCCTCAGACCATCTTCAAATCGAACATAACGCTCATGATCTGTGGACACAATTTCCCGGGCATACCGGCTAAGACGAAGGAATTTCGCCTCATACTCGGCTACTATCTCACTCCCTTGAACCAAATTAAGGAATGCCTTCCGCTGAGCATCCACATAGCTCGACCCAATGTATTTCCCCTGGAATGCAGACTTAAAGAAATCCCAGTTATTGCTGTCCACTGCTGTACCATCCCTAATCGTGAGCCACCATTGGTAAGCCTCATCTCAGAGAAGAGACACAACTCCTTTCAGTTTCTCTTCAGCGGTGCACTCAAGATCATCCATAATCTGTTCCACCGCTTTTAACCAGTACTCAGCTGCATTAGGAGCCACACCAGAAATACCCTTAAACACCTCAGCCCCATTGGCTCGAAGTCGCTTCGACACAGATTTCTGAGCCACTGATCCCGTGCTCGATCCAGCAACTCTTTCCAAGACGCGCAACATAGCCTAAGACACCGCATCGTCTCCACCAGTTTGGTCCTGAAATTTTGCTTCTGCCACTGGTGATGCTGGCATCTCATCTTCCGGCCCATGCCCAGATTCCAAAGGCTCAGCCCCAACATCTCGGCCTCTTCCACGGCCTCGAATACTGCGTCCCTGTCCTCTAGTACTCATTTCTACTAATGCGACTTAATCTGATTAAAAGTTTTATGAGTTAGTGTTTTCTTCCACCGTTTTATTACAAAGCAGTCTTATGAGAATAGCATTATGAGTAATTCTCGCCAATTCATACATACCTAAGGTTTCAGTCTCTAGAGTTGCATTTCTCAGTATAAGTAATCATAGCATATTACACTTACTTCATATAAACAATCAATAGTCAGGAGACTTACCGTACGGATTTAGTGCTGGAGACTCAGGTGCCATGCTTCCAGAAACATGTATATTTCTAAACTATTTTCTAAACCATCTTTTGAAACGTGTTTGAACCTCATACCCACAGCCGAGTTCTTGAAACCAAGCTCTGGTACCAAAATTGTAACACCCTAAACCCGGTCAAAACGTTACGACCAAATCTGGGTTGTCACAGGAATATTAGATTTAAAAATTTTGACAAAACATCGTGATTTGAGAAATTATTTTTGTTTGGAGAATCCATGTTAAGGCCATTTTCAAAGGAATCTGCTTGACTACATATACTCTACCATTTTCTCATTAAGTTAATTAGGGGCTAAAAACGGGTTTATTTTACCAAAACCAAACTTAGAAAATTTTGAAAGGTGTTAATCGAAATGAATGTTCAGGTGCATGATCTTTGGAAATAATATTTGTAATGGTAAGAAAAATTCCAATTTTAAATTATATATGGCTTGTTATCCAATCGTTGAACTTTTGGAAAACCTCTTTTATGTTTTTAAGAAAACCCCGCACCGATAATTCATAACATATAAAAAACCAGCATGTAAACAAAACCCCAAAAATAAAGTTAAAGCGGCCTTATTACAAAATAAAATCCCGAGATAGAAATAAGTTTAAAATAAAGTTCGAGTTTACTAGAGAACTCCCAATGCATGGCCACCTCGAGTCTGTCCTGGCTCCAAAACTTGCCACCTACCGATTACCTGCAAGATTAACAAAGGGGTGAGTCATCGAGACTCAGTGTGTAAATCCCCGTGAAACGCAAACTGGGCCTTAGCCCGCTCAGTACGACATATGTCTCATGTATGCAATGCAGCCCAACCCAGTCTAACTCTCCATCCAAACACCCGTGGCATTATGCCACTGTGGTTCATGACCACCGTGGTCCCAGACCACTCGTGACAGCAGTCACTCGTGACAAAGTCACTAATACATATAATCGTGGGGCCAACCCACAGTGGTCTTAGACCACCATGACGATCTCTGATATAATTATGATTACGTGGGGCCAACCCACTGTGGTATTAGACCACCGAGACAAGTCACTGATATAAGCATACGTGGTTTCAACCACAGTGGTACTTAGACCACTCGTGACAATAGTTACTTGATTATCACCTCTTCCTCCATTCAATTCCCAATCCCATGCTCTCTTCATCATGCCAAATATGAATGCAACATATAATAACAACATACATGCATACAATCAAAAATATCATCATCGAAGACTTACCCGGTGTCTCCAACCTTACCCATAAGGGTATCTCGACTATCAGATTAGCTATTTCGGCTTTCAGCCATTACAATTAATAATACAACCACAAGATACATGTGAGTAATACACACCTGATAACGTGTAACACTAAGCTTTCTACGTCGACACTTTCGTTAGCAGGGACGACGGCTATCTGTCTATCCCAGGCAGACGTCGGCTCTCTACCACAGCCCGGTAGAAAATCCTAAACCGCTGACACAGCATGCTTCTTAAACTTAAGAATAGGGGTTACGGATACGCTCCCCTCCCTGGCTTGATTGTTCCTTAAGAATCCAAATAGAGTGATTTAATTCGACAAACAGCAACCCCTTGGCTTTGGACTACAAATCGCTTAACTTAACAACAGAACCGATTGCAAAGATCCCCCCTGACCAATGATTCCTAGCACCTTGCTATGTGATGTTCGGCTTAAAGCAGAGATACCGATTAACACACAAGATGTTTCGGCTATGGTGTTTAAGAGAAGAGCAAAGAAAGTGACAAAGTTTCGGTAAGAGAGGTGACTTCAGAGGGTTTCAGCTTGTGAAGAAGGTAGCAAAAGAAAATGAAACCAAAATGTGAAGGGTGGATGATAATGGAAGATTCGGCCAATGGGTGTTTGGTAACCTTGAAGAAAAGAAAAAGAAGACACGAATGAGGAGGTTTGTACTTAAGAGAGAAGATTAGAAAAGAGTTGAAAAAAAAAACACCAAAATGAAATGAGGGGAACTCTTAGATGCACTAGAGAAAATCGACACACACTAGAACTAGGCAACCAGAAAAAAATAAAAACCAAAGACTCTCTCCTAACATTCGGTACACCTCAAGCTAGCACTAAACCGAATCCTCTCCCCCCACTTCAAGCTTCCCACATTCGGCCACCACTCCACCAACACCAAATCACATATTTTTCTCCTACCTTCACTCCCCTCCAACAACTTGAATCGGTTTGACCAATTCAAACTCCACCACCTTCTCATGGCCACCCATTCAAACACTTTGACTCCTTCAACACTCATCTTTAAAGAGCCCCTTCCGAATCCACCACTCTAGCTCTCTAGGCGCAAAAAAAAAAAAATAGAGCTTTTGAATGCTGTTAGTGCGACTTGAACTCCTTCTCCATGCTGCTCCTTTGTGACGCCACTTCCATGCACTCTAAGTGGCGTCTCCTTGCCACCTTACCACCTCTTTTCTTGTGTCATCAAACACAAGTATTTATTCTTAAGACCTGCCTCTGCTAGCTCCCCCCTAAAGTGCCTAAAAATAGAATTTTCACCAAGGCTCAAGCTTTACCCCGAGCCTTCTCGGGACCCCCAAACACACCAAAATAACAACAAGACATGCCAAACACACATCAACACAAAATAATGCAGAGCCCCTACTTCCAGGATGTTACAGGTTTAGTCGGTTGTAAGACTAACGTAGCATGAGCACGAGTCTAGCTATACATGTCATACGTAAGAATGTTTTTATAATGATAGTGTGACGACTCCTGACGACTTAATTTATGTTTATATATATAGTAAATGGATCCTGAAAGAGATATGGCGGATTACATAGAAAGTAACGCGCTGGCTCCCACTGAAGGGACGGTGCCGAATGAGAACGAGAATTGACCCACTACGGTGAGTCAAGGAGGAGGAGAAGAGGCTAGAGAAGCCTTCCTCCATATGATGAACACATGGTACACGGAGTTCGTTCTGCATGCGAACCCGAATGCACAACCCCTCCACCCCACCTATTCCTCAACCTATCCCAATAACCCCTCAAGTAGTAGAGGTGGTAAGAGGAGAGAAGCCTCCGGTTGATAGAATCAGGAAACATGGGGCAGAAGAATTCCAGGGCTAGAAAAGATAATGGTCCAGAAAGAGCTAAATTCTGGTTAGAAAATACCATCAGGGTATTTAATGAGTTGTCATGCACATCTGTAGAATGCATGAAGTGCATAGTCTCTCTCTTAAGAGATTCTACCTATCAATGGTGGAACACCCTTGTGTCAGTGGTACCAAGAGAAAAGATCACATTGGAGTTCTTCCAAGAAGAGTTCAAGAAAAAGTATATCAGTCAAAGGTTCGTGGATCAGAAAAGGAAGGAATTCCTGAAATTAAAGCAAGGCAAGGTGTCAGTGACTGATTACGAGCGTGAGTTTTTATGACTCAGTAAATACGCTCGAGAATGTGTATCCACTGAGGCCATCATGAGTAAGAGATTTAAAGATGGGCTAAATGAAGACATCAAACTGTTTATTGCTGTCCTAGAACTAAAGGAATTTGTGGTACTAGTAGAGAGGGCTTGTAAAGTCGAGAAGCTAGTAAAAGAGAAGAGAAAGTCTGAAATGGAGTCTCGTGACTCGAGACAGAGACAGTGGAATAAGCCATTCCAATCTTCATCCAAGAAGTCAAGAGATTTCCCTACCCGGTCAGCTACTTCCACTGGATTTTCCAAGAAAGACAAGAGTAGACAGAATTTCGGAAACAAAGCGCAGACTACTTCAGTTGCCAGTGTAGGGAATATTCGATCTGACAGACCCGAATGCCCACAGTGTGGCAGATGTCATCTCGGTGAATGTCGAGCGCATGAAAATGCATGTTTCAGATGTGGTTCCTAGGACCACTACATAAAAGATTGTCAAGAGATGATGAAAGAGGACAAAACTCAGAACTCGAGATCCGGGAGTATGGTCAGAGGAAGGCCGTAGAGAAACCCCAGAAGTGGGGCTAGTGGAAGAGGTAACCCTAGAGAGCAGGCCGTGAGACCCGAGGGTAGGGCGCCTGCACAGACTTATGCCATTCGCGCTCACGAAGAGGCATCTTCCAATGATGTTATCACGGGTACCTTTTCTCTTCATGATGTTAATGTTATTGCTTTAATAGATCCCGAATCTACACACTCTTACATTTGCATAAAATTGGTATCCGATTTGAGTATGCCTATAGAGTTTACAGAATTTGTGATTAGAGTGTCTAATCCTTTAGGCAAGAGTGTGTTAGTGAATGAAGTATGTAGAGAATGTCCATTAATGATTAGAGATCATTATTTTAAAGCAAACCTTATGTTGTTACCATTTGACGAGTTCGATCTCATTCTCGGTATGGACTGGTTAACTGCCCATAATGTAATAGTTAATTATGGGAAGAAATACATTGAAATGAGATGTGAGGATGGGGACACCCTTCACATAGAATCAGATGAACAGAGTAGATTATCAGAATTGATTTCTCACGTGACGGCACAGAGATACATGAGAAAGGGGTATGAAGTATATTTGGCTTTCGTGATGAATGAAAAAGAAACAGAGTTAAGGATTGAGTCAGTGCCAATAGTATGTGAGTACGTGGATGTGTTTCCTGAGGAATTGCCAGGACTACCACCAGTTAGAGAGGTTGAGTTCAGCATTGAGCTAGCTCTTGGTACTGTACCAATATCTATTACTCCTTACAGAATGGCTCCGACAGAGTTGAAGGAGTGAAGTCGCAGATTACAAGAGTTGTGGATAAAGGTTTTACAAGGTCAAGTTGTTCTGCCTGGGGTGCTCCGGTTTTATTTGTGAAAAAGAAAGATGGCACTATGAGATTGTGCATAGATTACCGTCAACTTAATAAAGTGATAGTAAAGAATAAGTACCCATTGCCTAGAATTGATGATTTGTTCGATCAGTTGAAAAGAGCCACTGTGTTCTCCAAAATAGACTTGAGATCAGGGTACTACCAGCTACGAGTAAAAGAATCAGATGTGCCTAAAATAGTCTTCCGAACAAGGTATAGGCATTATGAATTTTTAGTCATTCCCTTTGGTTTGACCAATGCTCCGGTGGTATTCATGGACTTAATGAACCGCATGTTTAGACCATACCTTGACAAGTTTGTAGTCGTTTTCATTGACGACATACTGATTTATTCCCAAGATGAGAATGAGCATACTGAGCACCTACAGATAGTTTTACAGATTCTACGAGAAAATCAATTATATGCTAAGTTCAGTAAAAGCGAATTTTGGCTCAAGGAAGTAGGGTTTCTGGGACATATTGTCTCAGAAAAAGGAGTTCGAGTAGACTCCAGTAAGATTTCAGCCATAATGGATTGGAATCCACCGAAGAATATCTCTGAGATTAGAAGCTTTCTAGGCCTAGCCGGATATTATAGGCGATTCATCAAGGGGTTTTCTGTTATTGCAACCCCGATGACTAAATTATTACAGAAAAATGTGAAATTTGAGTGGACTGAAAAATGCCAACAAAGTTTCGAGAAACTGAAAGCGATGTTGACAGAAGCCTCAGTTTTGGTTCAACCTGAGACAGGGAAAGAATTTGTGATTTATAGCGATGCATCCTTAAATGGATTAGGCTGTGTACTTATGCAAGAAGGCAAAGTTATTGCTTATGCCTCCAGACAATTGAAACCTCATGAGAAGAATCATCCGATGCATGATTTAGAGTTGGCTGCCACAGTCTTCGCATTGAAGATATAGAGACATCACCTATATGGTGAGAAATGTCGGATTTTCACTGATCACAAAAGTTTGAAGTACTTGATGACGCAGAAAGAGTTAAACTTAAGACAACAGAGATGGTTAGAGTTGATAAAAGATTATGAGATGATCATTGATTACCATCCGGGGAAGGAGAATGTGGTCGCCGACGCTTTGAGCAAAAAATCCTTATTTGCATTAAGGGCAATGAATTCACGGATGACTTTGTCCGACAATGGTTCTATTCTAGCTGAGTTGAGAGCTAGACCAATATTCCTCCAAGAGATCATTGAAGCTCAAAAAGAGGATAGTGAATTGCAAGTTTAGAGAGATCAGTGCGAGACAGATGTTGAGTCTGACTTCCGGATTAGTCCCAATGGAAGTCTGATGTTCAAAGATAGAGTTTGTGTACCGAGAAAAGAAGAGGTTATTCAGAGAATTTTGTATGAGGCCCATAATGGATGTTTATCTGTACATCCGGGAAGTACCAAGATGTATAATGACTTGAAGCAACAGTATTGGTGGCCGAGAATGAAGAAAGATATTTCAGAATTTGTTTCCAAATGCTTGATTTGTCAGCAAGTAAAGGCTTAACACCAAGTACCTTCGGGTTTGCTTCAACCCATTTTAGTTCCGGAGTGGAAATGGGACCGTATTACTATGGATTTTGTAACGGGTTTACCACTATCTCCGAGCAAGAAAGATGCCGTATGGGTTGTAGTTGATAGACTCACGAAATCAGCCCATTTTATACCTGTTCGAGTGGATTACTCCCTCGACAAGTTGGCAAACTTGTATGTTTCAGAAATAGTAAGACTTCATGGAGTTCGTTTGTCAATCATATCTGATAGAGACCCGAGATTCACATCCAGGTTTTGGAAGAAGTTACAAGAGGCCTTGGGTACAAAGTTGAACTTTAGTACCGCTTTTCATCCTCAGACTGACGGTCAATCAGAGAGGTTAATTCAAGTGCTTGAGGATATGCTCAGATGTTGTATTCTTGAATTTCGAGGAAATTGGGAAAAGTTTCTCCCATTAGTAGAGTTTGCCTACAATAATAGTTTTCAGTCGAGCTTAAAGATGGTGCCTTATGAGGCTTTATATGGGCGTAAGTGCCAAACGCCTCTTTATTGGACTGAACTTAAGGAAAACCAAATTCACGGGGTTGATTTGGTTAGAGAAGCTGAAGAGAAAGTAAAAGTGATGCAAGAAAGTTTAAAAGCTGAATCAGACAGACAGAAGTCCTATTCGGACTTAAAGAGAAAAGAGATCGAGTATCAAGTCGGAGATAAAGTTTTCTTGAAAGTGTCACATTGGAGAAAAGTTCTCAGATTTGGCCGAAAAAGTAAGTTGAGTCCACGTTTTATTGGACCGTATGAGATTACCGAGAAAGTTGGGCCTGTAGCTTACAGATTGGCTTTGCCATCAGAGTTAGAAAAGATACATGATGTGTTTCACGTGTCAATGTCAAGACGCTACCGATTAGACCCTTCACACGTAATTCCCCAGTCAGAGATAGAGATTCATCCCGACATGACTTATGGTGAAGAACCAGTTAAGATATTAGCTCGGGAAGTTAAGCAGCTAAGAAAGAAAAGTATTGCCTTAGTGAAAGTATTGTGGCAAAGACATGGAATAGAAGAAGCCACATGGGAACCAGAAGAGAGTATGAGAAACCAGTATCCAAACCTTTTTACTGGTAAGATTTTCGAGGACGAAAATCCCTAAGGGGGGAGAATTGTAACAGCCCGATTTAGGGCCTAGTCGGAATAGTGGTGCGAGACCACGAATCCGAGGTGAATTTATGAGTTTTTAAGGTTCATGCCATGTTTGCATGTTAGTGTGAAAGTTTCATGAAGCAATTTTTCTAAATTGAAGTTGAATGGTCAAAAAGGACCAAATTGCAAAAGTTGTAAAATATGAGTTTCTAGAAGCTTTTTGTATGAAATAGCTTTAGAATATTAATTATGAGTCCTTAAATAGCAATTTTCCCAAATTATAAATTTTGGAAAAAAATGGACATGAGTTAGTAAAATAGAAATTTTTAAAGAGAAGGGCATTTTGATCATTTGTCTAATAAGTGATTAAAATAGGAAAAAAAGATGATAAAATTTCATTCATCTTCTTCCTTCCCTTGCCGAAAATTTGAAGACTCCATAGCTAGGGTTCTTCATTTTTTTCAAGCTTGCTAGTAAGTTCATCTTAGCCCCGTTTTAATATTCTTCGTATTTTTGAAGTTCTCGTATATTGAATTAGCTATTTTTAGCTATAAAGTGAGCTAAGATGCATGTTCAAAAATCTACCCATGAATGGTATGCTTGTTAAAGGATGTTTTATGGAAGTTTATGAGAGTTTGATGTTAGATAAACATCTTTTTCTAAGAGAATTTCATGAAAAATGAGCAAAGGGACTAGTTTGTAAAAGTTTTGAAATTAGTCATACCTATTAGAAATAATGAGAATTGATAATGGCTATAGTAGAGAAAATGAATCAGCTAAGCATGTAGTCTAATAAAGTTGAATGAAAATTATTTTACGAGCCTTGGGGCAAAAGTGCAAATATGAGAAAGTATATGGGCAAAATAGTAATTTTGCCCAAGTATGAGTAAAAGGGTCAATTTTGTCAATGTGAATTTTAAATGATCTATTTATGACTATAGATCAAGAAAAACGAAGCCCGGATCGAAACCGAGGAAAGAAAAAGGTCGATGACTAAATTGCATACCTAGCTACATTTTGTATATTGAGGTAAGTTTGTATGATTTCCAAGCTTTATGATTTATATCATTGAATTGCTTAGTATAATGTACAATGTTATTATGAAAAATGTTTAATGTTATGTTAAACAAAGAAATTAATGAGATCAAGCATGAGAAAGCCCCGATTGAAGTTGAATAACTTAGGATACTCGATCTACCCCATGAAACAAGAAAGTCCGTATAAGACCAAGCCGAGGCATGGCATCGGCAAGCAAGAAAGATATCATGTAAGTCCAAGGCAAGCTTGGCATTGAATAAGATATCATGTAAGTCCAAGGCAAGCTTGGCATTGAATAAGTTATCATGTAAGTCCAAAGCAAGCTTGGCATTGAGTAAGTTATCATGTAAGTCCAAGGCAAGCTTGGCATTGAATAAGTTATCATGTAAGTCCAAGGCAAGCTTGGCATTGAACAAGTTATCATGTAAGACCAAGGCAAGCTTGGCATTGAAAAGTTATCAAGAGAAAGAGATCCCATATAAGTCCAAGCCAAGGCATGGCATTGGTGAGAACGAGAAAGACTTCGTATAAGTCCATGTCAAGACATGGCCTCGAAATTAAGATGAGACTTAGTATCCTCGGTTATTCATATAAATTCATCGGGCAAACGAGTTAAGCTCAAATGAGATAAAAAGAAAAGTAAGTAAGCAAAGTTATTATCAAGTGAAAATGAGTATTATTCATGTTATGAATGATGAATTAGAAATTATGAGTATTATGTTCAAGTATGCTTATCAATGTGATCAAGTGATACAGGTACCTTGTTTGCCTATCAAGTATGAGATTAGTAAGTTTCATGAGATATGTAAGAATCAAGTATGAGTAAGTAAGCTTTATAGCTGAATTTATGATACCATTGTTTATATCAAATGGTCTATATGAAGCAAGCATGTTGTTATATGCATTATGTGCAAACTTACTAAGCTAAACACTTATGTTTTTCATTCTTTCTTTCCATGTAGTCCCGCCAAGCTAATATCGAGGATCACCGTCATCGGAGCTCGGAGCACACTATCAATCGCTATTTTGGTATAGCCAAGTAGTTTTTTTTTAAGTATGGCATGTATAGGAAGCATTTAATTTTGAGTTAAAGTGTTGGTTATCAAGCCTAGAATTCTTTTGTATATGGCTAGAGAGATTGGCCTTAAATGATTAAGTATGTATGTTTTTATTTATCAATGAAGTATGCATTCTAGTTCATGATATAGGTAGTAATTGAGTTGTTGAATTGAATATTGGATTTGATCATTGATTTCAGGGTGGCCATTGGCTTGGTAAATAGCCTCTAAGTGCCCACACGGTTAGACACACGGGCGTGTGTCTAGGCCGTGCGTAAACTGCACCTTAGTCTTATAAGTAAGGATAGACCACGGATTAATCCCACGACCGTGTGTTAAGGTCGTGCATGACACACGGTTAGAACACAGACGTGTGCCCCTGTCATGTGGAATAAGTCAGTATATCAAGATGTAGTACACGGTCTAGGTCCACGGGCGTGCCAGGGCCGTGTGGAAATTGGCAGAATACTGAGTTTTTTTTTTGGCACGGTCTGAGGACATGGGCGTGTATGCCTATGCACGGGCGTGTAACCCCTGTTTCAAAGAAAAGTTTTTCAATAAGGTTCCGAAAGTTTACCAGTACGAGTTTAAGGCCTCGTAGGCCCATGAAACGTATGAATTTTTTAAGAATAAGAAGTTTTAATTTCGGAACGAAATTTTATAGCCCGTAATGTCATGATTAAGTAAGTCAAGCATAGTAATGTCTCGTATCCGGTCTGAGCGTCGGACTCGGGTATAGGGTGTTACAGAGACACACCTTATAACATAGAGTACTAAATATTCACAAGCGCCTTCACCTATACAAAACATAACACACAGTTAACTCAATTAGCAAAAGAATTGGGAGATCTCTATTCTAAACACCTAATCATGAGATTTACTATCACTTGCCTTCACTAGAACGATCTACTGCGATTTGCCTAGTTAAACCAAAGTTTGATGCCGTCACCCTTCCGTATCCAGGCGAAAAGTCCCGAACCGCTGACACCCTACGCCGCTTTAACTTGGGAGTGGAGGCTATGTGCACAGTCTCGGTTGGCACATTTTCCGCCACCCTATGGCTAGAATCCCCTTTTGCTCATCAAGAACAAGATCTTACAGAACCGGAGTCAACACGAATGCTTAAATCAGAACCACAAAGTAACCGATCACGCTAACAGGAAGAAACGAGATAACGATGGGAATGGGCCTAGGGCCCATTCTCGGCCCAAATGAGCCCACATGCTCGTGTGACCCATTCAGCCCAAATCTAGCAACAGATATGAGATTCACATAGTCCAGTCCAATATTTACTACACAATCATACAACTTATCCGATTGAGCCCACAGGCCCATTGGCCCCACATGGCCCATTTCGCCCCATCGTTTCCCAAATAGCCTAAACCCACAAGAACACTCATGATAGCCTCAACTATCGCGTCAAAGCTCCCACACGTCCGCTCGCACGCTTGTGTGGCTACCAACACCGTGTGACCAGCATTTCGGCATTAGTCGCTCTATAGCTACAGTAGTACGAAATACACACCTGATAGGGATCTGGGGTTAATCTGCGCTCCGAACACTCCTGTGCCCAAACACCAACCAACGTATCCTTACTCTCCTCATAGATCGCTCTATTTAAAGCCAGCTTCTCGCCTACTCTCACGCTAGCTTCCTGATGTGGGATCCCTCCATCAATCTTCCAAAACCGTCCCAAATTAGCAAAATAGTCACCTTTCGCATGCAAGGGGTTTCGAACCTCAGAGCATTAGGACACTCCACACGCCACTTGCCACCTTTACCAGTAGACTACTTGTGTAACAAAACAAGCACAACTAAATATAAGTCTATGGGCCAAAGTCTAAGTTCATTTAAAAGGAAATCAAAATGAATTGCAAGCGCCAAGACTTGAACCCATATTCCCTTGCAACCTTAATGACGCCTTGCCACTAGACCACTCACTTCCTTGTGTCATTTTTTTCCCACAATTTATTCTTAAAGCCTACTTACTTACCCCCAGGGTTTTATTCACCTAAAACCAAAATTTTTCCTAAAGCCCAGGTTTGAACCCGGGACTTCATAGAAGCCCCCTAGCCTTCCAAAATCACTCACCTAATAGGTCCAACTCGCATTAGTGCCGTTCTCTTGTTCTCAAAAAAATTTAAACGCTCCCATGCCCAAGGCCCAATAGGCCAAATTCTACTAGGCCCAAAAATTCAGTTCGTTACAATGTGAATTACATAAACCAAATGGCATGCGTCTAAATGCAAATGTACCGTACGGGTAGGTGAATGTTGTCTTTTGTTAATCTTCCGATGCTACTGTAATCTGATTATACCTCGAGTATCCATCATGAAAATAGTAATAGTTTCGCCCTGCAAGTCTATCCAGCATCTGGTCCAAAAACGGCAAAGGGAAGTGATCTTTCCTAGTCGCCATGTTCAGCTTTCGATAATCGATGCAAATTCTCCATCTCGTAACAGTTCTAGTTGGTATCAACTCGTTATTCTTGTTTTCAATGACCGTAAAACCTCTTTTCTGTAACACCCCTTACCCGTGTTGACGCCAGAACAGGGTACGAGGCATTACCTAACTTAAAAACATATTAACATACATTTCTGGGTCATAAAAGTTCGTTCAAATTTAAAACTTTTCAAACACTGTCTTAAAATCTCTAATATGAGCCTACGAGGCCCAAAACACACTTTAGAAACGGTTCGGGACCAAACCGAGTTCTTCAGAAAACTTTGGAAAATGTCACTAAAAACAGGGGCACACGCCTGTGCAGAAGGGCGACACGCCCGTGTGACCTAATAACATGGCCATGTTGAAGAATGGTGTAACTCACACGGCCTAAGCATATAGGGACACGCCCGTGTCCATTTCCCGTGTGGATTTAATTCTCAATTCAAACCTACAGGGGTATTCACACGGCCTAGCACACGCCCGTGTCCATGGCCCGTGTTCCTCACACGACCATGACACGTCCGTGTCTCAGCCCATGTGTTAAAACCTTGACATTCTATTTCTGACGTCAGCAACATTTTAGGGTCACACGGCCAAGGCACATGCCTGTGTGCTAGGCCGTGTGGCGAATTTAATTTCGCATTTAAGGTGCAAACTTCACATGGCCTGGGACATGCCCATATACAATTGTCGTGTCTTCCACACGGTTGAGACACACGGTCGTGCCTCAGCCCGTATGGTTACTACTGGCATTCTGTTTTACCAAATTAAGGTGCAGGGGACACACGACCAGACTACACACCCACAGGGCAGACCGTGTGTCACAGACGGCCCAGACACTCGCCCGTGTGTCTACCCGTGTAGACAAAAACAAGGCTATTTACCAAGCCCTTTCGCCACCCTTACTTGCACCAACATAAGCCACATCAAGTAACACAAAACCACACATAAACATCTGACCAAACCAGCCACAATCAAGACATACACACATATTTCACCATGCAAATTGCACATTCATGAAAAAAGCATCATCCTTTGCATATATCAATAAAAAGTATTAGCCATCATCCATGGCCTTATACAAAATGAATCAATTTTCAAGACAAGCCAACACATTTGACCAAAACAATATGACACTTAACAAAAGACCAAGTCCCTATACATGCCATACTCAAAATGATAAATCTAACTATACCAAATGTTCAGATTGATAGAGTGATCGAGCCTCCGACATCCTTTGATTCCTGAGCTAGCTTGGCAATACTATAAGAGAATGGAAAGGAAAGGGAGTAAGTATAAAGCTTAGTAAGTTGTATGTAAATAAGTAACAACATCAACCATGCCTCTTTAAACACATAGCATATTATAAACCAGCACCACATTTCAATTGATTAAAGGCATGCCTTACTCATTTTCATCCTTACTAATCATACAACATAAATTGAGATCATTTCTCATGAATCTTGTGTAGGTACCTGTATCACTTACAACATAGTCATAACTTTTCTCACTTTGACACAAGCTTTAAATTACCCGTTGAACCAATTGGAATACCAAAGGATACCCGACAAGCCTCACACAAGAGGGTACGATGCCGATGCCATGTCCTAGACATGGTCTTACACTAGCACACAAATCAATGTCGATGCCATGTCCCAGACATGGTCTTACACTGGCTCTCATAATGTGGCCGATGCCATGTCCCAGACATGGTCTAACACTAGCACACATATCACCCAAATGTCATGGCATAAATATCCAATATATTCCTAAGGTTCAACCAGGAGTTTTTACTACATCAATTCTCATCATGCATATTCACAACAATAATCATACACTTTATGCCATATTAATTGTTCAATACATAATAACAATAAAGTTGTATTATTTACGTACAACTTACCTCGGTATACAAATTATGGGCGCCTAGTTCGATTTAGTCTAATAGCTTGGTTTTCCCCCGGTCAAGGTCCGGACTCCATTTTTCTTGATCTATAATGAAAAAATTTACTTATTTAATCACCACAGTAATCAAGATATTCCAAAATTCCTACTTTAGCAAAATTACTGTTTTGCCCTTAAACTTTCACATAATTACGATTTTGCCCCTACGCTCGTAAAATGATTTTAATCAATTGCTTCCTTTAACAAGCCTAGACGAACCTTTATTACTCTTATAGCAACTCAAAATTCCAATTACTTCACACATTTACCACCTATTTTACAAACTTTACAAAAAGGTCCCTTTTAGGTGTTTTCATGAAAACCCCATTCACAAAAGGTTTTTATTTAACAACCAAGGTTCATTTTCTTCTGTAAAATTTTAGCAAACAACATAAATAATCTCATGGCAAGACCCTAGACTCTCAACCATGTTGCAAAATAGTCCCCTCATTAGCTAGCTTAAGCTACAAGGGTCACAAAAATACAAAAATCCTCAAGAATGACCATAAAAAACACTTACTCGCAAGGGTGAAGAGTTGCTAAAATTTCAAGTTTCCAAAACCCTTATTTTTGCTAAAAATTTTTGTGGAGAGGAGGAAGATGAATGGTGATATCTTTTTCTCTTTATTTTATTTTATTTTATCAATTAAGTCACCTAAAATCTACCTAACCTTTAACAAATTTTCATGAATTAAAAATTCATGTCCAGCCACTATAAGTTCATTGGTCAATTTACTCAATAAATACCTCTACTTTTGTGTTCCATAGCTATCTAACACCTTTAGCTTGTAGAACAAAACTTTCGCACTTTATGCGATTTAGTCCTTTTTCGAAATTAAGTAAGAAATCACTAAAATTAATCCACCAAAATTTTCATACACTCATATAATCATGCTATAACACATAAAATAATATTAAAATAATTTCTCTGGCCTTGGATTAGTGATTCCAAAACCACTACTCTGACTAGCCCCAAAATCGGGTTGTTACAATTCTCCCTCCTTAGGGATTTTCGTCCCCAAAATTCTTACCGTTAAAAAGGTTTGGGTATTGATCTCTCATAGTCTCCTCGGGCTCCCATGTGGCCTCTTCAACCCCATGTCTATGCCATAGTACTTTCACTAGAGCTATACTTTTATTTCTCAATTGCTTGACCTCTCGATCTAAAATCTTAACTGGCTCTTCACTATAGGTCATATCAGATCGAATTTCAACCTCTATTGGTGAAATAACGTGTGAAGGGTCAGAACAATAACGACGCAACATAGACACATGAAAAACATCATGGATCTTCTCTAACTCGGACGGTAAAGCTAATCGGTATGCTACCGGTCCAATTCTCTCAGTCACCTCATAAGGTCCAATAAACCGTGGACTTAATTTGCCTTTCCTACCGAATCTGAGGATTTTCTTCCATGGAGATACTTTCAAAAACACCTTATCACCGACTTGAAACTCAATTTCTTTCCGTTTCAGATCCACGTAGGATTTCTGTCTATCTGAAGCGGCCTTTAAACAGCCACGAATTACCTTTACTTTCTCTTCGATCTCTTTGACTAAGTCAACCACGTGAATCTGATTCTCTCTGAGTTTGGTCCAATACAAGGGTGTTCGGCACTTACGCCCATATGAAGCCTCATATGGCACCATTTTAAAACTCGACTGATAGCTATTGTTGTAGGCAAACTCTACCAGCGGCAAATACTTTTCCCAACTGCCTTGGAATTCAAGGACACAACACCGCAACATGTCTTCAAGAATCTGAATTACTCTCTCCGACTGACCGTCGGTTTGCGGATGGAAAGCCGTGCTAAAATTCAACTTTGTCCCCAAAGCTTCTTGTAACTTTTTCCAAAATCGTGATGTGAACCTCGAATCTCTATCCGAAATTATCGATAAAGGTACCCCGTGAAGTCTCACAATTTCAGAAACATACAAATCGGCCAATTTCTCAAGTGGATAATTGGTACGCACTGGTATAAAATGAGTCGACTTAGTTAGCCTATCAACCACAACCCATACAGCATCTTTCTTGTTTGGCATCAACGGCAATCCAGACACAAAGTCCATGGTAATACGGTCCCATTTCCACTCGAGAACCATCACAGGCTGAAGTAAACCCGAAGATACTTGGTGTTCGGGTTTCACTTGCTGACAAATTAGGCACTTAAAGACAAACTCTGAAACACCTTTCTTCATTCCCGGCCACCAATACATTTTCTTCAAGTCATTGTACATTTTCACACTACCCGGATGGATAGACATACAACTGCTATGTGCCTCATGCAAAATTTTCCGAATAAGCTCATTGTCTTTGGGTACACAAATTCTGTCTCGAAACATTAAGCTGCCATCTGAACCAATCAGAAAGTCTGATTTTATACCCATCTCACACTGAGTTATCTTAGCTTGCAATTCTTTATCACCTTTCTGAGCTACGCAGATCTCTTGCAAAAACATTGGTTTTGCTCTAAACTCGGCTAAAATCGAACCATCATTGGTTACTAACAACTGAGTGTTCATAGCCCTCAAGGCAAACAATTTCTTCCTACTCAAAGCATCGGCGACCACGTTCGCCTTCCCCAGGTGATAGTCGATTACTAGTTCGGAATCTTTTATGAGCTCTAGCCATCTCCGTTGGCGAAGGCTCAGTTCCTTTTGAGTCATCAAATACTTTAGACTTTTATGGTCAGTGAATACTCGGCATCTCTCACCATACAAATGGTGTCTCCAAATCTTCAGTGCGAACACTATTGTGGCCAACTCTAAGTCGTGAGTCGGATAGTTTTTCTCATACGGCTTCAGCTGTCTCGAGGCATAAGCTATTACCTTACCTTCTTGCATAAGCACGCATCCCAATCCATTCAAGGATGCGTCGCTATACACTATGAATTCTTTTCTTGGTTTCGGTTGCACTAAAACAGGGGCTTCAGTCAACAATGCTTTTAGTTTCTCAAAACTCTATTGGCACTTCTCCGTCCAGTCGAACTTGACATCTTTCTGTAGAAACCACGTCATCGATGTAGCAATCATGGAGAATCCTTTAACAAACCGTCTGTAGTATCCGGCTAAGCCCAAAAAGCTTCTAATCTCTGATACATTCCTCGGTGGTTTCCAATCCACAATAGCCGATATCTTACTCGGGTCAACTCTAATTCCATCACCCGGCACGATGTTCCTAAGAATCTGACTTCTCGAAGCCAAAATTCAGTTTTGCTAAACTTAGCATACAACTGCTTATCTCTTAATGATTGTAACACAGTTCTCAAATGCTCCGTATGCTCACTTTCATCGCGAGAATAAATTAATATGTCATCAATAAAAACAACTACAAACTTATCCAAGTACGGTCAGAAAATACGGTATATTAAATCCATAAATACTGCAGGAGCATTCGTTAAGCAAAAGGGCATGAGGAGGAACTCATAATGGCCATACCTCGTCCGAAATGCAGTTTTCGGTACATCTTGATCCTTAACTCTCAGCTGATAATAACCGGACCTCAGGTCTATCTTAGAAAACACTGTGGCTCCCTTCAATTGGTCAAACAAATCGTCGATCCACGGCAAAGGATACTTGTTCTTAATCAGAACCTTGTTGAGTCGTCTCGTAGTCTATACATAACCTCATCGACCCGTTTTTCTTTTTTACAAAAAGTACCGGAGCACCCCACGGAGAATAGCTCGGTCTTGCAAAACCCTTATCCGTTAACTCTTGTAGCTGAACCTTTAACTCTTTTAACTCCAACGGTGCCATCCTATATGGGGCAACCAAAATAGGTGCCGTACCAGGGACCAACTCAATACCAAACTCGACTTCCCTACTTGGAGGAAATCCGGGCAACTCTGCCGGAATCACATCCGGGTACTCACATACCACAGGCACTGACTCAATCTTTACTTCTGACTCTTAGGTATTCAACACAAATGCAAGACAGGACTCATACCCTTTTCTCATGTATTTCTCAGCAGTCAGAGAGGAAATAAGTACAGGCGAGCTATCCGATTCACCTGATTCAACCCGAAGGATATCCCCATTTTCACATTTCAATTCGATAAACTTACTACCACAGTTTACTAACACATTATGAATAGTCAACTAATCCATCCCAAGAACTAGGTCGAATTCATCAAACGGTAGTAGCATGAGGTTAGCTGGAAAACAATGACCTCTAATCATCAAAGGACAGTTTCTACACACTTTGTCAACTATCACATGCTTACCTAACGGGTTTGACACTTTTATCACAAATTCTGTAGACTCAACAAGCATACTCATGCTAGACACCAATTTCATACAAACATACGAATGGGTAGACCCTGGATCAATCAAAGCAACAACAAAGATATCGTGAAGAGAAAAAGTACCCGTAATCACATCCGGTGAAGATGACTCTTCGGGAGCGCGAATGGCATATGTCCTTGCAGGCGCTCGACCCTCAGACCTTACGGCTAAATCTCTAGGCACACCTCTACTGCTAGCTCCACTTCTCGGGTTATTCTGTGGTCTACCTCTAGAAGGAGCATTACTCGCTCGCACATCTTGCTTCCTGTCTTTCTCATCCATCCCAGGACAGTTTTGAATGAAGTGGTCTAGTGAACCGCACTTGAAACAACCTCTATCATTTCCTCGACACTCATCGAAATATCGTCTACCACAATGCGAACACTCCGGTTTATTTGGTCGAGCACTACCAACACTCGCAATAAAAGTGGTTTGAGTTTTAGACGCCGTGTACTGCTTATTCTTATTTCTACTCGAGAATCCCGCTGAAGCATATGATCGAGTAGTGAACTCTTTCGATTTCTTGGAGGAGGCCTGAAATGATTTCCCCAATTGTCTTTTCTTCGAGTCACGAGACTCGATTCAGCTTTTCTTTTCTGTTTGGCCAATTCCTCGGCCTTGCAAGCTCTCTCAACGAGCACCATAAATTCCTTTAACTCTAGGATGCCAACCAAAAGTCGAATGTCTTCATTCAATCTGTCCTCAAATCTCTTACACATGATGGCTTCAGTGGATACGCACTCTCGAGCATATTTGCTGAGCCTCACGAACTCACGCTCATACTCTATTACCGTCATTCAGCCTTGCTTCAATTCTAGAAATTCTTTCCTCTTCTGGTCTATGAACCACTGACTAATATACTTCTTTTAGAATTCTTCTTGGAAAAACTCCCATGTAATCCTTTCCCTTGGTATAATCGACACAAGGGTGTTCCACCATTGGTGGGCCGAGTCTCGCAGGAGTGACATAACACACTTCATGCACTCCTCAGGTGTGCAAGACAATTCATCGAATACCCTAATGGTATTTTCTAGCTAGAACTCTACCCTTTCTGGGTCATCATCTATATTAGCTCTAAATTCCTCAGCCCATTACTTTGATTACGCCACTGAGGTTTTTCCTTCTAATCATTTCCACTACTTGGGAGTCAGAGGAGCAGGCTGAGGGATTGGAGGGGGTGGAGGAGGTGGAGCGTTCGGGTTTGCACGAAAAAACTCCGAATACCAAATATTCATCATATGGAGGAAAGCTTCTCTAGCCCTCCGCCCTGACTCAGTGTCACGGGCCCACTTTCGACTGTCACGGTCCCTTCTGCGGAAGTCGGCGCATTACTTTCGACATCATCTGCCACTTCTCTGTCGGGATCCATTTACTATATAAAAACACATTTTAAATTGTTAGGAGTCGTCAGACTATCATAATTCATATATGGCATGTATAGCTAGACTCGTACACACGCTAGGTTAGTCTGAGAATTGACTAAACCATAGCTCTGATACCACTAAATGTAACACCCCTTACCCGTGTTGACGCTGGAACAGGGTACGAGGCGTTACCTAACTTAAACACATATTAACATACATTTCTGGGTCATAAAAGTTCGTTCAAATTTAAAACTTTTCAAACATTGTCTTAAAATCTCTAATATGAGCCTACGAGGCCCAAAACACACTTTAGAAACGGTTCAGGACCAAACCAAGTTCTTTAGAAAACTGTGGAAAATGTCACTAAAAACAGGGGAACACGCCCGTGTGGAAGGGCGACACGCCCGTGTGACCTAATAACATGGCCATGTTGAAGGACCGTGTAACTCACACGACCTAAGCATATACGGACACGCCCATGTCCATTTCTTGTGTGGATTTAATTCTCAATTCGAACTTACAGGGGTATTCACACGGCCTAGCACACGCCCGTGTCCATGGCCCGTGTTCCTCATACGAGCATGGCACGTCCGTGTCTCACCCCGTGTGTTAAAACCTTGACATTCTGTTTCTGACGTCAGCAACATTTTAAGGTCACACGGCCAAGGCACACGCCCGTGTGCTAGGCTGTGTGGCGAATTTAATTTCGCATTTAAGGTACAGACTTCACATGGCCTAAGTACATGCCCATGTACAATGGCCGTGTCTTCCACACGGTTGAGACACACGGCCGTGCCTCAACCCATATGGTTACTACTGGGCATTTTGTTTTACCAAATTAAGGTGCAGGGGACACATGGCCAGACTACATGCCTACAGGGCAGACCGTGTGTCACACACTGCCTAGACACACGCCCGTGTGTCTACCCGTAAGGAAAAAAACAAGGCTATTTACCAAGCCCTTTTGCCACCCTTACTTGCACCAACATAAGCCACATCAAGTAACACCAAACCACACATAAACATCTGACCAAACCAGCCACAACCAAGACATACACACATATTTCACCATGCAAATTGCACATTCATGAAAAAAAACATCATCATTTGCATATATAAATAAAAAGTATTAGCCATCATCCATGGCCTTATACAAAATGAATCAATCTTCAATACAAGCCAACACATTTGACCAAAATAATATGACACTTAACAAAAGACCAAGTCCCTATACATGCCATACTCAAAATGATAAATCTAACTATACCAAATGTTCAGATTGATAGAGTGATCGAGCCTCCGACATCCTTTGATTCCCGAGCTAGCATGGTGATACTATTAGAAAATGGAAAGGAAATGGAGTAAGCATAAAGCTTAATAAGTTGCTTGTAAATAAGTAACAACATCAACCATGCCTCTTTAAACACATAGCATATTATAAACCAACACCACATTCTCAATTGATTAAAGGCATAACTTACTCATTTTAATCCTTACTAATCATACAACATAAATCGAGCTCATTTCTCATGAATCTCGTGTAGGTACTTGTATCACTTACAACATAGTCGTAACTTTTCTCACTTTGACACAAGCTTTAAATTACCCGTTGAACCTATTGGAATACCAAAGGATACCCGACAATCCTCACACAAGAGGGTACGATGCCGATGCCATGTCCCAGACATGGTCTTACACTGGCTCACATGTCGAGGCCGATGCCATGTCCCAGACTCGGTCTTACACTAGCTCTCGTCTCAATGCCAATGCCATATCCTAGACATGGTCTTACACTAGCACACAAATCAACACCGATGCCATGTCCCAGACATGGTCTTACACTGGCTCTCATAATGTGGCCGATGCCATGTCCCAGACATGGTCTTACACTAGCACACATATCACCCAAATGTCATGGCATGAATATCCAATGTATTCCTAAGGTTCAACCGGGAGTTTTTACTACATCAATTCTCATCATGCATATTCACAAAAATAATCATACACTTTATGCCATATTAATTATTCAATACATAATAACAATAAAGTTGTATTATTTACGTACAACTTACCTCGATATACAAATTATGAGCGACTAGTTTGATTTAGTACAATAGCTTGGTTTTCCCGCGGTCTAGGTCCGGACTCCGTTTTTCTTGATCTATAATGAAAAAATTTACTTATTAATCACCACAGTAATCAAGACATTCCATAATTCCTACTTTAGCAAAATTATCATTTTGCCCTTAGACTTTCACATAATTATGATTTTGTCCCTAGGCTCGTAAAATGATTTTAATCAAATTGCTTCCTTTAACAAGCCTATTCGAACCGTTATTACTCTTATAGAAACTCACAATTCCAATTACTTCACACATTTACCACCTATTTTAGAAACTTCATAAAAAGGTCCCTTTTAGGTGTTTTCATGAAAACCCCTTTCACAAAAGTTGTTTATTTATCAACCAAGGTTCATTTTCTTCCATAAAATTTTAGAAATCAACATAAACACTCTCATGGCAAGACCCTAGACTCTCAACCATGTTGCAAAATAGTCCCCTCATTAGCTAGCTTAAGCTACAAGGGTCACAAAAATACAAAAATCATCAAGAATGACCATCAAAAACACTTACTTGCAAGGGTGAAGAGTTGCTAAAATTTCAAGCTTCCAAAACCCTTATTTTTGTTGAAAATTTTGGTGGAGAGGAGGACGATGAATGGTGATATCTTTTTCTCTTTATTTTATTTTATTTTATCAATTAAGTCACCTAAAATCTACCTAACCTTTGACAAATTTTCATGAATTAAAAATTCATGTCCAGCCACTATAATTTCATTGGTCTATTTAATCAATAAGGACCTCTACTTTAGTGTTCCATAGCTATCTAACACCTTTAGCTTATAGAACAAAACTTTTGCACTTTATGCGATTTAGTCCTTTTTCGAAATTAAGCATGAAATCACTAAAATTAATCCACCAAAATTTTCATGCACTCATATAATCATGCTATAACACATAAAATAATATTAAAATAATTTCTCCGGCCTCGGATTAGTGATTTTGAAACCACTATTCTGACTAGCCCCAAAATCGGGCTGTTACACTTTCTTTGGCACACACTAGACCGAACTTACCCACGAACTATCTGAGATGGGATAAATTATACCTGGATCTAACCACTTGATGATTTCTTTCTTTACCATGTCCTTCATGATGGGGTTTAGTCTTCATTGTCCATCAATCGTCCCTTTTTTGCCATCTTCAAGGATGATCTTGTGCATGCATACAGATGGACTAATGCCGCGAATATTGGCTATGGTCCATCCGGTAGCCTTCTTGAATTTTTTCAATACTAGGATCAATTTTTTTTCTTGCTCAATGGTTAACTCCGCTGAAACAATCACAGGCAAAGTAAAAACGTTACCTAAATAAACATATTTTAAATGTGAGGGAAGTACCTTCAGTTCTAATTTAGGTGGCTCATCGACTGATGCTTTTGGTTGGGTATAATCCTTATTCTCTAACTCCAATGATTCAAAGCAGAATTGCGGATTAAATCTTCTTTGATTAGCTTCTAGCAAAGCTAAGTATTCATCCTCCTCTTCATCAGTTGGGGGGTTTTGTAACATCCTGGAAGTAGGGGCTCTGCATTATTTTGTGTTGATGTGTGTTTGGCATGTCTTGTTATTATTTTGGTGTGTTTGGAGGTCCCGGGAAGGCTCGGGGTAAAGCTTGAGCCTTGGTGAAAATTCTATTTTTAGGCACTTTAGGGGGGAGCTAGCAGAGGCAGGTCATAAGAATAAATACTTGTGTTTGATGACACAAGAAAAGAGGTGGTAAGGTGGCAAGGAGACGCCACTTAGAGTGCATGGAAGTGGCGTTAGAAAGGAGTAGCAGGGAGAAGGAGTTCAAGTCGCACTAACAGCATTCAGAAGCTCTATTTTTTTTTGTACCTAGGGAGCTAGAGTGGTGGATTCGGCAAGGGCTCTTTAAGGATGAGTGTTGAAGGAGTCAAAGTGTTTGAATGGGTGGCCATGAGAAGGTGGTGGAGTTTGAATTGGTCAAACTGATTCAAGTTGTTGGAGGGGAGTGAAGGTAGGAGAAAAATATAGGATTTGGTGTTGGTGGAGTGGTGGCCGAATGTTGGAAGCTTGAAGTGGGGGGAGAGGATTCAGTTTAGTGCTAGCTTGAGGTGTGCCGAATGTTAGGAGAGAGTCTTTGGTTTTTATTTTTTTGGGTTGCCTGGTTCTAGTGTGTGCCGATTTTCTCTTGTGCATCTAAGAGTTCCCCTCATTTCATTTTGGTGTCTCTTTTTCAACTCTTTTCTAATCTTTTCTCTTAAGTACAAACCTCCTCATTCGTGTCTTCTTTTTCTTTTCTTCAAATTTACCAAACACCCATTGGCCGAATCTTCCATTATCATCCACCCTTCACATTTTGGTTTCATTTTCTTTTGCTACCTTCTTCACAAGCCGAAACCCTCTGAAGTCACCTCTCTTGCCGAAACTTTGTCACCTTCTTTGCTCTTCTCTTAAACACCATAGTCGAAACATCTTGTGTGTTAATCGGTATCTCTGCTTTAAGGTAAGGATCTCTTTTTTATTTTTCTCATGATCAATCCCTCTGTTTTTTCTTTTTATGGTGAAGCTGAACCTATTTTGTAAACAACTGAATTTGTTTCTTACATTCTTTCCTCCAAGCCGAACATAACATAGCAAGGTGCTAGGAATCGTTGGTCAGGGGGGATCTTTGCAATCGGTTCTGTTGTTAAGGTAAGAAAGACTCTGTTGCCTATTTCTTTCCCTTCTTTCGGTTTTTGTAGCCAAAGCTGAATGGCTAATTGGCTTGGCGGTTACAGCTTGGGCTAACCCTTCTTCCTTTCTTCTTTTCTCTGTTGGGGACGCTTACTCTGGGAAACACCTTTAGTCAAGCGATTTGTAGTCCAAAGCCAAGGGGTTGCAGTTTGTCGAATTAAATCACTCTATTCAGATTCTTAAGGAACGATCAAGCCAGGGAGGGGAGCGTATCCGTAACCCCTATTCCTAAGTTTAAAAAGCGTGTTGTGCCGGCAGTTCGGGATTTTCCGTCGGGCTGTGGTAGAGAGCCGACATTTTCCTGGGATAGACAGATAGCCGTCGTCCCTGCTAACGAAAATGTCGACGTAAAAAGCTTAGTGTTACACGTTATCAGGTGTGTATTACTCATACGTATCTTGTGGTTGTATTATTAACTGTAATGGCTGAAAGCCGAAATAGCTAATCTGATAGTCGAGATACCCTTATGGGTAAGGTTGGAGACACCGGGTAAGTCTTCGATGATGATATTTTTTATTGTATGCATGTATGTTGTTATGAAATGTTTCCCATTAAGAGTATGTTGCATTCATATTTGGCATGATGAAGAGAGCATGGGCTCGGGAATTGAATGGAGGAAGAGGTGATAATCAAGTGACTATTTTCACGAGTGGTCTAAGTACCATGGTGGTTGAAACCACGTATGCTTATATCAGTGACTTGTATCAGTGGTCTAAGACCACAGTGGGTTGGCCCCACGTAATCATAATTATATCAGAGATCGTCACGGTGGTCTAAGACCACAGTGGGTTGGCCCCACGATTATATGTATTAGTGACTTTGTCATGAGTGACTGCTGTCACGAGTGGTCTGGGACCACGGTGGTCATGAACCACAGTGGCATAATGCCACGAATGTTTGGATGGAGAGCTAGACTGGGTTGGGCTGCATTGCATACATGAGACATATGTCGTACTGAGCGGGCTGAGGCCCAGTTTGCGTTTCACGGGGATTTACACATTGAGTCTCGATGACTCACCCCTTTGTTAATCTTGCAGGTAATCGGTAGGTGGCAGGTTTTGGAGCCGGGACAGACTCAATGTGGCCATGCATTGCGAGTTCTCTAGTAAACTCGAACTTTATTTTAATCTTATTTCTATCTCGGGATTTTATTTTGTAATAAGGCCGCTTTAACTTTATTTTTGGGGTTTTATTTACATGCTGGTTTTATATATGTTATGAATTATCGAAAAGCGGGGTTTTCTTAAAAACATAAAAAGAGGTTTTCCAAAAGTTCAACGATTGGATAATAAGCCATAAATAATTTAAAATTGGAATTTTTCTTACCATTACAAATATTATTTCCAAAGATCACTCACCTGAACATTCATTTCGATTAACACCTTTCGAAATTTTCTAAGTTCGGTTTTGGTAAAATAAACCCATTTTCAGCCCCTAATTAACTTAATGAGAAAATGGTAGAGTATATGTAGTCAAACAGATTCCTTTGAAAATGTCCTTAACATGGATTCTCCAAACAAAAATAATTTCTCAAATCACAATGTTTTGTCAAAATTTTTAAATCTAATATTCCTGTGACAACCCAGATTTGGTCGTAATGTTTTGACTGGGTTTGGGGTGTTACAATTTTGGTATCAGAGCCTGGTTTCAAAAACTCGACTGTTGGTATGAGGTTCAAACACATTTCAAAAGATGGTTTAGAAAATAGTTTAGAAATATACATGTTTTCTGGAAGCATGGCACCTGAGTCTCCGGCACCAAATCTGCACTGTAAGTCTCCTGACTATTGATTGTTTATATGAAGTAAGTGTAATATGCTATGATTACTTATACTGAGAAATGAAACTCTAGAGACTGAAACCTTAGGTATGTAATAATTGGCGAGAATTACTCATAATGCTATACTCATAAGACTACTCTGCAATAAAACGGAGGAAGAAAACACTAACTCATAAAACTTTTAATCAGATTAAATCGCGTTAGTAGTAATGAGTACTAGAGGATGTGGATGCAGTATTCGAGGTCGTGGAAGAGGCCGAGATGTTAGGGCTGAGCTTTCGGAATCTGGGCATGGGCCGGAAGATGAGATGCCAGCATCACCAGTGGCGGAAGCAGAATTTCAGGACCAAACTAGTGGAGACGATGTGGTGTCTCAGGCTATGTTACGCATCTTGGAAAGAGTTGCTGGAGCGAGCACGGGTTTAGTGGCTCGAAAATCTGTGTCAAAGCGACTTCGAGCCAATGGGGCTGAGGTGTTTAGGGGTATTTCTAGCGTGGCTCCTAATGTAGTCGAGTACTAGTTAGAAGCGATGGAATGGATTATGGATGATCTTGACTGCACCGCTAAAGAGAAACTGAAAGGAGTTGTGTCTCTTCTCCGAGATGAGGCTTACCAATGGTGGCTCACGGTTAGGGATGGTACAACAGCGGACTACATTAACTGGGATTTCTTTAAGTCTGCATTCCAGGGGAAATACATTGGGTCAAGCTATGTGGACGCTCAGCGGAAGGCATTCCTTAATTTGCTTCAGGGGAGTAAGACAGTAGCCGAGTATGAGGCAGAATTCCTACGTCTAAGCCGGTATGCCCAGGGAATTGTATCCACAGATCATGAGCGTTGTGCTCAATTTGAAGATGGTCTGAGGGATGAGTTGCGAGTACTGATAGCTCTACAACGGGAAAGGGAATTCGCCGTTTTGGTTGAGAAGGTTAAGATAGCCGAAGAGGCAAAGCGATCTAAAAGGCAGAATCAGGATAGGGACAAGGGTAGGAATAAGAGAAGCTTTGGACCGTCAAGGTCTACTGGGAATTTTCAGAAGAGGCCTAGGTTGGATGGGCCGGGTCGAGTTGCGAGGCCCGTTGTTGCTGGTCGGCCACAACAATGTGCTACATATGGGAAGTTTCATTTAAGAGAGTGTTGGGTAAGAAGTAATGGATGCTACAAATGTGGATCAGTGGATTATCGGGTAAGGGATTGTCCACAAGAGCCAAACAGAATATGGCCAGTGGGCCAGAATTATGTTCAGCCTGGTAGAGGTGGTCAGTAGCCACAGAGAGGTCGTGGTCCGGCCAGAGGTGGAAATGGTTTTGGTCGTGGACGTGGAGCACCGGGCAGAGGTGCTGGGAACACGGATGCAAGACAGCCTGGGTTGGTCTATGCAGCTAGACGCCGAGAGGAGGGCGATGCACCGGACATCATTACCGGTACGTTCCTTATTTACGGATTGCCTTTTACTGCACTGATTGATGTTGGGTCAACACAATCCTATGTTGCTAGTACTGTGTCTGGAACTCTGAGCATAGACTCTGAGATTGCTTCTAGGGAGATGACTGTACTTAGCCCTTTAGGACAATCTGTAGTGGTGAACAAACTCTTTAAGAGTGTGCCTCTAGAAGTACAAGGGATAGTTTTCCCGACTGATTTGATGGAACTTCCATTTGGTGAGTTCGATTTGATTTTAGGTATGGACTGGTTAGTGAGATATCGAGCAAACTTGGATTGTGCTTGTAAGCGCATGGTGTTAAGGACTCTTGAGGATAACGAAGTCTTAGTGATAGGCGAAAGGAGGAACTACTTGTCCAATGTAGTGTCTGTTTTAAAGGCTGAAAGAATGGTGAGAAAAGGATGCGAGGCGTTCTTAACTTTTGTCAGTACTTTGGAGGCAAAGTAGTTGACTGTAAAGGATGTTAGGACAGTGGGGAAATTCTCTGATGTTTTTCCAGAAGAACTTCCAGGGTTACCTCTGGATCGCGAGGTGGAATTCAGTATTGATCTTCTTCCGGGGACAGCGCCAGTGTCTATTGCCCTATATAGAATGGCGCCAAAGGAGTTGGTGGAACTGAAAGCCCAAGTTCAGAAACTGTTGGACCGGGGTTTTATTCGACCCAGTGTGTCACCTTGGGGAGCACCGATGCTACTTGCTAAGAAGAAGGACGGGTCGATGCGGATGTGCATTGATTATAGGCAACTGAACAAGCTAACGATTAAGAACAAGTACCCGTTGCCTAGGATAGACGATCTATTCGGTCAGTTGTGAGGTGCTTCAGTCTTTTCAAAGATAGATTTGAGGTCAGGTTATCACCAACTTAAGGTCAAGGAGGCAGATATTCATAAGACAGCTTTCCGAACTCGTTATGGTCACTACGAGTTCTTGGTGATGCCGTTTGGGTTGATGAATGCACCATCTGTATTCATGGACATGATGAACCGAGTATTCCAACCCTATCTGGACCAGTTTGTCGTGGTGTTCATAGACGATATTTTGGTCTATTCAAGTTCGGAAGAGGAACATGATTCCCATCTTCGGGTGGTTCTGCAGATTCTAAGAGAAAAATAGCTGTACGTCAAATTCAGTAAGTGTGAATTCTGGCTGAGGGAAGTTACCTTTCTGGGACATGTTGTGTCTGCTGAGGGATTTAGGGTTGATCCCAGGAAAATTGGGGCCGTGTTAGACTGGAAATCGCCTAAGTCTGTGGCAGAAATTCAAAGTTTTCTTAGGTTAGCTGGGTACTACAGAAGGTTTGTTGAGGGGTTCTCACTAATAGCTGTACCGTTAACCAAGTTATTATGGAAAGGGGTACCGTTTGTCTGGTCAGATAAGCAGCAGGAAAGTTTTGAGAAGTTGAAGAGGATCTTGACTGAGGCTCCAGTGTTGATTCAGCCTGAGGCTGGGAAGGAGTTTGTTGTTTACTGCGATGCATCGCACACGGGGTTAGGATGTGTGTTGATGCAAGAGGGGAAGGTGGTAGCATATGCGTCTCGACAGTTGAGACCGCATGAAGTGAATTATCCCACGCATGATCTGGAGTTAGCCACGGTGGTGTTTGCTCTGAAGATTTAGAGACATTACCTGTATGGAGAGAAGTCCATTATCTACACCGACCATAAGAGCCTGAAATATCTCCTTACCCAGAAGGAGTTGAATTTAAGGCAGCGAAGGTGGGTTGAATTGCTAAAGGACTATGATTGTTCGATTGAGTACCACCTGGGTAAAGCTAACGTTGTGGCAGACACGTTGAGTCGTAAAGTGATATCAGACTTGAGGGCAATGTTCGCCCATCTTAGCTTGTATGATGATGGAAGTGTGCTAGCTAAACTGCAAGTGAAGCCTTCTTGGGTCAGTCGGATAAAGGAGAAACAGTTATTAGATGAATCGCTAAGCCCTAAATTTCAGCTAGTGGTAGGTGGTGAGACAGAAGATTTCAGTGTGAACAGTGATGGGGTATTATGCTTTCGAGGAAAGGCTTGTATGCTAAGGGATTCCGAATTGAGGCAGAAGATTCTTCAGGAAGCGCATAGTAGCCCATATGCTATGCATCCTGGCGGGAGTAAGATGTATCGGGATTTGTGTGAACAGTTTTGGTGGCCGGGTCTGAAGCAAGAGGTTACCGAGTTTGTGGGTAAGTGCCTGACGTGTCAGCAGGTAAAGGCAGAACATCAGTTACCTTCAAGGTTGCTACATCCAGTAAAGATTCCACTTTGGAAGTGGGAGAGGATAACGATGGACTTTGTGAGTGGGCTACCCCTTACGCCTACGAAGAAAGATTCAATGTGGGTAATTAGGGATCGGTTGACGAAGTCTGCTCACTTTATACCAGTTCGAGTTGATTATTCACTACAGAAGTTAGCCAAGCTTTATGTAGCAGAAATTTTGAGGTTGCATGGGGTACCTGTGTCTATCATATCAGACAGAGACCCCAGGTTTACGTCGAGGTTCTGGAAGGCGTTGCATCAAGCGTTGGGTACAAGGCTGGATTTCAAAGACAACGTTTCATCCCATGCATCGATGGTCACCCGAGAGGGTAATTCAGATCTTGGAAGACATGTTGAGAGGTTGTGTTATTGACTTCAGGGGTAGTTGGGAGGAGTTCCTACCGCTGGCAGAATTCGCGTACATTAGCAGCTATCAATCCAGTATTCAGATGGCACCCTATGAAGTGTTATATGGTCGGAAGTGTCACACTCCTACTTGTTGGACAGAGTTGGGTGAGCGACAGTTGTTGGGTCCAGAATTGGTTGCGAAAACAGAGGAAAAGGTTAAGTTGATTCGAACTCGGTTAAAGGAAGCTTCTGATAGGCAGAAATCTTATGCAGATCTGAAGCGTAAGGATATAGAATTTGTAGTGGGTGATCGGGTTTTCCTAAAAGTTTTACCGTGGAAGAAAGTCCTAAGGTTTGGACGGAAGGGCAAGTTAAACCCTAGGTTCATCAGGCCTTATCGTGTGTTGAAGCGTGTGGGACCAGTAGCTTATCAGCTCGAGTTACCTGTGGAATTGGGACAGATTCATGATGTATTCCATGTCTCGATGTTAAGGCGCTACCGTTCGGATCCATCTCATATAGTGCCAGTGGAGGAAATCGAAGTAAGACCTGATTTATGCTTTGAGGAGGAACCAGTTCAAATCCTAGACCGAGATGTTAAGGTGTTGCGGAGAAAGACGGTTCCGTTGGTTAAAGTGTTGTGGCGGAATCACGGTTCAGAGGAAGCCACATGGGAGCCAGAGGATGTGATGCGACAACAATACCCTTATCTCTTTTGACCAGGTAAATTTCGGGGCCGAAATTTCTTTAAGGGGGGTAGAACTGTAACATCCTGGAAGTAGGGGCTCTGCATTATTTTGTGTTGATGTGTGTTTGGCATGTCTTGTTGTTATTTTGGTGTGTTTGGGGGTCCCGGGAAGGCTCGGGGTAAAGCTTGAGCCTTGGTGAAAATTCTGTTTTTAGGAACTTTAGGGGGATCTAGAAGAGGCAGGTCTTAAGAATAAATACTTGTGTTTGATGACACAAGAAAAGAGGTGGTAAGGTGGCAAGGAGACGCCACTTAGAGTGCATGGAAGTGGCGTCACAAAGGAGCAGCAGGGAGAAGGAGTTCAAGTCACACTAACAGCATTCAGAAGCTCTATTTTTTTTTCCTAGGGAGCTAGAGTGGTGGATTCGGCAAGGGCTTTTTAAGGATGAGTGTTGAAGGAGTCAAAGTGTTTGAATGGGTGGCCATGAGAAGGTGGTAGAGTTTGAATTGGTCAAACCGATTCAAGTTGTTGGAGGGGAGTGAAGGTAGGAGAAAAATATGGGATTTGGTGTTGGTGGAGTGGTGGCCGAATGTGGGAAGCTTGAAGTGGGGGGACAGGATTCGGTTTAGTGCTAGCTTGAGGTGTGCCGAATGTTAGGAGAGAGTCTTTGGCCTTTATTTTTTCGGGTTGCCTGGTTCTAGTGTGTGCCGATTTTCTCTAGTGCATCTAAGAGTTCCTCTCATTTCATTTTGGTGTTTTTTTGTCAACTATTTTCTAATCTTTTCTCTTAAGTACAAACCTCCTCATTCGTGTCTTCTTTTTCTTTTCTTTGAGGTTACCAAACACCCATTGGCCGAATCTTCCATTATCATCCACCCTTCACATTTTGGTTTCATTTTCTTTTGCTACCTTCTTCACAAGCCGAAACCCTCTAAAGTCACCTCTCTTGCCGAAACTTTGTCACCTTCTTTGCTCTTCTCTTAAACACCATAGCCGAAACATCTTGTGTGTTAATCGGTATCCCTTCTTTAAGGTAAGGATCTCTCTTTTATTTTTCTCATGATCAATCCCTCTATTCTTTCTTTTCATGGTAAAGCCGAACCGATTTTGTAAACAACTGAATTTGTTTCTTACATTCTTTGCTCCAAGCTGAACATCACATAGCAAGGTGCTAGGAATCATTGGTCAGGGGGGATCTTTGCAATCGGTTCTATTGTTAAGGTAAGAAAGTGTCTGTTGCCCATTTCTTTCCCTTCTTTCGGTTTTTGTAGCCAAAGCCGAATGGCTAATTAGCTTGGCGGTTACAGCTTGGGCTAACCCTTCTTCCTTTCTTCTTTTCTCTATTGGGGACGCTTACTCCGGGAAACACCTTTAGTCAAGCGATTTGTAGTCCAAAGCCAAGGGGTTGCTGTTTGTCGAATTAAATCACTCTATTCGAATTCTTAAGGAACGATCAAGCCAGGGAGGGGAGCGTATCCATAACCCTTATTCCTAAGTTTAAGAAGTGTGCTGTGTCGGCGGTTCAGGATTTTTCGTCGGGCTTTGGTAGAGAGCCGACGTCTGCCTGGGATAGACAGATAGCCGTCGTCCCTACTAACGAAAGTGTCGACGTAGAAAGCTTAGTGTTACACGTTATCAGGTGTGTATTACTCACACGTATCTTGTGGTTGTATTATTAACTGTAATGGCTGAAAGCCAAAATAGCTAATCTGATAGTCGAGATACCCTTATGGGTAAGGTTGGAGACACCGGGTAAGTCTTCGATGATGATATTTTTGATTGTATGCATGTATGTTGTTATTAACTGTTTCCCATTAAGAGTATGTTGCATTCATATTTGGCATGATGAAGAGAGCATGGGCTCGGGAATTGAATGGAGGAAGAGGTGATAATCAAGTGACTATTGTCACGAGTGGTCTAAGTACCACGGTGGTTGAAACCACGTATGCTTATATCAGTGACTTGTCTCGGTGGTCTAAGACCACAGTGGGTTGGCCCCACGTAATCATAATTATATCAGAGATCGTCACGGTGGTCTAAGACCACAGTGGGTTGGCCCCACGATTATATGTATTAGTGACTTTGTCACGAGTGACTGCTGTTACGAGTGGTCTGGGACCACGGTGGTCATGAACCACAGTGGCATAATGCCACGGGTGTTTGGATGGAGAGCTAGACTGGGTTGGGCTGCATTGCATACATGAGATATATGTCGTACTGAGCGGGCTAAGGCCCAATTTGTGTTTCACGGGGATTTACACACTGAGTCTCGATGACTCACCCCTTTGTTAATCTTGTAGGTAATCGATAGGTGGCGGGTTTTAGAGCCAGGACAAACTCGAGGTGGCCATGCATTGCGAGTTCTCTAGTAAACTCGAACTTTATTTTAAACTTATTTCTATCTCGGGATTTTATTTTGTAATAAGGCTGCTTTAAATTTATTTTTGGGGTTTTGTTTACGTGCTGGTTTTATATATGTTATGAATTATCGAAAAGCGGGGTTTTCTTAAAAACATAAAAAGAGGTTTTCCAAAAGTTCAACGATTGGATAACAAGCCATAAATAATTTAAAATTAGAATTTTTCTTACCATTACAAATATTATTTCCAAGGATCACGCACCTAAACATTCGTTTCGATTAACACCTTTCTAAATTTTCTATGTTCGGTTTTGGTAAAATAAACCCGTTTTCAGCCCCTAATTAACTTAATGAGAAAATGGTAGAGTATATATAGTCAAACAGATTCCTTTGAAAATGGCCTTAACATGGATTCTCCAAACAAAAATAATTTCTCAAATCACGATGTTTTGTCAAAAATTTTAAATCTAATATTCCTGTGACAACCCAGATTTGGTCGTAACGTTTTGACCAGGTTTGGGGTGTTACAGGTTTGATGTCAAAATTTGTTCTAGTGGGTCCTCAACATAGTTGAGTTCCTTTTGCATGATTAATTCCTCTAAATCAGACACTGCAAAACAATAATCAATTATGTCAAGAAATCGCATAGACTTAAAAACATTAAATGTTACATGGTCGTCCTGAACACACATAGTATGCTCGCCCTTCTGCACATCAATAAGGGTCATTCCAGTTGCTAGGAAAGGCCTTCCTAGGATGATTGGCACTTCTTTGTCTGCCTCAAAGTCTAGAATAACAAAGTCAGCAGGAAAAATAAAATTTTCTACGCATACCAATACGTCCTCGATTTTTTCTTCTGGATGTGCTAAGGATCGATCTGCTAATTGAAGTGTAATCATAGTAGGTCTAACTTCACCTATCCCCAACTTCCTAAATATTGACATGGGCATCAATTTGATACTCGCACCCAAATCACATAGTGCCTTACCATAATATGTTGCTCCAACATTGCAAGGTATGGTAAAACATCAAGGATCCTTCAACTTTGAGGGTAGTTTGTCTTGAAGATATGCACTGCATTCCTTTGCTAGGGCTACCGTCTCAAATTCTTAAAGTCTTTATTTTTTTGACAGGATATCCTTCATGAGTTTGACGTAGTTCGGCATTTGTTCAAGTGCTTCAACCAACGAGATGTTGATATGAAGTTGCTTGAGTATGTTTAGGAACTTTTTGAATTGAACTTCCTCCTTCTACTTCTGAAGTCTTTGAGGGTAGGGTGGTGGAGGCTTCTTTATTGGAACTGGTTGATTCGTCTTCTGTGGCAATTCTACTGTAACAAAATTATTAGTTTATCAGAATTGATTGGTTCAAAAATTACCTTATCGAGTTTTGCAGATTCTGGTTCCCGTGAAATTGAAATTTCAACACTCAGTTGAACTTCCTTTGAGTCTTGAGCATCAGTTTACTCCTCTTCAACTTCGACGGTTTTGGGCTCTAATGTATTTTCGCTCCTCAATGTCAACACTTTACAATGCTCCTTCCCTAGATTTCTCGGATTCTCTGTATCATTAGGTAAAGCACCTTGTGGTCGGTTTCTGAGTTCAGTTGCAAGCTGGCCTATTTGGTTTTCCAGGTTTTTCAATGTAGCTGCTTGGCTTTGGATTAAGCCATCATTCTTGGCTATGTATGGCTTCAACAAGTTTTCTGAGCCATTAGATGTTTCAACTTGAGTTTGTTTCTAAACTTGCTGGGTAAAAATAGGTGGCTGGGTCGATCTAAGTTAGGCATATGTGTTACTAGGTCTAGCCCCTTGGTTACTTCAGGAGAAATTAGGGTGGTTTCGCTACGATAGGTTATAGGAATTGGATTGTAGTCCTTCCCTTCCTCGGTTTTGGTTCTGGTTACCCATGTAATACACGGATTCTGGGTTCGATGGACATTCTTTGAACAGATGTCCTTCCCTACAATAGACACAGGTTACATTTTCAAATTGATTCGATGGTTGTGGTGCAAAACTATTAAACCCATTAGTGGTAAAATTTTTAAGTATTGAGGAAATCGAGGATACTTAAGATGCGAGTAAAGTGAGAGCGTCTACTTCATGTAATCCAGTGACTCGTTGTAACACCCCTTACCCGTGTCTGACGCGGGGATAGGATACGAGGCATTACCGGACTTAACTTTCTTAAACATACAACATCGGGCTATAAAATTTCACTTCAACTTAAAAATTTTATTCGTATTCATAACATCCATATTATGGGCCTACGAGGCCCTAAACATACATACGGAGGGTTTCGGAATTTAACCGGAAAATTTTGCGTACTTAGAAAATTTTTGCCTAAACAGGGCCACACGCCCGTGTGAAATGGAACACGCCCGTGTGGGCAGGCCGTGTGGTCACACACGCCCATGTTCCTAGCCCGTGTGGAATTTATTTTTCATTTCGAACCTACAGGGGTTTTCACACGGCTGGACACACGCCCGTGTCTGTGGCCTGTGTTCCTCACATGGCCTAGACACACCCGTGTCCTCACCCGTGTGTGAAAAACTTTAGTATTATGTTTATGACGTCAGCAAGCTCTTAAGGGCACACGGCCTAGGCACACGCCCGTTTGCTAGCCCGTGTGGCGAATCAAATTTTTGCAAATTTGATGCAGGGGACACACGACCTTTCAGCACACCCATGGGGCTGACTGTGTGTCACACACGGCCTAGACACACGCCCGTGTGTCTACCCGTGTGGACAATTTGAGGGCTATTTACTAAGCCAATTGCCACCCTGAAACATAAACACATATACAAACACAAGCAACACATTACATGGCAACAATACCCTATGAAGAATCCCTAATCATCATTCATACACTTCACATTTTACTTCATCAATTGCATGAAATTTCACTTCATGAAACTCATCATCATTAAAAAATTGAAACTTAACAAATATCGACCAATTCCCAATGGCCATTTACAAAATAAGTGTAAAACATTAGTAGCCAACACTTTGGCTTCCAAATATGACATAAAAAAAATGACCAAGTTCCTATACATGCCATACTCAAAATAATTCAACTTTATTATACTAAAAGAATAGTTGATAGTGTGATCCGAGCTCTGATGTTCTACGATCCCCGAGCTAGCTTGGCGGTACTACAAGGAAAAAGGAAAAGAGTGGGGTAAGCATATAGCTCAGTAATTTTGCATGAATTCAAAATAGCAACATAAATACTCATGGTAAGATCCATTCATCTCATAGAACAATAACAACACAAATTCTTAAGTACTTTGACATACTTACTCTTACTTACGCTTACTCATCACATATCACGTTACAGTTTCATAACTCGTAATTTACTCATGGTACCTGTGTCACTTCATCACATAATTTAATACTTATGCTATCTTGAAAATAAACTTAAATCATTATCAACCTTAACTTAAATGCAACTCTTTGTCATCTTTGTATAGCTTAACACTTTGTCATCTTTGCATACTTAGCTCTTTTGCCTGTTGAACTACTCGGAATATCAGAGGATTCTCAATCTCATCATACTTTTATCACGATGCCAATGCCATATCCCAGATATGGTCTTACATGGGATCACCTCTTGATGCCGATGCCATATCCCAAATATGGTCTTACACAGGATCTCTTAACTCGATTTCGATGCCATGTCCCAGACATGGTCTTACACGAGATCTTTCTTTGGTGCCGAGGCCATGTCCCAGACATGGTCTTATACGGGACCTTCCTTATTCGGTGCCAATGCCATGTCCTAGACATGGTCTTATACGGGACCTACATTCGGTGCCGATGCCATGTCCCAGACATGTTCTTATACAGGACCTACATTCGGTGCCGATGCCATGTCCCAGACATGGTCTTATATGGGACCTTCCTTATCTCATGTCGTGACATAGGTATCCTCCCTATTCCGAATCTTCAACCGGGACTTAAACTTAATATATTCACATCATTTTCTTGTCAAAACTTCATTAGTCGATTTTTCATGAAGTAATATTCATTATCGTAAGATCAAGAAATTTAAAATATAAAGACTCAGTAAAACTTTAATTTCATACAAACTTACCTCGGTACTCAAAATGTGTGAAGATGTTCGATTTAGTCCAACACTTTGTTCTTGCCTCGGTTTCGGTCCGGGCTTCGTGTTTCTTGATCTATAATAACAATTTCACTTGTTTAATACTCACATTGACTAAATTGACTCGTGAATCTTACTTTGGAAAAATTACAATTTTGCCCCTAAACTTTCACATAATTACACTTTTGCCCCTAGGCTCGTAAAATGATTTTTATTCAACTTTCTTGTACTTTAAGCCTATTCGAATTATTTTCTTAACTACAACAGCCCCCAATTTCCATTATTTCACTCATGTATGACCATTTTTATAACTTTTACAATTTGGTCCTTTTATGCATTTTTCATGAAAATCACTTAGAAAAAGATGTTTATCACACATCAAACTTTCATATTCTTCCATAAATCATCAAAATACATGCATGTCATACATGGGTAAATTTTTGAATATAAACCCTAGCTCAAAATATAGCTAGAAATAGCTAAATCGAGTTACGAGGATCTCAAAAATACGAAGAACATTAAAAACGGGGCTAGGATACACTTACTGTCAAGCTTGGAAATTGAAGAAACCCTAGCTATGGAGAGCTTGAAAATTCCGACTCTGGAGAAGAAGATGGACATGAATTTTGACTTCTTTTTCCCTTTTAATTCTTTTATTAACCAAATGACAAAAATGCCCTTAAGGTCCTTTCTTAAGATTTTTCCTTCCCATGTCTGTTTTTGTCTATCTTGACATTTAATGGTCTAATTGCTAAATATGGACCTCTAGTAATTTTTATAATTCTATTTCATACTTAAATATTCTAGAATCTCATATATTTCTAATCTTTGCAATTTAGTCCTAATAGGCAAATTGTTCACTCATTCATAAAATTTCTTCATGAAATTTTCACACAATCATGCAAACACATCATAAGCCTCATAAAAATCATAAAACATATATTTCTACTTCGAATTTGTGGTCTCGCAACCACTATTTCGACTAGGCCCTAAATCGGGCTATTACAACTCTCCCCCCTTAGGGATTTTTGTCCCTGAAAATCTTACTGGTAAAAAGGTTTGGATATTGATTTCTCATAGCCTCGTGGGGCTCCCATGTAGCCTCTTCTACCCCATGTCTTTGCCATAATACTTTCACGAGAGCTATACTTTTATTCCTTAGCTGTTTAACTTCCTGTGCTAGCACCTTAACTAGTTCTTCTCCATATGTCATGTCGGGTTGAATTTGAACCTCTGTCAGTGTAATCACATGCGAAGGATCAGATCGGTAACGTCGTAATATAGACACATGGAACACATCATGTATCTTTTCCAACTCAGATGGCAAGGGCAATCGATAAGCTATCGACCCTATCCTCTCGGTAATCTCATATGGTCCGATAAAACGCGGACTCAATTTGCCTTTCTGGCCAAATCTGAGAACTTTCTTCCATGGTGATACTTTCAAAAATACCTTATCACCAACTTGAATCTCAATCTCTTTTCGTTTCAAGTCCGAGTAGGATTTTTGTCTCTCAGAAGCAGATTTTAAACAATCACGGATTATTTTTACCTTTTCTTCAGTTTCTCTAACCAGATCGACCCCGTGAATCTGATTTTCCTTGAGTTCAGTCCAATACAAAGGCGTTCGACACTTACGCCCATACAAAGCATCATAAGGCGCCATTTTCAAGCTCGACTGATAACTGTTATTGTATGCAAACTCAACCAATGGTAAATACTTTTCCCAGCTGCCCTGAAACTCAAGAACACAACATCAGAGCATATCCTCAAGTATCTGTACTAATCTCTCTGACTGTCCGTTAGTTTGTGGGTGAAAAGCCGTACTAAAACTCAGCTTTGTGCCCAAAGCCTCTTGCAAGTTTTTCCAAAATTGAGATGTGAATCTCGGATCTCTATCTGATATAATCGACAAAGGCACTCCATGAAGCCTTACAATCTCAGAAACATACAAGTCTGCCAACTTATCAAGCGAATAATCAACACGTACTGGTATGAAGTGGGCCGACTTCATAAGTCTATCTACCACCACCCATACGGCATCTTTCTTGCTTGGTGTCAACGGCAAACCTGTTACAAAGTCTATAGTAACACGGTCCCATTTCCATTCGGGAGCCATAATAGGTTGAAGCAAACCCGAAGGTACTTGGTGTTCAGCTTTCACTTGTTGACAAACCAAGCATCTTGATACAAACTCAGAAATATCTTTCTTCATACTCGGCCACCAATACCATTTCTTCAAATAATTATACATTTTTGTACTGCCCAGATGTACAGATAGACATTCGCTATGTGCCTAGTGTAAAATCTTCCGAAAAAGCTCATCATTCCTCGGTACACAGACTCTGTCTTTGAACACCAAACATCCATCAGAATTAATCCGAAAGTCGGACTCAACACCCGACTCACACTGAACTCTTTTGGCTTGTAAGTCACTATCACCTTTCTGAGCTTCACAAATCTCTTGGAGAAACATCGGTCTAGCTCTCAATTCATGTAAAATGGAACCATCGTCTGACAAAGTCACCCATGTTTTCATAGCTCTCAATGCAAATAGGGATTTTCTACTCAAAGCATCGACGACTACATTCGCCTTTCCCGGGTGGTAGTCAATCACTAGCTCATAATCCTTTATCAACTCTAGCCATCTTCGTTTCCTTAAGTTAAATTCCTTTTGAGTCATCAAGTACTTTAGGCTTTTATGATCAGTGAATATCCGACATCTTTCACCATACAAATGGTGTCTCCATATCTTCAAAGTAAACATAATGGCATCCAACTCTAAATCATGTGTCAGGTAATTCTTCTCATGCGACTTTAACTGTCTAGAGGTATATGCTATCACCTTGCCTTCCTGCATAAGCACACAGCCCAATCCATTCAAGGATGCATCGCTGTAGATCACAAATTCTTTTCCCGGTTCAGGTTGTACTAGAACTGGAGACTCGGTCAACAATGCCTTTAATTTCTCAAAACTCTGTTGGCACTTTTCTGTCCACTCAAACTTTACATCTTTCTGTAATAGCCTCGTCATCGGAGTGGCTATCATAGAAGATCCCTTGACAAATCGTCGGTAATAGCCAGCTAGGCCAGAAAACTTCTAACCTCGGATACGTTCCTTGGTGGCTTCCAATCCACAATTGCTGAAATCTTGCTTGGGTCTACTCAAATTCCATCTCCCGAGACAATGTGCCCCAAAAACCCAACTTATTTGAGCCAAAATTCACTTTTGCTAAATTTGGCATAAAACTGATTATCTCGTAAAATTTGCAAAACCGTCCTCAAGTTCCCGGCATGCTCATTCTCATCACGAGAATAAATCAGTATATCATCAATAAAAACCACAAAAAATTTATCCAAGTACGGCCAAAAGATACGGTTCATTAAATCCATAAACACATCAGAGGCATTTGTTAAGCCAAAAGGCATGACTAAAAATTCATAGTGCCCATACCTTGTTCGAAATGCAGTTTTTGACACATCTGAGTCTTTGACTCTCAACTGATAATAACCTGACCTCAATTCTATCTTGGAGAACACAGTGGCTCCTTTCAATTGATCGAATAAATCATCGATCCTTGGCAATGGGTACTTATTCTTCATAGTGACCTTATTAAGCTGTCGATAATCTATACAAAATCTCATGGAACCGTCTTTCTTTTTCACAAATAACACTGGAGCACCCCACGGAGAATAACTCGGTCTAGCAAAACCTTTGTCCGTCAACTCTTGCAACTGTACCTTCAATTCCTTCAACTCAGTTGGGGCCATTTTGTATTGAGCAATCGATATAGGTGCAGTGCTAGGAGCTAACTCAATGCCAAATTCAACCTCTCTAATCGAAGGCAACCCTGGCAATTCTTCTGGGAATACATCTGGGTACTCACATACTATCGACACTGATTCAATTCTTAACTCAGTCTCTTTAGCATTCATCACAAAGGCAAGATATGCTTCATATCCTTTTCTTACATGTTTATGGGCCGATATATGAGAGATCACTATATGTGACATGTCCTATTCATCTGATTCAACACGAAGAGTGTCCCCGTTTTCACACCTCAGTTCAATGTATTTCTTTCCACAATTTACTGTCACATCATGAGCGGTTAACATGTCCATACCAAGAATTATATCAAATTCATCAAATGGAAATAGCATGAGATTTGCCTTAAAATAATGACCTCTAATCATCAATGGGCAATCTTCCCATACTTTATCAACTAACACACTTTTTCCTAAAGGATTGGACACTTTTATCACAAACTCTGTAAACTCTACGGGCATGCTCATACTAGATACTAATTTCATGCAAATATTTGAGTGGGTAGATCCCGGATCAATTAAAGCAACAACATTAGTATCATGGAGAAAAAATGTACCCGTAATTACATCAGGGGATGACGCCTCTTCGCAAGCGCGAATAGCATAAGTCCTCGAAGGTGCTCTACCCTTAGATCTTGCATCCTGCTCTCTGGGTGTACTTTTACTACTCGTTCCACTTCCCGGGTTTCTCTGTTGTCTCCCTCTAGTAGTGCTTCCCGATCTGGCACTCTGAACTTTCTCTTTTTCAACCATCTCAGGGAATTCTCTAATGAAATGATCTTGGGAACCACATTTCAAACAGGCTCTCTCGTGGGCTCGGCACTCATCGAGATGTCATCTGCCACACTGTGGACATTTCGGTCTATTAGGTGGAGTGTTCCCAACACTAGCAACTGAGGTAGTCTGAGCTTTAATCCATGAGTATTGTTTACTCTTACTTCTATTTGAAAACCCGTTTGAAGTAACTGATCGGGTAGGGAAATCTCTCGACTTCTTGGTCGAGGACTGAAATGACTTATTCAATTGTCTCTTTCTTGAGTCACGAGACTCCATCTCAGCTTTTCTTTTCTCTTTCACCAATTCCTCGGCTTTACAAGCCCGATCCACTAGCACAACAAATTCCTTCAACTCAAGGACACCAACAAATAATCTGATATCTTTATTTAATCCGTCCTCAAACCTCTTACACATGATGGCTTCAGAGGACACACACTCCCGAGCGTACTTGCTGAGCCTTACAAATTCACGCTCATATTCAGTTACTATCATTCTACCTTGTTTCAGTTCAAGGAACTCCTTTCTTTTCTGATCAATAAATCTTTGGCTAATGTACTTCTTCCGGAATTCCTCTTGGAAAAACTCCCATGTGATCCTTTCCCTTGGTGCAATCGACACAAGGGTGTTCCACACTGATAAGCAGAATATCTTAGAAGAGACACTACACATTTCATGCACTCTTCAGGTGTGTAGGATAACTCATCAAATACCCTAATGGTATTTTCAAGCCAGAATTCCGCTCTTTTCGGATCATCATCTTTACTAGATTAAAATTCCTCGGCTCCTTGTTTCTGGATTCTATTAACCGGAGGCTTTTCTCTTCTTACCACTTCTACCACTTGGGGAGCTACGAGGGTAGATTGAGGAATAGGTGGGGGTGGAGGGGGTTGTGCATTCGGGTTCGCACGAACGAACTCCGTACACCATGCATTCATCATGTGTAGAAAGGCTTCCCTAGCCTCTTCTCCTCATCTCTGACTTACAGTCGTAGGTCTATTCTCATTTTCATTCGGCACCGTCCCTTCAGCGGGAACCGGTGCGTTACTTTCTACATCATTTGCCACAGCTCTATCGGGATCCATTTACTATATGAAAACACAATTTAAATCGTCAGGAGTCGTCACAGTATCATAATGTAAACACTCATGTGTATGGCATGTATAGCTAGACTCATTCTTACGCTACGTTAGTCCGAGAACCGACTAAACCTGGCTCTAATACCACTAAATGTAACACCCCTTACCCGTGTCCGACATCGGGACAGGATACGAGGCATTACCGGACTTAACTTGTTTAAACATACAACATCGGGCTATAAAATTTCACTTCAACTTAAAACTTTTAATTCATATTCATAACATCCATATTATGGGCCTACGAGGCCCTAAACATACATACGGACGGTTTTAGAATTTAACCAAAAACTTTTACATGCTTAGAAAATTTTTGCCTAAACAGGGCCACACACCCGTGTGAAATGGAACACGCCCGTGTGGGCAGGCCGTGTGGTCACACACGCCCATGTTCCTAGCCCGTGTGGAATTTATTTTCCGTTTCGAACCTACAGGGGTTTTCACACGGCTGGACACACGCCCGTGTTTGTGGCTCGTGTCCCACACACGGCCTAGACACGCGTGTGTGAAAAACCTATGTAACACCCCTAACTCGTATCCGTCGTCGAATTAGGGCTAAAGGTATTGATCGCTGTAAATCAGAGTTTTAAAATTTATAAAAGAATGATCGAACCTGGAAACTAACTCTGACAATGATTAAAGGCAAGTGCACCTATCGAACAGTAGTATAGTTTAGGCAAGACCGGATTATCGAACCCAAAGGAACTAAAAGTACTAATACTAACTTTCTTTTTATTATTTAGCCTAAAATAAGTGAAGTTGTTTATTAATCTAAATTAATTAACTACTAAACTAAAGACTCTAAGACAAAGAAGAATGAATTTGGAAAATAACTTGGGAAAAACTCAGTTGATTTAGACGATACCCTAGGAAGAATCCACCTAGACTTCACTTGTTATCTATCACTGAACCATATGATTTTATTTACTTAGTTTGATCCGTAAGACTCCCTAACGTATATTAAACCCTCTCTCGAGGTGAATAACGTCTAACCCTAGGTTAATTAGTGGAACTCTCGTTCTCTTATAATAACCCCCTAGAATAGTAGTAAATCGATCTGTGGACTCCCATATTAGGTTTCACCCTAATCCGGCAAAATCTCGTCACCCTATCTCTAGGCGTGCGATCAACTCCGCTTAATTATGTTGGATCTACTCTTAGGCAGGGTCTATTCCTCCTCCACCTAAGCATATTAAATTTGGATTAAGCTCACATAATTAAGAACAAACTAAGTATTTATCATATAATTCAAATAATCAAATAACAAGATTCATCATAGGTTTCATCCCCTTCGGGTATCCAAAGGGTTTAGCTCATAACAATAAAGGAAAACATCTCAAGAGAAAAGATAAAACAAAACATAAGAAATCCCTAAAACCCCCTGAAGGAATTGAAGAGGAAATCCTCCGTCTTGAGTATAACTCTGGCTTCTTAAGATGGATCAACTGGCTATCCCTGAGTGAATCCCCACAAATCTGCCTTCTCTAGCTTAGCACGACGCCCTTAGACGATGGCTTTGGGCTCCCCTCGACAGAGGGTTTCTGTCGAACTCCCCTCTAAGTTGCTACCTGGGGTGTTTATATAGACTTTGAGATGCCTTACTTGGCCCTAAAGTATCCTAATTCAAGTAGAGTTCCTACTAGGGTGTTTGAATAGGCTTTGGAATGCCTTTCTTTGTCTCCAAGTATCCAAATCCGAGTAAAATTCCTCTTTCCCGCGACAGGGACACGGCCATGGCACACGTCCGTGTGAATCGTCTTCAGGCCGTGTTCGACACTGTTGAATGAGGCACGACTGTGTAAGTCGTGGTAAGGCCGTGTTCTAGTAGGAATGGTGGCACAACCCTGTGGCTTGAAGTCCAGGCCGTGCTGATTTCATGGCTTGGCCCAATTTGGTCCGTTTTAAGCTCGTTTCTCGTTCTTTTCATCATCGGGTGCTTTCCTAAGTATAAGACATGAAAAGAAAGGATTAAGAGCACCTTTTTACATGAATTGGGGCTTAAATCATCCAAAAGCATATTAAATGTGGGCCTAAAATATGTTACTATTTCGGTTTATCAGGTATTACCGAACAGATCGGAAACGTTTACAAACATTTCATAATGCAAGTCATCAATTGCAATCACTATGTCCCTTAGATAGGTCATCGAGACCTTAAGCATGCTTTAGAGAAGGGTCGGGACTAAACCGAACACATACGGAAATTCTCAAAAATTTAAAACTTTTCAAAGTTACAGAGGTCACACGCCCGTGTGGGCAGGCCGTGTGCCTCCTACGGCTACTAGACACACCCATGTGTCCTAGCCGTGCCAACACAGAGCATGTATACTGACTCATCCCCACGGCCACCAGGCACGCCCGTGTACCATGGCCGTGTACTCTTAAGCTAGATACTGACTATTTCACACGGCTACCAAGCACGTCCGTGTACCATGGCCGTGCATACTTGGGCTAGCTACTGATTAAATCCCACGGCCACTAGGCACGCCTGTGTGCCATGACCGTATAAGCAAAACAGGCAATTTGCCACCCACACTTGGGTTTACCTTACTAGCTCAAACAAATCTATTTCCATACAGATTTGGCAATAAAAAATCATATCAAATAAACAACATAACATTTCATTCAATCTCATTTCTAATCATGCCAACTCATATACTAATTTGCATAGCCAATTCACATGTATAACCATGCATGATACATTCACATCTTACCAAATATATAATCATTTCATTGATCCCCAATATATGCCCATATAGCATCAATTTACTTACCACAAATTTTACCATATCATGGACATATAAACATACCAAAACCATCATCATAAACCATATTACATATGCATATAACCAACAATTATCTAGCCATATCATATGGCTATATACAACCCAAACATATACCAAAATGACTAGCCTATACATGCCATATTTTGCTATATACATTTTCAAATGATACCAAAATGAGCTTAAGTAGTGTGATGACGATCCTCGACGGTCCCGAGCCTTCAGTAGCTTTGACGATTTATAAAACAGAGCAAACACACACAGAGTAAGCTTTCAAAAGCTTAGTAAGCCATATACAAATAAACTTAGCATAAAAATGCATATAACCAAATTGAAATAATAACATCATTGATTCTCATAACAAATTCATCACATATATTCTTTGGCTCATTTTCTTAGCCATATCTTACCATATTCCTCAACTCAAATATCACATATACACATAGCTCCTTCAAGTATAACTTCTCATATAATCTCATCATTTCATATACATAATCATCTTAGTAAGTTCATATAGATACTTACCTTTCATACACACTTAGTGTACATACCAAACGTACCTGAAACGGTTATACAATTCACATAATCATTCGTATCTCTGATTTGCCTGTTTAACCGTTCGTAATCTAATAGGACAGTCAGAGTGCTCGGAATAATCGTACAATGCCAATGTCCCAGACGTGGTCTTACATGTATCAGATATCGATGCCACTGTCTAAGACAGGGTCTTACACGAATCAAATACGATGTCGATGTCCTAGACATGGTCTTACACGTAAATCTCATATCGATGCCAAGTCCCAGACGTGGTCTTACACGAAATCTCTTATCGATGCCAACGTCCCTGACATGGTCTTACACGAAATCTCGAATCAACGCCAACGTCCCAGACGTGGTCTTACATGATATCACATAACAGACACCTATGTCATGACATACGTAATTCCTATATATATTCCTAGGTTCACACGGGACTTCTCGGATTTTACCAGTTTATCGACTTATTAGCCAACTCGGATTTCGCATACATTCCATCTCAATGGATAATCATAGTATTTCACATGTCATATACACTCAAATAATTTAATACAAATACATTTATTTTTATATCGATTTACCTCGGATTCGGATATTCGTTCGGACTGGATTATTCGACTACTTCCACTTTCCCGCGATCAAAGTCCGTTTTCTTCGGTTCTTGATCTATACATATCCAAATTTAACCTTTTTATTTAGCAACACATTCAATTCAATCCAAATACACATATTTAGGGCAATTTACAAATTAGCCATCACATTTGCACATTTGGACATTTTAGACCTTATTTCACAAAATCATCAAATACACAAAATCATCATATACCCATGCTTAGCCGAATATTCATGTATCTCATACAAGTCCATATATTTCATTTATTTCGCAATTTAGTCCCTCAATATGCTATTTTCACAATTTAGCCCTAATTAGCTAAATTCATCAAAAATTCAAGAACAAAACATGTTCATTAAACACATATCTCTCATTTAACACCTAAACTCATCACAAAACTCACCATTTCATCAATGGCACATTTCATAAACAACATTAATTCTCAAAATTACAACATGGGATTTATAGTATACGAAGCAACGATTACAGAAACGTAGAAATTATCAAAAATCGAGTCAAAATCATACCTTAATCAAGCTCAAAGAGTGTCGAATGCCCTAACTTCTTATTTCTTTTTCTTTTGTTTGATTTTCAGTGGAAGAACATATGAAAATATCCACCATCTTTTAATTTGTTTTTATTAAAACAATATTATCAATTCTTTTACCAAATTAACCTTTAATAAAACATATAAAATTTATACACTTAATGGCATAACCGTCCATTAACAAACCAATATCATATTTATGGCATAATTGCCTCATAAGACCTCTATACTTAAAAGCCACATCAATTCAGCCATTAATCAAATAGAAACCCACTTTTACGAATTATGCAATTCAGTCCTTTGCTCAAATTTAACACACAAATAGACAAATTAATTCACAGAACTTTAGCACATGCTTAATCACATATCGAGGGCACAGAAAATAATATTAAAATATTTTACTGCCTCAGATTAGTGGTCCTAAAACCACTGTTCCGACTAGGGTCTAAACCGAACTGTTATAATTCTTCCCCCTTAGGGATTTTCGTCCCCGAAAATCTTATCGTTAAACTGATTCGGATATTGTTGTCTCATTAAATCTTTAGGCTCCCACGTAGCCTCTTCCACTCCGTGTCGATGCCACAAAACTTTCACTAACAGAATTTTCTTGTTTTTCAACTTTTTCATTTCACGATCTAAGATACGGATCGGTTCTTCCTCATAAGTCATATCGGATCGGATTTCAATTTCAGATGGAGCAATCATATGTGACGGTCAGATCGATATCTACGGAGCATAGATACATGAAACACAATATGAATCCTTTCTAGCTCAGGTGGCAACAACAATCTGTACGCAACTGGCCCAATACGCCCAATGATCTCATATGGCCCAATGAACCTCAGACTCAATTTGCCTTTATGTCTGAATCGGAGTACTTTCTTCCATTGAGACACTTTCAGATACACTTTATCACCGATTTCAAATTCTATATCTTTTCTTTTCAAGTCCGCATAAGATTTCTGACGATCAGATGCTGATTTCAGACTGTCACGGATCACTTTCACTTTTTGCTCAGTATCTTTTATCAAATAAACTCCGTGTAGCTTATTTTCACGGAGCTCGGTCCAATACAGAGGTGTACGACATTTACGTCCATACAAAGCTTCATATGGTGCCATTTTAATGCTCGACTGGAAACTAATATTATATGCAAATTCAATCTGTGGTAAGTACTGTTCCCACCTACCGTTAAACTCAAGAATACAGCATCTCAACATATCCTCAAGGATCTGAATAATCCGCTCAGACTGACCATCTGTTTGCAGATGAAAAGCGGTACTGAAATGCAATTTTGTACCCAAAACTTCTTGCAGTTTCTTCCAGAACCGTGATGTAAACCTCAGATCTCTGTCTGACACAATAGACAACAGTACCCCGTGCAATCTTTCAATATCAGAAATATAAAGTTCAGCTAACTTTTCAAGTGGATAATCAGATCTCACCGGAATGAAATGGGCGGATTTCGTTAATCGATCAACTACAACCCAAATCGCATCTTTCTTTCTTGGAGTCAGAGGCAATCCAGAAACAAAGTCCATCGTCACCCTATCCCATTTCCACTCAGGGATTAGAATCGGTTGTAGTAAACCAGATGGAACCTGATGTTCAGCTTTAACTTGCTGACAGACTAAACATTTCGACACAAAGTCAGATATGTCTCGTTTCATACCAGACCACCAATAGTGTTGCTTCAAATCATGGTACATCTTTGTACTTCCCAGATGAACTGATAGACAACTGTTATGTGCTTCATTCAAAATCAACTGAATTAACTTAGGGTTTCTCAGAACACAAATACGATCTTGAAATCTCAAGCAATCATCAACAACTCGAAATTCAAAATCAGAATTCGAATCACACTGAGCTCGTTTCGCTAACATTTCATTATCAACTTTTTGAGCATCAACTATTTATTGTAAAAACATCGGCTTTTCTTTCAATTCAGCTATCACTGAACTATCATCAAAAAGATTTAATTGAGCAGTCAAAGCACATAGTGCAAACAATAATTTCCTACTCAATGCATCAGCAACGACATTTGCTTTACCCGGGTGATAATCTATCACAAGCTCATAGTCTTTCAACAGTTCTAGCCATCTTCTGTGTCACAGATTTAAATCTTTCTGGGTCATCAAATACTTCAAACTTTTATGATCTGAAAACACATGACATTTTTCACCGAACAGATAATGACGCCAAATCTTTAATGCGAACACAATAGCGGCTAGCTCAAGGTTGTGTGTCGGATAATTCTTTTCATGAGGCTTCAGTTGTCTTGAGGCATAAGCTATGACTTTGCCTTCTTGCATTAGTACACATCCCAGAACATTCAACGAAGCATCACTGTAAATCACAAACTCTTTGCCTGATTCTGGCTGTACTAGCACTGGAGCTTCTGTTAACAGAGTTTTCAACTTATCAAAGCTTTTCTAACATTTATTGGACCATTCAAATTTCGCATCTTTCTGAAGCAATTTAGTTAACGGAGTAGCTATCATCAAGAACCCTTTTACAAACCGACAATAATAACCAGCGAGTCCCAGAAAGCTATGGTTTTCAGACACATTCTTCGGAGGTTTCCAATATAGAATAGCAGAAATCTTGCTTGGATCAACTCGTATTCTAGAGGCCGATACAATATGTCCCAGAAAACTGACTTCACGCAACCAGAATTCACATTTACTGAATTTCGCATATAATTACTTTTCCCGCAAAGTTTGCAACACGATTCTCAGATGCTCAGTATGCTCAATCTCATCACGTGAATAAATCAGAATATCGTCTATGAATACAACAACAAATCGATCTAAGTACGGTCTGAAAATTCTGTTTATCAGATCCATAAAAACTGCAGGAGCATTTGTTAGTCCGAAAGGCATAACTAAAAATTCATAATGCCCGTACCTCGTTTTGAAAGTAGTTTTCAGAATATCTGAATCTTTTACTCTCAACTGGTAATATCCTGATCTCAGATCTATCTTTGAAAAATACGATAGCTCCTTTTAACTGATCAAACAAATCATCAATCCTGGGCAATGGATATTTGTTCTTTATTGTTACTTTGTTCAACTGACGATAATCAATGCACATTCTCATCGTGCCATCTTTCTTTTTCAGAAACAGAACGGGAGCACCCCAAGGTGAGAAACTCGGTCTAGCGGACCCTCTGTCAGTCAACTCTTGCAGCTGTGACTTTAACTCTTTCAACTCTGTTGGTGCCATTCTATATGGAGCTATCGAAACAGGTGTCGTACCAGGTAACAAATCAATACCAAATTCAACTTCACGTATCAGAGGCAATCCCGGCAATTCTTCAGGAAATACATCAGAAAACTAACAAACAACTGGCACTGATTCAACTTTCCTTTTAGATACTTTCGAATCAATCACATAAGTAAAATATGCCTCATATCCCTTTTTCGCATATCTTTGAGCTTTCAATACGTATATCACAGCAAGCAATCCATTCAAATCAATAGTCTTTCTCTTACAGTTCACAACAGCATCATGCAATGTTAACCATTCCATACCCAGAATAATATCAAACTCATCGAATGGTAATAGCATCAGATCAGCAGGAAAGTAGATATCTCGAAACATTAACGGGTAGTTCTTACATACTTTATCAACCAGGACACTTTTACCTAAGGGGTTTGATACTTTTATAACAAACTCAGTAGACTCTACAGGCAAAGTCTTACTGGATACTAGATCCATGCATATATACGAATGAGTAGAACCAGGGTCTATCAATGCAATCACAGAAGTATCATAAAGTGTAAAAGTACCCGTTATAACATCTGGAGATGAAGCTTCCTCACGAGCTCGGATAGCATAAGCTCTAGCTGGCGCTCTAGTTTCGGATCTCGCAATAATATCTCTCAGAATTCTCTGACTACCACTGGTATTCTTTACATTTCAGGAGGGTCTACCTCTTACTGGAGCATTGTCAAATCTCGGATTCTGAGTAGTCTCTTGTTCAACAGACTCTGGGCAATCACGAATGAAATGATCCAATGATCCACATCTGAAACAAGCTCAGTCATTTAATCTACAACTTCCCGGATGCCTTTTTCCACAATACATACATTCAGGTTTCTCAGATCGAACATTTCCAACACTTGCTATTGAAGTTGCTGGAGTTTTGGAGCTCATTTGTGATCTAACTCGATTTCTATTCAAATGTCCCACATTACCTCTTGAACGGCTTTGATCATCTATGAATTTCTTCAAAGCAGACTGAAATGTTTTACCCGGAAATCTCTTTTTCACATCTCTAACTTCAGACTCAGCTTTTCTTTTTTCTTCCTGAGTGCCTCAGCTTTGCATCGATCAACAACAACAACAAACTCTGTTATCTCTAAAATCCCGACTAGCAAGTAGATATCTTCATTAAGGCCGTCTTCGAATCTTTTGCACATTATTGCCTCGGATGATAAACATTCTCGAGCATACTGACTCAGTCTCACGAACTCTCTTTCATATTCAGTGACAGACATACGACACTGTTTCAAATCTAGAAATTCCTTTCATTTCTGATCGATGAATCTCTCACTGATGTATTGTTTCCGAAACTCAATCTGAAAGAAGTCCCATGTCACCCGTTCTTTCGGAACAACAGAAATCAGAGTTTTCCACCACTGATAGGCCACGTCTCGTAGCAATGATACAACACATTAATACTTTCCTCCAGAGTCAAGGACATATCATTAAATGCCTGGATAGTGTTTTCTAACCAGAACTCGGCTTTCTCGGCATCATCATCATTGTTAGCCCTGAACTCTTCAGCCCCATACTTATGGATTTTGTCAACCGGAGGCTTGTTCAACAGATTCAAATTCATAGTCGGAGGCATAGCAAATGTCTGAGGGGGATTATCCGGGGGCGGAGGTTGTGAAACAGTCGGATTATTTTTTACGAATTGAGTGAACCACTAACTCATCATCTGGAAGAAAGCTTGTTTAGCTTCTCCCTCTTGACCGCTCGTAGCCGGTCTCGGATCAGAGGGCGCTGTCCCTTGCGCGGGATCCGGCGCATTACTTTCTACGTTGTCAACTACGACTCTTTCGGGATCCATTACTATACGAAAATCACATTTCACACGTCAGGATTCATCACACTATCACAGTTCAGATATATGGCATGTATAGCTAGACTCTAACACGCTACGTTAGTCTGAGAATCGACTAAATCATAGCTCTGATACCAACCAAATGTAACACCCCTAACCCGTATCTGTCGCTAAATTAGGGTTAAATGTATTACCGGACAGATCGAAAATGTTTACAGACATTTCATAATACAAGTCATCAATTGCAATCACTATGTCCCTTAGATAGGTCACCGAGACCTTAAGCATGCTTTAGAGAAGGGTCGGGACTAAATCGAACACATACAAAAATTCTCAAAAATTTAAAACTTTTCAAAGTTACAGAGGTCACACGCCCGTGTGGGTAGGCCGTGTACCTCCCACGGCTACTAGACACACCCATGTGTCCTAGCCGTGCCAACACAGAGCATGTATACTGACTCATCCCCACGGCCACCAGGCACGCCCGTGTACCATGGCCGTGTACTCTTAAGCTAGATACTGACTATTTCACACGGCTACCAGGCACGTCCGTGTACCATGGCCGTGCATACTTGGGCTAGCTACTGATTAAATCCCACGGCCACTAGGCACGCCCGTGTGCCACGACTGTATAAGAAAAATAAGCCATTTGCCACCCACACTTGGTGTAACACCCCTAACCCGTATCCGTCACCGAATTATGGTTAAAGGCATTACCGGACATATTAGAGACATTTACAGAAAATTTCATACAATCATTCATCAATCACAATCAAAGAGTCCCTTGTATTGGTCACCGAGACCTTAAACATGCTTTAGAGTAGGGCCGAGACTATGCCAAACTCTTACAAAAATTCTCAAAAATTTAAAACTTTTCTAAGTTATATAGGACACACGCCAGTGTGGGCAGGCCGTGTGCCTCCCAGGGCTGCTAGACATACCCATGTGTCTTACCCGTGGTCGAGCCTGACTTGATTCCAAGGCCACCAAGCACGCCCGTGTACCTTGGCCGTGGACGATCCTGACTAAACCACACGGCTACCAGGCACGTCCGTGTGCCAAGGCCGTGTACACTTAGTTAGCTACTGACTTATTCCCATGGCCACTAGGCACGCCCGTGTGCCTCAACCGTGTTGGCAAAACAGGCCACTCGCATGGCCAAAATACCACCCACAAAGGATCAAGCCTACAAGCCATTCACCAATTCATTTCAAACACATTTGGCAACCAAGAATCATACCAAACAAACAACATTTCATCTCATTCATTCACAATTCTAATTATGCCAATTTGCACAACTAAAAACACTTATACATCCAAGCATGATTCAACCACATTATTCATCCATGTAGCCATTTCATTGATCAACCATACATACTCATTATGCATTCATAAGCTTACCATAACATTGACCATTGTAATAGATAACTTGTCATACCAAAACATTGCATCATATACCACATTTACTCATGCACACTACTAACATTAGCTAGCCTATACATGCCATACTTCATATATACATTTTCAAAAGGTACCAAAATGAGTTTGAGTAGTGTGATGACAATCCTTGACGGTCCCGAGCCTTCAGTAGCTTAGACGATCTATAAAACAGAGCAAACACATGCAAAGTAAGCTTTCAAAAGCTTAGTAAGCCATGTACAAATAAACTTATTGTAACACCCCATACCCGAGTCCGAGGCTTAGACCGGATACGAGAAGTTACTATGCTTGAACTTGCTTAATCAAGTACTTACGGGCTATAAAATTTCGTTCCGAATTAAGAACTTATCTTTCTTAATCAACTTGTACTTTTCATGGGCCTACGAGGCCTTAAACTCATGTCCGTAAACTTTCAGAACTCAATCGAAAACTTTTCATTGAAACAGGGGTCACACGCCCATGTGAGTTGGGACACGCCCATGTAAACCTGAGACACGCCCATGTCTCCTAACCGTGCTTAAAACTCGAGCTTACTGCCAAACTTTACACGGCCATGGCACGCTCGTGGTCCTAGCCCGTGTGAAAAACCTTAGCATTCTGACTTATAACACACGGCCATGGCACGCCCGTGGACTTAGACCGTGTACTACAACTTGATATTCTGACTTAAGGTGCAATGGTGCAGGGTACACACGGCTTAGACACACGCTCGTGTGTCCTACCGTGTGGGCACTTAGAGGCTATTTACCAAGCCAATTGCCACCCTGAAATCAGAAGCAAATTCATACTATCTCAACAACTCAAATCACTACAACTTTAATGAATAATATAACATGCTCCATTGATATCAATAACATACATACTTAGTCAATCTTGGCCAATCATTTAGCCATTTACAAAAGAATAATAATAAACTTGATAGCCCATGCTTTTCCCCTTTCTAAGACATATACTCAAAATGAAATGTTTCCTATACATGCCATACTTAAATAAACAACTTGGCTATACCAAAATAGTGGTTGATAGTGTGATTCGAGCTCCGACTTCAACGATCCACAAGTTAGCTTGGCGGGACTACATAGAAAGAAATAATAAAAGACGTAAGCATTTAGCTTAGTAAGTTTGCATAATGCACATAGCAACATACTTGCTTAATATAAACCATTTGACATAAACAATGGCATCATAAATTTCAGCTATAAAGCTTACTTACTCATACTTGATTCTTGCATAACTCATGAAACTTACTAGTCTCATACTTGATAGGCAAACAAAGTACCTGTATCACTAGATCACATTGATCAGCATACTTGAACATAATACTCATAATTTCTAATTCATCATTCATAACATGAATAATATTATTTATCACTTGATAATAACCTTACTTACTTAGCTTTCTTGTTATCTCTTTGGAGCTTAACTCGTTTGCCCAATGAATTTATATGAATAACCGAGGATACTAAATCTCCTCTAAATTTCAAGGCCATGACTTAACATGGACTTATACGAAGTCTTTCTTGTTCTCACCAATGCCATGCCTTAACTTGGACTTATATGGGATCTCTTTCTCTTGATAACTTTTCAATGCCAAGCTTGCCTTGGTCTTACATGATAACTTGTTCAATGCCAAGCTTGCCTTGGACTTACATGATAACTTACTCAATGCCAAGCTTGCCTTGGACTTACATGATATCTTATTCAATGCCAAGCTTGCCTTGGACTTACATGATATCTTGTTCAATGCCAAGCTTGCCTTGGACTTACATGATAACCTGTTCAATGCCAAGCTTGCCTTGGACTTACATGATAACTTGTTCAATGCCAAGCTTGCCTTGGACTTACATGATATCTTGCTTGCTTGTCGATGCAATGCCTCGACTTGGTCTTATACGGACTTTCCTGTTTCATGTGGTAGATTGAGTATCCTAAGTTATTCAACTTCAATCGGGGCTTTCTCATGCTTGATCTCATTAATTTCTTTGTTTAACATAACATTAAACGTTTTTCATAATAACATTGTACATTATACTAAGCAATTCAATGATATAAATCATAAAGCTTAGAAATCATACAAACTTACCTCAATATACAAAATGTAGCTAGGTATGCAATTTAGTCCTCGACCTTGTTCTTGCCTCGGTTTCGATCCGGGCTTCATTTTTCTTAATCTATAGTCATAAATAGATCATTTAATATTCACATTGACTAAATTGACCCTTTACTCATACTTGGGAAAAATTACTATTTTGCCCCTATACTTTCTCATATTTGCACTTTTGCCCCAAGGCTCGTAAAATAATTTTCATTCAACTTTCTTAGACTACATGCTTAGCTGATTCATTTTCTCTACTATAGCAATCATCAATTCTCATTATTTCTAGTAGGTATGACTAATTTCATAACTATTACAAACTAGTCCATACTATCATATTTCATGAAATTCATTAAGGAAAAGATGTTTATCTAACATCAAACTCTCATAATCTTCCATAAAACATCATTTAACAAGCATGTCATTCATAGATGAAATTTTTGAACATGCATCTTAGCTTATTTTATAGCTAAAAATAGCTAATTCATAATCTGAGGACTTCAAAAACACGAAGAATATTAAAAGCGGGGCTAAGATGAACTTACTAGCAAGCTTGAAAAAATGAAGAACCCTAGCTATGGAGTCTTCAAATTTTCAAGCAATGGAAGGAAGAAGATGAATGAAATTTTATCATCTTTTTCCTATTTTAATCACTTATTAGACAAATGACCAAAATGCCCTTCTATTTAAAAATTTCTATTTTACTAACTCATGTCCATTTTTGTCCAAAATTTATAATTTGGGAAAATTGCTATTTAAGGACTCATAATTAATATTCTAAAGCTATTTCATACAAAATGCTTCTAGAAACTCACATTTTACAACTTTTGAATTTGGTCCTTTTTGACCATTCAACTTCATTTTAGCAAAATTGCTTCATGAAACTTTCACACTAACATGCAAACATGGCATGAACCTTAAAAACTCATAAATTCACCGCAGATTCGTGGTCTCGCACCACTATTCCGACTAGGCCCTAAATCGGGTTGTTACACTTATCATAAAATGTATATAATCAAATTGATACAATAACTTTAATGATTCTCATAGCAAATTCATCTCATACATTCCTTGACTCAATTGTTAAGCCATTTCTTACCACAATCTTCAATTCAAATATCACATATACACAAAGCTTATTCAAGCATGTCTTCATATGAAATCTCATTATTTCTTTGCATATATTCATCATAGTAAGTTCATATAGATACTTACTTTTCATATACACATAGTGTACTTTTCAAACGTACCTGAAACAGATGTACAAATCACAGAGTTGTTCATTTCTCGAACTTGCCCGTTGAACCATTCGGAACTAACTAGGATATTCAGAAAGCTCGGAATAGTCGTACAATGCCAACGTCCCAGACGAGGTCTTACGTGTACTCAGATATCGATGCCACCGCCCCAGATGTGGTCTTACACTTAATCAATACGATGCCAATGTCCTGACATGGTCTTACACGTATATCTCATATCGATGCCAACGTCCCAGACGTGGTCTTACATGATATCACAGAACAGACACCTATGTCATGACGTAGCTAGTCCTATCTATTCCTAGGTTCGTACGGGGCTTCTCAAACATTATCATTAATTCGATCTTATCTCAGAATTCATATACACAACATCTCATAAACATTTATCATTATCAATAGTCACATAAACATTCATAATTCAATACAAACATGTTTATTTGTATAATGACTTACCTCGGATTTGATTTAACTGAAACAGAAACGGCTACTCGGTTACTTTAGCTTTCTTGCGATCTAAGTCTGATTTCTTCGGTTCTTGATCTATACATATTCAAATTTAACCCTTTTATTTACCAACACATTCAATTCAATTCAAAATCACATATTTAGGGCAATTTACAAATTAGCCCTCATATTTTTACATTTGGACATTTTAGTCCCTATTTCACAAATTCACAAAATACACCAAATTTCATATTACTCATGCTTAACCGAATGTCACCCATACTCATATAAGTCCTCACATTTCATTTATTTCACAAATTAATCCTTCAAAATACTATTTTATCAATTTAGCCCTATTTAGCTAAATTCATCAAAAATTCAAGAACAACATATGTTCATCTAACATATACCTTTCATTTAAAACCATAAAACATCACAAAAATTCATATGTTCATCCATAGCACTTTGCAAAATATTCATCAATTCATAAAACTGAGACATGGGTTTTTTAGAGCATGAAGCAACGATTACGGAAACGTAGAAGTCAAAACATACCTTAATCAAGCTTAAAACCAACCGAAACCTAGCTTTCTTTTTCTTTTCTTCTTTCTTTTGTTTTTCGGCAAAAATATGATGATAATGGCCTTCTTTTCTTTTATTATAATGTTTTCATTATAATATATGCATATTATTACCTAATGCCGTCCACTAACCATAGAATTGGCTTAATTGCTACATAAATCCTCCATATTTAAAAGCCACATCAATTAGGCCGATAATCAAATAGAAAGCCACTTTTACCTTTTATGCGATTTAGTCCTTTTCTCAAATTAAACACACAGACAGACAAATTAACTCACGGAACTTTGACACATGCTTAATCACATATCAAAGGCACAGAAAATAATATTAAAAATAATTCACTGACTCGGATTTGTGGTCCCGAAACCACTGTTCTGACTAGGTTATAAACCAGACTGTTACACTTGGGTTTACCTTACAAGCTCAAACAAACCTATTTCCATACACATTTGGCAATCAAAAATCATATCAAATAAACAACATAACATTTCATTCAATCTCATTTCTAATCATGCCAACTCATATACTAATTTGCATAGCCAATTCACATGTATAACCATGCATGGTACATTCACATCTTACCAAATATATAATCATTTCATTGATCTCCAATATATGCCCATATAGCATCAATTTACTTACCACAAATTTTACCATATCATGGACATATAAACATACCAAAACCATCATCATAAACCATATTACATATGCATATAACCAACAATTATCTAGCCATATCATGTGGCTATATACAACCCAAACATATACCAAAATGACTAGCCTATACATGCCATATTTTGCTATATACATTTTCAAAAGATACCAAAATGAACTTAAGTAGTGTGATGACGATCCTCGACGGTCCCAAGCCTTCAGTAGCTTTGACGATCTATAAAACAAAGGAAACACACACAAAGTAAGCTTTCAAAAGCTTAGTAAGCCATATACAAATAAACTTAGCATAAATATGCATATAACCAAATTGAAACAATAACATCATTGATTCTCATAACAAATTCATCACATATATTCTTTGGCTCATTTGCTTAGCCATATCTTACCATATTCCCTAACTCAAATATCACATATACACATAGCTCCTTCAAGTATAACTTCTCATATAATCTAATCATTTCATATACATAATCATCTTAGTAAGTTCATATAGATACTTACCTTTCATACACACTTAGTGTACATACCAAACGTACCTAAAATGATTATACAATTCACATAATCATTCGTATCTCGAATTTTCCCGTTGAACCGTTCAGAATCTAATAGGATAGTCAGAGTGCTCGGAATAATCGTACAATGCCAACGTCCCAAACGTGGTCTTACATGTATCAGATATCGATGCCACTGTCCTAGACAGGGTCTTACACGAATCAAATACGATGCCGATGTCCCAGACATGGTCTTACACGTAAATCTCATATCGATGCCAACGTCCAAGACGTGGTCTTACACGAAATCTCTTATCGATGCCAACGTCCCTGACGTGGTCTTACATGAAATCTCGAATCAACGCCAACGTCCCAGACGTGGTCTTACATGATATCACATGACAGACACCTATGTCATGACATACGTAATTCCTATATATATTCCTAGGTTCACACGGGACTTCTCGAATTTTATCAGTTTATCGACTTATTAGCCAACTCGGATTTCACATACATTCCATCTCAATGGAAAATCATAGTATTTCACATATCATATACACTCAAATAATTGAATACAAATCCATTTATTTGTATATCGATTTACCTCAGATTCGAATATTCGTTCGGACTCAATTATTCGACTACTTTCGCTTTCCCGCGATCAAAGTCCGTTTTCTTCGGTTCTCGATCTATACATATTCAAATTTAACCTTTTTATTTACCAACATATTCAATTCAATCCAAATACACATATTTAGGGCAATTTACAAATTAGCCCTCACATTTGCACATTTGGACATTTTAGTCCTTATTTCACAAAATCATCAAATACACAAAATCATCATATACCCATGCTTAGCCGAATATTCATGTATCTCATTCAAGCCCATAAATTTCATTTATTTTGCAATTTAGTCCCTCAATATGCTATTTTCACAATTTAGCCCTAATTAGCTAAATTCATCAAAAATTCAAGAACAAAACATGTTCATTAAACACATATCTCTCATTTAACACCTAAACTCATCACAAAACTCACCATTTCATCAATTGCACATTTCATAAACAACATCGATTCTCAAAATTACAACATGTGTTTTATAGTATACGAAGCAACGATTATAGAAACGTAGAAATTATCAAAAATCGAGTCAAAATCATACCTTAATCAAGCTCAAAGAGTGTCGAATGCCCTAACTTCTTATATTTTTTTCTTTTGTTTGATTTTCGGTGGAAGAACATATGAAAATATCCACCATCTTTTAATTTGTTTTTATTAAAACAATATTATCAATTCTTTTACCAAATTAACCTTTAATAAAACATATAAAATTTATACACTTAATGGCATAACCGTCCATTAACAAACCACAATCATATTTATGGCATAATTGCCTCATAAGACCTCTATACTAAAAAGCCACTTCAATTCAGCCATTAATCAAATAGAAACCCACTTTTACAAATTATGCAATTCAGTCCTTTGCTCAAATTTAACACACAAATAGATAAATTAATTCACGGAACTTTAGCACATGCTTAATCACATATCGAGGGCACAAAAAATAATATTAAAATATTTTACTGCCTCGGATTAGTGGTCCCGAAACCACTGTTCCGACTAGGGTCTAAACCAGACTGTTACAACCTGAGTATTCTGTTTATGATGTCAGCAAGCTCTTAAGGGCACACGGCCTAGGCACACGCCCGTGTGCTGGCCCGTGCGGCGAATCGAATTTTCGCAAATTTGATGCAGGGGACACACGGCCTTTCAGTACACCCATGGGGCTGAACGTGTGTCACACACGACCTAGACACATGCCCGTGTGTCTACCCGTGTGGGCAATTTGAGGGCTATTTACTAAGCCAATTGCCACCCTGAAACATAAACACACATATACCAACACAAGCAACACATAACATGGCAATAATACACTATGAAAAATCCCTAATCATCATTCATACACTTCATATTTTACTTCATCAATTGCATGAACTTTCACTTCATGAAACTCATCATCATTAAAAAAATGAAACTTAACAAATATCGACCAATTCCCAATGGCCATTTACAAAATAATTGTATAACATTAGTAGCCAACACTTTGGCTTTCAAATATGACATAACACAAAATGACCAAGTTCCTATACATGCCATACTCAAAATAATTCAACCTTACTATACCAAAAGAATAGTTGATAGTGTGATCCGAGCTCTAACGTTCTATGATCCCCGAGCTAGCATGGCGATACTACAAGGAAAAAGGAAAAGAGAGGGGTAAGCATATAGCTTAGTAAGTTTGCATGAATTAAAAATAGCAACATAAATACTCATGGTAAGATCCATTCATCTCATAGAACAATAACAACATAAATTCTCAAGTACTTTGACATACTCACTCTTACTTACGCTTACTCATCACATATCACGTTACAGTTTCATAACTCGTAATTTACTCATGGTACCTGAGTCACTTCATCACATAATTTAGTACTTATGCTATCTTGAACATAAACTTAAATCATTATCATCCTTAACTTAAATGTAATTCTTTGTCATCTTTGTATAGCTTAACACTTTGTCATCCTTGCATACTTAGCTCTTTTGCCCGTTGAACTACTCGAAATATCGGAGGATACTCAATCTCATCATACTTGTATCATGATGCCAATGCCATATCCCAAATATGGTCTTACATGGGATCATCTCTTGATGTCGATGCCATATCCCAGATATGGTCTTACACGGGATCTCTTAACTCGATGTCGATGCCATGTCCCAGACATGGTCTTACATGAGATCATACATAGGTGTCGATGCCATGTCCCAGACATGGTCTTACACGAGATCTTCCTTTGGTGCCGAGGCCATGTCCCAGACATGGTCTTATATGGGACCTTCCTTTTTTGGTGCCGATGCCATGTCCCAAACATGGTCTTATGCGGGACCTACATTCGGTGCCGATGCAATGTCCCAGACATGGTCTTATACGGGACCTACATTCGATGCTGATGCCATGTCCCAGACATGATCTTATACGGGACCTTCCTTATGTCATGTCGTGACATAGGTATTGTAACACCCCAAACCTGGCCTAGAAGTTAGGCCCGAATCTGGTGTGTCACATGTAAGTAAAAACCATGTTTGTGATTATATAAAAAAAAACTTGCTTGAGAAATACAGCCTCTTTGTTAAAACCAAAAACACTTAAGCAATTGTTAACCACTTGAAAACGTAATAATCTTTAAAAACCTTTTTAGTAGCGAAAGCATATTTGAAATGAACAATTTACAAAAATGTGATGTTTAGAAATAGAGTTGCAGAAGCATTTTGAAATCGTTGTGGAAACGTAGATAAAATACAAGTATTTTTGAAAGATTGATTGATGAGTCAACAATCAAGGTAGTGAACTTTAAAACCTTGTCTTTTGAAAATATCGTTTGAAAGTTCGAGTGAAAACTTCCGTGTTAAAATATTTATAAAAGTTTATTATGAAATCCATTTGTTAATCGATTTTGGAAAACCTTTATTTAAGTTTTTAGAAAATTCTCATTTTAAACAATTTAAGCAAAATAATAAGTATAACAACCATAAAGCAAATAATAAAACACACTCCAGAGGCCTTATTACAACTTAAACCAAAATAGCAAAATAATAAAATAAACGGGAATAGAAATTTAAAATTTCATTAACACCATTTCTGAAGTATTGCTTCCATCGAGTCATCCATGGCCCAAATCCACATCACTGAGCATTACATACAAGGGTTAAGAAAAAGGGGGCGTGAGTTACAAGAACTCAGTGTGAAACCCCTTACCGTCATCCACTGGGCCTGAACCCATATAGCAATATCTTGGGCCTAAGCCCATTTAAGATAATCTTGGGCCGAAGCCCAATTACAAAACAGTATATATATATGAATGCAAAGTATGCAACCCATCCATCCAATCTCTCCCCGCATCAGCCAGGTCTCCTGTGGGGATCAAGTCAACCCACCCCGATCTCTCAATTTGCGATCAAATAAGCGCCATTTATACTATTTGTGGCTGAGCCACCAGATTCATATCTGATGAAATGATCGACACGCAGTCGTTAATTCATATGTTAGGCACATAGCCATTATCAGAATTTGTGGCAATGCCACCGGTCTATACTTCTCTTCATTCAAAATTTCCCATCCCATGCAATATGTAAAGATACATCATACATAATCGTAAAACATCCATATAAAAATAACATCCATTAACCTATTGAATAATTTTTATGAATCAGCCCATTAAAGCAATACGATCATTCGGCCCATAGGGGCATTTCGGTAATTCGGTCCATAAGGACATTTCGGTAAATCAGCCCATTATAACAATCTATCAAATCGGCCCATAGGGGCATTTTGGTGAATCAATAATTTTACCCACTAAGGGTAATTCGGTAATCTCGCAACCCAGGGGTATTTCAGTAATTTACACTCCAAGGGTATTTTGGTAATTTCGCAACCCCGGACTTAACTACTAATTTGGGCATAAAAATTTGAAACTGTCCATCTGCGTCATACTGACTAAATTGACTATAACACGAGTTAGAAAACTCAAAATTTAAATCCGTAAATTTTCCTTGAAACTAGACTCATATATCTTCTTACCACAAATTTTCCAGAATTTTTGGCTTAACCAATTAGTACAGTTTATTCCTTAAATTTTCCCTTGTTTCACTGTCCAACAATTCTGACCTCTCTTGCCTTAATTTCAAATATCTCACCGTACGGTTTTCATATACTATTCCCACTTGTTTCTATTGAAAATAGGTTCTCTAAGGAATCCATACATATAACTTATAACTTAAAATTCACCTTGTACAATTTTAACCAATTTTTACAAGATAGAACAGGGAACCACGAAGTCCATCAAAACCAGTCTCACTAAAATTAAGATATCCCAGAATTTAAACTTCCTCTTCCTCCTCTGTTTCTTTCTTATAAAAGTAGACACAGTAAGCTTTAATTCGATATCTTTTTCACTTTCTAATTCACTTTATCCTATATTTCGTGATTTTTCCAAAATCACGTCACTGCTGCTGACCAAACTGTTTCTTTGCAAAATATGGTTACTACTATGAACGTACGCACTCCCGAGTGGTCTCGGATGCCGGTTTCCGATTTTCTTCGGTATTTCGAACGAATCATAGAAAATTTCATACAAACATCCATAGAGATATGAGATTACACACCATTTCAAACATATATTTGGAAGGGTACAGGATTACACACCTTGATTACAAGTTGTGCTTTCTACCGTTTCAACACCACGAATGTGATCTCCCTCAGTGCACCAAAAATCGATCCTACCCTTTGGCTACTGAAATCCTGTCCTAACAATATTTGGTGAGTGAAAGAGTCGTTAGAAATTATCCCACCTTTGATCAAAACAAATCTTATAACAACGTTCTTACCCCACTTGCTTGACAAGTCGATGATAACGATTTGGTTAATACAAATCACTTGTGCTCCTTCACCTTGTTGAAAGCCCTAAATCCAACGATGGCCATATCACAGAAAAGAATGTAACTCAGACCCAACGAGAGAGAAAGAAGAACACTCGATTATTAAGGAAAAACTCGGACACTCGATTATTAAGGAAAAACTCGGATGAAACAAATTTATCGACAAAGAGAGAACTACTACTTACCGATTGTTAATTTCCTTGTAGCGCCACTCACTTAAATCACTACGAAAAGAGGATGATTTGATCACAAGGTAATGTCGAATTAAGAATAGAGAAAATGTTGATGAAAAGGTCAAAAGAAAAGAATGGATGGAGAGAAGAGTGCTAGATTGTTTCACTATCTAAGGGAGATGAACAAAAGGTGAGTGATTCGGCCAAACAAAGGAGAAAGATGTACACTCAAAGCTTGAAGATTTGGCAAGAAGGAGAAGGAAATTTGGAGAGAAAAGAAAATGACACAAAAGTTGCAAATAGGAGTTTTTGGCCAAAACAACACCAAAACTTTTACCAATTGCCAAAGAAAATTCGGCTACCTCCCTCTACACCCAAAACCGTCCACATTCATGACCATAATGGTCAAAAATTGGCCAACCACACTTACCATAACACTTCCCTTGAAAAAGGCCACATGTTCCCCTTACTTTCCCCTTTCTCTTGATTTCTTTCCTCACCTTCATCCTTTCCTATTTTCCTTAGCCATCTTGCCAAAAATAAAAAGTCCACCTTGCCTTATTACATGCTTGGCCGACACTTAGGGAAAGAATACAAAAATAATAGTCAAAACTTTGCATCAAGGGGATTCGAACCTCTTCCCTCCATACTCTTCACTTAATGCCATATCCTCTTTGCCATATGCTCACTTATGCTAGCAAATTGAATACTTATTTTCAAAAGTATTGATGCCACTTACTATTTCTCCTAAATAGGCTTAAACACCAAATTTTTACTAAGGCCCAATTCAACCCCGAGCCTTCATAGAACCCCGTAACTTTCCAAAATCACCTTCCTAATTAGTCCAACTTGAAATAATGCCGTTCTCTTATTCTCAAAAAATTTTAAAACGCTTCTACGCTCAAGGCCCAATGGGCCCAATCCTACTAGGCCCAATTTTGGGATGTTACAGGTATCCTCGCTATTCCGAATCTTCAACCGGGACTTCAACTTAATATATTCACATCATTTTCTTGCCAAAACTTCATTAGTCGATTTTTCATGAAGTAATATTCATTATCGTAAGATCAAGAAATTTTAAATATAAAAACTCAATAAAACTTTAATTTCATACAAACTTACCTCGGTACTCAAAATGTGTGAAGATATTCGATTTAGTCCAACACTTTATTCTTGCCTCAGTTTCGGTCCGGGCTTCGTGTTTCTTGATCTATAATAACAATTTCACTCATTTAATACTCACATTGACTAAATTGACTCATGAATCATACTTTGGAAAAATTATGATTTTGCCCCTAAACTTTCACATAATTACACTTTTGCCCCTAGGCTCGTAAAATGATTTTTATTCAACTTTCTTGTACTTTAAGCCTAGCTGAATTATTTTCTTAACTACAACAACCCCCAATTTCCATTATTTTACTCATGTATGACCATTTTTATAACTTTTACAATTTGGTCCTTTTATTCATTTTTCATGAAAATCACTTAGAAAAAGATGTTTATCACACATCAAACTTTCATATTCTTCCATAAATCATCAAAATACATGCATGTCATACATGGGTAAATTTTTTAATATAAACCCTAGCTCAAAATATAGCTAGAAATAGCTAAATCGAGTTACGAGTATCTCAAAAATACGAAGAACATTAAAAACGGGGCTAGGATGCACTTACTATCAAGCTTGGAAGTTGAAGAAACCCTAGCTATGGAGAGCTTGAAAATTTCGGCTATGGAGAAGAAGATGGACATGAATTTTGACTTCTTTTTCCCTTTTAATTCTTTTATTAACCAAATGACAAAAATGCCCTTAAGGTCCTTTCTTAAGATTTTTCCTTCCCATTTCCATTTTTGTCCATCTTGACATTTAATGGTCTAATTTCTAAATAAAAACCTCTAGTAATTTTTATAATTCTATTTCATACTTAAATCTTCTAGAATCTCATATTTTCTAATGTTTGCAATTTAGTCCTAATAGGTAAATTGTTCACTCATTCATAAAATTTCTTCATGAAATTTTCACACAATCATGCAAACACATCATAAGCCTCATAAAAATCATAAAACATATATTTCTACTTCAAATTTGTGGTCTCACAACCACTATTTCGACTAGGCCCTAAATCGGGCTGTTACACTCGTCTTCCTGACGCTGCTCGATTGTTTGGCCATTGATAATTATTACTAGAAATCCTCTCGATGATTTAATAAGCCTCATTATAAGACTTAGAAATGAGAGCACGATTAGCAGAAGAGTCCACTACCATCCTCGTGTGAGCATTGAGACCACTATAAAACATCTGAAGTTGGATGCAATGTAGGATTCCGTGATGAGGGCACTTCTATAATAATTCTTTGTACCTTTCCCATGCCTCATACAAGGACTCATCATCCATTTGTTGGAAAGCAGTGATCTCGTTCCTTAACTTAGCATTCATGCTATGCGGGAAATACTTCATGAAGAATCCTTAACTTAGCATTCATGCTATGGGTGAAATACTTTATGAAGAATCTTTCTGCTAACTCTTGCCATATGGAAATTGAATTTGGTGGCAATGAGTTCAACCAGGCTCGAGCTCTGTCCCTTAGTGAATATGGGAACAACTTCAATGGTAGTGCATCTTCGAGTACTCCGGCTCACTTGAAAGAATCGCTCACCTCCATGAACAGTCTTAAGTGCAGGTGAGGATCTTCGGTAGGCATTCCACTGAATTAGCCCACTGTCTGAAGCATCTGGAGCATGACTGGCTTCAGCTCGAACTGTTGTGCCTCCATTTCGGGTCTCCTCATACCAGGATTAAGATCATGAAACACTGGCACGGCATACTGTCTTAGAGCTCTATCTCTATCATCAACGATAAGGATAAGATTTTGAGCAGATTTTACTCCGTTTCCTTGATTCGAATTTTCAAAGTTCATCTCCTTTGTCCTTCTCTGACTTGCTTATCTTCTTCGTGGTCGAAAAGTTCTTTCTATCTCAGGGTCTACAAGGAGTAAATCGATAATTCGGTCAATACTCATAAACACCTGAAATAAACACAGAAAAATTAATTAGTTTAAAGTTCAACAAAAAAATAAACCAAAATGCAAAATTAACAAATTCACAAATAACGACTTTTTAAAACAGTCCCCGACAATGGCACCAAAAACTTGGAACGACGAAAATTTGCAAGTGTACACAATCGTAACAAGTAATAAAGTGACAAGTAAATGTCGAGTTATCGTACCCATAGCAACTGTGAAAAGAATTATTTATGAATGCAATTTTAAAAACACTTTGGTGAAGAAAAATATTTTAATTTGAGGAGGTGTTTCAAAACTAGGATTTTAACTAAGTAAAATAAATAAAAATAAAATAAAAGTTCCAATGCACGGTTTCAAAAGATGATTTTAATCAAGATGACATAATTGTGCTAGATTAATTACATTTCTTAACTTAGAATTATTAAACTCATGTTTATGTTGTTATGAATAAATTCACAGCAACTCGGTAATTTGCTAACTCATGAACATACTTACATACCAAAATCCATTTATCTCTTGACTATATCTCTATGTCATTCAACCGATTAAACAAATTTTAAGAAGCAAATGTGTTAACGCACATACATACCTATAAAATTAAAATAATCTCTTGTACATATCTCTATGCCAATTCAAAAAATTAATTCAATCTCATAAGCACATAAAAGATTACGTGAGGTAAAAATGTATTTCTACCATGAAATAGTTTAATCACAATAATCTTGCAAGTTATGCAAGGCTAATGTATCGTTAGATACCGTTGCCAATTTAACCCTCAGCTACCTTATATGATTAAACATGCACAGATTAAATATCGTGTCAATTAATTACAATTTCAATCCTTCTAAATAATTAATTCATTAGTCACCTTACAATTGTAATGCAAGAATAACTTAGTCATGATTTTACTTAATTAAACATCTTATCGAGGCCTGTAACAACACAAACACAATTTTAATAACTCAAGTAGACGAAATGCAATCAACCTAACATGAAATAAATTTAATCCATATTAATTAAATTAAACATATCAACATCACAAATATTCATAGACATGTTCATAACAACAACAATAAAATTAGAAGGATAAGGAACAAGAATCAAATCCGGTGTTTCTCCGAGGCTTGACTAGTTTGCTCCACTCCTTCTTCTCCGCTTGTTTTTGTTGAATTGAGGCTTCTAGAAACACTTGAAAGCTGCTCCAAATGGTGGTTTAAGGACTCTTTCTCAAGAGGTGAAATCGGAAAAGGAATAGGGGAAGAAAATGAAGAACAATGGAAGGGAATGAAGAGAGAAAAGTGAGAGAGAAGTGAAGAAATGAATGGGTTTTAGATGTGTTTGAAGTGAGCAGCCAAGGAGGGTATATATAGGTTGAGAAGGCTGCTAAAAATAGCCAAAATTAGCAGCCGAAGACTCCCCCCATGGCCAGCCACACATGTGGCATGTTTGAAGATTTCAAACATGCTATTTTTAGGTAGGGACAAATCTTGAAAGGCATGAATAGTGGAGGGGTTTGAATGCAAATTGAAGGAGTCTTCAAGGGTCATTTTGCAAGCCAAATAATCAGCCAAACAAGCTGATTGGGTCAGCATGTGGGACAGTTTTGGGCTGCCTAGTGCTCGGTTGGATTAGTTTTCTCGGTTCAGCTCTACTGGGCCCATTTTCATAATTAATTAATAATAATTTATTTAACCCAAATTAAATTGGATTAAAATTAAAATTAATTATATTATGAATTAATACACATAATTTGGACCATCTTAGGCTGAAAAATTAATTCTCCTTGATGCTTCAAAATTGCTTCTCGATTTTGTGCTTCTAGTAGTGTCTGTCGAGCCGTTTTTTGCCCTTTGTGCAAATCTGTCGAAAATAATCAAAATTTGATATAAAATTAATTAAAATTCAACATGTTCATAATTTGAGTGCAATTTAATAATGTTATAATTATTATATATTTTTCGACAAGAATTTTACCGAAACTGCATGAATTTGAGTTAAAAAGGGCTTGAAAAATGTGTATATTTTCGTGTTTCCATCCATTCGATTCTTTCTCATTTCTTTGAAAATGCTGGTGATTACTCTATGTTTTCTACTGTATGGAAGTACAGTGAATGCTTTGTTAAATGTTATCTTATTAAATCTTTTTTTACTGTTTAATCATGGAGGTTTGAATGTTCTAAACACGAAAGTGTTATTGCAGTAACTAACACTGGAAGGTACAGTAACAGTTTGAGCTAATAAGCATTTCAGCGGAAGATGAGTAAGGACTAAAGAAATTTATTCCACTTGTTATTAATAGTGTCATATTTCCATCATTGGAAGGGGAGGTCAATGTGCATGGTGAAGTCCCAGATTAAATAAAAGAGTGGCATTTAGTAAGATATACATTAAATTTTATTGCGTCGACAATCACCTATCTTTTATACCTTGTGAGTACTTAGTATACTGCTGAAGATTCATGTTGGGGATCCCAGTTTATCCATAGCATACTTTATCTTATTGTTTTCGAGTTCTTGCTTCGACAACTATCCTCACAATTTATCTCATTTCTATCTAGTTATTGCACCGACATTAATAGACAAAAGACAACCATCCCTGTGGGATCGATATCCGACAGACTCACATCTATTTTTTATACTTGCATTGACAGTGTACATTTGCACATTATTGTTGTGACGTTTACAGTCGATCAAGTTTTTGGCACCGTTACTGTGGATCGCGTTTGTTTGATGTTTATTTTTTGTTCCTTTTTGTCTTTCTACTTTGTTTTCCTTATATAATATTTAGTATTCACTAACTTTTTTTCTCTTTGTTTTTATTTTTCAATTTCATCTTAGGTGTTTTATGACCCGAAGCAATTCAAATTTTCTTGCTGACTTTGATCTAGAAATTGAAAGAACTATTTGGAGAAGACTTCGAGAACAAAGAAATATGGATTTACTAGGGGACAATGCAGCCATACCCCCGATACAATAGCAAAATGTTCATAACCCATTGTTGCCACAAAATGCTCAAATCCACAATAGAACCATATGAGGTTGTGTAGTACCTGTTCTGGATGATTTACAACCAGGAGTTGTTAGACCAGCAATTCAAGCTGGGAACTTTGAACTCAAGTCAGTGATGTTTCAAATGCTGAACTCCAATGGCCAGTATGTTGGACTACCACATGAAGATGCAAGAGAATATCTTAAATCATTTTTATTGATCCGTGCTTCCTTTAGTCAACAAGGCATTCCTGATGACACCTTAAGAATGCAATTATTTCCCTATTCCTTACAAAGGAGAGCTCGCACTTGGTTCCTTGGGCTACCTGTTGGATAAATTACTTCTTGGAATGCTCTAGCCACACAGTTTGTTTTGTGATTTAACCTGTTGACAATGAATGCTCATTTTTGAAACGATATTACTGCTTACCATCAGCTGGATGATGAAAATCTTCACACCACATGGGAACATTATAAGTCTTTTCTTTGACATTGTCTCACGCACGACACTTCAACCAGAAACACAAATTGAGATTTTTTATAATGGTCTGAATTCACATACAAGGAATCTTGTCGACGCATCAGCCACATCGACTACTGCGGATAACTGGGTTAGTTTATTTTAAGCTTTATTTATAGTATTTCTGCATTGCATGTAGCTGTAGGTTTTATTTTGATAAGTATACATTGTCATTGCATTTTCATTGTCATTACATATTCATGTCAGTGCATTGGGGACAATGCAATCATTAAGTTTGGGGGAATATATATGGGATTTGGAAAAACACCCACATTTCAATTTTTTTTTTGGAGGACGCAAGGTTTATGCACAATCATTCAAAAAATTTTTGTTACATTCGATACGTAACTCTTGGATCATGTGAATTGTCAATGAATGAGTTGGATAAATTTGATTGAATGTTGTATCTTTAATACTTTGATGAATGATTTAGGTTGCATTAGTAGTAAATGACTAGTAGCATTCCTTGAATCTTGAATGAAATTTCTTTTTTCAGCTGCCTATATATATATATAGATAGTTATAAATAAGAGACACTCCAAAGTGGGTGTATTGTGGAATGTTAAAAAGGGAACACTTCAATACAAGCGTTAGACAAATGAATCTGGACAAAGGCCGTTGCTGCATGAGTGTATGTCGGTGCAATTACGTACTTCCTGGGGGTTTGTTGCACCCCATTGTTACTTCTCAAGAATAAGGGTACAGTAATGCAACGATATCCCTTGTTCCGAAAAAAAATTATAGTATTGTACAGTAATTGTTGTATTGGTAGATAGAATCTAGGATTTGAAGCATGATGTTGGCCTTGATGAAAGTCAAATATTACTCATTCATGCTTATGTATTATCGATGCAATATTCTTTCATCTAAATGTGATTCATTTATTGGGAGTTTACGGGGTTCAAGTTGCTAGAATGATCATTTGCCTTAGAAAATTTTTTGTAGCCTTGCTAGTTTCTGTTTTACTAGAAAGAACATATGTTTTCTCCTTACTTATTGGTTAATTTATTCCCATTGAGTTACCCTTAGCATACATTTTAGCATGTTAAGTTTAGCAAATTGCATTTTATAACTCAATGAATCCTAGCCTATTTTATTTTTAATTTTGCTATCTTTATGCATTAATGTTGCTGCATGAGTTAATTCCAGATTGCGTCCAGAATTGTCGCTGCAGTTGACAGCTGTCTGATAAGAGCCAACCATGCGTGAGCTGTCCTAGTGTAACTACCCTGTACAAACAAGGACAGAAGAATCCTGAGGGAAGGACACCTGTACTTTTGAGGAAAACATAAAAGAATAATATGAGAAAAATGAAGAGAGGATTTTTTTTTACTGGACTACCATTCTCTTACCCTATTTTGAAGGTTGCGGCCATGGCAGCTTGAGCCTCCTATGGGTGAGCTAATGTGAAGACTGATGCAGATCGACTCCTGATGAGGAGATTTAAGTGTAGAACAGGGGAAATGGAGAGATCCAATCGAGTAGCCTAGGAATAGTATTCTCCATTCGATTCTTTCTCATTCCTTTGAAAATGCTGGTGATTACTCTATGCTTTCTACTATATGGAAGTACAATGAATGCTTTGTTAAATGTTATCTTATTAAATCTTATTTTTATTGTTTAATCTTAGGGGTTTGAATGTTCTAAACACGGAAGTGTTATTACAATCACTAACACTGGAAGGTGCAGTGACAGTTTGAGCTAATAAGCATTTCAGCGGAAGTTGAGTAAGGACTAAAGGAATTTAGTCCACTTGTTCTTAATAGTGCCACATTGCCATCATCGGAAGGTCATGTTAATGTGCATGGTTAAGTCCCAAATTAAGTAAAAGAGTGGCATGTGGTAAGATATACATTAAATTTTATTGCATCGACAATCACCTATCTTTTATACCTTGTGAGTACTTAGTATACTGCTGAAGATTCATGTTGGGGATCCCAGTTTATCCATAGCATACTTTATCTTATTGTTTTTGAGTTATTGCTTCAACAACTATCCTCACAATTTATCTCATTTCTATCTAGTTATTGCACCGACATTAATAGATAAAAGACAACTATCCCTGTGGGATCGATATCCGACAGACTCACATCTATCTATTATACTTGCATCGACACTGTACTCTTGCACATTATTGCTATGATGTTTATAGCCGATCAGATGGGGAAGAAGATAATGAGATGGATTTAGGAGGATGACTGAATTTTCAATTTTTATTTTTAAAGGTTGTATTAAAATTGGGATGATTTTTTAATTTATTTAAGTTGTTAAGAGTAGGAGTAATAGTAGATTAGTAGTTGTTTTGTGTTTAAACTTTCTGTATATGAACACCATATGGAAGACACACAACGATTTTAAGCTTTCAATGATAAAAGGAGCAGGCACCCATCAATAGTCTGTGAAACTATCACGATCAATCAGTTAATTTCGTTCCTTATCTTTTACGGGGCTACACATTGAGGACAATGTGTTTCTTAAAGTGTGGGGGTAACATAGAATTTTTTTTAAATTTTTTATGTTTTTTTTTTATTTTTCTTGTCAATTGTGTGCTTGAGCTTGTAAGAATACAAGTGATTGGTTAGGAGCATGTACTTAGGTTGATTTTATTTACGGTAAAATTGTCATAAGAATGGGTGATTTTAAATTTTTTATTATTAGACTAGTAAGTTCTATATATTACATTATGAATAGGCATTAAGCAATCGAATTTACCAAATGATATAGAGAATATAAGGAAATGAGCATGTTAGTATGAATGATAAATTGTTGAATTTGTGATTGTTTGGTTGACTAAATTTGTGAATATTGAGATACCTAGAGATAACCTAAGGCATTGTTTGCTGTACACCCAGAGCCAAAAAGCTAACCCTTTTGATTCATCCCTAGTACCTATTTTGAGCCAGAAAACACTTCTTGATAAACCTCTATACAAAACCCGAGCTAAAAATGATAATTTGTGCTTACCCTTTTCTTTGGTACTAAATTCCATGGTTATAGACATCTGGCCATGCATATTGATGGTTAAGTAGATACATTACGGTGGTTTTGTAAAACAGAGCAATAGGAAAGATTGGTAGAGTAGAGTGATTATGGGTAACTTAAAAGTAAAAAAAGAAAAATTCAAAAAGAAAATTTAACGAGCAGAAAAAGTATGTGAAAAGTGAAAGCAATTGTGAGTGAGGTACTGTGAAAAAGAAAGAAAATTGAAAAAGTCATAACTATAGAAAAAAAATTTCATTATTGCACAAAACACGTGAGCTAGCCATAGTTACTATATGATGCTGAGATTTCCTATAAAGGAGAAATAAGGAAGGTGAGAGAAGGAGAAATAAGGCGGTGAGCGGGAAAGGGTCACTAAAGGGGAGAATAGGGGAATATATGATGTGCCAAAATATTTCCCTGCTTGAAACCATTTGATGCCTACTATTCTTGAATTCCATACCTGTCTTAAGCCTCAGAATGTTACAAGCACAAAATACCTATGTGATCTAGGTAGACTTATTCAGAATTTGAAATCATATTGAATAATTGCATTTATGAATGTTTGTATTCTGCTAGGATAATCAAATTACTTGTATAATTTATTGATGGATTCCTATATTTGTGACCCTTAATGCTTGTATGCTTCGTAATATAATGAACTTAGGTGTTTGATATCAAAAGTGGTAAGTAAGCTATATATCATGCCAAGATTATGTGTGAATATGAAATGCTTATTCATGTGCTCCAAAGCTAACATTTGTACCATACTTGCTCAAATGTCGTCCTTTCATTTACTATTTTTGTTTGTTTTTCTTGAGGACAAGCAATGACTTAAGTGTGGGGCAGTTTAATCTGTCATAATTTGGTGTAGCAGATTAAGCTAGCTTCCACACTTTAGGAGCTTGAACACAAGCATTTTAGTTAAGTTTTAATTACGTTTTCGTAAGTTTAGTTAAATTTAATAAAGTGTGAAATTTTAGTCTTTGATTGACCTTAGGGACTGAATGAGGCCTAAGGGTGAGCTAAGATACTTTATGAATGTGCAAGAGACCACTAAAAGTCGTGCTAACTTGATACTGGTCGTTGTGTTGCAACACGGAGAATTGGATGTCGCAATCTAGGGGGCAGAATAGAAGAATTCCAAGACTACCTTCGGTGTCAAGACACAGCCTATGGATGTTGTGACACACCCCTAAAGATACCTCGAAGATGAGCATATTGCCCTTGATGTCGCGATACAGGACCTGGTGACCACCTGTGGATGTACTAACGTCCAGAGTGTGAATACTGCAATAAAATAAGAGTTATGAGGCAGTATTCGCAAGTATACGGGTCGAGTTGTAATATAGATTTTATAATGAAGTAGGTGAGTACTCCTAGGATTGTACCCAAGGGAGGCGAGTACTGAATCAATCTTAACCTAAACAATTAAAGATCTAATTAATACTTTAGGTCAGTTATAGTATGCGATTAAATTAATAAATATGTTTAGGGTTTGTAAAATAATAAAATAATATAACATAAAAAAAGAAATTAAAATTTCAAGAGATAAAGATAAATAGAGTGAATCAAATCTGAGAACGGGTGATCAGCTTGCTTTAACAATCCCAAATAATTGTCATCTCGGGTTCTCATCAACCAACTAGTCGCTACCCAAGCATGATCTTTCGATCTTCCACCAACATAACGAGTCAACAAGAACTACTTATATTCTGACCTCTAAGTCCAGACTTGCTTGAGGTAAAGGTGTTGATACCAATTTTGTGTTAACTCTCACCTTAATGACTTCCCAGGTTTGTCAAGCCTAGGGTTTCTTTCACGTTCTTCCTTTTCCAAACAATTGATCCGCTGAGTAACCCTACAAAACAGTTAAGCGATCATGCCTTCACTTGCTAATCCCCCATAGAAGGATTAGTTCCTCATGGCTTTAATAAACAAAATGGAAAAAATGGAAGAATTGATCATGGTGAATGAAGTGGAATAGAGAGTCTAAGAAAGTCTAATTGATATTAAATAATACGAATCCACAAAAGTTGGTCTTACTTTACAATCAAATCCCTTAAAGAAACAAATAAACTAAACTATGAAAACCTAAAAGAAACAAGAAACAAATCTAAAAACTTAAGAAAAGAATCTAAGCTAATGGAATGTTGTCCATAATGTGTGCCAAAGAAGCCTATTTATAGCCTTCAAGTAGTCATAGTCCTTAACCCTAGGTTAGTTGACGTTCTCAAGCTTTAAGTTTGATTCTGTAGACCAAAACTCCCCTACTTCGTGTTTTATTCTCGTCACAGTGTCAATATCATGACTCACCAGGACCGGTGTCACGACATAGTATCCAATATGCTCCTCAATTAGCTTCACGGGTATGTCGTGACATTGAAGGCAATTTCTCACTTTCTCTATTGTGCTCTCTATGTTACGACATTGGATCTGCCATGTGGCGACATAACATCCAATATTAGCTCGAAATGCCTTCTAATGGTCTCCTGCACACTCACGAAGTATGTTAGCTCTCCATTAGGCCTCGTTCGACCCTTAAGGTCAATAAAAGTCTCAATGTGAACATTTTATTGAATGTAAGTACAACTAAAGAAACTTAACTAAAACATAACGAAAATGCTTGTATTCAAGTTCCTTAAATGTGAAAACTAGTTTAATTCGCTGCACCAAATTACGGCAAATCTCCTGGTGTGTCGTGACATCACCTCTGTACGGGAAATAATGACTAGCTAGAGGCATTTTGGTCCGCACAATCAAATGTTAAGAATGAAAACGGCAACTGACCTAGGGTTAAGGATGACGACCACTCTAAAATATATAAATAGGCTCATTTAGCACATGTTAGGGACAACTTTCATATTGTATAATTTTTTCTTCTTAGATTTAGTCTTCATTTTTTTCTTTTCTTAAGATTTAAGCTTATTTCATTTTATGTTATTTACTTTTATGCGGAGAAATCATATTTGTGAAACACAATCAAACTCTATGAGGATTTTACGCTCAGTTCTAATACAAATCAAGCTTTGTAACGACCCGAAATTGGGCCTAGTAGGATTGGGCCCATTGGACCTTGAGCGTAGAAGCGTTTTAAAAATTTTTGAGAATAAGAGAACGACATTATTTCAAGTTGGACTTATTAGGAAAGTGATTTTAGAAAGTTACGGGGTTCTATGAAGTTCTAGGTTCAAGTTGGGCTTTAGTAAAATTTTGTGTTTTAGCACTTTAAGGAGAGATAGTAAGTGGCATCAAGGCTTATGGAAATAAGAGAGCAATTTGCTTGCATAAATGAGCTATTGGTAAAAAGGATATGGCGCCACATGATGGACTTTGAGGGAGGAGGTTCAAATCCCATTGTGTGCAAATTTTAACTATTATTTTTGCACTCTTTCCTTAAGTGTCGGCCAAGCATGTAAATAAGGCAAGGTGGACTTTTTATTTTTGGCAAAATGACTAAGGAAAATAGGAAAGGATGAAGGTGAGGAAAGAAATCAAGAAAAAGGGGAAAGTAAGGGGGACATGTGGCCTTTTTCAAGGGAAGTGTTATGGAAAGTGTGGTTGGCCAATTTTTGACCATTATGGTCATGAATGTGGACGTTTTTGGGTGTAGAGGGAGGTAGCCGAAATTTCTTTGGCAATTGGTAAAAGTTTTGGTGTTGTTTTGGCCAAAAACTCCTATTTGCAACTTTTGTGTCATTTTTCTTTTCTCTCTAAATTTCCTTCGCCTTCTTGCTGAATCTTCAAGCTTTGAGTGTACATCTTTCTCCTTTGTTTGGCCGAATCACTCACCTTTTTGTTCATCTCCCCTTAGATAGCTGAAACAATCTAGCACTCTTCTCTCCATCCATTCTTTTCTTTTGACCTTTTCATCAACATTTTCTCTATTCTTAATTCGACATTACCTTGTGATCAAATCATCCTCTTTTCGTAGTGATTTAAGTGAGTGGCGCTAGAAGGAAATTAACAATCGGTAAGTAGTAGTTCTCTCTTTGTCGATAACTTTGTTTCATCTAAGTTTTTCCTTAATAATCGAGTGTTCTTCTTTCTCTCTCGTTGGGTCTGAGTTACATCCTTTTCTGTGATATGGCCATCGTTGGGCTTAGGACTTTCAACAAGGTAAAGGAGCACAAGTGATTGGTATTAACCAAATCGTTATCGTCGACTCGTCAAGCAAGTGGGGTAAGAACGTTGTTATAAGATTTGTTTTGGTCAAAGGTGTGATAATTGCTAACGACTCTTTTTCTCACCAAATATTGTTAGGACGGGATTTCAGTAACCAAAGGGTAGGATCGATTTTGGTGCACTGAGGGAGATCACATTCGTGGTGTTGAAACGGTAGAAAGCACAACTCGTAATCAAGGTGCGTAATCCTGTACCCTTCCGAATATATGTTTGAAATGGTGTGTAATCTCATACCTATCTGAATTTTTGTATGATATGTTCTATGATTCGGTCTAAATACCGAAAAAAATTGGAAACCGGCATCCGTGACCGCTCGGGCGTGCGTATGTTCATAGTAGTAACCATATTTTGCAAAGAAACAGTTTGGTCAGCAGCAGTGACGTGATTTTGTAAAAATCACGAAAAATAGGATAAAGGGAATTAAAAAGCGAAAAAGATATCTAATTAAAGCTTACTGTGTCTATTTTGATATGGACGAAACATAGAAGGAAAAGGAATTTTATATTCTGCGATATCTTAATTTTGGTGAGACTGGTTTTGATTGATTTCGTGGTTCCCTGTTCTGTCTTGGAAAAATCATTTAAAATTTTACAAGTTCAATTAAGAGTTATAATTTATATGCATAGATTCCTAAGTGAGCCTATTTTCAATAGAAACAAGTAGGAATAGTATATGAAAACCGTACAGTGAGATATCTGAATTTCGGTTAAGAGAGGTCAGAATCGTTGGACAGTGAAACAAGGGAAATTTTAAGGAATGAACTCTACTAAACGGCAAAGCCAAAAATTCTGGAAAAATTGTAGTAAAAATATATATGAGTCTAGTTTCAAGAAAAATTTACAGATTTAAATTTTAAGTTTTCTAACTCGAGTTATAGTCAATTTAGTCAGTATAACGCAGATGGACACTTTCAAATTTTTATGCCCAAATTGGTAGTTAAGTCCGAGGTTGCGAAATTACCAAAATACCCTTAGAGTGTAAATTACTGAAATACCCCTGGATTGCGAGATTACCGAATTACCCTTAGGGGGTAAAATTACTGAATTACAAAAATGTCCTTATGGACCGATTTATCGAAATGCCCCTATGGGCCGATTTGATAGATTGTTATAATGCGTCGATTTACCGAAATGTCCTTATGGATCGAATTATCGAAATGCCCCTATGGGCCGAATGATCGTATTGCTTTAATGGGTTGATTCATAAAAAGTATTCAATAGGTTAATGGATGTTATTTTTATATGGATGTTTTACGATTATGTATGATGCATCTTTACATATTGCATGGGATGGGAAAATTTGAATGAAGAGAAGTATAGACCGGTGGCATTGCCACAAATTCTGATAATGGCTATGTGCCTAACATATGAATTAACGACTGCGGTTTCGATCATTTTACCGTATATGAATCTGGTGGCTCAACCACAAATAGTATAAATGGCGACTTGATTGCAAATTGGAGAGGCGGCGGGGTGGGTTGACTTGATCCCCACAGGAGAGACTGGCTGGTACGGGGAAGAGATTGGATGGATGGGTTGGGTTTCATACTTTGCATTAATATATATATATATATACTGTTTTGTAATTGGGCTTGGCCCAAGATTATCTTAAATGGGCTTAGGCCCAAGATATTTCTAAGCGGGTTCAGGCCAGTGGATGACTGGTATAAGGATTTCACATCGAGTTCTTGTAACACACCCCCTTTTTCTTAACCCTTGTAGGTAATGCTCCGTAATGAGGACTTGGGCCCATGGATGACTCGGTGGAGGCCATACTTCAGAAACGATGTTTTATTTTGAACTTTAGATTTTTAATTCCGTTCACTTTACTATTTTGGGTTTTTATGTTGTAATAAGGCATCTGGAGTGTTTTATTATTTGCTTTATGGTTGATATATTTATTATTTTGATTAAATTGTTTAAAACGAGAATTTTTTAAATCTTAAATAAAGGTTTTCCAAAATTGATTAACATATGGATTTCATAAAAAACTTTTACAAATATTTTTAACATTGGAAATTTTCTCTCAAATTATCAACGATATTTTCAAAAGTCACGGTTTTAAAAGATTACTAGTTCGATTATCGATTTATCAAACAACCTCTCAAAAATACTTGCATTTTATCTATGTTTCCGCAACGTTTTCAAAATGCTTCTGCAACTCTATTTCTAAACGTCACATTTTCGTAAATTATTTATTTCAAATATGCTTTCGCAAACGAAAAGGTTTTTAAAGATAATTACGTTTTCAAGTAGTTAACAATTGCTTAAGTATTTTTGGTTTTAACAAAGAGGCTGTATTTCTCAAGCAAGTTTTTAATAATCGCAAAGATGGTTTTTTTTATTTCCATGTGACACACCAGATTCGGGCCTAACTTCTAGGCCGGGTTTGGGGTGTTACATTTTATTGTATCAGAGCCCGGTTGCAAAACTCGACTGTGGTTTGGGTTCAAAAACGTTTTCCAAAGCTGTTTGAATTTTAAATTGTAAATGCATGTTTTAAAGGAAGTATGGCACCACGGGTATCCGGCACCAAGTCAAGTAAGTATGTGTTTTTAATTTATGATTATTGTGTTAGTACTGTGGTAAGAAAATTCCCCAAAATAGAATGCTCTAGAACTTTAAGCCTTAGGAGTTGAAACTATAGAAATTGAGACCTTAGATACGTACTACGAAAACAACTTTACTTCCTATACTCCATAAAACATTGTTTAATAAACATTGAATAATTATACTGATTCATAAGACTCGTAATAAGATTAAGTTGACATTAGTGAACATGAGCGTTAAAGGACGTAGACGCGATAGATGTGGACGTGTTAGAGGCTGAGGTGCTAAGGCTAGATCTTCAGCATCGGGGCATGTTTCCGAAAGGGAGGCACTGGCATCGCCAGTGGTTGAGACGGGATCTCATGATCGAGAAGGGGTTGATGAGCTAACTCAGAGAGTTAAGGAAGTATTGGAGGAGGTTAAAGGAATCGGTGAAGCACTTCGAGTTGAGTGTGTGGACTGTAAGAAGAAAAGAGATCGCGATTCTTTTGGGTCGCAGTTTCATTTCGTAAAGCGTGTTAAGGCACGTCCAAACTATTCAGCTTGCGATTATTGCAGAAGGCGTCATCCGGGAGAATGCTGGAGGAGGTTAGGAGCATGCTTGAGATGCGGGTCTAAGGAGCATAAGGCTCAGGATTATTTCATCACCATCAAGTCAGGTATGTTATGGTTGGACGTGATGATTGAATGTAGAAAATTTTAGGTATAAGTAGTAGATAACTGTTTACTTCTGTGGTTAAATGATTGGTTGTGTGAAAAAGGATTCAAGATTATGTTAAAAGTACATTGTGGTTATTAAGATCAGAGTGCGCAGCGGAAGCATAGTGGTGTGATTTGAGCGATGCGTTTAGTAGTTGGTTGGAAATTTCTTGGACGAAATTTCTTTAAGGAGGGTAGAATTGTAACGACCCAAAATTGGGCCTAGTAGGATTGGGCCCATTGGACCTTGAGCGTAGAAGCGTTTTAAAAATTTTTAAGAATAAGAGAACGACATTATTTCAAGTTGGACTTATTAGGAAGGTGATTTTAGAAAGTTACGGGGTTCTATGAAGTTCCGGGTTCAAGTTGGGCTTTAGTAAAATTTTGTGTTTTAGCACTTTAAGGAGAGATAGTAAGTGGCATCAAGGCTTATGGAAATAAGAGAGCAATTTGCTTGCATAAATGAGCTATTGGTAAAAAGGATATGGCGCCACATGATGGACTTTGAGGGAGGAGGTTCAAATCCCATTGTGTGCAAATTTTGACTATTACTTTTACACTCTTTCCTTAAGTGTCGGCCAAGCATGTAAATAAGGCAAGGTGGACTTTTTATTTTTGGCAAAATGACTAATGAAAATAGGAAAGGATGAAGGTGAGGAAAGAAATAAAAAGAAAGGGGAAAGTAAGGGGGACATGTGGCCTTTTTCAAGGGAAGTGTTATGGAAAGTGTGGTTGGCCAATTTTTGACCATTATGGTCATGAATGTGGACGGTTTTGGGTGTAGAGGGAGGTAGCCGAATTATCTTTGGCAATTGGTAAAAGTTTTGGTGTTGTTTTGGCCAAAAACTCCTATTTGCAACTTTTGTGTCATTTTTCTTTTCTCTCCAAATTTCCTTCTCCTTCTTGCCGAATCTTCAAGCTTTGAGTGTACATCTTTCTCCTTTGTTTGGCCAAATCACTCACCTTTTTGTTCATCTCCCCTTAGATAGCTGAAACAATCTAGCACTCTTCTCTCCATCCATTCTTTTCTTTTGATCTTTTCATCAACATTTTCTCTATTCTTAATTCGACATTACCTTGTGACCAAATCATCCTCTTTTCATAGTGATTTAAGTGAGTGGCGCTACAAGGAAATTAAGAATCGGTAAGTAGTAGTTCTCTCTTTGTCGATAACTTTGTTTCATCCGAGTTTTTCCTTAATAATCGAGTGTTCTTCTTTCTCTCTCGTTGGGTCTGAGTTACATTCTTTTCTGTGATATGGCCATCATTGGGCTTAGGACTTTCAACAAGGTAAAGGAGCACAAGTGATTGGTATTAACCAAATCGTTATCGTCGACTCGTCAAGCAAGTGGGGTAAGAACGTTGTTATAAGATTTGTTTTGGTCAAAGGTGAGATAATTGCTAACGAATCTTTCGCTCACCAAATATTGTTAGGACGGGATTTCAGTAGCCAAAGGGTAGGATCGATTTTGGTGTACTGAGGGAGATCACATTCGTGGTGTTGAAACGGTAGAAAGCACAACTCGTAATCAAGGTGTGTAATCCTGTACCCTTCCGAATATATGTTTGAAATGGTGTGTAATCTCATACCTCTCTGAATGTTTGTATGATATGTTCTATGATTCGGTCGAAATACTGAAGAAAACTGAAAACTGGCATCCGTGACCACTCGGGCGTGCGTATGTTCATAGTAGTAACCATATTTTGCAAAGAAACAGTTTGGTCAGCAGCAGTGACGTGATTTTCAAAAAATCACGAAAACTAGGATAAAGGGAATTAGAAAGCGAAAAAGATATTGAATTAAAGCTTACTGTGTCTATTTTGATATGGAAGAAATGAAGAAGGAAAAGGAATTTTATATTCTGAGATATCTTAATTTTGGTGAGACTGGTTCTGATTGATTTCTGAGTTCCCTGTTCTGTTTTGGAAAAATCATTCCAAATAGTACAAGTTGAATTAAGAGTTATAATTTATATGTATAGATTCCTTAGTGAGCCTATTTTAAATAGAAACAAGTGGGAACAGTATATGAAAACCGTACAGTGAGATATTTGAATTTCGGTTAAGAGAGGCTGAATCGTTGGACAGTGAAACAAGGGAAACTTTAAGGAATAAACTGTACTAGACGGCTAAGCGAAAAATTCTGGAAAAATTGTAGTAAGAATATATATGAGTCTAGTTTCAAGGAAAATTTACGGATTTAAATTTCAAGTTTTATAACTCGAGTTATAGTCAATTTAGTCAGTATGACGCAGATGGACAGTTTCAAATTTTTATGCCCAAATTGGTACTTAAGTCCGGGGTTGCGAAATTACCAAAATACCCTTGGAGTGTAAATTACCGAAATACCCCTAGGTTGCGAGATTACCGAATTACCCTTAGGGGGTAAAATTACCTGATTACGAAAATGTCCTTATGGACCGATTTACTGAAATGCCCCTATGGGCCGATTTGATAGATTGTTATAATGGGCCGATTTACCGAAATGTCCTTATGGACCGAATTACCGAAATGCCCCTATGGGCCGAATGATCGTATTGCTTTAATGGGATGATTCATAGAAAGTATTCAATAGGTTAATGGATGTTATTTCTATATGGATGTTTTACGATTATGTATGATGCATCTTTACATATTGCATGGGATGGGAAAATTTGAATGAAGAGAAGTATAGACCGGTGGCATTGCCACAAATTTTGATAATGGCTATGTGCCTAACATATGAATTAACGACTACTGTGTCGATCATTTTACCAGTATATGAATCTGGTGGCTCAACCACAAATAGCATAAATGGCGGCTTGATCGCAAATTGGAGAGATCGGCGGGGTGGGTTGACTTGATCCCCACGGGGGAGAGACCCGGTGGTACGGGGAGAGATTGGATGGATGGGTTGGGTTGCATACTTTGCATTAATATATATATACTGTTTTGTAATTGGGCTTCGCCCAAGATTATCTTAAATGGGCTTAGGCCCAAGATATTTCTAAGCGGGTTCAGCCAGTGGATGTGGTGAGGGGATTTCACACTCGAGTTCTTGTAACTCACCCCCCCTTTTTCTTAACCCTTGTAGGTAATGCTCCGTAATGAGGACTTGGGCCCATGGATGACTCGGTGGAGGCCATACTTCAGAAACGGTGTTTTATTTTGAACTTTAGATTTTTAATTCCGTTCACTTTACTATTTTGGGTTTTTATGTTGTAATAAGGCCTCTGGAGTGTTTTATTATTTGCTTTATGGTTGATATACTTATTATTTTGCTTAAATTGTTTAAAACGAGAATTTTCTAAAACTTAAATAAAGGTTTTCCAAAATTGATTAACATATGGATTTCATAACAAACTTTTACAAATATTTTTAACATTGGAAATTTTCTCTCAAATTATCAATGATATTTTCAAAGGTCACGGTTTTAAAAGATTACTAGTTCGATTATCGATTTATCAAACAACCTCTCAAAAATACTTGCATTTTATCTACGTTTCCACAACGTTTTAAAAATGCTTCTGCAACTCTATTTCTAAACGTCACATTTTCGTAAATTGTTTATTTCAAATATGCTTCCGCAAACGAAAAGGTTTTTAAAGATAATTACGTTTTCAAGTAGTTAACAATTGTTTAAGTGTTTTTGGTTTTAACAAAGAGGCTGTATTTCTCAAGCAGGTTTTTAATAATCGCAAAGATGGTTTTTTTTATTTCCATGTGACACACCATATTTGGGCCTAACTTCTAGGTCGGGTTAGGGGTGTTACAAGCTTCTTCTCAACTTTATACTCTTGAATTATTGCTCATGTTTACTCTTTCTGTCAAGTTTATATTGCTTATTAGATCCATGAGGAACTAATCCTCCTGTGGGGGATTAGCGAGTGGAGGTATGGTTAATTAATTGTTTTATAGGGTTCTCTTAACGGATCAGATGTTTAGGAAAGGAAGATCCTAAAACTCTATGTAACAGCCCGTTTTTAGTCAAATTGGAACAGTGGTTTTGGGACCACAAATCCGAGGTCAAAATATTTATTTTATTATTATTTTAAGGTCTACAGTATGATAATATGATTGTGCAAAAATTTTGTTAAGAAATTTTATTGTTTAAGTGTTCAATTTAATAAAAAGGACTAAATCTCGTAAAATGTAAAACTTGTGTTCTATTAGCTAAAGGTGTCTAAGAGCTATAGAACTTTAAAATAAAGGTCCTTATGTGGTAATTAGACCATTATTAAAGTGGGTGGACATTTATGGATATATATTAAGTTTTTAATGAATTATATTAAAGGTTAAAATAGTAAATGATTAAATAACTTAGTAAAAATAACAGAAACACAAAATCATCTTTAATTTCTATCATCTTCCACCGAAATTTTGAGCTAGGAAACTCCATTGAAGGAGATTAAGAATTCAGCCATTCAAGTTCTTTGCATGATATGATTTTTGACTCGCTTTTTAATGATTTCTATGTTTTTGGAGTCGTTGTAACGTAATCTAGCTAGCCCAGAGACTATTTTACAAAACTGTTAAAGGTTTAGGGTTTATCTATTGATGAATCTATGTGTATTTTGATGTTTGATGATAGAAAATGCATGCTTGTTGTTAGATAAACAACATTTATAAAGTGATTTTTGACAAAATTGTCATTTCGGGATTTAATATAGAAATGTTGAAATTTTGTGGTTAAATTGTGAAATAAATGAAAAATATGGGCTGCTAGGGACTTAATTGAAATCCGGCTAGCATAGGTATAGGTTGAATTTCATGAATTTGTATTTTTATGAGATAAGGACTAAATTGTAAAATTGTTGAAATATTAGGGGCAAAAGTGTAAAGTTGCCTTAATGTGTATTTTGGATTAAATTGAATAGAATGATGATTGAATTAGTTAAATTTGATTACATATAGATCAAGAAAAGTGAAATTCAAATTTAGATCGAGGGAAAAACAAAGTATAAGACTAATCGACTTATTTCGTTGTTTTAGCGGTCGAGGTAAGTTCGTATGTAATAAGCATTATTATAATTGAGTTTTAAATGCTTTAATATTGTATAAATTGTGAATACGACCTTGCGGATATATTTGACGATGATTTGGCAAGTCTGAAATCCCGGTTAAACCTTAGGAATAGATTAGGATACAAATGACATGTCATTAGGGGTTATGTGATTTGGGTGCTGGTCTGTACGTCCTACCGGTGGCTGAGTTATCCGGCATGTGTTGCAAATACTCGTCAGCTTGTGTGAGCAGCACCATGTAGCTTCGTCATGACCATCAGCTTGTGTGAACAGACCCGTTGATAGCTCGAGAGTGAGCATTATATGTGATACGAGATTGGGATAACTTCGGCTATATATGTGGCACTTAGGGTGTGAGATTCCTGGGTATCCGATGGTAGTTCGAATGGTTTAACGGGTATATGAAAGATATGGATGTGTATGAAATTGTTACGAGATGGTACATGTATGTACATGAACCGTATAAGCTTTGAATTGAAGAAACTTGTGAAATTCTCATTTAACCTTTTGATTGAATATCTTATAGGTTTGTGTTTTTATTTGAGTTGTATATTGATATGATCAATTATTTAAATTGTGTTTGTATGGTAAGATGAGTTTATTATCATACGAGCTTACTAAGCTTTATAACTTACATTGTTCATTTTTCCATGTTTTATAGTAGGTTACTAAGCTTTATAGCTTACATTGTTTATTTTTCCATGTTTTATAGTGAAATCAAAGCTAGCTCAGATTCGAGAATCGTCGGAGACCTCATCACACTATCAAGCTATCACTTTGGTACCTTTGAATCTGTGATTTTGGTTATATGGCATTTATAGGAACTTTGGTCATTTTGGTATATGTTAGTAATGAATTTAGCCATTTGGATTGGCTTATAAATGTTTAATATTTGGTTTGGTATATAGCCATGAGAGTTGGCTTACTTTGATTGATTTGGTTCTGTATATATATGTGCTAATGGTCTTTGTTGTGTGATTGGTAATTGCTATATAAATGCTTGTGGTAAATGCTTGTTGTGAATTGGTATGTTTATGAGTTTAGGCAAAATGATGCATAATTGGAAGTGTCCACATTGATGATTTGTGAAAGTGAGGTTTAGTATGAAATTGAATGGCATATTGTGGTATTTGTGTACCTTGTATATATTGGTATTGAAATGGCATGAATTAAACTTATTTGAGATTTGATGAATGCCTATTAATGTCATGTTTGGTGCCATTTGGTTTGGTGTAAATGTATGCAAATTTGGGTGGCAAGAGGATTGGTAAATAGCCTATTTTTGTCCACACGGGCAGAGACACAGGCATGTGTCTGAGCCGTGTGTGACACACGGTCGTTTGTCCCCTAGTGTGTAATTAAAAATTAAGTCAGTATGCTCCAAACGGCCCAGCACACGGGCGTGTGACTTGGCCATGTGGCATAAGTCAGTATACCCTGAAGTTTTGACACGGCCTAGCACACGGCCTGGTACACGGGCGTGTGAAGCCATTTCGAAGGGCACATGGGCTAGACGCACGGGCGTGTGGTTGGCCGTGTGACTCAAGTCAGAGAGTTACACGGGGTCGGACATGGGCTGGGACACGGCCATGTGATCCCATTTCGAATGTCCACACGGCATGTGACACGGGCATGTGTCCCCTGTGTTTTGCAAAAATTTTCTAAGTGTTCCAAAAAAATTTGAGTTATGGATTTAGTCCTAAACCACTCTAAATGCATGTTTAGGGCCTCGTAGGCTCGTATTAGGGACAAGGTGAATGATTTTGAATGAAATATGAATATGTATGTGAAATGTATGGTTATTTGCAAAATAAGTTCGGTAATGCTCTGTAACCCTATTATGGCGTTGAATACGGGTGAGGGGTGTTACATTTATTGGTATCAGAGCTAAGAGGGTCTAGATATACATGCCATATATATAACCTGTGATAGTGTGATATCTCCTGACAGTTTTAAATCGGGTTTTCATATATTAAATGGATCCCAATCGAGCTGTAGCTGATGGTGTTGAAAGTAATGCGCCAGCCTCCGTTCACAGAGTAGCGCAATCTGAATCGAGACCCGTATCGGGTAGTCAGAGAGGAGAGGCTACGGAAGCCTTCTTCCAAATGATGAATGAGTGGTTTATGGAGTTTGTTTGAACAAATCCAGCTACTCAGCAACCTCCACCCCCACCTAATATCCAATCGGTTCCCGTAGCTCCTCAAGGTATAGAACTTTTACGATTAAATAAGCCAGCAGTTGATAAAATCCAAAAATACGGGGCTGAAGAATTTAAAGCTACTGTTGATGATGATCCTGAGAGAGTCGAGTTTCGGCTTGAGAATACGATCAGAGTATTTGATGAAATTTCTTGCACACTAGCTGAATGTGTAAAATGTGTCGTTTCACTTCTGAGAGACACAGCGTATCAATGGTGGAATACTTTAATATCAGTGGTACCGAGAGAAAGAGTCACCTAGGAATTCTTTCAAGCAAAATTTAGAAAGAAATACATCAGTGAACGGTTTATTGATCAGAAGCGCAGAGAGTTTCTGAAGCTGAAACAGGGTCGTATGTCTGTAACCGAGTATGAGAGAGAATATGTAAGACTCGGTAAATATGCTCGGGAATGTGTTTCAACTGAAGCAATTATGTGTTAAAGATTCGAAGACGGGTTGAACAAAGACATCAAACTGTTGGTCGGGATTCTAGAATTGAAAGAATTTATTGTGTTAGTTGGCCGAGCTTGCAAAGCCGAAGAACTTGATAAAGAAAAGAGAAAAGTTAATTTCGAGGCTAGAGATTCAAGAAAAAGATCGATGAACAAACCCTATCAATCTTCGTCAAAGAAATCACGGGATTTGTACACTCGTTCGAATACTTCAATTGGGTATCCAAACAGAGATCGTGGAAAGCAATACTCGAGCCCTAAAGCTCAAGCTACATCAGTATCGAGTGTTGGCAGTGTGAGAAACAATAAACTCGAGTGTCAATAGAATGGACAACGACATTTTGGAGACTGATGGATGAATAATAAATCTTGTTTTAAATATGGTTCGTTAGATCACTGTATTAGAGATTGCCCTGAGTTAGCCGAGAAAGATAAATTTTAGAATGCAAGATCGAGTAAAATAGTTGCTAGAGGGAGACCACCTAGAAATACGGGAAATGTAACTAGTAGTAAAGGTGTGACAAAGGATTCGACTGTGACATCTGGGGCTCGAGCGCCTGCTAGAGCTTACGCTATTCGCGCTTGCGAAGATGTATCGTCACCAGATGTTATAACCAGTACATTTTCTCTATGACACTATTGTAATTGCATTGATTGATCCTAGATCGACTCATTCATATATCTGTATGAACTTAGTGTCTAGTAAGAGTTTGCCTGTTGATTCTACTGAGTTTGTGATTAAAGTGTCGAACCCCTTAGGCAAGTATGTTCTAGTTGATAAAGTTTGCAAGAACTGTCCTTTAATGACTCGAGGTTACTATTTTTCGGTTGATTTGATGTTGTTGCCATTTGATGAGTTTGATGTGATTTTGGGTATGGATTGGTTGACGCTGCATGATGCTGCTGTGAATTCTAGACGAAAGACTATTGAATTGAAATGTCAGAATAGTGAAGTCCTTCGAACTACATTAGATGAGTTGAGTGGATTGCATGTTGTTATATCGTCAATGTTAGCTCAGAGATATGTGAGAAAAGGTTGTGATACTTATCTTTCATATGTACTGGATACAAAAGTATCTGAATCGAAGATTGAATCAGTACCAGTGGTTTGTGAGTATCCGGATGTGTTTCCAGAAGAGTTACCTGGGTTGCCACCTATCAGAGAGGTTGAGTTTGCTATTGAATTAGTACCGAGAACATCACCGATATCGATAGCTCTGTATAGCATGGCTCTGACAGAATTGAAAGAATTGAAAGCTCAGTTGCAAGAGCTAACAGATAGGGGTTTTGCACGACCTAGTTTTTCACCTTGGGGTGCACCAGTTCTGTTCGTAAAGAAGAAAGACGGATCGATGAGAATATTTATTATTTATCGTCAACTCAACAAGGTTACGATTAAGAATAAGTATCCTTTACCGAGAATTGATGATTTATTTGATCAGTTGAAAGGAGCAAAAGTATTTTCAAAGATTGATCTGTGGTCTGGTTATTATCAGTTGAGAGTAAAAGATTCAGATGTACTGAAAACTGCGTTCAGAACAAGGTATGAGCATTATGAATTTCTTGTTATGCCTTTCGAATTATCTAACACTCCTGCAGTTTTTATGGATTTGATGAATCGAATATTTAGACCGTATTTAGACAGATTTGTTGTTGTGTTTATTGATGACATTCTTATCTATTCCCGATATGAGTCTGAGCATGCTGAACATTTGAGAATTGTGTTACAAACATCGAGAGATAAACAATTGTTTGCTAAATTCAGTAAATTCGAGTTTTGGCTCCGAGAGGTTAGATTTTTGGGACATATTGTTTCAGCGGAAGGTATCCGAGTGTATCCGAGCAAGGTTTCAACAATTTTTGATTGGAAACTACCAAGAAATGTGTCCGAAGTCTGAAGCTTTCTTGGATTAGCTGGATATTATGGGCGTTTTGTAAAAGGATTCTCGATGATTGCTACACCGATAACTCATTTACTATAGAAAGATGTGAAATTTGAATGGTCTGAGAAATGTCAGCAGAGTTTTGAACAGTTGAAGGCATTTCTAACTAAAGTACCAGTTTTGGTTCAACCTGAGTCGAGTAAAAAGTTTGTGATTTTTAGCGACGCGTCATTGAATGGTTTGGGTTGTGTTTTGATGCAAGAGGGGAAAGTGATAGCTTATGTCTCTAGACAGTTGAAGCCGTAAGAAAAGAATTATCCAACGCACGATCTAGAGTTGGCCGCTATTGTTTTCGCATTGAAAATTTGGCGACATCATTTATACGGTGAAAAGTGTCATATCTTTACTGATCACAAAAGCTTAAAGTATATAATGACTCAGAAAGATTTGAATTTACGACAATGAAGATGACTCGAGTTATTGAAAGACTATGAGTTAGTGATTGATTATCATCTGGGAAAAGTGAATGTAGTTGCGGATGCTCTGAGTAGAAAATCTTTATTTGCTATGCAAGCGATGAATACTCAACTAACCTTGTCTGATGATGGTTCGATTCTAGCAGAGTTAAAAGCTAAGCCGTTATTTCTTCAGGAAATTTGTGAAGCTCAGAAATGTGATAATGAATTGTAAGCTAAAAGAGTGTAACACCCCAAACCCGGCCCAAACGCTACGACCAGATCTGGCATGCTACGGGGTTTACTATTAAAACTTTACTTTAATGGTTTTTGGAAAATCTCAGTTTCTTTACTTAGGCATTTGATAAAAATAAGATATTTGTTCAAAACCTTTGTTTTACGTTGAACATGATCGGAAAACCCATTTTATTACATTTTAAGACTTAAGTCCTTGAACATAAATTTTAAACTGTAAACATTAACAAATAAAAAAACGATAACCTATGCCATGGGGCCTTATTACATAAATAATCCCAAACTTAAAACTTAAAGAAAACCGAAAGTAGTCTATGAAAATAAATAAAATAAAACTTGATGGCCCCTCGAGTCAGGTCGGCTCCCATGTCCACGATCTCTTGCTCATCCGAAAGAGTAGAGAAAAATGAAAGGGTGAGTCACCAAGACTCAAAGGTGTATAAATCTGAAACACACAACGACCTGAGGCCCACAAACACATTATGGGCCTTGGCCCATACGTTATGGCAACAATCATACATACATATTAAATGATGAATGGTAACTGGCCCAACCCATCCTAAAAGTCCATCCTCTACACACCAACCCATACCAGCCAACACACCTTGGGGATTTCTACAATCAACCCGCCAACCGCTACACACCATATCGACAGCCGTACTGCCTATTCCTATTAATCAGGAATCATTTAAGTGTGGCTTTGCCACCGATCACTATGTGACCTAACATTTGAATTCGTGGTTTAACCACCGATCATCAAGTGACCTATCATGCTCTTCCCCTTCATTATCATAATCCCACCCCATGCATACACACATGAAAAATTGAAAACATCATACCATCTTTAAGAAAACAGGCTTTCATATATATATTTATCGATACACATAGAGATTTCTATGATTACGTACCTGACATCCTTTACAGACCCTTTTTCGGGTTTTTTTCGAATGTCTACACAGCCTATTTCCGGCTTTTTAGCGCAATATATATATATATATATAATACAGTTAACTAGTGTGTTAGAGATCTACACAGCTATTTATGGTTAAGACGACACTTTCTATGTCAATGCTATCCGTAGCCGACACAACCGCTATTATCCTAAGGTGTTGCTCAGAAGCCGGTCCACAACCCGATGGCCAATCCCGAACTGCTGACACCGCTCGTTTCTTAAACTTAGGGATTGGTTTGACAGATCCAATCCCCTCCTTCGCCTGATCGATATTTGATTCCATCAAAAAGGCCTTATTAATCATAACATATGGTTAAGATTGTGATTTCGATATCGAATCTAACGAGAACCTAAAGAGAATCCCTTACCTTGAAATTCTCGAAAAATGATATGAGATTCAGGGACTAGTGTTTCTGGCTTTTGGATCTAAGAGATCTACTTCAATTCCCGAATGTTGCCCTACAAGAGAATACATAAAACCATTAAACCATTAGCTTTTCGGCTTTGTCTCCCAAAAACCGAAAGAGAAAGTGAAGAGATAGGAAAATTAGCACTCACCCTAGCACAAAGAATTCGACTACCCCTTAGAGATTCCGGCTTTTGAGAAGATTAGAAGAAAAGATAATAGGAAGAAGTCTATGTAGATTCGGCTTTAGTGAAGAAATCAGCAAAAGGGAATAGGAAGTATTCGGCTATCGAGATGAGAACAGAGTTCAGAGTTTCAGCTTTTGAAAGAAAAGATGTTGAGAAAAATTGGGAGGTTTCGGCTTTTGGAGAAATCAAAAGAAAAGAAATTGCAGAGAATGACTGAGAGTTTCGGCACAGAGAATGAAGAAAAGAATAGGGTTCAAATGCCGAAATTGAAGAGATACTACCCCTATTTATAGAGACTTTCGGCACCTACATATCAAAAACCGAAAGTGCCCTTTTTGCTAACTAACAACTCATCAAATAATAGGGGAAATTTCGGCACCCCTTTGCCATAAAGAAACTGATTTCTTCCCTCCTCTAGGTGATGGAATTTCGGCCAACACTGCACTCAGCAGATAGCTCCTATCTTTTCTCCTTTATCCTAATCTATTCATACCTTTAGAAGAGGCCTAAATAACACCACCTCTCCCTACTATTATCAGCATAATATCCACATTATCCCAATCATTTAATCCTCCTATTTTCTAGCCCCATTGCCGTCCCCCCTTGCTCCCTTTTTAAGTGCCGAAAATGGCCCAAAGACATGGGCTCCTTGCGGCCAAAACGTGGGCCTCTTCAACTGCTAGTGACGCCAACCTCTAGCTCCCTTGCAGTGCCACCTAATATTGGGCCACAATCCCACTTTGGTCTTTTAAACACAAATACCACCTTTTAAACCCTATAGTGCCCAAACAGAGAATTTAACCAAGGCTTCTGCCTAAACCTGAGCCCCAATTTAGACCCCTAACACTTAAATTAACACATCAAACATATCCACACACTCAACGCATAGGCCCATTAATTCAGGATGTTACAGTTCTACCCCCTTAAAAGAAATTTCGTCCTCGAAATTACCAGTCGAAAAGATGGGGTATTGCTTTGCGCATCGTCTCCTCTGGTTCCCAAGTAGCCTCCTCAGAACTGTGATTCTGCCATAGAACCTTGACCAACGGAACCATCTTCGTACGCAATACCTTGACATCACGGTCCAAGATTTCCACTGGCTCCTCTTCAAAGGATAGGTCGGGTCTCACTTCGATTCCTTCCACTGGCACCACATGGGATGGATCCGGACGGTAACGTCTTAACATAGAGACATGGAACACGTTGTGAATCTGGCATAGCTCAGAAGGTAGCTCAAGCTGATAAGCTATTGGTCCCACTCGTTTCAACACACGATAAAGTCCGAAAAATCTGGGACTCAATTTACCCTTTTGACCAAACCTTAATACTTTCTTCCATGGCGACACCTTCAAGAAAACCTTGTCACCCACTACAAATTCTATGTCCTTACGCTTCAGATCAGCATAGGACTTCTGTCTGTCTGATGCTTCCTTTAATCGAGCCTGAATTAACTCTACCTTCTCCTCGGTCTTGGCAACCAACTCCAGACCCAACATCTGACGTTCCCCTAATTCCGTCCAATAGGTAGGTGTACGACACCTCCGCCCGTACAATGCTTCATAGGGCGCCATCTGAATACTTGACTGGTAGCTATTGTTGTACGCAAACTCCGCCAACGGTAAGACCTCTTCCCAACTACCCCTGAAGTCAATGACACATCCTCTTAACATGTCCTCTAAAATCTGAATTTCCCGCTCAAACTATCCATCGGTCTGAGGATGAAACGCCGTACTGAAATCCAAATTCGTACCCAACGCTTGATGCAACGCCTTCCAAAATCGTGAGGTGAACCTAGGGTCCCTGTCCGATATGATTGATACTGGTACCCCATGCAACCTCACTACCTCCGCTATGTATAGCTTAGCCAATTTCTGCAAAGAGTAATCGACACGTACTGGTATGAAATGAGCAGACTTCGTCAAGCGGTCAACAATCACCCAGACTGAATCTTTCTTAGTAGGCGTGAGGGGTAGCCCGCTAACAAAGTCCATTGTAATCCTTTCCCACTTCCATTGTCGGATCTTCACCGGCTGCAACAACCCTGATGGTAACTGATGTTCCGCCTTTAACTGCTGACAGGTCAAACACTTCCCCACAAATTCAGTCACCTCCCGTTTTAGACCCTGCCACAAAAACTGATCTCGCAAATCTCGATACATCTTACTCCCTCCAGGGTGCATAGCGTATGGACTACCATGCGCTTCTCGCAAAATCCTATGCCTCAGTTCAGGATCTTTCGGCATGCACACTCTCCCTTGAAAACACAATAGCCCTTCCTCATTCATTCTAAATTCTGTTGATCCTTTACTTGGTCCTACCGAAAACTTCTCCTTTAGCAACTCATCAATTTGCTGTTTCTCCTTAACCTGACTGACCCATGAGGGTTTCACTTGGATTTCGGCTACTATCCTCTCATCATCATATAAACTGAGGTGAGCAAACATCGCTTTCAAGTCAGAGATTACCTTACGACTTAGAGCATCCGCCACCATGTTGGCTTTACCCGGATGGTACACGATCGAGCAGTCATAATCCTTTAACAACTCGATCAAGCTCCTCTGCCTCAGATTCAACTCCTTCTGGGTCAACAGGTATTTTAAGCTCTTATGATCGGTATAAATGACGGATTTCTCCCCGTATAGATAATGTCTCCATGTTTTCAAAGCGAAAACCACTGCCGACAACTCTAAATCATGGGTGGGATAATTTACTTCGTGTGGTCTCAACTGCCGCGATGCGTACGCAACCACCTTTCCATCTTGCATTAACACGCATCCTAATCCCGTGTGTGAAGCATCACAATAAATCACGAATTCCTTCCGACCTCCAAATTGAATCAATACAAGAGCCTCCGTTAAAATCCTTTTTAACTTCTCGAAACTCTCTTGCTGCTTACTAGACCAAATAAACGGAACTCCTTTCCGTAACAACTTAGTTAACGGCGCCGTGATCAATAAAAATCCTTTTACAAACCTTCTGCAATACCCGGCTAACCCAAGAAAACTTCAAATTTCTACTACCGACTTAGGCGGCTTCCAATCCAACACCGCTTCAATCTTTCGAGGGTCAACCCTAATCCCCTCTACCGACACAATGTGACCTAGAAAAATAACCTCCCTGAGCCAAAATTCGCACTTACTGAATTTGGCATACAACTGCTTCTCCCTCAGAATCTGCAAAACCACCTGCAGATGTGAATCATGCTCCGGCACAAACTTCCGGGCTCCTGTGCCCATGCCTGCCCTAGCAACCCTCTCTAGAACCCTTAACATTGCCTGAGATATCGCATCATCTCCGGCCGTCTGGTCCTGAAATTCCTCCTCCACAGCTGGTGGTACCGGCATCTCGTTTCCAGATCCATGGCCAGACCCTACTAGTTCTGACACCGTCATCCTACCCCTACCACGACCACGCGGCGGACGTCCACAACCTCTTGTACCCATTCTACCGATTCGCGTTTATCTGATTAGAAATTTTATGAATTATTATTTTCTTCCACTAATTACCCACGAACAATCTTATGAACAGTAGTTTTAAGTGTAGTTCTTTCGAATTCGCGATTATATCTATAGGTTTCAGTCTCAAGTGTATATCTCCTAGTTCCACACACATTCAACCATCATACATCAACATACAAGTAACATCTATGAACTCACATTCATCACATAAGGATATTTTCGTCATTTCACTACCCAAGGGTACTTTTGTAATTTTATCCTACAGGGTATTTTGGAAATATATTTTTTTTCAAAATAGGGTATCTTGGTTATTTTACGAAATAAGGGTATTTGGTAATTTTACATTTCAGGGGTATTTTGGGTAATTTTCCAAACCAGGGGTATTTTGGTCATTTTACAAATCAGGGGTAATTTAGTATTTTTTTTCTACAACCCAGGGGTATTTTGGAAAATTTTCAAAATTAGGGTGGCTGGTCCCTTTCGGGTTTTAATTATAAATTTTGGCCCGTCAACAAGTCCTCATGGCTAAGGTGAACAGTAACTACGCACCAGGTAGGATTCTAGCGAAGAGGACGTGAGTCACTAGGACCGCTTAAGTACCAAGCTCTCCCTGAATCCAATATTAGACATCGTATGCTTGTTGCCACACCCTGACCCAGCGACTTGTTCACGGGTTTGTTTGGTTGGATTAAATCTTATGAAATTGAAGAGTTGTTTATTCTAGGCCTAAGGTCCATCAATGCCTAACATACTAGTCTACGTCCATCAAGCCCATCAAGCCAAATCATGCATATCATATCAGAAATTAGAATACTTACCTACGTGGATCGGGTGCCGATAGACTCGAAGGCCACATCTTCATCCAAGACATTTTCTCAAATTCTCATCAAATTTTCAAAACACTATCGACTCCATTCACGTACCGAGTTTTGGGCGGGCTCGATACAAAAATGTAATACCCCAAACCGGGCCCAAATACTACGACCAGATCTGGCATGCTACGGGGTTTATTATTAAAACTTTACTTTAATGGTTTTTGGAAAATCTCAGTTTCTTTACTTAGGCATTTGATAAAAATAAGATATTTGTTGAAAACCTTTGTTTTACATTGAACATGATCGGAAAACCCATTTTATTACTTTTTCAGACTTAAGTCCTTGAACATAAATTTTAAACTGTAAACATTAACAAATAAAAAAACGATAACCTATGCCATGGGGCCTTATTACATAAATAATCCCAAACTTAAAACTTAAAAGAAAACCGGAAGTAGTCTATGAAAATAAATAAAATAAAACTTGATGGCCCCTCGAGTCCGCCTCGGCTCCCATGTCCACGATCTACTACTCATCTGAAAGGGTAGAGAAAAATGAAAGGGTGAGTCACCAAGACTCAGTGTATAAATCCCAAAACACACAACGACCTGAGGCCCACAAACACATTATGGGCCTTGGACCATACGTTATGGCAACAATCATACATACATATTAAATGATGAATGGTAACTAGCCCAACCCATCCTAAAAGTCCATCCTGTACACACCAACCCATACCAGCCAACACACCTCGGGGATTTCTACAATCAACCCGCCAACCGCTACACACCATATCGACAGCCGTACTACCTATTCCTATTAATCAGGAATCATTTAAGTGTGGCTTTGCCACCGATCACTATGTGACCTAACATTTGAATTCGTGGTTTAACCACCGATCACCAAGTGACCTATCATGCTATTCCCCTTCATTATCATAATCCCACCCCATGCATACACACATGAAAAATTGAAAACATCATACCATCTTTAAGAAAACAGGCTTTCATATATATATTTATCGATACACATAGAGATTTCTATGATTACGTACATGGCATCCTTCTGAGACACTTTTTGGGTTTTATTAGACTATCTACATGACCTATTTAAAAGCTTTTTAGCCCAATATATATATATATAATACAGTTAACTAGTGTGTTAGAGATCTACACACCTGTTTATGGTTAAGACGACACTTTCTATGTCGATGCTATCCGTAGCCGACACATTCGCTATTTGCCTAAGGTATTGCTCAGAAGCCGATCCACAACTCGGTGGCCAATCCCGAACTGCTGACACCGTTCGTTTCTTAAACTTAGGGATTGGTTTGACAGATCCAATCCCCTCCTTCACCTGATCGATATTTGATTCCATCAAAAAGGCCTTATTAATCATAACATATGGTTAAGATTGTGATTTCGATATCGAATCTAACGAGAACCTAAAGAGAATCCCTTACCTTGAAATTCCCAAAAAGTGATATGAGATTCAGGGACTAGTGTTTCCGACTTTTGGATCTAAGAGATCTACTTCAATTCCCGAATGTCGCCCAACAAGAGAATACATAAAACCATTAAACCATTAGCTTTTCGGCTTTGTCTCCCAAAAACGGAAAGAGAAAGTGAACAGATAGGAAAATTAGCACTCACCTTAGTACAAAGAATTCGACTACCCCTTAGAGATTCCGGCTTTTGAGAAGATCAGAAGAAAAGATGATAGGAAGAAGTCTATGTAGATTCGGCTTTAGTGAAGAAATCAGCAAAAAGGAATAGGAAGTATTCGGCTATGGAGATGAGAATAGAGTTCAGAGTTTCGGCTTTTGAAAGAAAAGATGTTGAGAAAAATTAGGAGGTTTCGGCTTTTGGAGAAATCAAAAGAAAAGAAATTACAGAGAATGACTGAGAGTTTCGGCACAGAGAATGAAGAAAAGAATAGGGTTTAAATGCCGGAATTGAAGAGATACTACCCCTATTTATACAGACTTTCGGCACATACATATCAAAAATCGAAAGTGCCCTTCTTGCTAACTAACAAATCATCAAATAATAGGGGAAATTTCGGCACCCTTTGGCCATAAAGAAACCAATTTCTTCCCTCCTCTAGGTGATGGAATTTCGGCCAACACTGCACTCAGCAGATAGCTCCTATCTTTTCTCCTTTATCCTAATCTATTCATACCTTTAGAAGAGGCCTAAATAACACCACCTCTCCCTACTATTATCAGCATACTATCCATATTATCCCAATCATTTAATCCTCCTATTTTCTAGCCCCATTTCCGTCCCCCCATTGCTCCCTTTTTAAGTGTCGAAAATGGCACAAAGACATGGGCTCCTTGCGGCAAAAATGTGGGCCTCTTCAACTGCTAGTGACGCCACCCTCTAGCTCCCTTGCAGTGCCACCTAATATTGGGCCACAAGCCCACTTTGGCAATTTAAACACAAATACAACCTTTTAAACCCTATAGTGCCCAAACAGAGAATTTAACGAAGGCCTCTGCCTAAACCTGAGCCCTAATTTAGACCCCTAACACTTAAATTAACACATCAAACATATCCACACACTCAACCCATAGGCCCATTAATTCAGGATGTTACAGTTCTACCCCGTTAAAAGAAACTTCGTCCTCGAAATTACCTGGTCAGAAAAGATGGGGGTATTACTGCCGCATCGTCTCCTCTGGTTCCCAAGTAGCCTCCTCAGAACTGTGATTCTGCCACAGAACCTTGACCAACGGAATCGTCTTTGTAACACCCTGGTTCTAGGGGTTAGGCTTTTGGTGCTGAGCTCAGGTGTTGGCACATTTCAGTGTGTGGTTGGGTAAGTTTTAGGGGTCCTGAGAACCCTAGGTGGTGGTGGAAAGCCTTAGGAATTTTTAGTTTTAGGGGTTAAAAGGGGAGCTTGGATAGAGGGGGGCCTTAAGAGAAATTTTGGTGAAGTTTTGGCACAAAGAATGGCTTGGCAGAGTGGCAAGGAGGTGCCACATAAGGCATGGGAAAGTGACGCCTCAAGGGGGAGCTGGAAGGGGTCTCATGTTTGATTCGCAAGGGCAGCAGATGGGGCTTTGTTTTTGCGTCATTTTGGTGAGGTGGTGGACGGTTTTTGAAGGCTTAAAAGATGGATGAAGACTTGGTCTTCCTTTTTTGAATTCGGCTAGGAAGGAAGGATTAAAGTTTGACTCATTCAAACCTTTTTGAATGGATGGCTAGGAGAATAGATGAGTTGGAGGTTATTTTGAATTTTTGAAGGGTTGGTGTAGAGTGAAAGTAGGAGGATTTTTGGGAGTTGGTGGGGGTTGAGTTGTTGGCCGATTTAGTAGTATAAATAGGGGGGGAGGTGCTCACCTTTGGTCATTTTTTTTCTTTCACCATTTGTTTTCTCCCTTGAAAGTTCTTCCCTTTTCTTTATTTATTCTTCCCCTAGTCTCTTGCCGAAAGTGAGTCAAAGCAAACCCCTTTCCATCTCATTTCTTGTAGCCGAAACCAAAAGTGGGCATAACCCTTTGTGCACCTATTTCCCTCTCCCTTCATGCTTTTCTTTTAAACCTTGCTTAAACCGAAATCACCTTTAGAGCCTACCATTGCCGAATATCCCAAACTCCATCTAGGAGCCTTGCCGAATCATCCATCCTCTCTTTCTCTCTGCTGTGGTTGCAAGTCAGTGAAGCAGAATCTTATCTCTTGTGGTAGCCAAATTGGTGGGGAGCCTCTGAAGTCTTGGAAGATATCATCTTGGATTAATAGCTTGGTAAGTGGTTTGGGTAAGAATATTTAGTAAGTTTTGTTACTTGGTTTATGACTCGGGGTTTAATCATTGTTCTGATTAAGTGTTCTGATGGAGGCAACAACCAGTCAGGGTGGGCAAGGGAAAGTCCCTATCCCGAAGTTCAAGAAGAGGGCTGTCTCGGTGGTTCGGGATTGGCCACCGGGGTGTGGGCCAAGAATGGGGATAGTTATAGGCAGATAGCTGTTGTTTTGTTGAGTGATAGCATAGAGATCGAAAGCTTAGAATCAAGTGATAAGGTGCGTAATCATCGCACTATTTACGTGGTTTTGGTTTGCTAATGTTTTTACATATGCGTGATGTGTGATGGCCGATTATAATGGCTTGAATGGTGAGTTATTTATGATATACACATGATATGATAATCAACATGTGATGCTTACTCTTTTGTTATAATCTGATATGTTATACTTATGCATACATACATGGGAGGTGGACTTGATCGATGAAGGAAGGAGTGTACATATGATGTACGTGGTCTAATGTTAGCCTCGGCTACATTAGCGCTTGATGGTTAGCTTTGTGCTACCTCAAGGGAGATGTTGGTTAGGTGCCCATCTCGGCGGTTGATGGCTATGTGCATCACCGTAGCAGATTATGGTTTTGGGTTCACTTTGGTTGATCGGTGGCTCAGCCACGGCCTTGAGCAGCGAGTTGCCAAGGTAAGGTTTATGGATCACGATGTGATCAGTGGTGGATTAGCCACGACCTTAGGCAGGGAGTCTGCCAAGGTTGGTGTTCTGTTGGATAGTAGGTTGGGGTGAGATGCATATTTGCATGACTTGTTATGAGAACGGTATGGTTATGGGCCAAGCCCATACGTATGGAATATGTGTTTTGATTATGCATCGAGTCGGTGGACTCACCCTATCCTCTTAACCATTTCGGGTGATGCGTAGAATTGGACCTGGGATCGGAGAGGACACATGGTGGCCCATGCGAGAAAGAAGAGTTTAAATATTTTTAAGCTTATTTATATTAAGTATTTGGGTTTAAATATTGATGTAATAAGGGCCTTGGAACTATTTATTACTATTTTTGGTACTATTTATTTTAATTTAATTATGGTTTGATTAATTTGATTTACCATGTGAAATTGATTTTTATATTAGCACCCTATTTATTCTATATATTTATATATATAAGTAATAAAGTGTTTTTAATGTAGACATGTTCATAATACCAAAGTTTAAAGAATATTTTTAAAAGTACATGGGTTTTTATGAAAAGTTAGTCTTACTTGTTTTATTCGATGTTAACAAGGATTTTCCACCGTCTTTTCCGCAGTTGACATAAACCAGATTCGGTCGTAGTGAATGGGCCGGGTTTGGGGATGTTACAGATTGGTATCAGAGCCCGGTTCAAAACTCGGCTTTGAGGGTTTTGGGCCCGAAACAGTTTTTAAAATGGGTTTTTGAAATGTGGGCTTCTATAAAAGGTTTTCAGTGTTATTCGGCATGGCACTGTATTCTCCTACCGAAGTCCACTGTAAGTACTTCGGACTTTCTTGAAGTGATTTGTCTATATGAATTATTATGGGCTTAGGTTGGGCTCGTGAGATTAGAAATCAGCCGTTGGACCCTAGGATTAGTCTACTCAAACATATGCATAAAACTTAAAGCTCTTAAACAAACTCGTGAAGTAAGTCACGAGTTAAGGTGTGGTAACCTTGGTGCGCATGTCTAGGATTGGATCCAGGAAGAGCTTGGTACTTAAGCGATCCTAGCGACTCACCTCCACTTCGCAGAATCCTACAGTGCGTAGCTACGGTTCACCTTAACCAAGAGGACTTGTTCATAGGCTAAACCGATTATTAAAACCGAAAAGGAATTAGCCTTCTTGTTTTAAAACTCTTAGTGTTAGAAAAAAAATTTTCAAAATTTTACCTCTTTGGTGTGAAACCCTAAATTTGATCTTAAAAGACATTTTCTTGATTTACAAAATTTCCCAAAATGCCCTAGTGGCAAAATTACAAAAAATGCCCTTGATTTCTAAATTTTCAGATTTCTCTCGATCTTTTACTAAAATATTCCTATTTTACTAAATATCAAAAAATTATATCTTGTGAAATATTGTGATATTCCGATTTGTAGAATTTACGAAAATGCCCATGATTTCTAAAATTACAAAAATAACCCTACTTTCTGAAATTTTTGCAGCACACTTTGTTGAAAAACAAAACTTTTAAGATGACCCCTGAGATTTTGTAAATTTTGAAATATCTTTAAGTTGGAAAAACTATTTTCAGAATGGACCCTGATTTGTTACTGAAATACCCCGGTAGGAAAAATGACGAAATTACCCGTGGGTAGAAAATGAAACTTGATTGCTCGAAAGAACTACTCTCGGAAACTTCAGTGCATAAAATTGCTCGTGGATAAAACAGTGAAACAAGAATTTCTAATGCATAAAACTTTCTAAACAGACTAAATCGAGGCGCTAGATATGAGTTCTAGGGGGCGTGGTCGCAATACTCGTGGACGTGGTAGAGGCAGGATGTCAGTGTCTGAACCGGTTGGGTCTCGCCATGGGTCAGAGAGTGATGTGCCGCCACCAGCTGTTGAGGTGGAACAAAGCAGGATCGGATCGAGAGACGACGCAGCGAGATCGCAGCTATCGCCGCGGGTACTTGAGCGAGTAGCGAGGAGCCAATGGGGGGCGATGGGACTAGGAAGTCAGTGCCCGAAAGGCTTAGGGCGAATGGAGCCGAGGTTTTCAGAGGAGTGTCTGGGGTAGCTCCAAACGTGGCAGAGTACTGGCTGGAGGCAGTGGAAAGGATTATGGACGACTTAGACTTGACTGGCCGAGGAGAAGCTTAAGGGTGTTGTTTCATTGCCGCGAGATGAAGCCTACCAGTGGTGGCTCATCGTTATGAAAGTACCCTGCGGATCGAGTGGGTGGGGTTACTTTAAGATCAAGTTCGAAGGAAGTATGTCGGAGCAAGCTATGTGGATGCTCAGAGGAAGGCGTTCTCAATGCGGTGCAAGGTAGCAAATCGATATGTGAGTACGGCCGAAGTTTACGCGTTTGAGCCGGTATGCTCGGGAATCGTGGCAACCGATTATGAGAGATACGTCGATTTGAAGATGGGCTACGGGATGAGTGCGAGTTTTGATTGCACCGCAAACGAAAGAGACTTCGCCGTTTTAGTGGAGAAAGCTCGGATAGCTGAGGAGGTCAAGAAGGCTGAGAGGCACAACAGAGAAAGAAACCGTGATAAGAGAAGTGTTGGATTGCCAGAAGTGTTTGAAAGGGTTCAGAAAAGACCGAGAGTCGAGACTCCTGTTCGTATTGCTAAGCCAGCCGCCGGAAATCCAGATCGTCCGTGTGCGCAGTGCGGAAGGTATCATGTCAACGAGTGCTGGAATCGAGTTCGAGAATGCTTCAGATGTAAGTCCAAGTCTCATCTGATTAAGGATTGTCCCCAGAATCCGAATGGGACTCGGACGGTAGGTCAAGGTTATGTGGAGCCGGGCAGAGGTGGTCAGCAAGCGGCAAGAGGTCGTGGTCCGAACCATGGAGGGAATGGTTCCGGCCGAGGTCGTGGAGCAGTAGACCGCGGTAATGGTGGCACTGAGGCAAGACAGCCAAGACTGGTTTATGCAGTCCGTCGGAGGGAGGATAATTATGCGCCTGATGTGTCAGCTGGTAAGTTCCTTATGTCTGGAATATGTTTTGTTGTTTTGTTCGTTTTGGTGACTGTTTGTTTGGTTGCTCGTAAAATATTGGGACTTTGGGTATGAACTTAGAATTTGTGCCTAGAAGTATGTTAGCTCTTTAAGATCAGAGTGCGCAGCGATTTTTCCTGGGTACTTTAGCCAAGTAATTTGGAGGACGAAATTATTTTAAAGAGGGTAGAATTGTAACACCCTGGTTCTAGGGGTTAGGCTTTTGGTGCTGAGCTCAGGTGTTGGCACACTTCAGTGTGTGGTTGGGTAAGTTTTAGGGGTCCTGAGAACCCTAGGTGGTGGTGGAAAGCCTTAGGAATTTTTAGTTTTAGGGGTTAAAAGGGGAGCTTGGATAGAGGGGGGCCTTAAGAGAAATTTTGGTGAAGTTTTGGCACAAAGAATGGCTTGGCAGAGTGGCAAGGAGGTGCCACATAAGGCATGGGAAAGTGACGCCTCAAGGGGGAGCTGGAAGGGGTCTCATGTTCGATTCGCAAGGGCAGCAGATGGGGCTTTGTTTCTGCGTCATTTTGGTGAGGTGGTGGACGGTTTTTGAAGGCTCAAAAGATGGATGAAGACTTGGTCTTCCTTTTTTGAATTCGGCTAGGAAGGAAGGATTAAAGTTTGACTCATTCAAACCTTTTTGAATGGATGGCTAGGAGAAGAGATGAGTTGGAGGTTATTTTGAATTTTTGAAGGGTTGGTGTAGAGTGAAAGTAGGAGGATTTTTGGGAGTTGGTGGGGGTTGAGTTGTTGGCCGATTTAGTAGTATAAATAGGGGGGGAAGGTGCTCACCTTTGGTCATTTTTTTTTCTTTCACCATTTGTTTTCTCTCTTGCCGAAAGTTCTTCCCCTTTTCTTTATTTATTCTTCCCCTAGTCTCTTGCCGAAAGTGAGTCAAAGCAAACCCCTTTCTATCTCATTTCTTGTAGCCGAAACCAAAAGTGGGCATAACCCTTTGTGCACCTATTTCCCTCTCCCTTCATGCTTTTCTTTTAAACCTTGCTTAAACCGAAATCACCTTTAGAGCCTGCCATTGCCGAATATCCCAAACTCCATCTAGGAGCCTTGCCGAATTATCCATCCTCTCTTTCTCTCTGCTGTGGTTGCAAGTCAGTGAAGCCGAATCTTATCTCTTGTGGTAGCCGAATTGGTGGGGAGCCTCTGAAGTCTTGGAAGATATCATCTTGGATTAATAGCTTGGTAAGTGGTTTGGGTAAGAATATTTAGTAAGTTTTGTTACTTGGTTTATGACTCGGGGTTTAATCGTTGTTCTGATTAAGTGTTCTGATGGAGGCAACAACCAGTCAGAGTGGGCAAGGGAAAGTCCCTATCCCGAAGTTCAAGAAGAGGGCTGTCTCGGCGGTTCGGGATTGGCCACCGGGGTGTGGGCCAGCAGCGGGGGATAGTTATAGGCAGATAGCTGTTGTTTCGTTGAGTGATAGCATAGAGATCGAAAGCTTAGAACTGCAAGTGATAAGGTGCGTAATCATCGCACTATTTCTGTGGTTTTGGTTTGCTAATGTGTTTACATATGCATGATGTGTGATGGCCGATTATAATGGCTTGAATGGTGAGTTATTTATGATATACACATGATATGATAATCAACATGTGATGCTTAATCTTTTGTTATAATCTGATATGTTATACTTATGCATACATACATGGGAGGTGGACTTGATCGATGAAGGAAGGAGTGTACATATGACGTACGTGGTCTAATGTTAGCCTCGGCTACATTAGCGCTTGATGGTTAGCTTTGTGCTACCACAAGGGAGATGTTGGCTAGGTGCCCATCTCGGTGGTTGATGGCTATGTGCATCACCGTAGCGGATTATGGTTTTGGGATCACTTTGGTTGATCGGTGGCTCACCTGGCCTTGAGCAGCGAGTTGCCAAGGTAAGGTTTATGGATCACGATGTGATCAGTGGTGGATTAGCCATGGCCTTAGGCAGGGAGTCTGCCAAGGTTGGTGTTACGGTTGGATAGTAGGTTGGGCTGAGATGCATATTTGCATGACTTGTTATGAGAACGGTATGGTTATGGGCCAAGCCCATACGTATGGAATATGTGTTTTGATTATGCACTGAGTCAGTGGACTCACCCTATCCTCTTAACCATTTCAGGTGATGCGTAGAATTGGACCGGGATCGGAGAGGACACATGGTGGCCCATGCAGAAAGAAGAGTTTAAATATTTTTAAGCTTATTTATATTAAGTATTTGGGTTTAAATATTGATGTAATAAGGGCCTTGGAACTATTTATTACTATTTTTTGTACTATTTATTTTAATTTAATTATGGTTTGATTAATTTGATTTACTATGTGAAATTGATTTTTATATTAGCACCCTATTTATTCTATATATTTATATATATAAGTAATAAAGTGTTTTTAATGTAGACATGTTCATAATACCAAAGTTTAAAGAATATTTTTAAAAGTACATGGGTTTTTATGAAAAAGTTAGTCTTACTGTTTTATTCGATGTTAACAAGGATTTTCCACCGTCTTTTCCGCAGTGACATAACCAGATTCGGTCGTAGTGAATGGGCCAGGTTTGGGGATGTTACAGTCTTCCTACGCAATACCTTGACATCACGGTCCAAGATTTCCACTGGCTCCTCTTTAAAGGATAGGTCGGGTCTCACTTCGATTCCTTCCACTGGCACCACATGGGATGGATCCGAACAGTAACGTCTTAACATAGAGACATGGAACACGTTGTGAATCTGGCTTAGCTCAGAAAGTAGCTCAAGCTGATAAGCTACTGGTCCCACTCGTTTCAACACACGATAAGGTCCGATAAATCTGGGACTCAATTTACCCTTTCGACCAAGCCTTAATACTTTCTTCCATGGCGACACCTTCAAGAAAACCTTGTCACCCACTGCAAATTCTATGTCCTTACGCTTCAGATCAGCATAGGACTTCTATCTGTCTGACGCTTCCTTTAATCGAGCCTGAATTAACTCTACCTTCTCCTCAGTCTCGGTAACCAACTCTGGACCCAACATCCGACGTTCCCCTAATTCTGTCCAACAGGTAGGTGTACGACACCTCCGCCCGTACAATGCTTCATAGGGCGCCATCTGACTACTTGATTGGTAGCTATTTTTGTATGCAAACTCCGCCAACGGTAAGAACTCTTCCCAACTACCCCTGAAGTCAATGACACATCCTCTTAACATGTCCTCTAAAATCTGAATTACCCGCTCAGACTGTCCATTGGTCTGAGGATGAAACGTCGTACTGAAATCCAAATTCGTACCCAACGCTTGATGCAACGCCTTCCAAAATCATGAGGTGAACCTAGGGTCTCTGTCTGATATGATTGATACTGGTACCCCATGCAACCTCACTACCTCCGCTATGTATAGCTTAGCCAATTTCTACAAAGAGTAATCGACACGTACTGGTATGAAATGAGCAGACTTCGTCAAGCAGTCAACAATCACCCAGACCGAATCTTTCTTAGTAGGCGTGAGGGGTAGCCCGCTAACAAAGTCCATTGTAATCCTTTCCCACTTTCATTGTGGGATCTTCACCGTCTGCAACAACCCTGATGGTAACTGATGTTTCGCCTTTACCTGCTGATAGGTCAAACACTTCCCCACAAATTGAGTCACCTCCCATTTTAGACCCGGCCACAAAAACTGATCTCGCAAATCTCGATACATCTTACTCCCTCCAGGGTGCATAGCGTATGGACTACCATGCGCTTCTCGCAAAATCCTATGCCTCAGTTCAGGATCTTTCGGCATGCACACTCTCCCTTGAAAACACAATAGCCCTTCCTCATTCACTTTAAATTCTGTTGATCCCTTACTTGGTCCTACCGAAAACTTCTCCTTTAGAAACTCATCAGTTTGCTGTTTCTCCTTAACCTGACTGACCCATGAGGGTTTCACTTGGAGCTCGGCTACTAACCTCCCATCATCATATAAACTGAGGTGAGCAAACATCGCTCTCAAGTCAGAGATTACCTTACGACTTAGAACATCTGCCACCATGTTGGCTTTACCCGGATGGTACTCGATCGAGCAGTCATAATCCTTGTGATCGGTATAAATGACAGATTTCTCCCCGTAAAAATAATGTCTCCATGTTTTCAGAGCGAAAACCACTGTCGCAAACTCCAAATCATGGGTGGGATAATTTACTTTGTGTGGTCTCAACTGCCGCGATGCGTATGCAACCACCTTTCCGTCTTGCATTAACACGCATCCTAATCCCGTGTGTGAAACATCACAATAAATCACGAATTCCTTCCCAGCCTCCGACTGAATCAATACTGGAGCCTCTGTTAAAATCCTTTTTAACTTCTCGAAACTCTCTTGCTGCTTACTAGACCAAATAAATGCAACTCATTTTCGTAACAACTTAGTTAACGACACCGCGATCAATGAAAATCCTTCCACAAACCTTTTGCAATACCCGGCTAACCCAAGAAAACTTCAAATTTTTGCTACCGACTTAGGCGGCTTCAAATCCAACACCGCTTCAATCTTTTGAGGGTCAACCCTAATCCCCTCTGCCGACACAATGTGACCTAGAAAAGTAACCTCCCTTAGCCAAAATTTGCACTTACTGAATTTGGCATACAACTGCTTCTCCCTCAGAATCTGCAGAACCACCCGCAGATGTGAATCATGCTCCGGCACAGACTTTCGGGCTCTTGTGCCCATGCTTGCCCCAGCAACCCTATCTAGAACCCTTAACATTGCCTGAGATACCGCATCATCTCCGGTCGTCTGGTCCTAAAATTCCTCCTCCACAACTAGTGGTACCGGTATCTCGTTTCCAGATCCATGGCCAAACCCTACTGGTTCTGACACCGTCATCCTACCCCTACCACGACCACGCGGCGGACGTCCACGACCTCTTGTACTCATTCTACCGATCCGCGTTTATCTGATTAGAAATTTTATGAATTGTTAATTTCTTCCACTAATTACCCACGAATAATCTTATGAACAGTAGTTTTAAGAGTAGTTCTTTCAAATTCGCGATTATATCTACAGGTTTCAGTCTAAAGTGTATATCTCCTAGTTCCACACACATTCAACCATCATACATCAACATACAAGTAACATCCATGAACTCACATTCATCACATAAGGATATTTTCATCATTTCACTACCCAGGGGTACTTTCGTAATTTTATCCTACAGGGTATTTTCGAAATATATTTTTTTTTCAAAATAGGGTATCTTGGTGATTTTACGAAATAATGGTATTTGGTAATTTTACATTTCGGGGGTATTTTGGGTAATTTTCCAAACCAGGGGTATTTTGGTCATTTTACAAATTAGGGGTAATTTAGTATTTTTTTCTACAACCCAGGGGTATTTTGGAAAATTTTCAAAATTAGGGTGGTTGGTCCCTTTCGGGTTTTAATTATAAATTTTGGCCCGTCAACAAGTCCTCATGGCTAAGGTGAACAGTCACTACGCACCAGGTAGGATTCTAGCGAAGAGGATGTGAGTCACTAGGACCGCTTAAGTACCAAGCTCTCCCTGAATCCAATCCTAGACATGCGTATGCCTGTTGCCACACCCTGACCCGGCGACTTGTTCACGGGTTTGTTTGGTTGGATTAAATCTTATGAAATTGAAGAGTTGTTTATTCTAGGCCTAAGGTCCATTAATGCCTAACATACTAGTCTACGTCCATCAAGCTCATCAAGCCCAATCATGCATATCATATCAGAAGTTAGAATACTTACCTGCGTGGATCGGGTGCCGGTAGACTCGAAGGCCATATCTTCATCCAAGACATTTTCTCAAATTCTTATCAAATTTTCAAAACACTACTAGACCCATTCACAGCCCGAGTTTTAAACTGGGCTCTGATACCAAAATGTAACACCCAAACCTGGCCCAAACGCTACAACCAGATCTGGCATGCTACGGGGTTTATTATTAAAACTTTATTTTAATGGTTTTTGGAAAATCTCAGTTTCTTTACTTAGGCATTTGATAAAAATAAGATATTTGTTGAAAACCTTTGTTTTACGTTGAACATGATCGGAAAACCCATTTTATTACTTTTTAAGACTTAAGTCCTTGAACATAAATTTTAAACTGTAAACATTAACAAATAAAAAAATGATAACCTATGCTATGGGGCCTTATTACATAAATAATCCCAAACTTAAAACTTAAAGAAAACCGAAAGTAGTCTATGAAAATAAATAAAATAAAACTTGATGGCCCCTCGAGTCCGCCTCGGCTCCCATGTCCACGATCTACTGCTCATCTGAAAGAGTAAAGAAAAATGAAAGGGTGAGTCTCCAAGACTCAGTGTATAAATCCCAAAACACACAACGACCTGAGGCCCACAAACACATTATGGGCCTTGGCCCATACGTTATGGCAACAATCATACATAAATATTAAATGATGAATGGTAACTGGCCCAACCCATCCTAAAAGTCCATCCTCTACACACCAACCCGTACCAGCCAACACACCTCAGGGATTTCTACAATCAACCCGCCAACCGCTACACACCATATCGACAATTTGCATCGCTATTCCTATTAATCAGGAATCATTTAAGTGTGGCTTTGCCACCGATCACTATGTGACCTAACATTTGAATTCGTGGTTTAACCACCGATCACCAAGTGACCTATCATGCTTTTCCCCTTCATTATCATAATCCCACCCCATGCATACACACATGAAAAATTGAAAACATCATACCATCTTTAAGAAAACAGGCTTTCATATATATATTTATTGATACACATAGAGATTTCTATGATTACGTACCTGGCATCCTTTAAAGACCCTTTTTCGGGTTTTATTCGACTGTCTACATAGCCTATTTCCGTCTTTTTAGCCCAATATATACATATATATATATAATACAGTTAACTAGTGTGTTAGAGATCTACACACCTGTTTATGGTTAAGACGACACTTTTTATGTCGATGATATCCGTAGCCGACACAACCGCTATTTGCCTAAGGTGTTGCTCAAAAGCCGATCCACAACCCGGTGGCCAATCTCGAACTGCTGACACTGTTCGTTTCTTAAACTTAGGGATTGGTTTGACAGATCCAATCCCCTCCTTTGCCTGATCGATATTTGATTCCATCAAAAAGGCCTTATTAATCATAACATATGGTTAAGATTGTGATTTTGATATCGAATCTAACGAGAACCTAAAGAGAATCCCTTACCTTGAAATTCCTAAAAAGTGATATGAGATTCAGGGACTAGTGTTTCCGGCTTTTAGATCTAAGAGATCTACTTCAATTCCCGAATGTCGCCCAACAAGAGAATACATAAAACCATTAAACCATTAGCTTTTCGGCTTTGTCTCCCAAAAACGGAAGGAGAAAGTGAAGAGATAGGAAAATCAGCACTCACCTTAGCACAAAGAATTCGACTACCCCTTAGAGATTCCGACTTTTGAGAAGATCAAAAGAAAAGATGATAGGAAGAAGTCTATGTAGATTCGGCTTTAGTGAAAAAATCAGCAAAAGGGAATAGGAAGTATTCGGCTATGGAGATGAGAACAGAGTTCAGAGTTTCAGCTTTTGAAAGAAAAGATGTTGAGAAAAATTATGAGGTTTTGGCTTTTTGAGAAATCAAAAGAAAAGAAATTGCAGAGAATGACTGAGAGTTTCGGCACAGAGAATGAAGAAAAGAATAGGGTTCAAATGCCAAAATTGAAGAGATACTACCCCTATTTCTAGAGACTTTTGGCACCTACATATCAAAAACCGAAAGTGCCCTTCTTGCTAACTAACAACTCATCAAATAATAGGGGAAATTTCGGCACCCCTTTTCCATAAAGAAACCGATTTCTTCCCTCCTCTAGGTGATGGAATTTCGGCCAACACTGCACTCAGCAGATAGCTCCTATCTTTTCTCCTTTATCCTAATCTATTCATACCTTTAGAAGAGGCCTAAATAACACCACCTCTCCCTACTATTATCAGCATAATATCCATATTATCCCAATCATTTTATCCTCCTATTTTCTAGCCCCATTGCTGTAACATCCTGAATAAATGGGCCTATGCGTTTAGTTTGTGGATATGTTTGATGTGTTAATTTAAGTGTTAAGGGTCTAAATTGGGCTCAGGTTTAGGCAGAGGCCTTGGTTAAATTCTCTGTTTGGGCACTATAGGGTTTAAAAAGTGGTATTTGTGTTTAAAAGACCAAAGGTGGCTTGTGGCCCAATACTAGGTGGCGCTGCAAGGGAGCTAGAGGGTGGCGTAACTAGCAGTTGAAGAGGACCACGTTTTGGTCGCAAGGAGCCCATGTCTTTGGGCCATTTTCGGCACTTAAAAAGGGAGCAAGGAGGGATGGCAAGGGGGATAGAAAATAGGAGGATTAAATGATTGGGATAATGTGGATATTATGCTGATAATAGTAGGGAGAGGTGGTGTTATTTAGGCCTCTTCTAAAGGTATGAATAGATTAGGATAAAGGAGAAAAGATAGGAGCTATCTGTTGAGTGCAATGTTGGCCAAAATTCTATCACCTAGAGGAGGGAAGAAATCAGTTCCTTTATGGCAAAGGGGTGCCGAAATTTCCCCTATTATTTGATGAGTTGTTAGTTAGCTAGAAGGGCACTTTCGATTTTTGATATGTAAGTGCCGAAAGTCTCTATAAATAGGGGTAGTATCCCTTCAATTCTGGCATTTGAACCATATTCTTTTCTTCATTCTCTGTGCCAAAACTCTGAACTCTATTCACATCTCCATATCCGAATACTTCCTATTCCCTTTTTCCGATTTCTTCACTAAAGTCAAATTTACATAGACTTCTTCCTATCATCTTTTCTTTTGATATTCTCAAAAGCCGGAATCTCTAAGGGGTAGTCGAATTCTTTGTGCTAAGGTGAGTGCTGATTTTCCTATCTCTTCACTTTCTCTTTCGGTTTTTGGGAGACAAAGCCGAAAAGCTAATGGTTTAATGGTTTTATGTATTCTCTTGTGGGGCGACATTCGAGAATTGAAGTAGATCTCTTAGATCCGAAAGCTGGAAACGCTAGTCCCTGAATCTCATATCACTTTTTAGGAATTTTAAGGTAAGGGATTCTCTTTAGGTTCTCGTTAGATTCGATATCAAAATCACAATCTTAACCATATGTTATGATTAATAAGGCCTTTTTGATGGAATCAAATATCGATCAGGCGAAAGAGGGGATTGGATCTGTCAAACCAATCCTTAAGTTTAAGAAACGAGCAGTTTCAGCAGTTCGAGATTGGCCATTGGGTTATGGACCAACTTCTGAGCAACACCTTAGGCAAATGGCGGTTGTGTCGGCTACGGATAGCATCGACATAGAAAGTGTCGTCTTAACCATAAACAGGTTTGTAGATCTCTAACACACTAGCTAACTGTATTATATATATATTGGGCTAAAAAGCCGGAAATAGGCTGTGTAGACAGTCGAATAAAACCCGAAAAAGGGTCTGTAAAGGATGCCCGGTACATAATCATATAAATCTCTATGTGTATCGATAAATATATATATGAAAGCCTGTTTTCTTAAAGATGGTATGATTTTTCATGTGTGTATGCATGGGGTGGGGTTATGATAATGAAGGGGAAGAGCATGATAGGTCACTTGGTGATCGGTGGTTAAACCACGAATTCAAATGTTAGGTCACATAGTGATCGGTGGTAAAGCCACACTTAAATGATTCCTGATTAATAGGAATAGGCAGTACGGCTGTCGATATGGTGTGTAGCGGTTGGCGGGTTAATTGTAGAAATCCCCGAGGTGTGTTGGCTGGTATGGGTTGGTGTGTAGAGGATGGACTTTTAGGATGGGTTGGGCCAGTTACCATTCAGCATTTAATATGTATGTATGATTGTTGCCATAACGTATGGGCCAAGGCTCATAATGTGTTTGTGGGTCTCAGGTCGTTGTGTGTTTCGGGATCTATACACTGAGTCTTGGTGACTCACCCTTTCATTTTTCACTACTCTTTCAGATGAGCAGTAGATCGTGGACATGGGATCCAAGGCGGACTAGAGGGGCCATCAAGTTTTATTTTATTTATTTTCATAGACTACTTTTGGTTTTCTTTAAGTTTTAAGTTTGGGATTATTTATGTAATAAGGCCCCATGGCATAGGTTATCGTTTTTATTTGTTAATGTTTACAGTTTAAAATTTATGTTCAAGGACTTAAGTCTTAAAAAGTAATAAAATGGGTTTTCCGATCATGTTCAACGTAAAACAAAGGTTTTCAACAAATATCTTATTTTTATCAAATGCCTAATTAAAGAAACTGAGATTTACCAAAAAAACCATTAAAGTAAAGTTTTAATAATAAAACCCGTAGCATGCCAGATCTGGTCGTAGCGTTTGGGCCGGGTTTGGGGTGTTACATTTTGGTATCAGAGCCCAGTTCAAAACTCGGGCTGTGAATGGGTCTAGTAGTGTTTTGAAAATTTGATGAGAATTTGAGAAAATGTCTTGGATGAAGATACGGCCTTCGAGTCTACCGACACCCGATCCACGCAGTTAAGTATTCGAACTTCTGATATGATATGCATGATTGGGCTTGATGGGCTTGATGGACGTAGACTAGTATGTTAGGCATTGATGGACCTTACAACTCTTCAATTTCATAAGATTTAATCCAACCAAACAAACCCGTGAACAAGTCATTTTGGTCGGGTGTGGCAACAAAGTGCACGCATGTCTAGGATTGGATTCGGTGGAGAGCTTGGTACTTAAGCGGTCCTAGTGACTCACCTCCTCTTCGCTAGAATCCTACCTGGTGCGTAGTGACTGTTCACCTCAGCCATGAGGACTTGTTGACGGGCCAAAATTTATAATTGAAACCCGAAAGGGACCAGCCACACTATTTTTGAAAATTTTCTAAAATACCACTGGGTTGCAGAAAAAAAATACTAAATTACCCCTGATTTGTAAAATGACCAAAATACCCCTGGTTTGTGAAAGAAATACTAAATTACCCCTGATTTAAAAAAAAAGACCAAAATCCCCTGGTTTGGAAAATTACCAAAATACCCCCGAAATGTAAAATTACCAAAATACCCTTATCTCGTAAAATCACCAGGATACCCTATTTTGAAAAAGAAAAAAATATATATTTCGAATATGCCCTGTAGGATAAAATTACGAAAGTACCCCTGGGTAGTGAAATGACGAAAGTGTCCTTATGTGGTGAATGTGAGTTCAGGGATGTTACTTGTATGATGTATGATGGTTGAATGTGTGTGGAACTAGGAGATATACACTTGAGATTGAAACATGTAGATATAATCGCGGATTCGAAAGAACTACTCTTAAAACTACTGTTCATAAGATTGTTCGTGGGTAACTAGTGGAAGAAATTAATAATTCATAAAATTTCTAATTAGATAAACGCAAATCGATAGAATGAGTACAAGAGGTCGTGGACGTCCGCCGCATGGTCGTGGTAGGGGTAGGATGACAGTGTCAGAACCAGTATGGTCTGGCCATGGATCTGGAAACGAGATGCCGGTACCACCAGCTGTGTAGGAGGAATTTTAGGACCAGACGGCTGGAGATGATGCGGTATCTCAGGCAATGTTAAGGGTTCTAGAGAGGGTTGCTGGGGTAGGCATGGGCACAGGAGCCCGAAAGTCTGTGACGGAGCGACTTAGAGCCAATGGGGCGGAAGTGTTTAAGGGAATTTCTGGTATAGCCCCGAGTTCAGCTGAGTATTGGTTGGAGGCAGTTGAATGCATAATGGATGATTTGGATTTCACGGAGGAGGAGAAGTTGAAAGGGGTTGTATCCCTCCTGCGGGACGAAGTTTATCAATGGTGGCTTACGGTTAAGGATGGTACGATGGCTGACCGTATCACTTGGGATTTCTTCAAAACAACGTTTCATAGTAAATACATTGGGACAAGTTATGTGGATGCGCAGCGTAGAGCATTTCTGAATCTAGTGCAAGGAGGTAGGTCAGTGGCTGTGTACGAAGCGGAATTCTTACGCCTTAGCCGTTATGCTCGAGGAATGGTGGCCACAGACCATGAACGTTGTGTTCGATTTGAAGATGGTTTGAGGGATGATTTGCGTGTATTGATAGCTCCACAGGAGGAGAGGGAATTTGTTGTGCTTGTAGAAAAAGCTAAGATAGCTGAAGAGGTGAAGCGGACTGAGAAACTAAATCGGGATAGAGATAGGGGTGGAAGTAAGAGGAATTTTGGATCGTCAGGGGCGGCTGGGCATACTCAGAAAAGGCCTAGGTCAGACGGGCTGAGGCGGGAAGAAAGACTCTTTGCTATTGGTCGAATACGAAGTGTGCTTGATGTGGTAAATTCCATGTAGGTGAGTGTTGGGCAGGCAGTGGGAAGTGCTTTAGGTGTGGATCTACGGACCACCAAGTTAGGAACTGTCCGCAGCAACGGGGCAATGAAGGGCCCACAAGACAAGGAAATGCTCAGCCGAGAAGAGGAGGTCAGCAGCCACAGAGAAGTCATGGTCCACCAGGAGGTGGTAGCAGTTTCGATCGGGGCCGTGGAGCACGAGGCAAAAGGCGTGAAACACCGAGGCGAGACAAGGGGTTAGTCTATGCCGCCAGACGTTGTGAGGAGGCCGACGACTTTGGATGTTATAACCGGTACGTTTTTAATTTTTGGTTTGCCTTACACTGCCTTGATTGATATTGGTTCGACGCACTCTTATGTTGCTAGTGCTATAGCGGGAACTTTGAACTTAGATTATGAGACTTCCTCTAGAGAGATGACAGTAGTAAGCCTTCTAGGACAAACTATAGTGGTGAACAAACTGTATAAGGACGTACCCCTGGAAGTTAAAGGGGTAGCTTTTTGGGCTGATCTGATGGAACTGCCGTTTGGGGAGTTTGATTTGATCTTAGGAATGGATTGGTTAGTGAAGTATCAAGCGAACTTGGACTGTGCAGCCAAGCGTATGGTGTTAAAGACTCCCGATGGCGGTGAAGTGTTAGGGATAGGTGAAAGGGGAACCGGTTGTCAATGTGGTGTTCGCCCCTGGGCGAAAGGATGGTGAGGAAAGGATGCGAGGCAATTCTAATGTTTGTTCGGGCTCTGGAAGCTAAGGAACTAACTGTCGGAGATGTCAGGACGGTGAAGAAATTTCCTGATGCTTTCCCAGAAGAGCTTCCGAGATTACCCCCGGATCGTGAAGTGGAGTTTGGTATTGATCTTCTTCCGGGAATAGCGCCAGTATCGATTGCTCCGTATAGGATGGTGCCAAAGGAGTTGGTGGAATTGAAAGCGTAGATTCAGGAGTTGCTGGATAGAGGGTTTATCCGACCAAGTGTGTCACCTTGGGGAGCACCGGTGTTATTCGTTAAGAAAAAGGATGGATCAATGCGTATATACATTGACTATCGTCAGTTGAACAAATTGACGATCAAGAACAAATACCCGTTGCCGAGGATCGATGACTTGTTCGACTAGTTGAAGGGGGCCTCAGTCTTTTCAAAGATAGATCTAAGGTCAGGGTACCATCAGCTTAAGGTTAAAGAGGCGGATATTCATAAGACGGCTTTTAGGACGCGCTACGGTCATTATGAGTTTATGGTGATGCCATTTGGGTTGACCAATGCGCCAGCAGCGTTCATGGACATGATGAACCGAGTGTTCCAACCCTACTTGGATCGGTTTGTTATGGTATTCATAGATGATATCTTGGTTTATTCAAGATCAGAAGAGGAGCATGATTCACATCTGCGGGTGGTTCTGCAGATTCTGAGGGAGAAGCAGTTGTATGCCAAATTCAGTAAGTACAAATTTTGGCTAAGGGAGGTTACTTTTCTAGGTCACATTGTGTCGGCAGAGGGGATTAGGGTTGACCCTCGGAAGATTAAAGCGGTGTTGGATTGGAAGCCGCCTAAGTCGGTAGCAGAAATTCGAAGTTTTCTTGGGTTAGCCGGGTATTACAAAAGGTTTGTGGAAGGATTTTCATTGATCGCGGTGCCGTTAACTAAGTTGTTACGGAAAGGAGTTCTGTTTGTTTGGTCTTGTAAGCAGCAAGAGAGTTTTGAGAAGTTAAAAAGGATTTTGACAGAGGCTCCGGTATTAATACAGCCGGAGGCTGGGAAGGAATTCGTGATTTATTGTGATACTTCACACAGGGATTAGGATGCGTGTTAATGCAAGATGGAAAGGTGGTTGTGTACGCATCGCGGCAGTTGAGACCACACCAAGCAAATTATCCCACCCATGATTTGGAGTTGGCGGCAGTGGTTTTTGCTTTGAAAATATGGAGACATTATCTATACAGGGAGAAATCTGTCATTTATACCGACCGTAAGAGCTTGAAATACCTGTTGACCCAGAAGGAGTTGAATCTAAGGCAAATGAGGTGGATTGAGTTGTTAAAGGATTATGACTGCTCGATCGAGTACCATCCGGGTAAAGCCAACGTGGTGGCAGATACTCTGAGTCGTAAAGTAATCTCTAACTTGAGAGTAATGTTTGCTCACCTTAGTCTATATGAGGACGGGAGTTTTTTAGCTGAACTTCAAGTGAAACACTCATGGGTCAGTCAGGTTAAGGAGAAACAACAAACTGACGAGTTGCTAAAGGAGAAGTTTTCGGTAGGACCAAGTAAAGGATCAACAGAATTTAGAGTGAATGAGGAAGGGCTATTGTGTTTTTAAGGGAGAGTGTGCATGCCGAAAGATCCTGAACTGGGGCATAGGATTTTACGAGAAGTGCATGGTAGTCCATACGCTATGCACCCTGGAGGGAGTAAGATGTATCGAGATTTGCGAGAATAGTTTTGGTGGCCGAGTTTAAAATGAGAGGTGACCGAGTTTGTGGGGAAGTGTTTGACATGTCAGTAGGTAAAGGCGAAACATCAGTTACCATCAGGGTTGTTGCAGCCGGTGAAGATCCCACAATGGAAGTGGGAAAGGATTACAATGGACTTTGTTAGCGGGCTATCCCTCACGCCTACTGAGAAAGATTCAGTCTGGGTGATTGTTGACTGCTTGACGAAGTATGCTCATTTCATACCAGTACGTGTTGATTACTCTTTGCAGAAATTGGCTAAGCTATACATAGCGGAGGTAGTGAGGTTGCATGGGGTACCAGTATCAATCATATCGGACAGGGACCCTAGGTTTACCTCATGATTTTAGAAGGCGTTGCATCAAGCGTTGGGTACGAAGTTGGATTTCAGTACGACGTTTCATCCTCAGACCGATGGACAGTCTGAGCGGGTAATTCAGATCTTAGAAGACATGTTAAGAGGTTGTGTCATTGACTTCTGAGGTAGTTGGGAAGAGTTCTTACCGTTGGCGGTGTTTGCGTACAACAATAGCTACCAGTCAAGTATTCAGATGGCGCCCTATGAAGCATTGTACGGGTGGAGGTGTTGTACACCTACCCGTTGGACGAAATTAGGGGAACGTCGGATGTTAGGTCCGGAGTTGGTTACCGAGACCGAGGAGAAGGTAGAGTTAATTCGGGCTCGATTAAATGAAGCGTCAGACAGAAAGAAGTCCTATGCTGATCTGAAGCGTAAGGACATAGAATTTGCAGTGGGTGACAAAGTTTTCTTGAAGGTGTCGCCATGGAAGAAAGCATTAAGGTTTGGTCGAAAGGGTAAATTAAGTCCCAGATTTATCGGACCATATCGAGTGTTGAAACGAGTAGGACCGATAGCTTATCAGCTAGAGTTACCTTCTGAGCTAAACCAGATTCATAATGTGTTCCATGTCTCTATGTTAAGACGTTACCGTTCAGATCCATCCCATGTAGTGTCTGTGGAAGAAATCGAAGTAAGACCCGATTTATCCTTTGAAGAGGAACCAGTAGAAATTCTGGATCGTGATGTCAAAGTGTTGCGTAGGAAGATGGTTCCGTTGGTCAAGGTTCTATGGCGGAATCACAGTTCTGAGGAGGCTACTTGGGAACCAGAGGAGACGATGCGGCAGCAATACCCCCATCTTTTCTGACCAGGTAATTTCGAGGATGAAATTTCTTTTAAGGGGGTAGAACTGTAACATCCTGAATAAATGGGCCTATGCATTTAGTGTGTGGATATGTTTGATGTGTTAATTTAAGTGTTAGGGGTCTAACTTGGGCTTAGGTTTAGGCAAAGGCCTTGGTTAAATTCTCTGTTTGGGCACTATAGGGTTTAAAAGGTGGTATTTGTGTTTAAAAGACCAAAGTGGGCTTGTGGCCCAATACTAGGTGGCGCTGCAAGGGAGCTAAAGGGTGGCGTCACTAGCAGTTGAAGAGGCCCACGTTTTGGCCGCAAGGAGCCCATGTCTTTGGGCCATTTTCGGCACTTAAAAAGGGAGCAAGGGGGGAAGGCAAGGGGGCTAGAAAATAGGAGGATTAAATGATTAGGATAATGTGGATATTATGCTGATAATAGTAGGGAGAGGTGGTGTTATTTAGGCCTCTTCTAAAGGTATGAATAGATTAGGATAAAGGAGAAAAGATAGGAGCTATCTCTTTGAGTGCAGTGTTGGTAGAAATTCCATCACCTAGAGCGGGGAAGATTTCGGTTTCTTTATAACAAAAAGGGTGCCAAAATTTCCCCTATTATTTGATGAGTTGTTAGTTAGCTAGAAGGGCACTTTCGGTTTTTGATATGTAAGTTCCGAAAGTCTCTATAAATAGGGGTAGTATCCCTTCAATTCCGACATTTGAACCCTATTCTTTTCTTCATTCTCTGTGCCGAAACTCTGAACTCTATTCACATCTCCATAGCCGAATACTTCCTATTCCCTTTTTCCGATTTCTTCACTAAAGCCGAATCTACATAGACTTCTTCCTATCATATTTTCTTCTGATCTTCTTAAAAGCCGAAATCTCTAAGGGGTAGTCGAATTCTTTGTGCTAAGGTGAGTGCTGATTTTCCTATCTCTTCACTTTCTCTTTCAGTTTTTGGGAGACAAAGCCGAAAAGCTAATGGTTTAATGGTTTTATGTATTCTCTTATGGGGCAACATTCGAGAATTGAAGTAGATCTCTTAGATCCGAAAGTCGGAAATGCTAGTCCCTGAATCTCATATCACTTTTCGGGAATTTCAAGCTAAGGGATTCTCTTTAGGTTCTCGTTAGATTTGATATCAAAATCACAATCTTAACCATATGTTATGATTAATAAGGCCTTTTTGATGGAATCAAATATTGATCAGGCGAAGGAGGGGATTGGATCTGTCAAACCAATCCATAAGTTTAAGAAATGAGCGGTGTTAGCAGTTCGGGATTGGCCACCGGGTTGTGGACCGGCTTCTGAGCAACACCTTAGGCAAATAGCGTGTAACACCCCAAACCCGGACAAGACACCACGTCCGAATCTGGTATGTTATGGGGAAAATGCTTTTTGGGAGATCAGATTTATCGTTTAAAAGCTGGGTGAAAACACAGGGTCTTTGAAACAAATTTGAGTGGTCTTGTTTGAAAAACAGTTGATGTATTTGAAACCCGGAGATTTTGAAAACTTAGCCAGAATTTGTAGTTAAAACGAGTTTAACCATTAAAACCTCATTAGTTTCTCAGTGACACATAAAACACTTTTAAACTTAGGAGAACTACAAGTTTGAATTTGGAAACCAGTTGTTTTTGTTTATCAAAAAGACTTAGTGTGATACCCGATGGTATAGTAAAAAAAAACCAGTGCGTTATAGTTTGAAATCATTATCTTTCCAAGTTTTAGTAAAATTTATTCCAAGTTACTTTGTTTAAGGCATGTCAAAATCAACTTAAAACATCAACAACATAAAACATAACTTTAAAGGCCTTTACAAATCCAAAATAAAACCCAATTAAAAGTAAATAAACTAAAGTACCCAAATAGTAGAGTCTGAGTAAAACTTTATTAAAGCATGGCATGTGCACCCCGAGTCCATCCCGGCTCCATGTCGCGTCTACGAGTCACTGAAATGTCAAAGGAGAGGGTGAGTCGAGTGACCCGATGTGCAAATCCCGCTCCCGAAGAAACAACATGCTAACACACATCATACATAGCAACATAATTAATGCAACCCGATCCTAACCATCCATATCGCCTTTTCTACCCCGTGTGGTACCAAACCACCTGGTGGTGCCAAACCACCTGGTGACATATAGTCACAATGTGTTACAAAAAACACTGGTGTCCCAAAGACACAATATCCGTCATTGTGGTACCAAAACCTTTGGTGTCCCAAAGACACGATGTGCTACCAAAGCACTGGTGACCGTAGTCACAAATCCGATGATGATGGGGCCAACCCATCGTGTGATACCAAATCACTAGCAGACGATCCCATAACTCAAGTGGGGCCAACCCACGGTGGTCAAACCACAGGGACAAGTCGCAATGAGGTGCCAAACCTCTGGTGTCCCAAAGACACAATGTGCTACCAAAGCACTGGTGACCGTAGTCACAAATCTGGTGATGGGGCCAACCCATCGTGTGATACCAAATCACTGGCGTCAATCCCGTATAATCATCCGTGGGGCCAACCCACTGTGGTACTGAGCCACTGGGACGAGACGCTGAGGTACCAAACCTCTGGAGGTGCCAAACCTCTGGTGACCCAAAGTCACAAAGTGTGCTACCAAAGCACTGGTGCTCGTCAGCACAATATACCACTGCTCCCTCCTCTCGTATCACCCACACATATCATACTCATGGGATTATGCATCTCATACAAGCCATGCATATCATGCCAACATATCAAGCATTACAACTCATAACATGCATAACATAAATCATGATATCATGTGTTATCATTAATACTCATCATAGAACAGACTTACCCGAATCGTACACATACCCCTTTTTGGGTATCCAATTATCCTTCTCACTGTTTCAATCTTATTAAGCAATCAAGTTTATTAACAACGTTACTACGTAGAGAGTGTGTTAGTTACACACCTGGTAAAACCGAGTCTAAAGATCCCCACGAATCACTCGAGTCCCTTGATTATCAAGCCCTTACAACAATCGGCCAACATAGATTTAGGCACTAAGACCATTCGGCCAAAGACATATAAACCCAAAGGGTTAATATCGAACCCTTACCTTGCTCTTGATTTGATTCCTTACCAAATCCGAATCAAGCAATGATTCTTCTTCCAACAATCGGCACTCTAATAAACAAATAGTTAATCACCAATCACCTTTATCTAAACGAAAACTAATAAATGGACTAACAACAATACCAACCCTTACCACACTTACCAATCGGTTCAAGGAGTGAAGGCTCTTCACGGCTACTTTACGATATCCAAGACCCTATCACAAAATGATAATCCAAAAGGTTAACACCCTTCCCAACCCGACCATAATCGGCCCTTAACCAAACCATAACCAACAAAGAACCAAAAGAAGGAGATATGGCCATTCGGCCTTGCACTTACCAACACCCAATATTCGGCCAACTAGGACTTCTAGGAGGGAACCACAAGAGATTCGGCCAAGGCTTGCAAAGAGAGAAAAAGAATCGGTTTTAAGTGTTTATCACCTTTAATGTTAGGCTTGAGTGGAGGAGAAAGAAAAGAAGTGTGAGAAGAATGTAGTTTCGGCAATGGCAATTTGAGAAAGAGAAAAGTGAGTGAAATGGAAGTAGTTTCAGTTTGCCAAAGGAATAAATGAAGAGAGAAAGAAAGAAAACAAGGCACAATCGGCTACCAAGAAAGTTGAGAGAAACAAATCAATTTCGACAACTAGGTGCTTGCACTTTTGGCTCCAAAGAGAAAATGAGAGAAACTCCTTAGAATTTTGGCTTGTTTTGACAAAAATGGAAAAAGAAAGTGTGGCCTTACCAATTGTTTCATTGCCGAAAAACACCCAAAATGCCAAGGCACATTCGGCACTACCCAAACCCCATGCCAAACTGTCCACACTCCCACTTCAACACCCACAAATTCGGCCACATCCCCTAATTCACTCACATCCACACATTCAAACATCAAGACCAAGTCTCCCTCCTACAATTGCTCTCCACCCTCCTTTTGAATGTGAAGACTTGGTCCAAGTTAGAGTTTCACTAGCCTTCTACCTCTCCTCCATGCCGTCCGAAAAAGAAGTCAAAAGGAGAACTCTGCAGGCTCGAACACTGGACCTCCCTCTCTCCCGAAGATGACGCCACATCAAGCTCCCCATGTGGCGCATGCTTTGCCTCTAAGCTAGCTCCTTATTTGTGCAACAAAACCTCAATTAAAACTCTTAAACCCCGCTTCCTCGGCTCCTTCACTTAACACCCAAAAACCAAAATTTTCCCATTCACTCAGGCACACTCCTAGCCTACAATTAAGCTCCTAAAACACCGAAATAACCACACAAAGACACTAAACACATGCTATAACATGCAACAACAAAATAGCCCCTAACCCGGGATATTACGGTTCTACCCCCTTAAAAATAATTTCGGCCCCGAAATTACAGTCAAAAGAGTTGCGGGTATTCTTTGTTTCATCGTATCCTCGAGTTCCCATGTCGCTTCTTCTATACCATGATTCCGCCAAAGTACTTTAACCAAAGGCACAGACTTCCTACGCAGAACCTTCACATCCCGATCAAGAATGCGCACAGTTCCTCTTCCACACAGACAAGTGCGGATTCACCTCGATCTCTTGCATTGCTACCACATGCGGCGGATCCGAACGATACCTCGAAGCATCGAAACATGGAAAACGTCGTGAATCGACTAAGCTCACGGCAACTCAAGCGATACGCTCATCGCCCAACTCGCCTCAATACCTTATACGGCCCAATGAACCTCGGACTAAGCTTGCCTTTCTTCCCGAACCTCAATACCTTCTTCCAAGCGAGACCTTCAGGAAAACTTTATCCCCTACAAAGAAACTCTATATCTCTTCGCTTAAGATCGGCATAAGACTTCGCCGGTCCAAGCTTCCTTTAATCGAGCTCGAATCACTTTGACCTTGTCCTCGGCCTCGGCTACCAACTCGGGTCCCAACAAGCGACGTTCACCTAACTCCGTCCAACAAGTAGGTGAGCGACACTTCCTACCATACAACGCCTCATACGGAGCCATCTTGATGCTCAAGCAGTAATTGTTGTTGTAGGCAAACTCGGCTAACGGTAGAAACTCCTCCCAACTACCTCTGAAATCCAAGACACAACCTCTCAGCATGTCCTCTAAGATCTGAATAACCCTTTCTGATTGTCCGTCGATTGCGGGTGGCCGTCTTTGAAATCCAAAGCGAGTACCCAATGCTTGATGATATGCCTTCCAGAACCTAGACGTAAATCTGGGATCCCTATCCGAGATTATCGAAACTGGCACACCGTGCAACCTCACTATCTCTGAAACATACAACTTCGCTAGCTTCTGAAGTGAGTAGTCAACCCTCACCGGAATAAAGTGGTGATTTAGTCGACGATCCACCACTACCCAAACTGAATCCTTCTTGCTTGGCGTAAGCGGTAACCCACTGACAAAATCCATGGTTATCCTTTCCCACTTCCACTGCGGAATCTTCACAGGCTGAAGCAAACCCGACGGCAACTGATGTTCAGCCTTGACCTGCTGACAAGTCAGACACTTTCCCACAAACTCATCACCTCTTTCTTCAAGCCGGCCACCAAAAGCGCTCTCTAAGATCCTTATACATCTTGCTACCTCCAGGATGCATAGCATAAGGATCTGCTATGTGCGTCTGAAGAATCTTCTACATCTCGACTCAACATCTTTAGGCATACAAGCCTTACCTTGAAAACACAGAACCTCATCACGGACAAGGCAGTAACCCTCCAAACCACCATTACGCACTTGTAACCTTGGCGCACTCAGAACCTCATCCTCTAACTGTTTTTCTACGATCGCTCAACCCAAGTAGGCTTAAACTCGTAGCTCGCGAGAATACTCCCGTCATCATACAAGCTCAAATGGGCAAACAAAGCTCTTAAGTCCGAAACAACCTTACGGCTCAAGCGCGTACGCCACCACGTTAGCCTTGCCCGGATGATACTCAATAGAAACGATCGTAATCCTTCAAAGAACTCAACCCATCTACGACGCCTCAAATTCAAATCCTTCGAGTCAGTAGATACTTGAGACTCTTATGATCTGTGTAGACTATTGATCTCTCTCCATACAAGTAGTGCCTCCAAATTTTTAAGGCGAAAACTACGTACCGCTAGCTCCAAATCATGCGTCGGATAGTTGACCTCATGTGGCCTCGGTTTGCCTAGAAGCGTAAGCCACAACCTTACCTTCTGCATCAACACACAACCCAATCCCGTATGTGATGCATCGCGATGGCTATGTATTCCTTACGACCTCAGGTTGAATCAAAGCGGAGCCTCGGTCAAAATCTTCTTTAACTTATCGAAGCTTTCCTGCATTGTTTCTCAGTCCATACAAACGGAACCTCTTTCCTTAACAACTTGGTCATCATTTATTTACGCTATTAACGAGAAACCCTCAACAAACCTTCGGTAGTATCAGGCCAAACCAGAAAACTCGAATCTCGACCCACCGACCTAGGCGGCTTCAATCCAAAATCGCCTCAACCTTACGAGGATCTACGAATCCCCTCACCGACACTACATGACCCAAGAACGTCACTTCTCTAAGCGAACTCGCACTGCTCGAACTTAGCATAGAGTTGCTTTTCCCTCAGAATCTGCAGCACCACTCTCAAATGCGCATCATGCTCTTCCTCTGTCCTTGAGTACACTAAGATGTCGTCTATGAAAACCACCACGAACTGATCCAGATACTGCTGAAACACCCTATTCATCATATCCATAAACGCTGCCGGTGCGTTAGTCAACCCGAACGGCATTACCAAAAATTCGTAGTGCCCATACCGAGTCCGAAACGCTGTTTTATGGATATCCGCTTCCTTAACCTTCAACTGATGGTACCCGGACCTCAGATCAATCTTAGAGAATACCATTGCACCCTTGGTGATCAAACAAGTCATCTATCCGTGGCAACGGATATTTGTTCTTAATCGTCAGCTTGTTCAACTGGCGGTAGTCTATGCACATCCGCATCGTACCATCTTTCTTCTTGACAAAAAGAACCGGCGCACCCCACGGTGAAACACTTGGCCTGATAAAACCTCGATCCAATAACTCCACGGATCTCGAGCCTTAAGCTCCACCAATTCCTTTGGTGCCATCCTATACTGAGCAATAGAGACCGGCGCGCCGTCCGGCAATGAGATCTATCCCGAACTCTACCTCTCGATCGGCGGCAAACCCTAAGCTCCTCGGGAAACACATCGCCAAATTCCTTAACGATGCATTGAACCTTCTCAACAGCGGACTCTTTAACCTCCAAAGCATACACATGAACCACATACGCCGCAACCCTTCCACGACCATCTTCTCCGCTTTCAAAGCGGATACCACATTTGATAAGTAATCTCTCCTACTACCTATCATAGCCACCTCATCACCATCAACCGTCTTAAGAACCATGCGCTTAGCGCGCAATCCAACCTCGCTTTGGTACTTAACCAGCCAATCCATCCCAAGGATCGGATCGAACTCCCCGCACGGCGGTTCCATCGGATCAGAGCAAATACTACCCCTTGGAGTTCTAGAGGTACATCTCTAAGCGGCTTATCTACTACTACTGAGTGACCTAACGGACTAATCACGATCATACGCCTAGAAGATATCTCAGAGTCTAAATCCATTGTCTCTACTATACTACTGGCAACATAAGAGTGCGTAGATCCCACATCAATTAAAGCAGTATAAGGAGTACCAAAAATCAAGAACGTACCGGTTATGACGTCCGGTGCGTCGCCCTCCTCTCGGCGCCTCGCAGCATACACCAATCCAGCCGTATCTAGCATCGAACTACCGCACCTCGCGGTGCTCCACGCCCCGACCAGATCCATAACCATCTCTGCCATTACCACGGCCCCTCTGCGGTGGCGGTCCATTACCTCGGAACTGATTACGGCTCTGACTCTCCGATCGAATCCTGGCCATCCTACGCGGACAATCCCTAATGCGATGATCCAGAGACCCACACTCGAAGCAACCTTTACCTCGGTCCAACAACCACCCCAATGAGATTCCCACACCGCGATTATCTGCGGCGTCCCACGCTAGCGACAACAAACCTAGCGGACCGATTCGGCCCACTCGGTCTAGCCCTCTTCTGCAGATTACCAGACGAACCGAAGACCCAAAACTCCTCTTAAGCCTACTCCCGTCCATACTCGCCTCACGGACTCCTTAACACCTCGGCTACCTTAGCCTTCTCAACTAAGACGGCAAACTCGCGCTCCTGGCGAGGAGCAATCAGCGACCTCAACTCGTCGCGAGACCATCCTCGAAACGAACACACCTCTCATGCTCGGTGGCTACAATGCCCACGGCATACCTACTCACCAGGGAACTCACCTGCGTGCTCAAGAATGGACTTACTCCACGAACAAGCCTCGAAATGCCTTTCTTTGGGAGTCGATGTAACTAGCCCCGATGTACTTCTTTTGATATGTTTGCCGAAAATAATCCCATGTCAAATCCTCTACGGCCACACTATCCCGAACCGTGAGCCACCACCGATATGACTCATCCCGGAGAAGCGTCACGATACCCTTCGGCTTCTCTTCACCGTCAAGTCCGGATCATCCATGATCCGCTCGGTTGCCTCCGGCCAATATTCAGCGGTGCTAGGAGCAACACCGGATACACCTCGAAAGAATTCAGCCCCATTAGCGGAGTCGCTCGAGAACCGATTTCACGACTCGCGCACCACCACCGCCCGGCTACCCTTTCCAACACTCGCAAAGATCGCGTGTGACCGCTGCGTCGTCTCGATCGATCTCGGAACTCACCACCTCCGGTGGTGGCGGGCCGGTATCTCATTTTTTCGAACCACCGCCCGGATCCTACGGGCTCGTAAACCGTCATTCTACCCCTACCTCTACCACGAGTATTACGACCACGTCCGCCTCGAGTGCTCATGACTAATCTTTCTCGTATCGATTAAAGAATTTTATGCATCGGTGTTTATTCCACTTGTTTAAAAAGCAAGTCTTATGAATATTTAATGAGGATTTGTTCTCGCGAGTTCACGAGAATCCTATCGGTTTCAATCTCTAAAGTAGTATACTATTGCTATTCATCGAGATCATATCATATCCAATCAAATCACAAAGAATAGTCAGGGTACTTACCAGGCGCCCTGGTGCTAGGAGACTCGGTGCCATGCCTTTCAAACCATATATTTAAACCCAAAACACTTATGACATCCTTTAAAAACATTTTGGGCCTCGGCCCACAGTAAAACCTTTGAACTTGGCTCGATACCACAAATGTAACACCCCAAACCCGGACAAGACACCACGTCCGAATCGGTATGTTACTGGGAAAATGCTTTTTGGGAGATCAGTTTATCGTTTAAAAAGTGGGTGAAAACACGTGGTCTTTGAAACAAATTTGAGTGGTCTTGTTTGAAAAAGCAGTTGATGTATTTGAAACCCGGAGATTTTGAAAACTTAGCGAATTTGTAGTTAAAGCGAGTTTAACCATTAAAACCTCATTAGTTTCTTAGTGACACATAAAACACTTTTAAACTTAGGAGAACTACAAGTTTGAATTTGGAAACCAGTTGTTTTTGTTTATCAAAAAGACTTAGTGTGATACCCGATGGTATAGTAAAAAAAACCGGGCATGCGTTATAGTTTGAAATCATTATCTTTCCAAGTTTTAGTAAAATTTATTCCAAGTTACTTTGTTTAAGGCATGTCAAAATCAACTTAAAACATCAACAACATAAAACATAACTTTAAAGGCCTTTACAAATCCAAAATAAAACCCAATTAAAAGTAAATAAACTAAAGTACCCAAATAGTAGAGTCTCGAGTAAAACTTTATTAAAGCATGGCATGTGCACCCGAGTCCATCCGGCTCCATGTCCGCGTCTCACGAGTCACCTGAAATGTCAAAGGAGAGGGTGAGTCGAGTGACCCTGATGTGCAAATCCCGCTCCCGAAGAAACAACATGCTAACACACATCATACATAGCAACATAATTAATGCAACCCGATCCTAACCATCCATATCGCCTTTTCTACCCCGTGTGGTACCAAACCTTTGGTGGTGCTAAACCCACGGTGACATATAGTCACAATGTGTTACCAAAACACTGGTGTCCCAAAGACACAATATCCGTCATTGTGGTACCAAACCTTTGGTGTCCCAAAGACACGATGTGCTACCAAAGCACCGGTGACCGTAGTCACAAATCCAGATGATGATGGGGCCAACCCATCGTGTGATACCAAATCACTAGCAGACGATCCCATAACTCAAGTGGGGCCAACCCACGGTGGTCAAACCACGGGGACAAGTCGCAATGAGGTGCCAAACCTCGGTGTCCCAAAGACACAATGTGCTACCAAAGCACTTGGTGGACCGTAGTCACAAATCGGTGATGGGGCCAACCCATCGTGTGATACCAAATCCTTTGGCGTCAATCCCGTATAATCATCCGTGGGGGCCAACCCACTATGGTGCTTGAGCCAGCTGGGACGAGGCGAGGTACCAAACCTCTGGAGGTGCCAAACCTCACGTGACCCAAAGTCACAAAGTGTGCTACCAAAGCACCGGTGCTCGTCAACACAATATACCTTTGCTCCCTCCTCTCGTATCACCCACACATATCATACTCATGGGATTATGCATCTCATACAAGCCATGCATATCATGCCAACATATCAAGCATTACAACTCATAACATGCATAACATAAATCATGATATCATGTGTTATCATTAATACTCATCATAGAACAGACTTACCGAATCGTACACATACCCCTTTTTGGGTATCCAATTATCCTTCTCACTTTGTTTCAATCTTATTAAGCAATCAAGTTTATTAACAACGTTACTACGTAGAGAGTGTGTTAGTTACACACCTGGTAAAACCGAGTCTAAAGATCCCCACGAATCACTCTGAGTCCCTTGATTATCAAGCCCCTTACAACAATCGGCCAACATAGATTTAGGCACTAAGACCATTCGGCCAAAGACATATAAACCCAAAGGGTTAATATCGAACCCTTACCTTGCTCTTGATTTGATTCCTTACCAAATCCGAATCAAGCAATGATTCTTCTTCCAACAATCGGCACTCTAATAAACAAATAGTTAATCACCAATCACCTTTATCTAAACGAAAACTAATAAATGGACTAACAACAATACCAACCCTTACCACACTTACCAATCGGTTCAAGGAGTCGAAGGCTCTTCCTGGCTACTTTACGATATCCAAGACCCTATCACAAAATGATAATCCAAAAGGTTAACACCCTTCCCAGCCCGACCATAATCGGCCCTTAACCAAACCATAACCAACAAAGAACCAAAAGAAGGAGATATGGCCATTCGGCCTTGCACTTACCAACACCCAATATTCGGCCAACTAGGACTTCTAGGAGGGAACCACAAGAGATTCGGCCAAGGCTTGCAAAGAGAAAAAAAGAATCGGTTTTAAGTGTTTATCACCTTTAATGTTCGGCTTGAGTGGAGGAGAAAGAAAAGAAGTGTGAGAAGAATGTAGTTTCGGCAATGGCAATTTGAGAAAGAGAAAAGTGAGTGAAATAGAAGTAGTTTCAGTTTGCCAAAGGAAGAAATGAAGAGAGAAAGAAAGAAAACAAGGCACAATCGGCTACCAAGAAAGTTGAGAGAAACAAATCAATTTCGACAACTAGGTGCTTGCACTTTTGGCTCCAAAGAGAAAATGAGAGAAACTCCTTAGAATTTCGGCTTGTTTTGACAAAAATGGAAAAAGAAAGTGTGGCCTTACCAATTGTTTCATTGCCGAAAAACACCCAAAATGCCAAGGCACATTCGGCACTACCCAAACCCCATGCCAAACCGTCCACACTCCCACTTCAACACCCACAAATTCGGCCACATCCCCTAATTCACTCACATCCACACATTCAAACATCAAGACCAAGTCTCCCTCCTACAATTGCTCTCCACCCTCCTTTTGAATGTGAAGACTTGGTCCAAGTTAGAGTTTCACTAGCCTTCTACCTCTCCTCCATGCCGTCCCAAAAGAAGTCAAAGGAGAACTCTGTGGCTCGAACACTTTGGACCTCCTCTCTCGAAGATGACGCCACATCAAGCTCCCCATGTGGCGCATGCTTTGCCTCTAAGCTAGCTCCTTATTTGTGCAACAAAACCTCAATTAAAACTCTTAAACCCCCGCTTCCTCAGCTCCCTTCACTTAACACCCAAAAACCAAAATTTTCCCATTCACTCAGGCACACTCCTAGCCTACAATTAAGCTCCTAAAACACCGAAATAACCACACAGCACACTAAACACATGCTATAACATGCAACAACAAAATAGCCCCCTAACCCGGGATATTACATAGCGGTTGTGTCGGCTACGGATAGCATCGACATAGAAAGTGTCTTCTTAACCATAAATAGGTGTGTAGATCTCTAACACACTAGCTAACTGTATTATTTATATATATATTGGGCTAAAAAGCAAGAAATAGGCTGTGTAGACAGTCGAATAAAACCCGAAAAAGGGTCTGTAAAGGATGCCAGGTACGTAATCATAGAAATCTCTATGTGTATCGATAAATATATATATAAAAGCCTGTTTTCTTAAAGATGGTATGATTTTTCAAGTGTGTATGCATGGGGTGGGGTTATGATAATGAAGGGGAAGAGCATGATAGGTCACTTGGTGATCGGTGGTTAAACCATGAATTCAAATGTTAGGTCACATAGTGATCGGTGGCAAAGCCACACTTAAATGATTCCTGATTAATAGGAATGGCGATGCGGCTATCGATATGGTGTGTAGCGGTTGGCGGGTTGATTGTAGAAATCCCGAGGTGTGTTGGCTGGTACGGGTTGTTGTGTAGAGGATTGACTTTTAGGATGGGTTGGGCCAGTTACCATTCATTATTTAATATGTATGTATGATTGTTGCCATAACGTATGGGCCAAGGCCCATAATGTGTTTGTGGGCCTCAGTCATTGTGTGTTTGGGATCTATACACCGAGTCTTGGTGACTCACCCTTTCATTTTCTCTACTCTTTCGGATGAGCGGTAGATCGTGGAAATGGGGAGCGAGCGGACTCGAGGGGCCATCTAGTTTTATTTTATTTATTTTCATAGACTACTTTCGATTTTCTTTAAGTTTTAAGTTTGGGATTATTTATGTAATAAGGCCCCATGGCATAGGTTATCGTTTTTATTTGTTAATGTTTACAGTTTAAAATTTATGTTCAAGGACTTAAGTCTTAAAAAGTAATAAAATGGGTTTTCCGATCATGTTCAACGTAAAACAAAGGTTTTCAACAAATATCTTATTTTTATCAAATGCCTAAGTAAAGAAACTAAGATTTACCAAAAAAACCATTAAAGTAAAGTTTTAATAATAAACCCCGTAGCATACCAGATCTTGTCGTAGTGTTTGGGCCGGGTTTGGGGTGTTACAATTGCCGTCCCCCCTTGCTCCCTTTTTAAGTGCCGAAAATGGCCAAAAGACATGGGCTCCTTGCGGCCAAAACGTGGGCCTCTTCAACTGCTAGTGACGCCACCCTCTAGCTCCCTTGCAGCGCCACCTAATATTGGGCCACAAGCCCACTTTGGTCTTTTAAACACAAATACCACCTTTTAAACCCTATAGTGCCCAAACAAAGAATTTAACCAAGGCCTCTGCCTAAACCTGATCCCCAATTTAGACCCCTAACACTTAAATTAACACATCAAACATATCCACACACTCAACGCATAGGCCCATTAATTCAGAATGTTACAAAGAGTGCAATGTGAGTCGACTACTAATTAAGACTATCAAATTGGATCAGATGATTGTTTAATGTTCTGAGATAGAATTTGTGTACCAAAGAATTCCGAGCTTATTCAGAAAATTCTACACGAAGCACACAGTGGTTGTTTATCTGTTCACCCGGGGAGTACTAAAATGTACAATGATTTTGTAACAGCCCAATTTCAACCCTAATCGGAACGGTGGTTTCGGGACCACGAATCTGAGTTAGAAAAATGATTTTATATTTATTTAATGTGTTTGATATATGTGTGAGCATGTGCTAAAATATAGTGAGATAATTTGATTGCTTATATGTTTTAAAAAAAAAAGAAAATATTGAATTGCAAGAGTGGTAGAAATTACCATTTGCTTGGTTGGGAGGATTAAATCAAAGTGTCTTTTTATATTAATGGGATTTATGTTGCAATTTTCCAAATTCTTCTTGTAGTGGACGGCAAGATTGTTATTAAATCATGTGTTTGTGTGTTTGTTAAGTTAAATATATGTTATATATTAATATTATATTATATTAAATTAACATAGTGGGATAAAAACATAAAAATAATGAAGAAAGCCGTGCATGTTCATCACTTTCTCTCCCATAGCCGAAACTAGTAAAAAAAAAGAAAAGAGAAGTTCAACAAGGGTTCGGCACTCATCCCTTTTAATTAAGTAAGTTTTAGCTTTGGGTTTTCAATGATTTTTGCATTTTTGATATGAATATTCATTCTTTTATAAAGCCCATGTGTTAATTTTGTGAAATGGTCTTGTATGTTGGTTATGCTAATGATGACAACTTGAGTTTTAGAATGATTTTTGGTAGTAAATGGGAGATTTGAGTTAGATGAAAATATTTTACTCTTGAGTCTTAGGTGAACTCGCTAATTAAAAATTTGGTTGTGAAAATATTATCATTGAAGGGCCAAATTGAGAAAATATTGAAGTATATGGACTTAGATAGTCCTTAGGATGATTCGGCTCGAAAGGAAGTTGGGTCAATTTTGAGTGATTCATGAATATTGTAGTAGGGACTAAATTGTATAGATTATAAAAGTTAGGGGTGAATTCATAAATTGCTAAATTAAGTGTTTATGAATCAAATTGAACGATTATAAATTTATTGAGTTTAAATTGGAATTATTTAGATCAAGAACAAAAGGAAACGGGATTGGATCGGGGGAAGGCAAAATTGAACGAATAGCCGGGAAACTCAAATTCATTGACTACCGAGTAAGTTTTAAGCAATTGGAAAGAATTTAAATTTAGTTTATATTGATATTCATATGTCAAATATTATTAAATGAATTTTAATTCATTTTGCCGAATGCTTAATGAATCTTATTATGGATTGGTTGATTTCATGTTTGGTTGAATATGCATTGAGACAAGCTTTGACCTTTGTTTTGGACGATCTTATATATTATATAGGTTGAAGTAAATGACTCTAGTCGAATCAATGGTTATGCATATATTTGTAGTAAAGTTTACCGAATTTGATGGTGAAGATGGATGAATGAATTATGAATAACATGTATTTCTTCTTAATTGTGTATATAGAAGGTGGATAGGGAAATTTATGTGTGATAATATGATTGAGGAAATGATCGGCTAAGGGCACTATGTGTGTGAGTTTTATCACCGAGCACTGTGTGTGCGAGATCGGTTGATTGGCACAAAATGTGCAAGAAATACGCAATGGCACTAAGTGTGCGATACATTGGAAGCAATGGCACTAAGTGTGCGATACATTGCAAGTAACGGCACTAAGTGTGCGATACGTTACTTTAATCTTTGCACTATGTGTGCGAGTTTTATCACCGAGCACTGTGTGTGCGAGATCGGTTGATTGGCACAAAATGTGCGGAAAATACGCAATGGCACTAAGTGTGCGATACATTGCAAGCAATGGCACTAAGTGTGTGATACATTGCAACTAACGAAACTAAGTGTGCGATACGTTACTTTAATCTTTGCACTACGTGTGCGGGTGGTCAAATTTACTAGAGACTTAAACAATCGATTGAAGGTAATCGAGAGATGATGTACAGGTAAGTGAATTATGATTGTTGAATGCTTAGAGCAAATGAAGTAAGCCGTTTCGAATTTTGTGAACTTTTGTAATAGGATAAGATTAATAGTTTTGGTTTTGTTCAGTTTGGACAAATTGTTTGAGATTATTTGAATGTGGTCAATGTTAAACCTTGAGACATGACATAAACATATTTATAAATGTGCGATTATGTGTTAGGTAGGAATTGAGAGTAAGTTGGTTTAATTTTCTAAAAATTTTGAAATTTTTTATACCATTGCTTATTACTTACTAAGCTAAGATAGCTTACCATTTGCGTTGAATTGACTATTTTATAGATTTTTGAAGTCAAGCTCGTGCTCGGGGATCTCGTCGATTGTCGATCACATTATCACTAAATTTTTGGTATTTCATAAGTTGTATCTCTTTTGAGCTTAAGGCATGTATAGTTTAAGACTCTTAGTGGGGTTCGAATGATATGTATATAGTTGTATGCCATGCTAAAAATGGCTTACCCCTTTTGGCCTAATTTCATTTGTATATGTTTCATGAGTTAAGTTAGGTTGAGTTTTTCTTTTTAAATTATGATGTTGCTATTTGATTATTTTGGTATGTTTACATATTAAAAAGACTAACTCACGTTAGGTCTATGTTAGCTTGGTTTTTTTAGATATGAAATGAATATGACATACATGTATATACGTATATAGATATATGTATGGATGAGGATTTGGTGATTATTTGTCTCGACCCTTTTGTTTGAAAGCATTAAGAAGATATATATATATATATATATTAAAGAGTTATCAAATGTGAACTTGGTTGTGGACATTCGATTAGGGCATAATTATTTTGATCATTGAATATTTCGTCTTTGAGTGATAATACCATTTTTGATATGTGAAAATAAAAGTTAGTTCATTGTTATGGTAGTAAAATAAGGTATACTTGTATTATTATATATTTTTTTATATGCGTAAGGATTATCACCGAATGTGATAAGGAAATATTTATGTCTAAGCAATAGACGGGTGTTCAATATATGTCATGATCGGATCAATGAATAGTATTTTGCCATATGATTATAGTTAGAAATTCTTGTTTGCAATTGTTATAATTTGTGATTTATAAATAGTAAATGAAACGTTATAAGATGAGATATACAAGTTAGTTGTGACTATAGAATTAGGTATACATTGGTTATAGTAATCGGTCACATTAAGCTTATTGACTGATATGAGGTTTAGTAATACCCGTAACCCTAATCTGGCGACGGATACGGGTTAGGGGTGTTACATTTGATTGGTATCAGAGCTACGATTTAGTCGATTCTCGGACTAATGTAGCGCATGTGAGTCTAGCTATACATGCCATAATTTTATAACGTGATAGTGTGATGACTTCTGACAGTGAAATGTGTTTATTTCTTTCATATAGTAAATGGATCTTGATCCCGAGCGAGCTCTAGCCGATGATATCGAGAGTGTGGCGCCTGCTCCCGTGTTAGGGACCGCGCCGGAGGAATCTCGACCAGCTGCAAGTAATCCTGAAGAGGAGGCTAAACAAGTCTTCTATAGCATGATGAATGATTGGTTCAGACAATACATACGAACCAATTCGGCTGTTCAACCACCCCTAAATCTGAATACTTCCCCTGTTGTACCGGAAGTACCCCCGACTGTAAATCCTGAGATAGCAAGTAAACCCCCGGTTGACCGAATCAGAAAACACGGGGCTCAAGAGTTTAGAGCCTAAGACGATGATGATGCTGAGCGAGCTAAATTTTGGCTCGATAATATCATTCGCATCTTTGATGAGCTATCATGCACACCTGATGAGTGCCTGAAGTGTGTCATATCATTATTACGGGATTCCGCCTACTATTGGTGGAATACACTCGTATCAGTTGTTTCGAAAGAAAAGGTTACTTGGGGTTTCTTTCAGACAGAATTTCGTAAGAAGTATGTAAGCCAGCACTTCATAGACTCTAAGCGCAAAGAATTTCTGGAGCTTAAACAGGGTCGTATGACCGTATCTGAATATGAACGCAAGTTTGTGTGACTTAGTCGCTATGCTCGCGAATGTGTTTCGTCGGAGGCTGCTATGTGCCGGAGATTTGAGGATGGTTTAAATGAAGATTTAAAGCTTCTGGTTGGCATTCTTGAAATTAACGAGTTCGTTGTGCTAGTTGAACGAGCTTGTAAAGCAGAGGAGCTGGAAAAGGAAAAATGGAAAGCTGAGCTTGAATCTAAAGACGTTCGAAAGAGATCTGCGAGTAAATTTTCACAGATGGCAATGAAGAAGTTCAAAAATGACGGTAGTCAATCCAAACCTAACACCGGGATTTCTATACGAGAGCGACCACCAGTGATTTCTCAGGCTACGTCAGTTGCTAGTGTTGGCAATGTAAAATCGAGCAAACTGGAGTGTCAGCAATGTGGCAGACGAAATTTTGGAGAGTGCTGGGGTAAATCTATTTCTCGCACTTGCTATAAGTGTGGCTCGCAGGATCATTTCATTCGGGATTCCCGGAGACTGCTGAAAAGGGTACTGCTCAGAGTAAGAGACCTAGCAGCACTACAACTAGAGGTAGACCATCTCAGATTGAAGGAGGTAGGAGTGGTGCACAAAGGGGGACTACAGATGCGGTTATTCGATCGGATGCCCGTGTACCAGCTAGAGCTTATGCCATCCATACTAGAGAGGAGGCCTCATCTCCAGACGTCATTACTGGTATTTTCACCCTTTTTGATACTAGTGTAACTGCTGATTGATCCCTGCTCAACTCATTCGTATGTGTGTGAAACATTAGTATCCAGTAAGACTCTACCTGTTGAGTCTACTTAGTTAGTGATTCGGGTTTCTAACCCCCTGGGTCGATGTGTACTGGTTGATAAAGTGTACAAGAACTGCCCTTTGATGATTAGAGACTTGTGTTTTTCGGCCGATTTGATGTTATTACCTTTCGATGAGTTCGACATTATCCTCGGTATGGATTGGTTAACAGTTCACGATGCGGTAGTAAATTGTATACGAAAGACTATTGATTTGAGATGCCAGAATAACGAAATAATCTGAATTGAGTCTGCAGACTTGAATGGGGTACCGGCTATGATATCTTCGATGTTGGCTCGATAGTATTTAAGAAAGGGTTGCGAAGCTTATCGTGCGTATGTGATTGATAGCAAAGTAATCGAAAAGAAGATTGAATCTGTACCGGTTGTAAGTGAGTATCCAGATGTGTTTCCGGAGGAATTACCGAGATTGCCACCCGTTCGTGAGGTAGAATTTGGTATTGAGCTAGTGCCAGGGACCACTCCGATTTTGATAGCTCCGTATAGAATGGCACCGACTGAATTAAAAGAATTAAAGGCTCAGTTGCAATAATTGACATATAGAGGTTTTTCCTGACCGAGTTTCTCTCCCTGGGGTGGGCCCGTTTTATTTGTGAAAAAGAAGGACGGAACTTTGAGAATGTACATTGATTATAGGCAGCTCAATAAGGTGACAGTTAAGAACAAATACCCATTGCCACGTATTGACGATTTATTTGATCAGCTTAAGGGAGCCTTGGTGTTCTCAAAAATTGATCTGAGATCAGGATATTATCAGTTGCCAGTTAGGGAGTCAGACATACCGAAGACTGCTTTTCGGACGAGATACGGTCATTTTGAGTTCTTGGTAATGTCGTTTGGACTCACTAATGCCCCGGTAGTTTTCATGGATTTGATGAATCGAGTATTCAGACCGTATCTAGATCGGTTTGTGGTTGTATTCATAGATGACATACTGATCTATTCGTGCGACGAAACCGAGCACGCTAAGCATTTGAGGCTAGTGTTACAGACTTTGCGTGACAAACAATTGTATGCAAAATTCAGTAAATGTGAGTTTTGGTTGAAGGAAGTCAGCTTTTTGGGGCATGTCATTTCAGCATCGGGTATTCAGGTTGACCCGAGTAAAATTTCGGCTATACTTGATTGGAAACCCCCGCGGAATGTTTCTGAGGTTCATAGTTTTTTGGGACTTGCCGGATATTATAGACGCTTCGTGAAAGGGTTTTCTATGATAGTAGCCCCGATGAAAAAGCTATTACAGAAAGATGTTAAATTCGAGTGGTCAGACAGGTGCCAAAAGAGTTTTGATCAGTTAAAAACTTTGTTAACGGAAGCTCCAGTGCTCGTACAACCAGAATCGGGTAAAGATTTCGTTATTTACAGTGATGCATCTTTAAATGGGCTGGGTTGTGTATTGATGCAAGAGGGTAAAGTTGTAGCTTACGCCTCAAGACAGTTGAAACCGCATGAGAGGAATTATCCGACGCACGACCTTGAGTTAGCTGCTATAGTTTTTGCTTTAAAAATATGGCATCACTATTTGTTTGGTGAGAAATGCCACATCTATTCGGATCATAAGAGTCTAAAGTATTTAATGACTTAGAAGGATCTGAATTTGAGACAGCGACGATGGTTAGAACTGTTGAAAGACTACGAGCTCGTAATTGATTATCACCCGGGAAAGGCTAATGTGGTTGCCGATGCACTTAGTCAAAAATCATTATTCGCTTTGCGTGCAATGAATGCGGATTTAGCTATGACCGATGATGGTGTGATCATTGCTGAATTGAAGGCGATACCATTGTTTGTACAACAGATCCGAGAAGCTCAGGAGATTGATGATGATTTAAATGCAAAAAGGAATTATTGTGGTTCGAGTGCGGATTCAGATTTTCAAATAGATGCTAAAGGTTGTCTACGGTTCAAGAATCGGGTATGTGTATCGAAGAACCCTGAATTGATTCGAATGATTTGTGAAGAAGCTCATAGTAGTAGATTTTCAGTTCATCCAGGTAGCACAAAAATGTTTAATGACTTGAAACAGTATTACTGGTGGCATGGTATTAAACGAGATATCTCAGACTATGTGTCTAAGTGTCTAGTATGTCAACAAGTGAAAGCTGAGCATCAAGTGCCATCGGTATTACTTCAGCCGATTATGATACCTGAGTGGAAGTGGGATCAAGTCACTATGGACTTCGTATCGGGTTTGCCTTTGACGCCAAGTAAGAAAGATTCAATCTGGGTTACTGTTGATAGATTGACGAAATCGGCCCATTTTATTCCGATACGTACAGATTTCTCACTCGATAAGTTAGATCACAGATCGTACGATTGAACGGAGTACCTATTTCTATTGTTTCAGATAGAGATCCGAGGTTTACATCATGATTTTGGAAGAAACTACAGGATGCTCTAGGTATCAAATTGCATTTCAACACTGCTTTTCACCCTCAGTCGGATGGTCAATCCGAACGTGTTATTCAGATACTCGAGGATATGTTGAGATGTTGCATCCTTGAGTTTGAGGGTACGTGGGAACGATACTTGCCTTTGATTGAATTTGCGTATAATAATAGCTTTCAATCAAGTATTAAAATGGCACCTTACGAGGCATTGTACGGTCGGAAAAGTCGTACACCACTATATTGGACTAAGCTAAGTGAAGGTAAGATACACGGGGTTGATTTGATCAGGGAGACGGAACAGAAAGTTATATAAATTCGTGAAAGTCTGAAAGCCGCATTGGATCGTCAGAAATTGTACGCAGATTTAAAACAAAAAGATATAGAGTTTCAGGTGGGTGATCGAGTGTTCTTGAAAGTATCGCCGTGGAAAAAGATACTTAGATTTGGTCGTAAAGGAAAACTGAGTCCGAGATTTATTGGGCCGTATGAGGTTATCGAGCGTATTGGGCCGATTGCATACCGATTGAGGTTACCATCTGAATTAGACAAGATTTATAATGTTTTCCACGTGTCGATGTTACGACGATACAGATCCGATCCTTCTCATGTGATCAGTCCATCAAAAATTGAAATCCAACCCGATTTGACTTATAAAGAAGAACCGATTCGCATATTAGCTCGTGAAGTAAAAGAGTTGAGAAATAAGAAGATATCATTTGTTAAAGTAATGTGGCATAAACATGGGATTGAGGAAGCAACCTGGGAAACCGAAGAATCAATGAAAGAATGTTACCCACATTTATTCACTGGTAAGAATTTTCGGGGACGAAAATTTCTTAAGGGGGAGAGTTGTAACAGCCCAATTTCGACCCTAATCGGAACGGTGGTTTCGGGACCACGAATCCGAGTTAGAAAAATGATTTTATATTTATTTAATATGTTTGATATATGTGTGAGCATGTGCTAAAATATAGTGAGATAATTTGATTGTTTATATGTTTAAAAAAAAAGATTGAATTGCAAGAGTGGTAGAAATTACCATTTGCTTGGTTGGGAGGATTAAATCAAAGTGTCTTTTTATATTAATGGGATTTATGCTGCAATTTTCCAAATTCTTCTTGTAGTGGACGGCAAGATTGTTATTAAATCATGTGTTTGTGTGTTTGTTAAGTTAAATATATGTTATATATTAATATTATATTATATTAAATTAACATAGTGGGATAAAAACATAAAAGTAATGAAGAAAGCCATCCATGTTCATCACTTTCTCTCCCATAGTCGAAACTAGTAAAAAAAAAAAGAAAGGAGAACTTCAACAAGGGTTCGGCACTCATCCCTTTTAATTAAGTAAGTTTTAGCTTTGGGTTTTCAATGATGTTTGCATTTTTGAGATGAATATTCATTCTTTTATAAAGCCCTTGTGTTAATTTTGTGAAATGGTCTTGTATGTTGTTTATGCCATTGATGACAACTTGAGTTTTAGGATGATTTTTGGTAGTAAATGGGAGATTTGAGTTAGATGAAAATATTTTACTCTTGAGTCTTAGGTGAACTAGCTAATTAAAAATTTGGTTGTGAAAATATTATCATTGAAGGGCCAAATTGAGAAAATATTGAAGTATATGGACTTAGAAAGTCCTTAGGATGATTCGTCTCTAAAGGAAGTTGGGTCAATTTTGAGTGATTCATGAATATTGTAGTAGGGACTAAATTGTATAGATTATAAAAGTTAGGGGTGAATTCGTAAATTGCTAAATTAAGTGTTTATGAATCAAATTGAATTATTATAAATTTATTGAGTTTAAATTGGAATTATTTAGATCAAGAACAAAAGGATACGGGATTGGATGGGGGGAAGGCAAAATTGAATGAATAGCCGGGAAACTCAAATTCATCGACTACCGAGTAAGTTTTAAGCAATTGGAAAGAATTGAAATTTAGTTTATATTGATATTCATATGTCAAATATTATTAAATGAATTTTAATTCATATGTCAGAATTTTTAGTTTGGCTCTTAAATGAATTTTTAGTTTTGGCTAAGTGATTGGAAACCACCTAAGACCGTATCTGAAATTTGAAGCTTTCTGGGTCTGGCAGGGTATTACAGACATTTTCTTGAGGGGTTTTCCTTGATTGCTGCACCTCTAACTAAGTTGTTTCATAAAGGGGTATCGTTTAACTGGACTGATAAGTAGCAAGAAAGTTTTGAGCTGAAAAAATTTCGAGTGGGGCCCTGTCTTGATCTGACCAGTGCGGGAAGGAATTCATCGTCTCTGGTGATGCATCACAAGTTGGTTTGGGTTGTGTGCTGATGCAGGAGGGTAAGGTGGTTGCTTATGCTTCTCGTCAGCTTAAGTCTCACGAGGTGAATTACCCTACTCATGACTTGGAGTTAGCTGCGGTGGTATTCGTACTAAAAATTTGGAGGCACTATTTATACGGTGAGAAGTGTATTATCTACACAGATCACAAGAGCCTCAAGTACCTCCTCACTCAGAAGGAGCTGAATCTTAGGCAGCGAAGATGGATAGAGTTGCTTAAGGATTATGATTGCTCGATTGAGTACCACCCTGGTAAGGCTAACGTGGTAGCTGACGCACTAAGCCGTAGGGCTGTATCTGATTTGAGAGCAATGTTTGCTCGTCTCAGCTTGTTTGATGATGGTAGCTTGTTGGCTGAGCTACAAGTTTGACCGACGTGGACCGAGCAGATTAAGGGTAGGGTAAGCAGTTGTTGGATGAGTCACGGTTCCTCGTTTAAACGGAGTTGAGAATGGGAAACTCAGATTTGAAATTTGAATAGTAAAGGAGTCTTGTGTTTCCATGAGAGAGTTTGTGTCTTGAGGATTACGATGCAGGCGGTCTATCTTGCAAGACGCGCGCATAGTATTCCAGTATTCAAATGGCATCGTACGAGGCGTTATATGGTCATAGGTGTCGTACTCCTACCTGTTTGGACCGAGCTGGGCGAGCGGCGAGTTTTGGGGCCAGAGTTAGTCTTTGATACCGAAGAGAAGGTAAAACTAATTTGAGACCGGTTGAAGGAAGCATCTGATAGGCAAAAGTCTTACACGGATCTTAAACGCCGAGAGATTGAGTATTCTATGGAGGACTTCGTATTTCTCAAGGTCTCCCCATGGAAAAAGATACTGAGGTTTGGGCAGAACGGTAAGCTTAGCCCTAGGTTCATTGGGCCTTATCGTATACTGAAGCGTGTGGGACCAGTCGCCTATCAACTTGAGTTGCCTCTAGAATTAGACCGGATTCACGATGTGTTCCACGTCTCCATTGAGAGATGTTATCGCTCTGATCCCACACATATAGTACCAATCGAGGAAATCGAGGTTAGGCCAGATCTGACCTTCGAGGAGGAGCCAGTGGAGATATTGGACTGTGAGATTAAAGTACTGAGGAAGAAATCTATTCCACTAGTCAAAGTGCTTTGGCGTAATCACAGTTCAAAAGAAGCCACGTGGGAACCTGAGGAGGCGATGCGTTGGCAATACCCTCATCTATTCTGACCAGGTAAAATTCGAGGTCGAAATTTCGTTAAGGGGGGTAGAGTTGTAACGCCCCAAAAATTTAAGTCTTTAATTTTTGCATGATATGACATAAGTTGCTTGTTTGCTTTAATGGCTAAGTGATTTGGGTGTGTATGAGAGTGTTTGAGAAGCCTAGGTTCAAGTTTTGGCTTTTGCATAATTTTTAGTTTGGCTCTTAAATGAATCTGGACACTGGCATATAGGCCTTATAAATAATACTGCTTGTTTTATGACAAAAAGAGCTTGTGGTCTAGTGGCAAGATGGCGTGGTGGGTCTGTGAGGTCTGAGGTTCAAGTCCTGGGTTGCGCGATGGAGTATTTATTTTGCTGCTTGAGCTGTGTAGGTAGTGGAGTTGGACTGAAACACAGCTAAGGGGAGTTTGAATAGAATTTGAAGGAAGTTGTTGGGAGAGTTGAGGAGAAATCGGTGGAGTAATTCAAGGAGGAATAAGGGGAGAGATACTAGGAGAAAATCAATGAGTTTGATTGAGAGGAAGCGTTGTGCCATTTGGGGGAACTCTAGCTTTAAGAATTCGGCTGGGGAAAATGTTTGTCATTTTCGGCATTGGAGGAACATTTTGGGTGTTAGCATCTGCCGAATTCTCCTTTTCTTTTCTTTCATTTATCGGCTTTTGGTTCTTTTCGGTTTCTATCCTAGCTGATTCGCTCTTCTCCCTTGTTTTCATTTTCTTTTCTCAAATCTGGTCGAATAGTATATCCCTCCTTCCCTTTGCTATTTTTCTTTCGGTGTTCTTCTATTTTTGGGTTTGGCCGACTGTTCCCGTACTCTGCTGTGGTGTTGTGGTTTCAGTCTTGCAAGAGTTCTAACGAATCGGTAGGTACTCATAAGTTCGCTCCTTTGATTCTTTGTTATTTCTTTATGTGTTCAAATCCATTTTCTTCTATCTTTTCCGAAAGCCAAATGCTTCATCTTACGTGTTCTAATTGCGATTCTTGTCTTTTCCTTGCGATGTGGTGGTTTTTGGGTACTAGGTATTTCAGTGGAGTGAAGGGGTGCAAGTGACTGAAGCAATCAAAACCATTTTCGTTCATCGTTCAGTTAAGGTAAAAGCATTATCTTGGGTTTTTGAGCATTGGCCGAATATCCCTATGTTTTTGCAAGTTTGATATTCATGGATTTAAGCCACTTGTGAATGATTCTACCTGATGAGATTTGTTGTTATTGCAGTAAGTCGGCAAGTAGCGTTTGGTCGTTTTAGTCAGCGATCTAAGAGGAGTAAATCGCATATTACTCAGTCAAGGTTGGGTGCTTGAGAAACTTGGAGCGGTGGCGTAAACAGGTGTGTATTCACACTGTTTTGATTGTAGAACGGCAAAGGCTGAAAAGCCGAAAAGCTAGAAGATTGGGCTTGGAGGTTACATGGGCCTGCGAACGCTCGTGTGGTCAAATTGATCCCATGAATCACGGGCGTATGACTGTAGAGGCCTCCATGAGCATTTTCATGGGCATAGGCCGTAATGGGCCACGTTGGGCCAAAAAAGGGCCGTGTGGGACCAATGGGCTCGTGGGTCCCACACAGATGAAATCCACGATTTGTGGCAAATACTGTACTGGGCTATGTAGGTCTCATAGCCGTGGCGAAATCTGGGCTAAACGGGCGGCACGAGCGTGTGGGCCCACTTGGGCCAAGTAATGGGCCTTGGGCCCATTTACACTGTTATGACCATTTAGGTTATCGGAGTCGCTTGAGGAGACTGCGGACCTCCCGAGAGGTCGATATCTACACTGAGACCCCAAAGTAGGTAAAATGACCAAAATACCCCTAAAGGGTGAAATGACTATTTTACCCCTAATAGATAGAAATGACCGTTATACCCCTAAAGGTAGGTTGACTGATGTGTTCATGATTTGTAGATGATTGTTACTGAGTATGACATTCTGCATATACGTATGATTTATGACATGACTTACTGCATGGGGTTGGGATATTGTTATGGAGGAAGTATCAGATCTTGGTGGCCTTGCCACATATATTATTCTTGGTAGCTTTCTTTGCGATCATCATTCTTGGTAGCTTTCTTTGCTGATCTTTATTCTTGGTAGCTTTACTGCAATATTGGTGTGTTGGCTGGGTGGGTCGATTTTATCCCCACATGGTGTGTTTGTGGTACGGAGTGGTGTGTTGGCTGGATTGGGATGGGTTGCATTATTGCACTATACTGATATGGTATTGGGCTAAGGCCCACTATTATTCTTGTATTGGGCTAAGACCCCACTTTGTCATTATTCATGAATAGGGCTCGTGCCCGCATCATTCATCGCATGTTGTATCTGGCATCATGTCCGATAGGGATTACACACTGAGTTTTTTGTAAACTCACCCTTTCCTTTTAACTGTGCAGGTAATCCTCAGCCATAGGCGATTTGGTGTCGTGTGGGACTCGGAGGTGGCCACACAACTGCGGGTTCTACACTTGCTTTCATTTAAATTTAAAGTGTGTGTTGGGTTTTGTTTATGTAATAGGGCCATTTATGTTTGTTTAAATTTTTAATTGGGCTTTTGCTTACTTATTTTAAACTTCTAGTTTAGGAGAAGGTGAATTTTCAAAATAATTAATGTTTTCGAAGACACAAAATTTAAACATTAGAGTTTTCAAAAGCTTCCGCGATTTTAAATCAACCTATTATAAAAATAGCAGCTAATAAGGCAAACGTTTTGACTAGATGATTTGTTAAATAATAATAATGGGGTTTTAAACTTAGAAACAATATTTTACCAACAAGTCCAATTTTCGAAAGACACTTCCATGTGACACGCCAGGTTCATCCATAACGTCTAGGCCGGGTTTGGGGTGTTACAACAAAAATGTCAAATGTTAGTTAAAAGTCAAACGGTAGCTTATGTAAGGGTGTCGCGACATCTTTTATAAATGTCGTGACATCAAAGATAGTTTACCTATGCTAAACTTTGTGCGGTGTTGCGACATGCATGGTTGGTGTCTCGACATTGAGACCAGTTTCTGTTTTTCTCTTTCTCTTCCTTAGGGTCTTCTGCTGCCTCATTTCCTTCATCTATTCCCCATTCACTTTCCAATATACCCTCATTCCTACTTTGACTCCATAAAACCTTGCATTGTAAGGCTTGTGTGTCAATTATTTCCTTTGTTATCCCCCAAAATAATGTTTTACTCTCTATCCATTTACCAGAAAAAAATGTTCTCCCTTTCCAGTAAGTTCTATTGCCCTATGAGGTGTTACCTAATTTATAGTGTATGGGTCAGTCTATCTGGATTTCAACTTACCAGGGAATAATTTTAATGTCAAATTAAACAACAACACAACAACACTTTTTGTACAGATAAAATTTCTCATTTTCGTATCTTTGCGTCATCCCTGAGTCTACTCCTCTCCTTGTACAGCTTAGTGTTTTCATAAGCCATAAAATAAAAATTTTCCAATTCTTGTAATTGAAATAGTCTTTCTCTCTTAGCAAACTCTGGATCTAAGTTTAATTCTTTGATTACCCAGTATGTTTTCTATTCTAATTCAACCAGCAAGTGACAATTTTCCCCATTAACTAATTTGTAAGGAGACATTCCTAATGGAGTTTTGTATGTTGTTTTGTAAGCCCACAACGCATCGTCTAATCTTGCTACCCAATTTTCCTACCTGGATTTACTGTTTTTTCAAGAATTCGCTTGATCTCTCGGTTGGACACCTCTACTTCACCATTAGCTTGTGGATGGTATGCTATTGTCATTCGATGTCTCCCATTGTACTTGGCTAGAGCAGCTTCAAACTGTGTACTGCAAAAATTAGATCCTTCATCACTTACCAATGCATGAGGTGTTCCAAATCTAGCGATGATGTTTTTTCTTAAGAATCTAAATACTGCTTTTGTATCATTAGTAGGTAATGCTACTACTTCGACCCATTTGGAAACATAATAAACAACCAATAGGATGTATTGGTTCCTAAAAGAACTTGGAAAGGGTTCCATGAAGTCAATTCCCCAAACATCAAATACATTTACTTCGAGTATCCCTATTTGTGGCATTTAATCTCGTCTTGATATACTTCCAGTTATTTGGCTTCTATAAAATCCTTTTTTTTACAAATTCATAAGCATCTCTATTCATAGTTGACCAATAAAATCTTTATTGCAGTGCCTTCTGAGCTGTCCTTTTTCTACCAAAATGCCCCCACATCGTGATGTATGACACCCTTGTAGAATATCGTTTACTTCTTCTTCTGCTACACATCTTCGTACTAAGTTCTGCATTGCTGGAATACATATGGGTCTTCCCAAATATAATTTTTCGATTCATGCATGATCCTCTTCTTTTGTTGCCATGATACATGTGGTGGAAAAATGCCTTTAGTGCTGTAGTTCACATAACCTACATACCATGGTGTGCTATTATTTTTAAACCTCTTCTTATAAGTGTCTACCCTAAATAATTGTTTATCTATGAAGGTCTCCATGATTTCTTTAGATTTCTGTTGCTCTAAATCATTTTCTATTCTAGATAAATGGTTCGCGATTTGATTCCCCGTTCCTTTTCCGTCCATTATCCATAGATCAAATTCTTGAAGCAGTAACACCAATCTCATTAGTTTAGCTTTTGTTTTCTTCTTTTTCTTGACATATTTTAGTGCAGAGTGGTCAGTGTAGACATAAACTCTATTTACCATCAAATAAGAGCGAAATTTTTCTCAAGCAAACACGATAACAAGCATTTCTTTTTCAATGGTAATGTAATTGCATTGCGCTGAATTGAGTGTCTTATTTGCATAATGAATAGCTCCAAATATATTGTTTCTCTTTTGTCCCAATACTGCTCCCACAGCATAATTGCTAGCATCGCACTAACCAGTTAGGAGTAATAAGTGGAAGAGCAGAGATAAGTTTTTCTTTTATTACCTTAAACGCTTTGATATAGTCTTGATCGAATATAAAAGGTGTCTCCTTCTGAAGAAGTTGATTCAATGGTTTAGAGATGTGAGTGAAGTCTTTTATGAACCACCTATAGAATCCAACATGACCCAAAAAGTTTCTCACTCACCGATCTGTTGTAGGGTTAGGGAGATATTTTATAACTTTGATCTTAGCCTTGTCTACATCCAGGCCTTTCTTTGATATTTGATTTTCTAGCACCAATCCATATTTTACCATAAAGTGACATTTTTCCCAATTGAGTACTAGATTGATTTCTTCGCATCTTTGTAGAACTTTCTCAAGGTTATCCAAGCACTCTCGAAAGGAATCTCCGTATACTGAGAAATTATCCATGAACAACATCCAGGCCTTCTTCCAATATATCAACAAAAATAGTAGTCATGCACCACATAAAGGTTGTTGGAGCATTGCATAGCCCGAATGGCATTCGTCTAAAACCATATGTTCGAAAAGGACATATAAAGGTGGTTTTTTCTTGATCGTTTGAATGTATTGGAATTTGATGATATCCAAATATCCATCAAAGAAACAATAACAATATTTTCCAGCCAATCTATCAAGCATTTGATAAATAAAAGAAAGCGGTAAATTATCTTTTTTTTTTGTCGCATCATTTAGTTTCTGATAGTTTATACATACCCTCCAACCAGTGACTGTCCTTGTTCGAATTAACTCAATCTTATCATTCTCAACCATTGTTAATCCCCATTTCTTCAGGATGTATTGTGTCAGAGTGACCCATTCATTACCACAGATTGTATAAGCAATACCCGCATCCAACCATTTGAGTAATTCTTTCTTTACCACTTCTTTCATAGGTGAATTTAGCCGACGCTGTGCATCTACCACTGGCTTTTTCCCTTCTTCTAATCTAATTTTATGTTGACACATTGCATGATTGATTCCATTAATATCAACAATTGTCCATCCAATGGCTTTTTTTTGTACTTTTAAAACACTTAACAAGGTATCTTCTTGCTTCAAACTTAACGCAGTAGCTATAATCACAGGTAATGTATTTTGCTCCCCTAAATATCCATACTTTAAGTGTTCTGGTAATTGCTTTAACTCTAACTCAGGTGGTTTCATAATGGAGGGTACCATTTTTGTTACGTTTGGATTGATTTGTTCTGGTCGTCCCTTACTCTACCACCACCAATCAAGTTCAAGAGTTATCTAGTCATTTTCTTGTTTTGTATCATCCCATTTCTCTTCTTCCGATTCATATTCATTGTGCTCAGCCAAATTTGTTGTGATCGATTCCAGTTTATTGCACTTTTTCTCTTCTAGCTTAGATTTTACCAATTCCCCAGCTTCCAACTCCTGATGTTTCCCCCAAGTAAATTCATTTTCACTGAATATTTCTAATATTTCCATGACTTCATTTTCTATTTTCTTCCAGATACTTCCTCCGGTCATGATGTCAAATTTTTGCCTGTTCTAGCTATCCAATCCATCATAGAAATTTTGGATTTGGACGGCAAAATGTATGCCCCCTCCCACCACTGACCTGGGAATTGTTCTAAATCTTTCCCATGCTTGCCCTAATGTTTCAATAACGTACTGTTTGAACTGAAATATTTTTTCATAAATACTAAGTACCTAATTCATAGGCAAGACCCGTCGAAGAAATAATTGCACAAAATCAGCCCATGTAGTGATAATAACAGGTGAAAGTGCATCTAACCAGGCTTTCGCTTTCCTATCCAATGCTAATGGAATTAGTAATAATTTAATAGTGTCTATCGGAACACCAGCATATGCGACAGTGTTGCATATGTGTTCGAATTGTTGGAGGAAGGCTATAGGATCCTCTGATTTATAATCATTAAATCTGACATTATTAGAAATTCATGTTAGTAATGAAGGATTTAATTCAAAATGAGGACTATAAACAATGGGGCGGATAATACTAGAGTGCAACCAGTCCACATCAAAAAAAAATTCCTAATGCTTGCATCATGTCATTAAAGGTTACTTATCAGATTGCAGAGAGAAAATATTATTGGTGCTTTATCTCTGGTATCACCATAAAGAGTTAGTTCTTAATCTTTTTGGATATGTAAGAATCCTTGCGAATGTCTTCCTATAACCTGAAATTATAAGAAAGCAAGGGGGTGTCAATAAAGATAAAATATGGAAATTGTATCTATAATTTATTCATTTCCTAATTATTTTATTAAAATGCAAAAATTAAAACCAGTCTAGTGACATTGCCTCCTCAGCAACGGCACCAACAACTTGACTTTCTCCGGATGTACCAGCGTCCAGAGTAAGAATCCTGCACAAAATATATCAAATAGGTGTCCACAAGTATACGGGTCAGGTTGTAATATAGTTACAATAAAGTAGGTAAGTACTCTGAGGATCAGACCCAAGGGAGGCAATCACTAAAATAATCCTAACCTAAGCACAAATATAGCTAATTAGTACTTTAAATAATTTATATTACGAATAAACATAAAGAAAGATTTTTGGTATTTTTTATAAATAAAGAATAAAATAATATAAAGGAAAAGACTTTGGGAAATTTGATATAGAAACTGAATCATATCCGAGCATGGGTGATTAGCTCACTTTAGTAATCATCACTAATTGTCGCTTTGGGTTCCCTGTTCAATAAAATAGTTATTACCCTACCAGGATCTCTCGATCTTCCACTAGACTAACGAGTCAACAAGAACTACTTATCTCTCGACCTTACAGTCTAGTCTGGTTTAGGGCTAAGGTGTTCACGAATAGATCATACTAATTTTGGGTTCATTCCTACCTAGATGACTTCCTAGGTTTGTCAAGCCTAGAGTTTAAGTTCTTCCTTTCCCGAACAGCTGATCCGCTAAGAAAACCCTACACAATAATCAATTAATCGTACCTCCACTCACTAATCCCCTATAATAGGATTAGTTCTTCATGGATATCAAAAACATTGTAAACTTGATGCGGAAGATAAACATTAATAACAAGTCAAAAGATGAAGGTTTAAGAGAATCCTAAATTGTATTGATTGAAGCATGAAATCCACAAAGAGTTGATCAATTTCCACAAATCAGATATCCAGACAAATGGAAATAGAAAAACTGAAAATAACCTAAAGCCCAAGAAAAAGGAAAAACTGAAAATTGAAATTACAAAGAAAATTATAAAGTATGAAAGATGTCCATAATAAATGTTAAATGAGCCTATTTATAGATTTAGGGTTGCCATCTTTCTCAACCTTCGGTCAGCTGACGCTCTCGAATTAAACATTTGATTGTGCAAACCAAAACGCCCTTGGCTCATAAGGATTTCTCATACTGGACTGATGTCAAGACACCCTAGTGCCTTTGTTGCGACATCGAAGGCAATATGCTCAGATTCAAGGTGGCTTCAAGTGTGTGTTGCAAAATCCCTTAGTTGTGTCACAAAACTGAATGCAACCTAAGAATTTTTGTACTCTGCTCCCTATGTTGCGACATCAAATTCCTCGTGTTGCAACACAACGACTAGTATTGAGTTTGTACGCCCTCTGATGGTCTCTTGCAAACTCACTAAGTAATTAGCTCACCATTAGGGCTCATTTGGCCCCTAAGGTCAATAAAAGACTCAAATTACACTTTTTATTGAATGTAAATGAAACTATGAAACTTAATTAAAACATAATAAAAGTGCTTGTATTCAAGCTTTTCAAGTGTGAAAACTAATTTAATCTGCTACATCGAATTACGGTAGATGTAACAGCCCGTTTTTAGTCAAATCAAAATAGTGGTTTCAGGACCACAAATTTGAGGTCAAAATAATTATTTTATTATTATTTTAATGTCTATAGCATGATAGTATGATTGTGTGAAAATTTTGTTAAGAAATTTCGATAAAAAGGACTAAATCGCATAAAGTGTAAAACTTGAATTCTATTACCTAAAGGTGTCTAATAGCTATAAAATTTTAATGTGGAGGTCTTTATGTGGTAATTAGCCCATTAATTAGATAGTGATGATATTGGCATGGCATTATGGAAATTTTGATTAAGTTTTAAGGTTAATTAAGTAAATTAGTAATTAAGGTTAATTAAAATAAAACAAAAGTGATCATAATCTCCCATTATCTTTTTACAACTGAAAATAGCATGAGAAGAAGCCATATCTAGGGTTCTTCATTCGGCCATCCCCATTTCTTGCAATTAGATCAAGAAAAGCGAAATTTGGATTTAGATCGAGGGAAAAAAAGGTTTTGGACCAGTCTATCCATTCTGTCATTTTAGCGATCGAGGTAAGTTCGTATGTAATAAGCATTGTTATAATTGTGTTTTAAATGCTTTAATATTGCATAAATTTTGAATACGACCTTGCGGATATATTCGACGACGATTCAGCAAATGTGAAATCCCGGTTGAACCTTAGGAATAGATTAGGATACAAATGACATGTCATTAGGGGTTATGTGATTTGGGTGCTGGACCGTACGTCCTACCGGTGGCTGAGTTATCCGACATGTGTTGCAAATTCTCGTCAACTTGTGTGAGCAGCACCATGTAGCTTCATCATGACCGTCTGCTTGTGTGAGTAGACCCGTTGATAGCTCGAGAGTGAGCAATATATGTGATATGAGATTGAGATAGCTTCAGCTATATATGTGGCACTTAGGGTACGTGATTCCCGTGTATCCAATAGTATTCCAAATGGTTCAACGAGTATATCGAAAATATGAAATGGTGAGAAATAGTTACGTATCGGTACAGGTATGTACGGAACCTATATAAGCATTGAATCTATGGAAGTTGTGAGTTCATGGTTAATTATGTTATTGAATATATGTTAACATTGTGATTAAATGTTTTGTAGTATGTTATGTTCATATTCTTAAATGGTAATTGAGAGGTGAGCTTTTCTTATTAATTCATACAAGCTTACTAAGCTTTATATCTTACATTGTTTATTTTTTCGTATTTTATAGTGAAATCAAAGCTAGCTCGAATTTGGGAGTCGTCAGAGATCTCATTACACTATCAAGCTATCACTTTGGTACTTTTGAATCTATGTATTCAGTTATATGGCATGTATAGGAGTATGTTCATTTTGTATATATGATAGTAATGAATTTAGCCAATTGATTTGGTATTGTAAATGTTAAGTTTTTGGTTTTGTGTATAGCCATGTGAGTTGGCTTAATTTGGTATGTTTGGTGATGGTTGTATATATGTGAAAAGGGCCTTTTGTTATGTTTTGTATAATTTTCATTTATATGCTTGTTGTGAATTGGTATTTGGAGTATCAAATGGTTGAATTTGAGATTGGTATGCTTGTGGTTTTAGGTAAAGTGATGCATAATTAAAAGTGACCATATTGATGATTTGAGAATGTGAATTTTGGTATAAAATTGAATGACTTATTGTGATACTTGTGTAACTTGTGATTAATGGATTGGATTTAGCATGAATTAGACTTGATGGAGATTGGTTGGAATGCCTATTTATGCCATGTTATATGTCATTTGGTTTGTGTAGGTGATTGAAAGTTTGGGTGAGAAAAATGGCTTGGTAATTAGCCTATTTTTTCCACATGGCCGTGTGTCCCCTGGTGTTTAATTAGAAACCAAGTCAGTATGCTCCACACAGCCCAGCACACGGGCGTGTGACTTGGCCATGTGGCATAAGTCAGTATACCCTATAAGTTTGGCACGGCCTAGCACACGGTTTGACACACGGGCTAGTCACACGGGCGTGTGTGTTGGTCGTGTGACCTAAGTCAAAGATTTACACAAGGTCAGACACGTGCTAGGACACGGCCATGTGATTCCATTTCGTATGTCCACACGGCCAGTGTAACATCCCGATTTAGGGCCTAGTCGGAATAGTGGTGTGAGACCACAAATCCGAGGTTTATGAATGAGTTTTTGAGGTTTATGCTATGTATGCATGCTAGTGTGAAAGTTTCATGAAGTAATTTTGTGAAATTTCGGTTGAATTTTCTAAAAGGACTAAATTGCAAAAGTTGCAAAATGTGAGGTTCTAGAAGCTATTTGTGTGAAATAGCTTTAGAGTATTAATTAGAGGTCCTTAAATAGCAATTTTCCCAATTTCTAATTTTTGGACAAATTTGGGCATGGATGAGTTAAAATAGAAAGTTTATCAAAAAGGGCATTTTGGTCATTTAACAATTAAGTGATTAAAATAGGAGAAAAGATGACAAAATTCATTCATCTTCTTCTCCAAGGCTACCAAAATTTTCAAGAGCCATTGTTAGGGTTCTTCAAATTTTTTAAGCTTGCTAGTAAGTGCATCTAGCCTCGTTTTTTATATTCTTTGTATTTTTGAAGTCCTTGTAGCATGAGTAAGCTATTTTTAGCTATTTGATGAGCTATGATGGATGTTTAAAAATGTGGCCATGTATGACATGCATGTATTTTGATGTTTTATTGAAGATTATGAAAGCTTGATGTAGTAGAAACATCTTTTGCTAAATGAGTTTCCATAGAAAATGCATGTAGGGACTAGTTTGTAAAAATCTTGAGTTTGGTCATACATGTGTGTTGTGATGAGAATTGATGATTGCTTTAGTTGAGTAAGTGGTTCGGCTAAGCATGAAAGGCTAGAAAGTTGAATAAAAATCACTTTACGAGCCTTGGGGGCAAATTATGTAATTATGAAAAAGATTAGGGACAACAGAGTAATTTTTGCCAAAGTAAGAGATGTGGGTCAATTTGGTCAATGTGTGTATTGAATAAGCTGATTTATTCATTATAGATCAAGAAAGACGAAGCCCGGATCGAAATCGAGGCAAGAGCAAAGTGGTGGACTAAATTGCACGTTTCTATACTTTTGAGTATCGAGGTACGTCTATTCATAAACAATGCATTCATACTTACAATTTGTTAATGCTAGATAGTGTATAGCATGGTTGAGAATGATTGAGAACCTATGTGGTTCAAGTGAAATGGATGGATGAATGATTAAGTAAGCAGATTTGTGAATGTGTTGTGATAATGCTAAATGGTGGGCTAAGTGCGATACCATCCTAATGCATATTAACGATGAGCTGGCTATGTGCGATGCTATCGTTAGGTATATTATCTGGTGGGCTATGTGCGAAACCACTATGAATACCTAGTTGGTAGGCTAAGTGCGATACTACCTTATTAATTGATTGTGGTGGGCTTAGTGCGGAACCACCGAGAGATTTCTTTGTGTGGATGTGATAACGAGGAGAATAGTTTGTGTAGATGTATTATTGAGAAATAATGATGTGTGGTGTATTGTGTAAATGTGATATTGAATGTAGGGGTGCATGTCAATGGTTATGAGTAAGTGACTCATGATGTGTTGAAAATGTGGTAAGGGATAGAAAGAGTAAGCACAGTAGTACATTATATGTTAGTATATTGCTAATTGTTGATTAGCTTATACTATGTTGCTTAATTGTTTATGTGTGAACTTACTAAGCTCAAAGCTTACTCTCTTTCTTTTCCCTTGTCTTATAGAGCAAAAGTGTTGAATCGAGATACGAGGATCAATTGAAAGATCGCCCAAACTATCAGTACACTCTGGTACATTAGACTCAATGTTTTGTATATGGCATGTATAGGGGCTAGACAAGTTAGTGAATTTTGTTGTATATGGCTATGATGTGTTGGCCTTTATATGGATAATCTATTTTGTATAATGCCATAGTTGTTGGCACTTTATTATATAAAAAGATGTAGTTATCTATGTGAGATTGTAAGATTTTGAGTTGATTATGGATGTGTTGAATGAGTGCATGATTGTGTATGCTAGAAGGGTGAAAAGAACTTGGCAAATAGCTTTGTTCTTGTCCATGTGGATAGACACACGGGCGTGTGTCTAGGCCATGTGTGACACACGGGCGTGTGACTCAGCCGTGTGTCCCCTGCATGTTAGTATTTTAAATCAGAATAGACTACGGACTAGTCACACGGATGTGTGCCTAGAACGTGTGTGTTAATCAGTGTTGGCCACGAGCTAGCCACACGGGCGTGTGTCTAGACTCTAGGCCGTGTTAAGGTGGTCAGTGTGCACCACGAACGGAGAGCACGAGCGTGTTCCCTAGCCGTGGGGCATTGGCAGAATGCTTGAGTTTTCATGCACGGGTAGTGACCAAGGGCATGTGTGACATCCACGGGCATGTCAAATCTTACACGGGCGTGTGAGCCCTGTTTAGATGGAAAAATTTTAAGGTCGTAAGAGTTTTCGATATAGTCTCGAGAGCCCTCGTGTGGTTGAGAGAGGCCTCGTAAGTCGGGACTGAGGTTGTTGTGATGGCCAAAGAGAGTGGTCACGTCGTGCCTAAGTAGCGATCTTGAGGGTTTTATTACAGTAATGCCTCGTGCCCTGTTCCGGCGTTGAATACGGGTAAGGGGTGTTACATTTAGTGGTATCAGAGCTATGGTTTAGTCAGTTCTTAGGACTACCGTAGCGGGTGTAAGAGTCTAGCTATACTTGCCATAAGTGTACAATGATAGTGTGGTGGCTTTTAATGATTTTAAATCTTGTTTTATATAGAATATGGATTCCGATCCATTGACTGCTGATGAAGAAGCTAGTAATGTGCCGGCTCCTACGCAAGGAACCGTGCCTGTTCAAAGTGGACCCGAGGCCAGGGGTCAAGGGGAAGGGGCTCGGGAAGCCTTTCTCTAGATGATGAGCAATTGGTACTCGGATTATGTTCGATCCAACCCTAATGCTCAACCTCCTCCACCTCCTCCTCCTATACCTCAGCTAATTCCTGTGGCTCCTCAAGGTATTGATGTAGTGAGGATATCGAAACCCTCGGTAGATAAGATTACAAAACACGGGGCTGAGGAGTTTAGAGCTAAGGTTGATGATGACCACGAGAGGCGAGTTACGGTTAGAGAACTCGATGAGAGTATTCGATGAACTCTCTTGTACTCTGAAGAGAGCTTGAAGTGTGTCGTATCCTTCTTTGAGGACTCGGCATACCATTGGTGGAAGACGTTGACGTCGGTGGTCCCGAGAGAGGGTGACGTGGGACTTCTTTCTAGAAGAGTTCGGAAGAAGTATATAAGCGGAGGTTTCTTGATCGAAAAAGAAGGAATTCCTTGAGTTGAAGCAAGGAAGAATGTCGAGAGCGGATTATGAGCGTGAGTTTGTTAGGCTTAGCAAATACGCTCAAGAATGTGTGTCGTCAGAGACCATGTTGTGTAAGAGGTTCGAAGACGGACTGAATGAGGACATCAAACTCCTAGTGGGTATATTGGAGTTGAAAGAATTTGTTGTATTGGTCGAAAGGGCAAGTAAGGCCGAAGAGTTGAGTACAGAAAAGAGAATGGATGTGAGTGAAGCCCGAGATGCTAGAAAGAGGCCGATGGACAAATCGTATCAAGCCCAGTCGAAAAGGTCCAAGGAAGTGAGTCCTAGGACGACTGTACCAATGGGTTATTCACATCGAGACATGGGCAATACTCGTTCGGGTTCGGGAGTCCAAGCTACCTTGATGGAAAGTGTGGGCAATCCGAATAGCAAACCAGAGTGTCCAAGTTGTGGTAGATATCACACCGGAGAGTGTTGGGGTAACAGTCGAAACTGTTATAAGTGTGGTTCCCCAGACCATTTTATCCGAAATTGTCGCGAGAGGAATGATAAGGAAGAGAAGCAAGAGATGAGATCCAATGATGTGTCTGCAAGGGGTAGACCACCAAGGAACCCGAGAGGCGGGAATAGTGGTAGAGGTGCATCTAAAGACTCTACCGTGAGACCGGAGGGTCGGGCACCTGCGAGAACGTATGCCATACGCGCTCGCGAAGAGGCATCCTCCCCTGATGTAATAACGGGTACTTTTTCTCTCTTTAACACCATTGTTATTGCTTTAATAGATCCAGGATCTACTCATTCTTATATTTGCATGAGATTGGCATCTAGTTTGAATATGACTGTTGAGTCTACGAACTTTGTGGTTAAGGTGTCAAACCCGTTAGGTAAGCATGTGTTAGTGGACAAGGTGTGTAAGAATTGTCCTTTGATGATTGAGAGTCATTGCTTTCCAGCGAACCTAATGTTGTTTCCGTTTAATGAGTTTGATTTAATCCTAGGCATGGATTGGTTGACTACCCATAGTGTCTTAGTGAACTGTGGTAATAAGTTTATTGATTTGAAAGGTGAGAGTGGAGATGTGGTTCGAGTTGAATCAGGTGGATCAGATAGTCTACTGATAAACCAAAATAGTAACATATTTTAATTCCACATTTAGTATGCTTTTGGATGATTTATCCCTTGATTTATGTAAAAAGGTGCTTTTAATCCTTTCTTTTCATGTCATATATCCAGGAAAGCACCCAAGGATAAAAAGAACGAGAAACGGGCTCAAAACGGACCAAAATGGGCCAAAAAAGAAATCGACACGGCCTGGACCTTAGCCCACACGCCGTGCCTCACTGATCATCTAGAACACGATCTTCCCTCGATTCACACGGCCGTGCCTCATTAAAGAAGTCCGAGCATGGCTGGCCACGATCCACACGGGCGTGTACCATGGTCGTGTCCCTATCGCTGGAAAGAGCAATTTCACTCGGATTTGGATACTTAGGGAGAAAGAAACGTATTCCAAGAGCCTATATAAACCCTCTAAGGGTCAGCTGAAAAGGGGGCGGTTAGCTAGGCCAAGGAGCCAAGCCGAAAAGGTCAGAGTTGTGGGAATCACTCGAAAGTAGCCAGTTGATCCATCTCAAGAAGCGTGGATTCTACTCAAGACGACAGATCTCTCCTTCAATTCCTTTAGGGAGTTTTAGGGATTTCTTATGTTTTGTTTTATCTTTTCTCTTGAGATGTTTTCTTATTTAGTTATGAACTAAATCCTTTAGATACCTGAAGGGGATGAAACCTATGATGAATCTTGTTATTATTTTCTAAATTATATGATAAATACTTAGTTTGTTCTTAATTATGTGAGCTTTATCCAAATTTAATGTGCTTAGGTGGAGGAGGAATAGACCCTGACTAAGAGGAGATCTAGCATAATTAAGCAGAGTTGATCGCACGCCTAGAGATAGGGTGACGAGATTTTGCCGGATTAGGGTGAAACCTAATATGGGAGTCCATAAATCGATTTATTGCTATTCTAGGAGGTTATTATAAGAGAACGAGAGTTCTACTAATTAACCTAGGGTTAGACGTTATTCGCCTCGAGAGAGGGTTTAATTTACATTAGGGAGTCTTACGGATCAAACTAAGTAAACAAAATCATATGGTTCAGTGATAGATAACAAGTGAAGTCTAGGTGGATTCTTCCTGAGGGTATCATCTAAATCAACTGAGTTTTTCTAAAAGTTATCTCCCCAATTTTAGTCTTTTTTTCGTCTTTGTGTCCTTAGCTTAGTAGTTCGTTAATTTTAGGTTAAAAGTAACTTCACTTATTTTAGGTTAAATAATAAAAAGAAAGTTAGTAATAGTACTTTTAGTTCCTTTAGGTTCGATAATTCGGTCTTGCCTAAGCTATACTATTGTTCGATAGTTACACTTGCCTTTAATCGTTGTCAGAGTTAGTTTCCAGGTTCGATCGTTCTTTTTATAAATTTTAAACCTCTGATTCACAAATGATCAAGTTTTTGGCGCGTTGTTTGGGAACTAAAATATTAAGAAAGCTCTATTTTTATTACTTTAGCCATTTTTTTTATTTTTTGCAATTTATTTTTTTTTTATTTTTTTTTACTTTTCTAATTTTTCCTCTATTTTGCTTTTGGCAGATAATTTTAGTCTATAGAGAAGATGGCACTGAATAATTATCGGTGGCAAGCGATGAGACAATTCCTACTAAAGCGACGGTGCCTTCAACCTCGGCGTGGTAACCGGGTTATCTAATCAGTTAGAGATGATGAATAAAAAAATTGATGGTTTGAATAGTCTCTCGTAGGTACACCTAGAAATACAATATGATTCGAATTTAGGAGGCGTGGCGAATCCTGAGTACCCACTCTACGGATATGGCATGGAAAACGAGCAAGCTCAATATACGGGTAACTATTCTAAACCTCAAAATAATTTTTATAATGACACTTATAATGCAGATTTCTCGTGGGATGATCAAAGTAGCCAAGGACCGGAACTTCCTCCAAATTTTCAACAACCACCTTACCAACAGGAAGAGGAGTCGAACCTCGAGGAGATACTGATAAAATTCATGGTAGCCACAGATAACCGTCTCCAAGACACTGAAACCACCCTTAAGACCCAACAAGCATCGATCAAAGGGATCGAGAGCCAAGTTAGGGAAGTCACTAAGTCAGTTATACAACTTGCTAAGCTGATCTCAGAACTACCACAAGGAAGCTTGCCAAGCAATACTGGAACTAACCCGAGAGAGCAAAATCAAGCCATTTACGATAGTGAAGGGTTAGACGAACCAAACCCAAGGGAAGAACCTGTGGTAAGTGAAGGTAAGGTTGAGGTGTGCCATGATAAACCAAAATCGACAATTACAGAGTACCAACCTCGTGTGCCATATCCCGATGCAATAAAGAAAGACCACACAGAGGAAGAATTCGGTGAAATCACACTTTGTGTAGACGACGAAACAATCACTCTTCAAGCTCTTGATTCAGCTAGGACATCGAGTAATAAAGGACTAAGGCTTCAGGGCGATGAACTAGACAAGTGGAAAACACACTTTAAAGAGAAACTAGGAATACACGAAGTGAAACCGAAAGAAACCCCAGACGAGCTGATAGGAACAACAAATCACTTCAAAATAGGGGATCAGGTATTGTTGAATAAGGAAGACCCTCGAATCACCAATTCAGACCTCAAGACAAACGAAGAAATCACTTTTGAGGTACTTAATGTCTTCCTATACGACACAGTCGAGGTAAGTAATCCTAAATTTAACACTTTTGAGGTAAACACTACTCGACTTAAACTTTATATACACAACCGAATTGATCGCATGAGTAAGGATTTTCACCTCCTCAAACCACCATGACCATACGGATGAGAGGTAAAGTCTAGCTTAAGACTATAAACGAGCGCTTCTCGGGAGGCAACTCGAGCACTAACCCCATTAATTTTTACATTTTTTTAATTCTTCTTTTACTTTTATTTTTCCTTTTTATCACCTAACTATAAACTAACCAAAGTGCAGATTTCCAGACCACACGGCCTTACACACGGCCGTGGCCGTGGCCATGTGGCCACCACAGGAAGGTACAAGGGCGGGGGCAACCACCAGATCCATAATTTTTATTTAACCCCCTTCTTCCTTTTTCTTTTCCAGTTGTTTTTCTTTTTTTCATTTTCCATTATTTACTTTTATTTTTATTTTTATTTTTATTTTTATTTTTATTTTTATTTATTTTAATTTTCTTTTATTTTCTTTATTATTTTCTTCTTATTATTCATTCCATTTAGATTTAGCTTAGGATACAATAAAATTAGGACGGCTGCTTCGAGAACTCTAACGGTTCGAGACGCTTTCCCACGTTCACCTCCAATCCTATCCGGTTTCTTTTCATTGACTTCATCCAAAATTCAAGAAGTTTCACTTCTCTCCTTATCTTATGATTTTATTATTATTTTGCTATTATCTATCTTTGTACATTGAGGGCAATGTACATCTTAAGTGTGGGGGGTTAACTATAGTATTATTTGAAAATCCTTGAATTATGCCTTGTCTTAAAGTAAGTTTCTCATATTATGATTAGAATGAAATTTCTAATGATTTATGATTTTTATTGATATGTTTTAGATTAAGTCATTGATAATTGTGCATTGATAATTAAATTCTAAGAATACTAGAGAATCAGGCATGATAAGTCTATTTTTCAAGAATTAAAATTTTTTTAGGATGTCTATCTGAATTTAAATATTACTTTGAAGTTTGAAATTTACGAGGTTGACATCAAAACACCCATAATTTTTGTGAGATTTTGAGCCTTATAGAGCATAAATTCTTTTTCTTGCTCACTTTATTGATTATGAGTGTGTCAACATTGATTTGTTATTCTAGAACTTGCATCGATTATACATGTCGAGACCACATCTTTGATTTGATATCTGAGAAATGATAAAGGCACCTAGGATTTAACCCACTTACTCCACTAAAAACCCACCTTCATAATTAACCCCTAGTGAACCCCTTTGATCCTAACAACCCTTTTTATTGACTCACCCACTAATATTAACCCCAAACCCTTTGTATATTTGTTATCACCATTCCTTGACTCCCTTTTTGTCGAGATTTGATTTTGAGCAATTGCCTAACTATGTTCTATATTTCAGTTGTTAAAGTTCTTTATTATTACTTGATTTGTTCTTTAAAGAAAATGAAGTATATTCACTATTAGTTTTTATTAGATATGTGATTAAGTGAGATTATACGTTTGAATTCCAAATATTGAAGAAGAAGCTCGTATTATTAGTTTCAAAGTTTCAATTCATGTAATTATTTATTTATCAGTTCATTTTTTCTAGTTAGGTAATTTGTCAATTCAGTCTCAATTCTAACCCTCTAATTCAGCCTTATTCCGCACCTTTAACCCAAGCCCCGTTACAACCCTTTCAAAGACCTTTTTATTTGTGTTTCATCTCATATTTTAGTGGTAGAGATTTGATTCTCATGCAAGCCTATGGGATTAACTCTTCATGTTTGACTTTTGAGTGCCTAATTTTGAACATTAAACACTTTGAGTGATTTGAGTGAATCTTTAAGTGAGGATGTCAATCCTTGTCGATTTTAAATCAGAGGTAATTGTTTAGATGAAGGGAAACGCCTATGTTTTGTGCTACAAATGTATGACTTAGACTGTTTGAATTTTTAGGACTCTTTAAGTTGAATTATCCATGTATAAATTATCTATGAATTATGATAAAACATTGTTGATAGGAATTATGAATTATAGAAAGTTCATTTTAATTGTAAGTTGAGAATTTTGCTTGAGGACAAGCAAAAGCTTAAGTGTGGGGGTATTTGATAAACCAAAATAGTAACATATTTTAATTCCACATTTAGTATGCTTTTGGATGATTTATCCCTTGATTTATGTAAAAAGGTGTTCTTAATCCTTTCTTTTCATGTCTTATATCCAGGAAAGCACCCAAGGATAAAAAGAACGAGAAACGGGCTCAAAACGGACCAAAATGGGCCAAAGAAGAAATTGACACGGCCTGGACCTTAGCCCACACTGGCGCGTGCCTCACCGATCATCTAGAACACGGTCTTCCCTCGATTCTGCTGGTCGTGCCTCATTATAGAAGTCCGAGCACGGCGCCCGCCACGATCCACATGGGCGTGTGCCATGGCCGTGTCCCTGTCGCTGAAAAGAGCAATTTCACTCAGATTTGGATACTTAGGGAGAAAGAAACATATTCCAAGAGCCTATATAAACCCCCTAAGGATCAGCTGAAAAGGGGGCGGTTAGCTAGGCCAAGGAGCCAAGCCGAAAAGGTCAGAGTTGTGGGAATCACTCAAAGGTAGCCAGTTGATCCATCTCAAGAAGCGTGGATTCTACTCAAGACGGAGGATCTCTCCTTCAATTCCTTTAGGGAGTTTTAGGGATTTCTTATGTTTTGTTTTATCTTTTCTCTTGAGATGTTTTCTTATTTAGTTATGAACTAAATCCTTTAGATACCTGAAGGGGATGAAACCTATGATGAATCTTGTTATTATTTTCTAAATTATATGATAAATACTTATTTTGTTCTTAATTATGTGAGCTTTATCCAAATTTAATGTGCTTAGGTGGAGGAGGAATAGACCCTGCCTAAGAGGAGGTCTAGCATAATTAAGCGGAGTTGATCGTACGCCTAGAGATAGGGTGACGAGATTTTGCCGGATTAGGGTGAAACCTAATATGGGAGTCCATAGATCGATTTACTGCTATTCTAGGGGGTTATTATAAGAGAACGAGAGTTCTACTAATTAGCCTAGGGTTAGACGTTATTTGCCTCGAGAGAGGGTTTAATATACGTTAGGGAGTCTTACGAATATAACTAAGTAAATAAAATCATATGGTTCAGTGATAGATAACAAGTGAAGTCTAGGTGGATTCTTCCTGAGGGTATCATCTAAATCAACTGAGTTTTTTCTAAAAGTTATCTCCCCAATTTTAGTCTTTTTTTCGTCTTTGTGTCCTTAGCTTAGTAGTTCGTTAATTTTAGGTTAAAAGCAACTTCACTTATTTTAGGTTAAATAATAAAAAGAAAGTTAGTATTAGTACCCTTTGGGTTCGATAATCCAGTCTTGCCTAAGCTATACTATTGTTCGATAGGTACACTTGCCTTTAATCATTGTCAGAGTTAGTTTCCAGGTTCGATCGTTCTTTTTATAAATTTTAATGCTCTGATTCACAGCGATCATCTACCAGTGATGATTTCTTCCTTAGTGGCTGATAAATGCTTGAGAAAAGGGTGTGAGTCCTATCTTGCTTTTGTATTGAATACTCGAGAGGTTGGAGTAGAGTTGAAATAGTGCCAGTGGTTTGTGAGTATCCAGATGTATTCCCGAAAGAGTTACCCGGATTACCTCCAGTGAGAGAGGTTGAGTTTAGGATTGAGTTAGTTCCGGGAACGGCACCTATCTCGATTGCTCCGTATAGGATGGCACCTTTAGAGTTGAAAGAACTGAAGGTTCAGTTGCAAGAATTGACAGATAAAGGTTTTGCAAGACCGAGCTACTCACCGTGGGGTGCTCCGGTATTGTTTGTGAAGAAGAAAGATGGGTCTATGAGGTTGTGTATAGACTATAGACAGCTTAACAAAGTGACGGTTAAGAATAAGTATCCTTTACCAAGGATTGATGATCTTTTGATCAACCGAGAAGGAGCTACAAGATGTTCTCCAAGATAGACCTGAGGTCTGGTTATTATCAGTTGAGAGTGAAAGAGCAGGATGTGTTGAAAACTGCATTTCGAACAAGGTTTGGCCATTTTGAGTTTTTGGTTATGCCGTTTGGTTTGACGAATGCACCGGCGATTTTTATGGATCTGATGAACCGTGTTTTCAGACCATATGTGGACAAGTTTGTAGTTGTCTTCATTGACGACATATTGATCTATTCTCGGGATGAGAATGATCATGAAAAACATTTGAGAATTGTCTTGCAAACTTTAAAAGATAAGCAGTTGTACGCTAAGTTTAGCAAGAGTGAGTTTTGGCTCCGTGAGGTCGGATTCCTGTTAGAGTTTACCCGAGTAAGATCTCGGCTATTGTGGATTGGAAACCACTGAGGAACATGTCAGAAATCAGAAGTTTCTTAGGATTAGCAGGATATTACAGACGTTTCGTAAAAGGGTTCTCTGTGATTGCTACCCCGATGACGAAACTGTTGCACAAAGATGTCAAGTTTGAATGCACTGAGACATGTCAACAGAGTTTCGAGAGACTGAAGACATTATTGACTGAGGCGCCAATTTTGGTTCAACCAAAATCAAGGAAAGAGTTCGTGGTTTATAGTGACGCGTCGTTTAATGGTCTCGGTTGCGTGTTGATGCAAGAGGGTAAGGTAGTCACTTACGCCTCGAGATAGTTGAAACCGCACGAGAAGAATTATCTGACTCATGATTTGGAGTTGGCTGCGATTGTTTTCGCGTTAAAGATTTAGCGACATTACTTATATGGTGAGAAGTGCCAAATCTTTACGGATCACAAGAGTTTGAGATATTTGGTGGATCAGAAGGATCTGAGTTTGCGACAGAGACAATGGCTTGAGTTGTTGAAAGACTATGAGTTAGTCATTGATTACCACCCGGGAAAAGCGAATGTGGTTGCGGATGCCCTGAGTAGGAAATCCTTGTATGCTCTAAGAGTTATGAGGGCGAGTTTAGCATTTTCTGATGATGGTGCTATTCTGGCAGAGTTGCGAGTTAAGCCACTATTTGTTCAACAGATATGCGAGGCTCAGAGAAATGACAGTGAGATGCTAGCTAAGAGAGCTAAGTGTGGATCAGAAAGTGATTCCGACCTTCGAGTGGGCTCGAATGGTTGTTTGCTGTACCATGATAGAATTTGTGTACCTAGAGACGAGGAGCTAATCCAAAAGGTTTTGCATGAGGCCCATAGTGGATGTTTGTCAGTACATCCGGGCAGTATGAAAATGTATAATGACTTGAAGAAGTCTTATTGGTGGTCAGGTATGAAAAGGGATATTTCAGAGTTCGTGACAAAGTGCCTGATTTGTCAACAAGTGAAAGTTGAGCATCAAGTGCCTTCGGGATTGCTTCAGCCAGTGATGGTACCCGAATGGAAGTGGGATCGGGTTACCATGGATTTTGTGACGGGGTTGCCGATGACTCCGAAAAAGAGAGATGCTGTGTGGGTGGTTGTGGATAGACTAACGAAGTCGGCTCACTTTATTCCAGTACGTGTTGATTATTCACTGGATAAGTTAGCTGAGTTGTATGTTGTAGAGATAGTGAGGTTACATGGTGTACCTGTGTCTATAATATCGGATAGGGATCTGAGGTTCACTTCGAGGTTTTGGAAGAGGTTGCAAGAGGCTTTGGGAACAAAGTTGAATTTCAGTACTACGTTCCATCCATAAATCGATGGTCAGTCTGAAAGAGTGATTCAAGTTCTCGAAGATATGCTTCGATGCTGTGTGTTAGAATTCGAGGGTAGTTGGGAGAGATATCTACCTTTAGTTGAATTTGCTTACAACAACGATTATCGATCGAGTATCTGAGATGGCACCGTATGAGGCCTTGTATGGTCGTAAGTGCCGGACTCCTTTGTATTGGACCGAGCTTAGTGAGAAGCGGATCCATGGGGTTGATCTAGTAAAAAAGACCGAGGAGAAAGTGAAAATAATCCATAATAGTCTGAAAGTTGCTTCGGACCGACAGAAGTCGTACGCGGATCTGAAAAGAAAAGAAATTGAGTTTGAAGTGGGCGACAAAGTGTTTTTGAAAGTATCCCCATGGAAGAAAATTATGAGATTTGGACAAAAAGGAAAATTGAGTCCAAGATTCATAGGGCCGTTTGAGATTACAGATAGAGTTGCGCTAGTAGCATACCGGTTGGCTTTGCCGGTAGAGTTGGAAAAGATTCATAATGTGTTCCATGTGTCGATGTTGTGACGGTATCGCTCCGATCCTTCACATGTGATTCCTTCGACGGAAATTGAGATAAGACCGGATATGTCTTATGATGAAGAGCCGATTAAGATCTTGGCCCGAGAAGTGAAACAGTTGAGAAATAAGAGCATAGCACTAGTGAAAGTGTTATGGCAGAAGTACGGTGTGGAAGAGGCTACGTGGGAAACGGAAGAAGCTATGAGAGAGCAGCATTCAAACCTCTTTGCTGGTAAGATTTTCGGGGGCAAAAATCTCTAAATGGGGGAGAGTTGTAACATCCTGATTTAGGGCCTAGTCAGAATAGTGGTGTGAGACCACAAATCTGAGGTTTATGAATGAGTTTTTGAGGTTTATGCTATGTATGCATGCTAGTGTGAAAGTTTCATGAAGCAATTTTGTGAAATTTCAGTTGAATTATCTAAAAGGACTAAATTGAAAAAGTTGCAAAATGTGAGATTCTAGAAGCTATTTGTGTGAAATAGCTTTATAATATTAATTAGAGGTCCTTAAATAGTAATTTTCCCAATTTCTAATTTTTGGACAAATTTGGGCATGGATGAGTTAAAATAGAAAGTTTATCAAAAAGGGCATTTTGGTCATTTAATAATTAAGTGATTAAAATAGGAGAAAAGATGAAAAAATTCATTCATCTTCTTCTCCAAGGCTGCCGAAATTTTCAAGAGCCATTGTTAGGGTCCTTCAAATTTTTCAAGCTTGCTAGTAAGTGCATCTAGCCACGTTTTTTATATTCTTTGTATTTTTGAAGTCCTTGTAGCATGAGTAAGCTATTTTTATGAGCTATGATGGATGTTCAAAAATGTGGCCATGTATGACATGCATGTATTTTCATGTTTTATGGAAGATTATGAAAGCTTGATGTAGTAGAAACATCTTTTGCTAAATGAGTTTCCATAGAAAATGCATGTAGGGACTAGTTTGTAAAAATCTTGAGTTTGGTCATACATGTGTGTTGTGATGAGAATTGATGATTGCTTTAGTTGAGTAAGTGGTTCGGCTAAGCATGAAAGGCTAGAAAGTTGAATAAAATCACTTTACGAGCCTTGGGGGCAAATTATGTAATTATGAGAAAGATTAGGGGTAAAAGAGTAATTTTTGCCAAAGTATGAGATGTGGGTCAATTTGGTCAATGTGTGTATTGAATATGTAACATCCCAAAAATGGGGTTATTTGGAATTTAATTATTTTTCTTATTATGAACTACTGTGATATTATTTATGGAATGTTAAGGCTTAATTATGGATTTTTAGTAAGCTCGAGTAGTGGGAAAAATATTATTTTCAAGCTTTGAGGTAGGGAGCCTTAACAAGTGGGGGTTATAAGAATAAATGGGGATAATTTGGACATAAGATGAGCCTAGAATAAGTGGCAAAGTAAGCCCACTTAAAAGCTGCTTGTGACGCCACCAAGGAGCAAGGGAGAGCCTAGGTTCGAGTCACAAAATCCTCTCTTTTTGCTCTTTAAGTGGACGGCACAAGGGGGAGAGACTTTCTCTCTTTAAATTCTTTTAAAATCAAGGATAATATTAGTATGAAGATAATAGGATAATAGGAAAAAAGGGGATATTATTTGGATTATTACTTGATTATTTAAGTATTCAAAAGTTCTTTGAATATTTTCAAATGGGTGGACAAGAGAAATTTTAGGTGTTGAGCCGAATTTGAATTCCTTAAACAATGAAGAGTGGACGGCAAGGGGTACTAGGAGTGCCAAATTTTCTTTTGTTTCTTTTCTCTATTAGCCGAATTCTCCCAAAGAGTCTCCCATTTTCTATTTTCTTTTCTCCACCCTCTCCAAAACCAGAAAACACTTTCCTTAAAACCTTTCTTTTCTTTTCCCAACTCCTTTAGCTTGAAACTCTTGCTACCTTTCTTTCTCTCCACTATTTTTCTTTCATAATAGCCGAATCTACCAACTTTTTCTTGTGTTAGAAAATTCTTTCTATATTGAAGCTTCTTGGCCGAATATCATAAGTAGTATAGAACTTTTCGGGATTTCTTTTGGTAGTCGATTTGGTGAAGGTAAGAAGGGCCGAAACTTTCCTCTCTTAATCTTATATTTTTGTCGACCAGAGTGAAAAGAAGAGCCGAGATTTGGTGTTGGTAATGGCTAACTATTTCTCTTCTTTGGGAACCGATTCCATTAGGTATCCCGGGATTTTGAAGTACTCAATCCCAACTCCTATTCTCTAATAATCGGCTTGGGTAAGTGGTGGTAAGAAGATTTCATTTAGTTTGTATTCGATTAAAAGCCGAAGGCAATTGACATTGCTATGTGACCGATTATTTTGGAAAAACAGATTCAAGTATCGAGTGCTGTGGTTAGTAGCCAAAACGAGGAAAGGTAAGATTTCGGGTTCATAAGGAACCCCTTCTAATAATTTGATTTGGCCGAATAGGCCATAAGACTAACCCATAAATTTGGCCGAATATAGGACAAGTAGATCTGTGGTGACCAACGTCTCTTTTCGGGATTTAGAACATCCAAGGGTGACAGGTGTGTACATACACACTTATAATTAATTAAATGTACTAAATTGTTGTGTGTGCTAACCGGATCTGTGTAGATTCGGGATTAATACCATGAATGGTATAAGCAAGGAACCAGGTAAGTCCTTGTTGACTATGAAATATTTTAAGATGCTTTTGGGAAGCATGGTGTGTCTAGTACACGTTGCTTATTGCTGATGATAAAACCTGTACATGTGATTAAGTATATGGTAGCATAAATTATGTGATATAAATGTTGATGTGGGATTGATGAGTGGAGGGGGCAGTGATATTTCGTCTTGACGAGCACCAGTGTTTTGGTAACACTGCTGTGACTATATGTCACGGAGGTTTGGTACCTCCGGAGGTTTGGTACCTCATAGCGACTCGTCCCCGTGGTTAACACCACCGTGGGTTGGCCCCACTTGAGATATGGGATAAATCGCCGGTGATTTGGTATCACACGATGGGTTGGCCCCATCACCCGATTTGTGTCTACGGACACCGAGTGTTTTGGTAACACATCGTGACTATATGTCACAAAGTGGTTTGGCACCACCGGTGTTTTGGTAACACATTGTGACTACGGTCACCAAAGTGGTTTGGTACCACGTGGGGTAGACAAAGGCGTTTGGTTGGCTAGGTCGGGTGCATGACTTAGTACATGATGATTGATTATATGCTGTGTATGAAATTGTTTACATACGGGGGAAGGGTTACATACTGAGTCTTGGTGACTCACCTTCTCCTTTAACATTTTTCAGGTGACTCGTAGATGGCGGTTGAGGAGCCGGTTGGACTCGAGGTGGCCATGCAGTGGACTTGAATAAACTGAACTTTAAACTTAGCTATTTTATTTTTATTTTGGTTGTAATAAGGCCTCCATAAACTTTACTTTTGTTATTTCTTATATGTTGGATACTCTGTTTAAACTATATTATTAAAATTGAATTAAAATCACATGTTTTCTTAAAATAACGCGAAAATGTTTTATCGTGCCATCGGGCACATTCGAAATTTGTATAATAACTTGACTCAATTAAGTTTCCAAATTAAATCTAAGTATTGTTTCGGCAAGATAACCAAAAACGAGGAGTTTTCAACAAAACTTAAATGGGTTTTAACATGGTGTCCAAAAGGTTTTTCTCCGTAACAAATCAAATTCGGTCGTAATGTTTGGGCCGGGTTTGGGTTGTTACAGAATAAGCTGATTTATTCATTATAGATCAAGAAAGACGAAGCTCGGATCGAAACCGAGGCAAGAGCAAAGTGGTGGACTAAATTGCACGTTTCTATACTTTTGAGTATCCAGGTAAGTCTATGCATAAACAATGCATTCATACTTACAATTTGTTAATGCTAGATAGTGTATAGCATGGTTGAGAATGATTGAGAACCTATGTGGTTCAAGTGAAATGGATGGATGAATGATTAAGTAAGTAGATTTGTGAATGTGTTGTGATAATGCTAAATGGTGGGCTAAGTGCGATACCATCCTAATGCATATTAACGATGAGCTGGCTATGTGCGATGCTATCGTTAGGTATATTATCTGGTGGGCTATGTGCGAAACCACTATGAATACCTAGTTGGTAGGCTAAGTGCGATACTACCTTATTAATTGATTATGGTGGGCTTAGTGCGAAACCACCGAGAGATTTGCTGTGTGGATGTGATAGTGAGGAGAATAGCTGTGTGGATGTATTATTGAGAAATAATGATGTGTGGTATATTGTGTAAATGTGATATTGAATGCAGGGGTGCATGTCAATGGTTATGAGTAAGTGACTCATGATGTGTTGAAAATGTGGTAAGGGATAGAAAGAGTAAGCATAGTAGTACATTATATGTTAGTATATTGCTAATTGTTGATTAGCTTATACTATGTTGCTTAATTGTTTATGTGTGAACTTACTAAGCTCAAAGCTTACTCGCTTTCTTTCCCCTTGTCTTATAGAGCAAAAGTGTTGAATCGAGATACGAGGATCAATTGGAAGATCGCCCAAACTATCAGCACACTCTGGTACATTAGACTCAATGTTTTGTATATGGCATGTATAGGGGCTAGACAAGTTAGTGAATTTTGTTGTATATGGCTATGATGTGTTGGCCTTTAGATGGATAATCTATTTTGTATAATGCCATAGTTGTTGGCACTTTATTATATGAAAAGATGTAGTTATCTATGTGAGATTGCAAGATTTTGAGTTGATTATGGATGTGTTGAATGAGTGCATGATTGTGTATGCTAGAAGGGTGAAAAGAACTTGGCAAATAGCTTTGTTCTTGTCCATGAGGATAGACACCCGGGCGTGTGTCTAGGCCATGTGTGACACACGGATAGCCCACGGGCGTGTGACTCAGCCGTGTGTCCCCTGCATGTTAGTATTTTAAATCAGAATAGACCACGGACTAGTCACACGGGCGTGTGCCTAGAACGTGTGTGTTAATCAGTGTTGGCCACGGGCTAGCCACACGGGCGTGTGTCTAGACTCTAGGTCGTGTTAAGGTGGTCAGTGTGCACCACGGGCGGAGAGCACGGGCGTGTTCCCTAGCCGTGGGGCATTGGCAGAATGCTTGAGTTTTCATGCACGGGTAGTGACCAAGGGCGTGTGTGACTAAAAATAAATCTTACACGGGCGTGTGAGCCCTGTTTAGATGGAAAAATTTTAAGGTCGTAAGAGTTTTCGATATAGTCTCGAGAGCCCTCGTGTGGTTGAGAGAGGCCTCGTAAGTCGGGACTGAGGTTGTTGTGATGGCCAAAGAGAGTGGTCACGTGGTGCCTAAATGGCGATCTTGAGGGTTTTATTACGGTAACGCCTCGTGCCTGGTTTCGACGTTGAATACGGGTAAGGGGTGTTACAGCCAGTGACACGGGCGTGTCTTTGGCCATATGAGACACACGGCCAGGCCACATAGGCGTGTGTCCCCTGTATTTTGAAAAAATTTCTAAGTGTTCTAAAAATTCTTAAGTTATCGGTTTAGTCCTGAACCACTCCGAATGCATGTTTTGGGCCTCGTAGGCTCGTATTAGGGAAGATTTGATTGATTATGAATGATTATTATTTAGATATGAAAAATGTATGAGGAATGTATGTTTATTTGTGTAATAAGTCCAGTAATGCTCCGTAACCCTATTCCGACGTTAAATATGGGTGAGGGTGTTACAGTAGATCAATGCCACAGTTCATAAGGTGTCTTATAAGCACACTCAATTGACACATCATTTAAAATATAGTAAGTCATTTGTAGCGCATATCCCAGAAGGAAGTACAGAGTTGTGAATATCTTAACATTGAACGAACCATGTCAAGCAAGGTTCCGTTCCTTCTCTTAGCTATGCCATTATGCTATGGAGTTGCTTGCATAGTCAACTGGAATAAAATTCCATTCTCTATGAGGTAACCTAAGATTTCGTTGGACAAGTATTCCCCACCTCAGTCAGACCAAAGACTTGTTATGGATAAACCTAATTGCTTTTCCACTTCTACATGAAACTTTCAAAATTTATCAAAGATTTTGCTTCTGTGGTGCATTAGATACACATATCCATATCGAAAATAGTCGTCGATGAAAGTCACGTTATAATCGTAACCTCATCGAGCACTCATATTCATGAGACCACATACATCAGTGTGCACAAGTTCTAAGGGTTGGTTGGCCCTTCTACCTTTCGCATTAAAATACCTCTTAGTGTAACACACCTTACCCGTCCCAGTCACCAGATTAGGGTTATTGGATGCTACAACTATTAATAGTACAAGAACATACAATTTTAATTCAAAATCAACTCACAAAACAATTATAAATAAATAAACATTTAATATTCATGCTATTCATACAAAAAGTGGCTTAAATCAAGCCTACGAAGCTCTAAGATCAATTCAGGAATAAGCAGGGACTAAATCGAAATAAAACATAAAAATAGGCTCAAAATAGAAAATAGGGGTCACACGACCATGTGACAAGCTGAGGCTGTGTGGGGCTAGGACACACAGCCGTGTTCCTAAATCGTGCAACAAACTGATGTTGTGTATAAAGGGGTCGCATGGCCATACTTAAAGTCAACAAAATTAAACAGAGCACACGGTCGTGCCACATGCCCATGTGAAGCACACGATTGTGAGGTAGCCTATGTGTAACATCCCGATTTAGGGCCTAGTCAGAATAATGGTGTGAGACCACAAATTTGAGGCATAAGTATGAGTTTTTGAGGTCTATGTCATGTTTGCATGCTAGTGTGAATGTTTCATGAAGCAATTTTGTTAAATTGCAGTTGAACTGTCCAAAAGGACTAAATTGCAAAAGTTGCAAAATGTGAGATTCTAGAAGCTATTTGTGTGAAATTGCTTTAGAATATCAATTAGAAGTCCTTAATGAGTAATTTTCACAATTTCTAATTTTTGGACAAATTTGGGCATGGATGAGTTAAATTAAGAAGTTTGTCAAAAAGGGTATTTTGGTCATTTGACAATTAAATGATTAAAATAGGAGAAAAGATGACAAATTTCATTCATCTTCTTCTCCAAGGCTGCCAAAAATTTGAGAGAAGCCATTGTTAGGGCTCTTCAACTTTTCAAGCTAGCTAGTAAGTGTATTCTAGCCCGTTTTTGATATTCTTCGTATTTTTGAAGTCCTGGTAGCATGAGTAAGTTATTTTTAGCTATATGATGAGCTAAAATGGATGTTCAAAAATGTACCCATGTATGAAATGCATGTATTTTGATGTTTTATGGAAGAATATGAAAGCTTGATGTTGTAGAAACATCTTTTACTAAGTGAATTCCATGAAAAATGCATATAGGGACTAGTTTGTGAAAGTCTAGAGTTTGGTCATACATGTGAGAATTAGTGAGAATTGATGATAGCTTTAATTGAGTAAGTGATTCGGCTAAGCATGAAAGGCTAGAAAGTTGAATAAAAATCACTTTACGGGCCTTGGGACAAAAGTGTAAATATGAGAAAGATTAGGGGCAAAATGGGGATTTTGCTAAAGTATGAGATAAAGGTCAATTTAGTCAATGTGTGTATTGAATGTGTTGATTTGTCATTATAGATCAAGAAAGATGAAGCCCGGATCAAAACCGAGGCAAGGGCAAGGTCGTGGACTAAATTGCACATCTCCATACTTTTTGAGTATCGAGGTAAGTTTACGTATAAACGATTGTAAATGCTAGCTAGAGTATAGCATGGTTGAGAACCTATATGGTTCATGTGGAATGAATGAGTTAGTTATAGTGAACGAATGAATGAATGAACTACAAAGTAGATATGTGAATGTGTAGTGATAATGCTTGATGGTGAGCTAAGTGCGATGCTACCCCAATACTTAGCAACGATGAGCTGGGCTACGTGCGATGCTATCGCTAAGTATACTATTTAGTGGGCTAAGTGCGAGACCACTATGATTACCCTATTGGTAGGCTAAGTGCGATACTACCTTATTGTATCAATTATGGTAGGCTAAGTGCGAAACCACCGAGAGAGTAGCTGTGTGGATGTATTAGTGAGTAGTGTAGATGTGTGGATGTGTTATTGTGAAATAATGATGTGTTGTATATTGTGTAAATGTGATATTGAATGCAGGGGTGCATGTCAATGGTTATGAGTATGTGACTCATGATGTGTTGGAAATGTGGTAAGGGATAGAAAGAGTAAGCATAGTTGTGAATTACTTATGTTAGTATAATGCTAATTGTTGTTTAGCTTATATTATGGTGCTTAATTGTTTATGTGTAAACTCACTAAGCTCAAAGCTTACTCCCTTTCTTTTCCCTTGTCTTATAGAGTAATAGAGTTGAATCGAGGTACGTGGATCAATTGGAAGATCGCCCACACTATTAGCACACTCTGGTACATTGGATTAAACGTTTTGTATATGGCATATATAGGGGCTAGACAAGTTAGTGATTTTTGGTTGTAAATGGCTAAGTTATGTTGGCCTTTAGATGGATAATCTATTTTGTATAATGCCATAGTTGTTGGCTATTTTATTATATGAAAAGATGTAGTTATCCATGTAAGATTGTGTTTCAAATTGAGTTGATTATGGATGTGTTGAATGAGTACATGTTGTGTATGCTAGAGGGGTGAGAAGGGGCATGACAAATAGCTTTGTTCTTGTCTATGTGGGTAGACACACGGGCATGTGTCTAGACCATGTGTGACACACGGTCAGCCCATGGGCTGTGACTTGGCCGTGTGTCCCCTACATGTTAGTATTTTAAGTCAGAATAGACCAGGGACTAGTCACACGGGTGTGTGCCTAGAACGTGTGAGTTATTCAGTGTTGGCCATGGGCTAGCCACACGGGCGTATATCTAGACTTTAAGGCCGCTGAAGTAGTCAGTGTGCACCACGGGTGGTGAACACGGGCGTGTGACCTAGCCGTGGTACTTTGGCAGAATGGTTGAGTTTTGTGCACGGGTTGTGGACATGGGCGTGTGTGACTACACACGGGCGTGTATCATCTAGCACGGGCGTGTAGTCCCTGTCTAGATGGAGAAAATTTTTAAGATAGTAAGAGTTTCTGATATGGTCTCGAGAGTCCTCGTGTGTTTGAGTAAGGCCTCGTAACTCGAAAATGAGGTTGTCGTGGTGACTTAAGGAGAGTAGTCACGTTGAGCCTAAGTGGCGATCAAGTAGTTTTAATCCGGTAACGCCTCGGACCCGGTTCCGGCGGGGATTACGGGTAAGGGGTGTTACACTATGTGTGTAATTCTACCTTAGAAAGCAAGTTATACCATCCATGGTTTACTTAAGCCACAAGCATGTCATTAACCATTCAATCAACCAATTCAAAACACACCATAAACATACCAAAACATGTCATTTGCCTAGTTCTAACCAATGTGCCGTAAGGCACCTTCACAAACATTATTCAAACCAAATGTTCAACTCCATTTCCTATCACATTCACACTTAAGTAAACAATGTCATGTAAAGTGCTAAATACTACAATTTCTTTCATCAACAAACAACCATTTACCGATGCATAATCCTTAATCTATTGATAAACCATAATTTACACATATTTTAACCCCATGCTTGGCTTGTTTTTGGATGAATTCTCATTAGATTTGATGAATTCGATGCTCATAATCCTTTAATTTCATGTTTTACATTCAGGAGAGCTTAGGGAGTCGAAAAGAACGAGAAGTGGGCCAAAAAGGGACAAAATGGGCCTACCTTAGAAACCAACACGGCCTGGGCTATCAAACACAGTCGTGCGTTACGAGCAGAATCAAACACTGCCTGGATCAACATACACGAACAGACCCCACGGCCGTGTGTGGCGAGTAGAAGCGAGAACGGCCCAAGACTATCGTACATGGGCGTGTCCCTGTCGTATCAAAGAGTAATTCTATCTGGAAAAGGTTACTTGTGGGAAAAGAAAGACATTCCAAAGCCTATATACACACCCTAGGGGATGACCTTAAAGGGACACAGAGTAGAAGGTAGAAAACACTCGAAGACAGCCATCGGGAGTAGCTCGGAAGAAGGATCTCCATCAAGACTGAAGATCTCCCATCAAGTTCTTTAGAAGTTTTTGGGTTTTCTTATGTTTTGTTGTTTTTCCTATTCTATAATGTTTCCCTCTATCAGTATGAACTGAATCCCTCAAATACCTGAGGGGATGAAACCTAAGACAGATCTTATTATTATTTGATTTATAAGATAAATACTTGTTCTTATTCTTAATCGTGAGTTCTTATTCTTGTTTTGATAATTCAGGTTATTAATTCAAGTCGAATGTGCTTATTCAGTGGAGCAAAAGTCCCTGTTTAAGAGTAGATCAACACAATTAAGCGGATTTGATTGCAACCCTAGAAATAAAGCGACGAAAATCTACTGAATTAGAGTCAAATCTAATAAGGGAATCCATAGATCGAGTTAATGCGATAATAGGGGTTTTAATTAGAAAGAGATTTCAATTAATCAACCTAGAGTCAGTTGTTTTTATTCTCGAGAGAGATATTAACATAAATCAGGGATTTCTACGGATTAAGTCAAGTGAATAAATCATATGAATCAAAAGTAATAAGTGAAGTCTAGGTGGATTCTTCCTTAGGTATTGCCTCCATCACATAAGTTGTCTAAAAGTATTTTCCCAATTCATTCTTTGTCGTGTTTTTAATTAAGTTTTAGTTTAAAAGAATTCACTCCAATTCTTAGGCTAGATAATAAGAAGATAGTAATTACTAGTACTCTTAGTCCTTGTGGATACGATATTTCCGGTCTTACCATAACAATACTATTAAGCGATAGGTGCGCTTGCCTTTATTGTGATCATAGTTAGTTAGAGACACATCAAGTTTTTGGCGCCGTTGCCGGGGACTAAGATATTAGGAACGCTAATTTTTTATTACTTTATCCATTTTATTTACTTTTATTTGCAATTTATTTTTTTATTTCTATTCACTAATTTTTTTTCTTTGCTTCTGGCAGGAACTTTTAGTTTATGACTAGAAGGAACCTGTCAGGACCATTACTTTACGACAGTGAGATTGAGAGTACAGCTCACAGAAACCGAAGAGAGATAAGGCGAAGCTTACAATACATACAAGAAGAGCAAGAGAACGATATCACTAATACCGAGGAGATGGCTGATCCCCAGAATAATCCGCTACCTCCTATGGTCGCTACAAATCCAGTAAATCAAAATCATGCTCCTCGTACTATGTATGATTACGCTAAACCTAATTTAACAGGAACCGAATCAAGTATTGTTAGACCTGCTATTGTTGCAAATAATTTTGAACTGAAACCTAACACTATTCAGATGATTCAGCAGTTTGTTCAGTTTGATGGTTTGCAGGATGAGGATCCAAACAATCACTTGGCAAATTTTCAAAATTAATGGCATTTCTGATGATGCCATCCGCCTTCGGTTGTTTCCCTTCTCGTTGAGGAACAAAGCTAAACAGTGGTTGAACTCGTTACCACGAGGATCAATCACTACATGGGAACAGATGATCAAAATTTTTTTATTAAAATACTTTCCGCCGGCTAAAACAGCTAAATTGAGGAATGATATCTCTTCTTTTGTGCAGATGGATTTAGAAACGCTTTACGATGCATGGGAGAGATACAAGGATCTACTGAGAAGATGCCCTCACCATGGGTTACCATTATGGCTACAGGTTCAAACCTTTTACAATGGTGTGAACCCTTCAACTAGGCAATTGATTGATGCAGCCGCCGGTGGTACCCTAAACAAAAAAATACCTGAGGCTGCTTATGAGTTTATAGAAGAGATGGCACTAAATAACTATCAGTGGCAAGTTATGAGGACAAAGCCAACAAAAGCCGCCAGTGTTTTCAACCTCGACGCAGTGACCATGCTATCAAACCAGGTAGAACTGTTAAATAAAAAGATTGATGGTTTGTGTGGTTCTTCGTAGGTACATCCAGTGATGCAGTGCGATACAAATGGAGGAGGGTCGAACAATACAGAATACCCACCCTACAACCCTAGCATAGAAAACGAACAGATGAACTATATGGGTAACAATTCTAGACCTCAAAATAACCCTTATAGTAACACTTACAATCCAGGTTGGAGGAACCACCCAAACTTCTCATGGGTTGGCCAAGGAAATCAGAGACAACAACCCCCTCCAGGCTTTCAACAGCAACCCTACCCACAAGAGAAAAAACCGAACCTTGAGGAGATGTTAACAAAATTCATCGCGGATTCAGAAACTCGTTTCCAAAACACCGAAACAGCACTCAAAAATTAGCAAGCGTTAATTCAAGGGCTCGAGAACCAAATAGGTCAGCTTGCTAAGCTGATCTCAGAACAACCATAAGGTAGCTTGCCAAGCAACACTGAAACTAACCCAAATGAGCAACTTCATGCCATCATTGCTCACGATAGTGAAGGGTTAGACGAACCAAAATCGAGGCAACAGAATGTGGTAGATAAAGGTAAGGTTGAGGTAAGCCATGATAAACCAAAATCAGTAAGTACAGAGTACAAACCTTGTGTGCCATATGCCAATGCAACAAAGAAAGACCGCACAGATGAATAATTCAGTAAATTTCTTAAACTTCTAAAAAAGTTACATATTAACTTACCGTTTATTAAAGCTCTTTCACAGATGCCCATTTCAGCAAAATTTTTAAAAGAATTTTTGGAAAATAAACGAAAGTTAGACGAAGCGTCGCATGTGGAGCTAAATGCAGTTTGCTTAGCGATCTTACAGAATAAACTACCCCACAAATTAAAAGATCTAGGGAGTTTTACGATTCCTTGCTTAATTGGTGGTTTATCTATTAATAATGCTTTAGCTGATTTGCTTTAGCTGATTTAGGGGCAAGTATCAATGTTATGCCTTATAAAATGTTTAAACAGCTAGGTCTTGGGAAACCCAAACAAACTAGGATGAGCATTCAATTGGCTGATAAAACTATTACAGTTCCTAGGGGTAAAATCGAAGATGTACTAGTAAAAATTGATAAATTTATATTCCCAGTAGACTTTGTTGTTTTAGACATGGATGAGGACAATAATGTTCCTTTAATTTTAGGAAGACCTTTTTTAGCAACTGCTAAAACTAGAATTGATGTTGGTACAGGTGAACTCACACTTCGTGTAGGTGACGAAACAATCACTCTTCAAGCTCTTGACTCAGCTAGGACATCGAGTAATAAAGGTGAGAACATAAATTCTATTAATGGCCATTTGGTTCAACCTTCTTTTCAGGAAGCACCACGAAATTACACAACTGAGCCATATTCTAGACCTCGTGCCAACAAAGAAATAACTCATGAAAAGCGAAGGCTTCAGATCAATGAACTAGACAAGTGGAAGACACATGTTAAGGAGAAACCAAGAACACACGAAGCAAAACCGAGGCAACTCCATCACGAACTTAAAGATGAAGCAAACTACTTCAAGGTTGGAGACCAAGTTCTAATGGATAATACAGATCCTCGTGTTGCCACTTCTGAACCTATTGGAATAACTCCTTTAACGGTACCTAATACTTTTCCATACGGTACAGTCGAGGTAACTCATTCTCAATTTGGCACCTTCAAGGTAAATCATACTCGTCTAAAACCTTATTTCAATACAATTGATAGCAAGAATGACGAGTTTCAACTCCTCAAACCACCATGATTATACGAATGAAAGGTAAGTCTAGCTTAAGACTTTAAACGAACGCTTCTCGGGAGGCAACCCTAGCACTAACCCCATTAATTTTCATATTTTCGATTTTTAGCACCTAACTAAAAACTAACAAAATTAATAAAGCGCAGGTTTCCCTACCATACGGCCTTGCACACGGGCGTGACCTTGGCCGTGTGAACACCACAAATAAGTACATCGGCGTGGCAGAGACCGTGCGGGCCAAGGACAAAAATTTTCACCGAAAAATGGGCTTTGATAAAATGCCACGGTCGTGCGATGCGGCTGTGGTCAAACCTGCTTAAAGAACACGGGCTGCGATAAATCCACATGGGCATGCCCTCAAAACCATGGGCAATACTGAGTAAAGCACACGGGCGTGCGGCACGCCCGTATTTATAGGCCGTGGTCGACACTGATTAAGTAACATGGGGGTCCAAAACCTTTACATGGGCATAGGAGAAACGAACGAAACACAACACGACCGTGCGACACGGCCGTGTGACCTAACACGCCCAGTGCACACGGGCGTGGGTAGCGACCAGATGCCACGATTTCTATTTAAACCCCCTTCTTCTATTCACTTTCTTCCCCAATTTTTTTCTCTCAAACCCTAGCCATCGCACCCTTTTCTTTTCCCATTGTCTTTCTTCCTTTATTTTCCATTCCTCATTTTCCTTATTCCGTCTTTACACCGCTACCACACCAACCACCATCCTTGCCACCATACACAATGACTAATACTAGAAGCAAGACCAAGGCAACCATCCCCATGTCGAGAAAGCGAAAGGATCCTAGCATAGCCTCCCCGTGCGTAACCACTCTACATAAGTTCATGCCGGGCGCTTCATTTACTCGACAAGACAAGGACCTTTGAGTCCATTCATTTTTTTTCTTTTATTTTCAATTTTTAATTCTTTCTGTTTATCTTTCTTGTCTTTAATTTATATTATTATATTTTGATTTCTTTAATTTAGGTTCAAGGGGCTATTATGGAATAACCCCACCACCACCAGAGTATCCACCACCCCTGCCCAACTTTACACCGTTTCTTTTCTTTGACTCCATCCAAAATTTAGGAAGTTTCACTTATCTCCCTCTCTTATGATTTTCTTACTATATTGTCACTATTTATCTTTGTACATTGAGGACAATGTAGATCTTAAGTGTGGGGAGGTGTCAACAATACTGAATTATGCATTGTTCTTAAGTAATTTTCTCATATTACTATTAGAATGAAACTTCTATTGATTTATGATTTTCATTGATATGTTTCGGATTAAGTCATAGATAATTGTGCATTGATGGTTTAAAATTTATGACATTAGAGAATCAAGCATGATAAGTCTATTTTCAGAAAAAAAAATTAGGTTATTTTCCTAAATTTAAATATTACTTTGAAGTTTGAAATTTGCAAGGTTGACATCAAAAACCATAATTTTGTGACATTTTAAGTCTTTTATAGCATATTTATTTCTTGCTCACTTTATTAATTATGACAGTGTCAATATTGATTTGTTATTCTAGAACTTGCTTTGATTATACATGCCAAGACCACACCTTTGATTTGATATACTAAGATGATAAAGGCACCTAGGGTTCAACCCACTTACTCCATAAACAGCCTACCTTCATAAGTAACCCCTAGTGAACCCCTTTGAAGCATAATCAACCGTTTCTTGAGATACCATTAATATTAACCTGAAACCCAGTTATTTGATTTGTTATCCCTATTTTTCTTGACTCCCCTTTTGTCGAGATTTGATTTGATCAATTGCCTAACTACATTCTTTAATTTAGTGGTTAAATTCATCTTATATCATGTACTTGTTCTTATTCCTAAAAAAAAGTTGGAAATTTATTCATTATTAGTTCTTTATTATTTGAGCTTAGTCAGTTAATTTCACATTTTGAGAAGAAGCTCGTGTTATTAGTATTAAGTTTTCAATTGATGTAATTATTCAGTGTTAGTCCATTTTCCTAGTTAGGTGAATTATCAATTCAATCTCGATTTTAACCCTCCTTTTTAGCCTTTATCCACACCTTTAACCCAAGCCCCGTTACAACCTTTTTTAAAGACCTTTTGATTTGTGTGTCATCTCATTTTATAGTGGTGGAGATTTGATTTTCATGCAAGCCTATGGTAATAACTTTTCATGTTTGACTTTTGAGTGCTTAATTTTTTAACCTTAAACACTACGAGTGATTTGAGTGAATCTTTAGTGAGGATGTCAATTCTTGTCGGTTTTGAATCAAAGGTAATTATTTTGGTAAGGGGAAACACCTATGTTTTCGTGCTATAAAAATTTATGACTTAGATTGTTTGAATCTTTAGGCCTCTTTTAGTTAAATTATCAATGTATGAATTATATGTGAATTATGATGAGACATTATTGATGAGAATTATAAGTTGAGGAAGTTAATTTTTATTATGAGTTGAGGATTTTGCTTGAGGACAAGCAAAGGCTTAAGTGTGGGGATATTTGATAAACCATAATTTACACATATTTTAACCCCATGCTTGGCTTGTTTTTGGATGAATTCTCATTAGATTTGATGAATTAGATGCTCCTAATCCTTTAATTTCATGTTTTACATTCAGAAGAGCTTAGAGAGTCGAAAAGAACGATGAGCGGGCTAAAAAGGGACAAAATGGGCCTACCTTAGAAACCAACACGGCCTGGGCTATCAAACACGGCCGTGCGTTACGAGCAGAAACGAACACGGCCTGGATCAACATACACGGATAGACCCCACGGCCGTGTGTGGAGAGCAGAAGCGAGCACGGCCCAAGACTATCATACACGGGCGTGTCACACGGGCGTCTCCCTGCCGTATCAAAGAGTAATTCTATCCGAAAAAGGTTACTTGTGGGCAAAGAAAGACGTTCCAAAGCCTATATAAACACCCTAGGGGATGACCCTAAAGGGACGCAGAGTACAAGGCAGAAAACACTCGAAGACAGCCATCGGGAGTAGCTTGGAAGAAGGATCTCCATCAAGACTGAAGATCTCTCATCAAGTTCTTTAGAAGTTTTTGGGTTTTCCTATGTTTTGTTGTTTTTCCTATTCTATGATGTTTCCCTCTATCAGTATGAACTAAATCCCTCAAATACCTGAGAGGATGAAACCTAAGACAGATCTTATTATTATTTGATTTATAAGATAAATACTTGTTCTTATTCTTAATTGTGAGTTCTTATTCTTGTTTTAATAATTCAGGTTATTAATTCAAGTCGAATGTGCTTATTCAGTGGAGCAAAAGTCCCTGTTTAAGAGTAGATCAACACAATCAAGCGGAGTTGATTGCAACCCTAGAAATAGGGCGACGAAAATCTATCGGATTAGAGTCAAATCTAATAAGAGAATCCATAGATCGAGTTAATGCAATAATGGGGGTTTTAATTAGAAAGAGATTTCAATTAATCAACCTAGAGTCAGTTGTTTTTAGTCTCGAGAGAGATATTAACATAAATCAGGGATTTCTACGGATTAAGTCAAGTGAATAAATCATATGAATCAAAAGTAATAAGTGAAGTCTAGGTGGATTCTTCCTTAGGTATTGCCTCAATCACATAAGTTGTCTAAAAGTATTTTCCCAATTCATTCTTTGTCGTGTTTTTAATTAAGTTTTAGTTTAAAAGAATTCACTCCAATTTTTAGGCTAGATAATAAGAAGATAGTAATTACTAGTACTCTTAGTCCTTGTGGATACGATATTTTCGGTCTTACCATAACTATACTATTAAGCGATAGGTGCGCTTGCCTTTATTGTGATCATAGTTAGTTAGAGACACATCATCTATTGACCATCAAAAGTACCTATGCACATATCATTCCATGATATCCAAAGCAAATAACCAATAAAAGTTTCACCTATTCAAGTGTTCCAAATAACATTATAACTTACCAAACAACCTAGTTTACTTCATCATATAGCAAGATCAATGTAACACCCCAAACTCGGCCTAGACGTTATGGCCGATTCTGGCGTGTCACGTTGATGTGTCTTTCAAAAATTGGACTTGTTAGGAGAAATTAGTTTCTGAGTTGAAATCTCTTTGTTAAAACTCAAAACATTTTAACCATTTACTAGCTAATTAAAATGTCTTTACTTTAAAAACATTGTTTGTTGCGGAAGCAATATCCAAAATGTTGCAAAACGCGGTGTTTGAAAATAGTTAATCTTTTTGAAAACTAGCGTTCTATCACTATCAGTTAAGTATCAAATGAATAAAACCAAAATAACATAACTTAGGTTTAAGATGCCTTATTACAGAATCAATAGCCCAATAAGAAAGAAATGTATGAGTCTAAAACAACCATCAGGGATCGTGTGGCCACCTCCGAGTCTCTGACGGCTCCAAATCGTTTAAGGCTGGGGATTACCTGTACAGTTAAAAGAAAAGGTGAGTTTATGAAAACTCAGTGTGTAATCCCCCTATCACTCAATCAGTAATACATGCGAGAATGATGCGGGCACGAGCCCTATTCAGTAATGGTGCAGTGTGGGCCTTAGCCCAAAACAGTAACAGAATCAGAAACAGAATACATGTGGCCCTAATCCCAATACAGTGACATTATCAGTAACAGAAATGCAAAAATGCAATCATGCAACCCATCCCAATCCAGCCAACACACCACCCATACCAACCAACACACCATGTGGGGATTAAATCGACCCACCCCGCCAACACACCAATATTAGCACCGGTTGCGGCAGTAATCAGTATCGCAACAAAGCTGCCAGTAATCAAAATGGCTAAGAGCCGTAAACAGGATAGCTATAACGCTGTGAGTACAGTAATATGATTGGCACAAAGCCATCGGTAGCTGTAGTATGACCGGCACAAAGCCATCGGTAGCTGTAGTATGACCGGCACAACGCCATCAGTAGCTGTAATATGACCAGCACAGAGCCATTGGTAGCTATACTATGATCGGCACAAAGCCATCAGTAATGGTGATATGATCGGCACAAAGCCATCAGTAGCAGTGATATGATCGGCACACAGCCATCAGTAGCATCGCAAGAAAGCCGCCAAAGAACGGTATCGTAGCAAAGCCGCCAAGAATGTGAGCAAAGTCGCGAAGAATGTATATGTGGCAAAGCCACCGATGCGATGATTGTGGCGAGCCACCCGATGCGATACTTCCTCCAAAACAGTATCCCAACCTCATGCAGTATGTCGTGTATGCAAAATGCCATGCTTAGAATCAGACATGCAAATCACAGACAGATCAGTCATTTACGTCACAGACAAATCAATCATTTACATCGCAAACAAATCAATCATTTACCCTCGAGGGGCAAAATAGTTATTTTATCCTTTGGGGTTATATCGGTCAATTCACCTAACAAAGGTATTACATTCATTTTACCTACAGGGGCATCACGGTCATTTTACCCTACAGGCGTATTACGGTCATTTTACCCTACAAGCGCATTACGGTCATTTTACCCTACAGGGGTATTACGGTTATTTTACCCTAAAGGGGCATTACTGTCATTTTACCCTACAAGGATATTACGGTCATTTTACCCTACAGGGGTATTACGGTCATTTTACCCTACAGAGGTATTACGGTCATTTTACCATACAGGGGCATTACGGTCATTTTACCCTACAAGCGCATTATGGTCATTCTACCCTACAGGGGTATTACGGTCATTTTACCCTACAGGGGCATTACGGTCATTTTACTCCCTAGGGGTATTTCAGTCATTTTACTCCCTAGGGGTCTCGGTACAGTTAACGACTTTTTCGAAGGCCTACAGTCACCTCGAGCGACACAGATAATCCATTTGGTCGAAACAGTGTAAATGGGCTCAAAGCCCAATATTCGGCCCAAATGGGCCCATACGCTCGTGTGGCCCATTTGGCCCAAATTCACTCACGGCTATGCGAACTTCATAGCCCAATCCAGTTTTTGCCACTTTTCATAAATTTTATCCGTGTGGGGCCCATGAGCCCATTGGGACCACACGGCCCATTTCGGCCCAATGAGGCCCCTAACGGCCCAAGTGCACGAGAACCCTCCTGGTGGCCTCTTTAGTCTACCGCCCACGGTTGTGGGCTTGGTTTTACCACCTAAGTGATCGCTCGCTCATGAGGCCTTAAATGCCGAAGTTTCGACTTTTCGACTTTTGCCGATTCATAGCGGAGATAGTGTAATTACACACACTCTTTTAGCTTTACGACAGTAATGATTTACGGTGTACAGATACACACCTGTTTGTGGATTCACGCAAGAAATCTCCAAGTACCAACCTTGCTTAACGACTGACTTTAATCTCTTAAGACCACCGATCAGGATTGATCACACGCCTATGCCGAATATCTGTATCAAAACAGATCTTATTAACCAAAACAATGATCAAATAAGTTGCCTTAATCCACAAATGCTAACTTACCAACCACAGGGATATTCGGCCTAATCTAAGAGTATGGTAGTGATCTTACCCTTAACGAGAGACAGAGTTTGATGACTTGAATAACCTTTGCCCTACTTCGCTCCTCAGGATCTCTTACCCCAACGCACCCCACCGATTTGTTAAAACTCCAGCAAGACCGAACCACCACCCCAGCGTACCGAAACAATCCACCAAACACCGAGTAGCAGACAAGAACCCGAAATGGAAGAATGAGGGATGGTCGGCTTAGAGAAGACCGAAGGAAGAATAGAATATTAGGGAAGAAGGAGACTATATTTAGCTAAAAGGGAAAAATGGAGGAGAACTAAGAGGAGAAGAATAGTTTCGGTAAAGGGAAAATATGGGAATGAGAAGAGAAAAGGAGAGGTTTCGGTAATTGACACTTTCGGGAAAACGAGAATAGCAGAGGAAAGAAACCCAAAAGGTACAGAGAGGCACTTGCTTACCAGGAATTAACTAAAATGATTTTACGTTACCAAGAAACAACAGCCATTCAGCCAGAAGGAAACACAAAAGAAGTAAAGTGCCCAAAAGAAAGAAAACCGAAATCATAACTACTCTCAAAAGCCACATTTCTGAAATTCTGAGTAGTAGCACTCCCAATTCGGTACTACACATCCCCCACACTTCAAATTCCTAACTTTCCTCCAAAAACCTCTCCCCATATCACTCCCAATATCGCTCCTTGAATCCCTCCTAATATCTCTCCACAACAACTCCAAGACCAGTTAAAACTTTCACTCAACAGAGTTCGAATCCACTTCCAACACTTGCCGTCCCATGTTAGCAAAATAAATATTTCTTCGTTCCAGGTATGACTTGAACACCATCCCCCTTTGAAGCTTTATCACACCACGCCAACAGGCTCTTTATGTCATAACTTATCCTCAATATTTTATAAAGCCTTCAAGCCAATATCCAGGTTTATTCAAGGAACAACCAAAAATTCTGCACACGTTCTGACTTGAACCTCAGACCACATGCATACTCCTAACGCCACCTTGCCACTAGACTACAAGCTCAACTTGTGTCACCCATCCTGGCATAATTTCTTTTAAAGTCTACATACTAATACCAAGGTTCACTTAAGAGAAAACCAAAATTTTGCAAAAGCCAGGGCTTGAACCCAGGACTTCTCACACACTCCCATACACACCCAAATCACTTAGCCATTAAAGCAAACAAGCAATTTGTGTCATTTTCTTGTGCACATATATATTTTATGTGCAGTCTCCTAGCTGATCCCACGCTCAAGGCCCATTCCTTCTAGGCCCAAATTTAGGGCGTTACAATCAATTCCACATTCAACATTACCACATTGTGCCATGATCATTCACACCATTTAACCATCAAGCACACTTCATTTGCATAAGCCAAAATATAAATTCAACCATATAAGTACATAAACCAAAAACTCATATTACATGCCACAAAACCAAAAAAATAATTATTTCAAAGTTTACCAAAATAAAGTTGGATAGTGTGATCTTCAAGCTCATCCGATCGCTCGATTTCACAAAACCCTATCTACAAGGAAGTAGGAAACAACACGAGTAAGCTTCAATTGAGCTTAGTAAGTTCATAGGTCAAAAATGATAACATACCTTATGATCACATTTATAAATTAAGAATTCAATTAATTAACACATAATAATGTCATCACAACCATTTCAATGGGTGAGATCTTATATGCAGAAGTCATTTAACCATTGCAATCGTATAAGAACATTAAATACCAAGTCACGATATAGAATCGGAAGAACATGAACATATTTATAAGTCATTCATCCAAGCATTATCACCAAGTATCAAATACACATTATAATATCATTTAACCATCTAGATTCAGCCCAATGAACTACATGAACAAATATGGATATGCGGTTGTCCACCCAAAATATGCCAAAATGCTCAACTGAGCCAATCCAACCAAGAACAACCTGGGCACCAAGTTCCAAGCCCGTAGGCTTTACATCCGCCCCCAGAAACATGCCAGGATCACTATAAATATAACTTGGTAATCCAAAAAAAATGTTGGATTCCAATATACTCAGTGTATAATAACATGTCATATATCAATATCTCATTACAAGTCAATCCTGTACAACGTGCAAAATAACCTATTGGTATGCCAATTGTATCCTATCCTATGTTCATTTAGGCTCGATACATATATCAGTATAACAATTGCCATTTCAATCGATTTTTCTCACCTTCTACCAATTGTAACATTCAACACCCACAATATACAGAATTCAGAAAAACATTATTAAAATACACAAAACAAAACCATGTGAACTTACCAGGGCGAAACAATAGAAATATCAATTATCAGGGACAAGTTAACAATTTTCTCTTTTCCATGATTATCTATCGGTTCTTTATCTATACAGTAAGTTTATTTCAATTTATCAATCCCAAATACATTATAACATTTAATTTAATGCATATGACCTCCTATTAATATTTTTCATAATTTCCCTAAAGTTTTGCAATTTGTTTAATTTAGTCCCTAAAACTAAAACAAGCTTATTTTCACAATTAATCCCTAATCCATAGTGTTGAATTCATATCCACCCTTAATTAGTCCTCTAGCACTAAAATTTAACAAGAAAACCAAGCCAATTTCAACATTTTATCATTTTAATCCCTATAATTAAAAATATTAAAAATCACCTTATAAAATAGTCCAAATTCATCATCAAGCTTCAAGCTAAACTATTAACAGAATTTGTACTGTTGAAATATAACTCGGTAATCCACAACAAACGCTTGATTCCAGTATACTCAGTGTATAATAACATGTCATATATCAACATCTCATCACAAGTCAATCATGTACAGCGTGCAAAATAACCTATTTTGTAAAGTTTTAAAAACTTTAACAGAATTTCAAAATAGTCTCTAGGCTAGCTAGATTAAACTAAAACAATCTCAAAAACATAAAATTCATGAAAACCGGGTGGAAATTTCACTTACATGCAAGAGTATAAGCAAGACTTAAGCTTGAAGACTTAGAAACTATGAATTTTCAATGGGGAGACCTCAAATGAAGAAGATGACAACATATGATTATGTTTTTACTTTTATTATTTTCATTATTTTAACATTTAATATAAATAAACTATAATTTGTTTATTTCTTAATCATAAACCGTCCATTACAAATAATATGGTCTAATTGCAACATAAAACCTCTCTCCTTTACCATTTAAGTCATTTAATTAATAAAATTCCAATAGCGAGTGACTATTGCAGCTTTTACGATTTAATATTTTTTCTTTAATTAACTAATCAAACATCAAAATTACTGGACCAAATCTCAATATAACACTAATGACCAAATAAATATTAAATAATTAATATTTACAGACTCACACATTGGAATTATGGTCCCAAAACCACTATTTTTGACACCACTGGAAAACAAGTTGTTACAACTAGTCATTTTACTTTCCAAACAAGATTCACGTTGTGGAAGAATAACTTGCTTAAACATACTTAAGGAATCATCTTTCACGACTCTAGTGATTCTTTCTTGGTTAATATGTCCAAGTCTTAAATGCCATAGGTACCCCTCATTAGAGTGAGAAGTATTAAGCTTGTTATTTACCATTTCAGTTTGAAGCATCGAGTAGTTATTTGGTTTAATAAAAATAGAGATCATTTTCCATCCATCCATTGCAAATCAAAGAATGATTTCTATTAATAGCAATCCCTTTATTGAATGTCATAGAATAACCGTCATTAAATAATAATGCTACATAAATTAAGTTCCTCTTAAAATAAGGTGCATAAAACATGTCCTTTAAAATAATCTTCCTAAAATTATTAAAATGTAAAATAACTTCTCCCATTGCTTCAGCTGAAACATAGCTCCGATATCCAGTTCACAACAAGAGACTCTTGTCACACAGACTTATCGTTTCGTTGAACCCTTGTAAAGAAACACACACATGGTTAGTGGCTCCAAAATCAATAACCCAGTTGTCAATTGATTCTTCCACTGAGCAAGTCTCAACCACAAAGAGTTCCATACATTTGCCCTTTTCAGTTAGGTAATCAAAATACCCCTCGTAGTTTGATCTTAAGTGTCATCTCCTATTGCAGAATAAACATTTGATCATTTTATGATCTTTTGACTTCTTAGTCTTCTTCCTATTCATACGAGGTGGAACCGAAGACTTAGTTGGTTTCTTCTTTCCTTTCGCTTTCTACTTCCCTATAGAAGATGAGGAGCCCACAGCTAAGTTTGTCTCAGGTTTCTCCTAGACTGACTTACCACCATTCAGCATCAACTCATAGGATTGTAATTCCTTCATGAATTGAGTTAAGGTAAGTGCCTTGTTCCCCAAGTTGTAAGCGACCCTAAAGCTAGCAAACTCCTTGGTCAAGGATTTGAACACTGTTTCAATCTAGCTGTTCACGTCCAGTTCAACCCCATTGTCCTCCGCTTTCACAAAGAATCGTATAAGCTTAAGCAAATGTTATGTGACTAGAGTACCAGGTTTTTACTAAGAGTTCATCAAATTTGTAATAGCAGATTGTCGAGCCATTGCAACTTGGCCTCCGAGCAAATCCTCTAAATTTGTCATGATCTCTTTAGCAGTACAAAAATTCTCGTGTTGCTTTTGTAGCACACTAATCATGCTCGCTAACATATAACATTAAGAAATCAAGTTAGAATATCTTTAGTGATTTCTCGTTTTGGGCTAAGCTTCAGGTAGGCAAGGTTCATCAAGGACGAATTTGTGTTTCTCACAATTGAGAAATATCAGCAAGTTTGCTTTCTATTCTCAAAAGTTATTCCCATTCAATTTATTCTTAGGAAGAATGCTAATAATAATAGTAGGAGACATATTTGAACTGAAAAACAATAAAGATTCACTATTTATTATCTTTGTATTAAGCAAATATTTTCATTTCAACAACATATCAAGAACGAAGTATGATACATGCGTCTTGTATTAAAACCTTGAAACACATTTTTCCATTTCTACGATAATTCTCACACCCATCAATCATGTCGCCTTGAGGTCTCAAGATTAACTAGCAAGAACATGGATTACATCCAATCAGTTCATGAATCTTAATTCTCAGGACTCCATATGCACCAATGATCGTTTAATGTTTGACCATCATCTCTAGCTTAAATATCATTTCTTGGGAAAATATTTAATAAGAGACAATCTTGAGTGTGTAACCATTGACTCAAAATCGTCATGAACATGTTTTCATTTGTGAGTCATCTTGGGATAATCTCACTAAGTGTCACGCATAAGTAGTTATCCTTAAAAGGAAATCTCATCCAATGGACCCATATGACAAAATTTATCTTAGGGTGCAACCAGGGTTGGAATTGGCTCGAAACTTTATAATGCTATCACTTAGGGAACATCAATGGAGGTCGTAAGCCTTGTTCAAGGACATTCTCTCACTCAATATTTTAAAAACATGGAAGGTTTTTATCCTAGATTTCAAGAAATATCATACCATAGTCCTAGTGGCATTCTTACCTAATCTATATGACATGCTTCCAATATATGCATGGCATGCTATGACAATTTTATCATTCACATTCATTTATTCACAAGAATCAACCAATCATAAAAACAAACAATTTTGATTCTCCACAGTTTTTCTTTTAAGGGAAAAATCAAAGAAGTGAATGCAAATTGTGCATCATGTAGGGTCCCAGGAAAGGGAAGTGAGTCATATTTGACCACTTTAAAACCAAGTCTTTCCTTACCAGAGCCGCTCCTAGACATGCATCTTCTACTATCATACTTCTCATAACAATCGAATAACCTAAAGAAGTAAATGGACAAATATAACACATGCATTTTCTCATTACCGCACTTATTATTTTTTAATTAATCAACTATGGATCACCTCATACTTATATATCAAATTTATAATATAACATAATATAAATATTTCAAACAATTATAAAAACAGATATACGAGGAGATGAGTAATTAAAATAAAATTGTCAGCCAATGATTCCATAGTTCTATTTCTAGAAAATAAATGAAAAAAAAATTACACATGTTTTCACCACAAGGCAATCATTGGGTCTTCAACCGCCATTGCTCCATCTTTTCCTCGTCATGGACTCCTTTTGAGAAAATTACATTTAAGTCCTATGTCTGTTTCCAACTCACAAGATTTCTATGAATTAAAAAAAAATCATTCATGGAGATGATAGTCCACGGTCTATTTCCTTAGAACCACAACCTTGGCAAAAAAGTAATAATTATATAACAAATATATAATATCACATCCATTCCCATATATAACTCAAAACATGCATAAGATCTAAAGAATGTCACTTTATATGCAATCGAATCATTAAATATATTTTGATTATTTGTTTATACTTATAGATAGAGCACAACCTGGCTCTAATACCAATTGTTGGAAAAACATGTTTGAAAAACACAGTGGAAAATAAGTTTAAGGAAAAAATAGAGTTTTAATTTTTTTTCCAAAATTAGAACTTGGTTATGTTATCTAAAATAATAAACACTTAATCAAAATTATACATTTTTTATTCGTCTAGGATGAAAGCTTCGATCGAGTAGTTGATGGGCTCGAAACTAACTAATATTTTGACAAAGGCAAGTGCACCTATCGAACAGTAGTATAGCTATGATGAGTCCAGAATATCGTATCCACAATGACTAAAAGTACTAGTAATAACTATCTTTCTATTATTCAGCCTAATAATTAAAGGGGTATTTTAATCTAAAATTTAACTAACTAATTAACTATGAACGCGACAGAGAGTGAAGGAAATAATCGAATAAAACAATGATAAAGACAATACCCAAGGAAGAATCCAGCTAGACTTCACTTATTATTCTAACTCTGAATTAAACGATTTATTCACTTGTCTTGATCCGTAGAAATCCCTAAATTATGTTAATATCTCTTTCGATACTAAGAACAACTGACTCTAGGTTGATTAATTGAAATCTTTTTCTAATTAAAACCCCTATCGTCACATTAACTCGATTTATGGATTCCCTTATTAGATTTGACTCTAATCCGGCAGATTTATGTCGTCTTATTTCTAGGGTTGCAATCAACTCCGCTTAATTATGCTAGATCTACTCTTAAACAGAGACTTTTGCTCCACTGATTAAGTACATCAAACTTGAATTAATACCCTAAAAATATTAAAGCAAGAATTAAGAACACATAATTAAGAACAAGAACAAGTATTTATTATGTAATTCAGACAATTAAATCATAAGATCCATCGTAGGTTTCATCCTCCCTAGGTATTTAGGGAGTTTAGTTCATACTCATAGAGGAAAACATCTCAAAATAAAGAAAACAACAAGACATGAAAAACCCAATAAAACTTCGAAGGAAATTCGACTGGAGATCTTCAATCTTGGAGTGGATCTGCTTCTGATATGATTCCGATGGCTTCCTTCGAGTAATTTCTTCGTTCTACTCTATGTGCTCCCTTAGGTCTTCTTCTGGTTTGTATTTATAGACTTTAGAATGCTCAGAAACCCTAAAAATTGGCTTTTTCCGCGTGAAAATGAAACAGGGTGCGACAAGGACACGGGCGTGTGATCAGCCCGTGTGAGGGTGCCCAGGCCGTGTGGAAATTTGGGTGGCTCGTGATTGACACGGGCTGGCACACGGGCGTGTGTCCAGCCTGTGTGGTTCACACGGGCATGTGCTCTACCCATGTGGTTCTGGCTTGGCCGTGTGGATCCTTAATATGGCCCGTTTTGTCTGATTTTGGCCTATTTTCCGTTCCTTTCGCTCCCCTATGCTCTCCTAAGTATAGAAACATGAATTTAAAGGATTAGGATAATCGAATTCACCAAATTATATAAATAAACATCCAAAAACATGCTAGGCGTGGGATTAAAATGTGTTACTTTTATGGTTTATCAAATATCCCCACACTTAAGCGTTTGCTTGTCCTCAAGCAAAATCCTCAACTCACAATTAAAATTAAACTTCCTTAATTCACGATTCTTATCAATAATTTATTATCATAATTCACAAATAATTCACACATTGATAATTTAACTAAAAGAGTCCTAAAGATTCAAACAATCCAAGTCACACATTTTTATAGCACGAAAACATAGGTGTTTCCCCTTATCTAAATAATTACCTTTGATTCAAAACCGACAAGAATTGACATCCTCACTAAAGATTCACTCAAATCACTCAAAGTGTTTAAGGTTCAAAAATTAAGTACTCAAAAGTAAAAAATGAAGAGTTATTACCATAAGCTTGCATGAAAATCAAATCTCGACCACTATAAAATGAGATGATACACAAATCAAAAGGTCTTTAAAAGAGTTGTAATGGGGCTTGGGTTAAAGGTGTGGATAAAGGCTAAATTAGAGGGTTAGAATCGAGATTGAATTGACAATTTACCTAACTAGAAAAATAAACTAATACTGAATAATTACAATAATAACACGAGCTTCTTCTCAAAATGTGAAATTAACCGCTTAAGCTTAAATAACATAGAACTAGTAATAATACAATAACATAAAACTAGTAATAACAGAGAACTAGTAACTCATCAACCAAAAGCATTACATACTATGTAAGAACAATTCACATTTTCATAATCATGCTTACTCATCTCAACTCTTACCACATCCCAACCATAAATCATACACATTACTCACATTTATTTGTACTTATGCCCTGCACTTATCACCACAAAACCACATGAAATGTTTACTTAAACAAGTTTCTCGATGAACCCTTCAGAATAATACAATATACTCGGTGGTTTCGCACACATCCCACCATTAATCAATAATAGGGTGGTACCGCACATAGCCCACCAACAATGATAATTACGGTGGTATCGCACATATCCCACCAAATGATAATATAAACGATGGTATCGCTCACAGCCCACCAAAAATGTACATACTTACGGATATTCATCCGTGTCCATATTTCTCTTCCGAAGGTTCATCCGAGAGTTTTCGCATTTTCTACTATCTCAATAATTCTCACCAATAATCAATTTCATCTACATCATGCTTTAATAGTTAAAACATACGTAATAGAGATGTATCGTTTACACATAAACTTACCTCGGTGCAAAATATGATAATTTGCGGTTTAGTCCGAGACCTTGCCTTTTCCCCGGTCAAGGTTGATTCTGTGTTCTTCATGATCTATAATATTAAAATTTTATCATTTAATCACTACATACATCAAAACACTTTAAAATTTCTATTTTAGCAAAAATGACCATTTTGCCCTTGTACTTTGGCAAAGTTATGATTTTGCCCCTAGGCTCGTAAATCATTTTTCATCACATTTTCTCATTAAACAAGCCTAGCTGAACATTTATTACTCTTACAACATTTCACAACACCGATCATTTCATGCATTTACTACTCAATTACAACCTTTACAAATAAGTCTCATTTAGGTGTTTTCATGGAAAAACCTTTCACAAAAGTTATTCCCTAACCCATTAAAAATCATTTTCTTCCATAAAAACTCAGCAAACAACATAAACAATCTCATGGAAAATCCCTAAACTTTCAACCATTTTGCAAAATAGTCCCCTCATTAGCTAGCTTAAGCTTTGGGGGTTCCAAAAGTACAAAAATTATCAAGAAAGACCTCTAAAGTCACTTACTTGCAAGGGGATAGCTTGGCTGAAATTTTGAGCTCCAAAAACCTCTATTTTCTCTTCAATTTTTGGTGGAAGAAGAAATGGGAATAGTAAAAGATGATATCTTCTTTATTTAGTCTTATTTTATTCATTTAGTCACCTAACATCACCAAATTTTTGACCAATTTAATGCTCTTGTCTCCCTTGGCCGGCCATCACCTTTAGGAAGGCCTAACTGCACTTTAAGGACTTCCAATTTAATATTATATAGCCTTTAGACACCTCTAGCATGTAAAATAAAACTTTTGCACTTTATGCGATTTAGTCCTTTTTTTCGCAATTAAGCATGAAATCACCGAAATTAATGCACCAAAATTTTCATGCACTCATATATTCATGATATAACACATATAAAATTATTAAAATAATTTTCTTTAGCCTCAGATTAGTGCTCCCGAAACCACTGTTCCGACTAGCCCCAAAATCGGGCTGTTACACCCTTACACGAGAATCGATACACGGGGTAAATTTATCGATACTCTATGACAAGTACCGATAATTTTGACAGAATGATTTTTGTGTGAGAAACAGAATGCAAGTTTGGTATCAATTTTCCAGGTGGTATCGATACCACTTAAAATATCGATACTCTAGGGTCAGTATCAATACTTACGCGTTTAACTTTGAAATTTTGCTAAGTGGTCCAAATGCTTGATTATGTAACTTGGTAAGGTACATTGAAGTATGTCCAACATGATTTAATCATGATTAATGCATGTAGTCTTGAAATCTGTGCAAATGCTATGAATGACATGTGTCAGCTTTAATAAAGTGAACATAATGTACAAGTAGTGAGACGGTGGTGTAGCATCTTTAAATTCAGGCTCGATGACCAGGCCAGTATAGGGTGTTACATTTTGTGGTATCAGAGTTCTAGATTCATTAACCCTCAGACCTAAGTGATTGTTGTGTGTTTGGAGTTTCGAAACTCATGAGTCTAATCTCCTTGTTTTCTTGAAATTGTTGATATAACTCTGATTGAAATGCAAGGAATCGTTTGAAATGTCTTTAACTGAATTGCATGTGAGGTAGGAACAAGAAGACATTTCCTTTAATCCTAATTTTTTCTTGCAAGAACGTGACTTGGATCATCTTCTCGCCACTTACATCGCTTATTTGTTTGTTTGTATGTTAGATTAGATTAGATTATATATGCCTCCTAGATGTCTTAATGTCAGAGCTATTTCTCAAGAGGATGATACATCCTCTGTACCTATTGTGCCACCGTGTAGAATGAACATACCTAATAAGGGTGTAGGCCCTCTGATGGAAGCTATGATAGGGGCGTTTCAGCAGATTGCTGATCCTAACCTTGCTCCTGCACCTGGTAACCAAGGGTTGCCACTTGAACGTCTTTAGGCATTGGGTGGTAAGGAATTTTTTGGAGTGAAAGGTAATGATTCGACCGTAGCTGAGTACTGGTAGGAAGGAATTGAAAGGATCCTCGAGCAGATGTCATGTTCTGACGATGAGAAGTTGGGTTGGGTTGGGCCTTTACTCGACGGTGAGGCTCATCGTTGGTGCAATATGGTTAGGAGAGGTACTATTTCTGATAGAGCGATTTGTAATTACTTTCTCAAGGTTTTTAAGAGGAAGTTTATGGGTGAGCATTATATGGAGGCTCGTAAGCGTGAGTTTTTGGATTTGGTTCAGGGATATTTGTCAGTGACTGATTATGAGGCTGAGTTTATGCTACTTAGTTAGTATGCTCCTAAAATGATACTTTCTAAGAGAGACCGTTGTAAGTGGTTTCGATTTGGGCTTAATCAGAGATTTGGGTTTACTTGATAGCTCAGAACATGGAGATGTTTGATGAGTTAGTTAAGAAAGCCAAAGCATTTGAGGAGACTTTGGCTAAGCCGCCTCGTTCTGTGGTAACTGGCTTTGGTAAGAGAGCTTTTGATGGTGCATCTGGATGACTGTCTAAGAGAAGATGTGATATTCAAGTTCTAATGGGAGTGCATGACACGAGTTACGACCAATTCAGTCTGGGCAGCAAGATAGTGTTATAGTTAGTACTGGCGATTCGTCGTGTGGTTCTGGATGGTCACTTTGTGCTCATTGTGAGCGTAGGCATTCGAGTGAGTGTCATAAGTTGATAGGTGGTTGTTTTAAGTGTGGTTCGAAGGAACAATTTTTGAGGGATTGTCCAAACAGAGTTGAGGTTTCACAGACTTATAGTTCTGCGCCAGTATCTACGCTTGCTAGAGGCCATGGTCGTGGTAGTGGTAATGGGAGATAGTTGGGCAGCGAATTATTGCTCATACTACACAGGTTGAGTCTGGAGGTTCAGCTTGAGTTTATGCTATTAGGGAACCACAAATCAAGACTCAAACATCGAGATTGCAGGTATTTTTTTCTTGTGATCGCTTCTTTTATTCTCGTCGGTAGATTTAGGTTCTACACCTCAGTAAATTATGAGTGATTTAGCTAATAAGTGGAGAGTCCTAATAGTAACTAGTGAATTAGGAAAAATGGTTACGAGTTCTTTAGATGAGAGTGTCATAGTGAATAGAGGAAATTGTTAGAGAAGTTACCGTAGAATAGCCCGTGGTAGTGAATAGAATCATTAAAGAAAGTGGTAGGAAGATAGGGAGAATAGGAATCAAAGTGCGCAGCGAAAGGGTGATGGTGAGTTTAGAAGTAGAAAATTTTTTGATTAAGCAAGTGACGTGTTAGTAGGGAATTTCGAGGAAGAAATTCTTTTTAGAGGGGAAGATTTGTAACACCCCAAAATAGGGCCTAGGAGTTTTAGGGGTAATTTAGGAATTTTAACCTTAGAGTGTTCTAAATTTTTTGACATGGTATATCGGTAATGTTTTCGATTATGCATTTTAGAAAATTAAATCAATTCCTGAATATGAGTTTTAAATACCTTTAATTTTGAAAATAGGACTTATTTGTAAAAGATTCAAAACTTAGAGTTTTTAAGAGGCAATTAGACCAGATTTTAATATTCACCCTATATCTTCCCCCAGCTAGTTTTATTTTCACGTTATTTTTCTTCCCCCTCATTCTTGTGTCATCCTTTGTTCTCCTTTGCTCTCTCATTCGATTTTTGATTTCCTAACTCTAATCTTTTGATTCCTATCAATATCCAAGCCCTAAATCTCCATAAAATCCAAGAAAAAATCCCAATTGTACATAGATTCCATCATCTTCTTCGCCTGTGAGTTTTCCAGGTTTCAAACTAGGAACCTAATGGTAAGCTAAGACTTTACCACTAAACCAGTAGGCTCATTCTTGTCAACAATTAAACGTAAATTACATATAAGTTATGTGTGACTAGCTAGATATAGGGAGAAAATAACCAAAATTCAATGAGAAGGAATCGAACACATGACTTCAAGTATACATCCAGAACACTTAACCACTGGAACATATTAATTTACTTTACACAATTTAACAATTCAAAATTTTAAGAAACTTGGGCCGTTACAACTCTCCCCAGTTTAAAGAAATTTCATCCTCGAGATTTACCTGGTTCAAACAAATAAGAGTATTGATGACACATCAAGTCTTCTGGTTCCCAAGTGGCTTCCTCAGCACCATGATTCTGCCACAGAACCTTAACCAAAGGGATACTCCTCCTTATCAAGACTTTTACCCTATGATCTAGAATCTATATCGGCTATTCCTCAAAAGAAAAATTTGGTCTCACCTTGATCTTTTCAACCAGAACAATATGAGATGGGTCAGACTGATACCGCCTTAACATAGAGACATAAAAGAAATCATGGATGCAGTCTAACTCAGGAGGCAGCTTCAACTGATATGTAACTAGCCCTACACGCCTTAAAATCCGATAACACCCGATGAACTTAAGGCACAACTCACCATTAAGTCCAAACCTTAGAACCTTTTTTCCACAGAGATTCCTTTAGAAAAACCTGATCCTCCACAGCAAACTCAATATCCTTCCTCTTAAGATCAGCATAAGATGTCTGTCTATTCAATGCTACCTTTAACCGATCTCGAATTAGTCTAACCTTATCCTCAATCTCGATTACTAGATCCAGACCCATAATTTTCCTTTTGCCTAAATCTGTCCAACACAACAGTGTACAAAACTTACAATCATAGTAAGCCTCGTAAGGTGCCATTTAAATACTGGATTGAAAACTATTATTATAGGCAAACTCATCTAGAGGTAAAAAACTCTTCCTAACTACAACAAAAATCAGGAACACAAATCCGTAGCATATCCTCTAGAACCTGAATTACCCTCTCGGACTATCTAACATTCTACAGATTGAATTATGTACTAAAGTCCAACTGAGTACCCACAACCTCATGAAATTTCTTCAAAAATCATGATGTAAAATGAGGGTATCGATATGAGATAATCGATACATAAACCCTATGGAGTCTTACGATCTCAGAGATATACACTTTAGCTAACTTCTGAAAAATGTAATCAGGCCGTACTGGAAGAAAATAGGCAGACTTGGTCAACTGATTCACAATGACCCAAATAGAATCTTTCTTAGTGGGTGTCAAGGTAAACTCAACAAAATCCATAGTCACTCATTCACATTTCCACTATAGAATCTTAACAGGTTGCAACAAACCAGAAGGAAGTTGATGTTCAACCTTAACCTGCTACCACATCAGACAACGGGCCACAAAATTAGTTACTACCCCTTTCAACCCAGGGCACCAATACAAATCCCGAAGATCACGGTACATCTTATTCCCCGCCGGGATGCATACCATAGGGGCTACTATGTGCCCTACAGTTTAGACTGTTTCAACTCACTATCATTCGGCACACATACACGACCTCAGTAGCACAGAATACCTCAAAATTAAACTTGAAGTCTGAAATCTTACCCTCCTCAATATGCTTAACTCGAAGAACCAAAGGCTCATCTAAAAGCTATTTATTTCTAATCTCATCAACCTAAGTCAGCTTAACTTGCAACTCTACCAGCAATCCACCATCCTCATACAGACTTAACCGAGCAAACATCATTCTCAACTCGGTCATCAACCTCCTACTCAAAGCATCAACCACCATATTGGCCTTGCCAAGATGGTACCCAATAGTACAGTCGCAATCTTTAATCAACTCAATATTTCTACGTTGCTTAAGATTCAACTCCTTCTAAGTGAGGAGATACTTGAGGCCTTCGTGATCAGTGTAAATAATACACTTTTCACCGTATAGATAATGCCTCTAGATTTTTAGAGCAAAAACCTCTGCCGCTAACTCTAATACATGCGTTGGATAGTTTCCCTCATATGGCTTGAGCTGTCTAGAAGCATAAGCCACAACCTTACCTTTCTACATCAAACCACAACCGAGACCAGTGTGTGATGCGTCATTGTACACAACATACTCTCATTCCCAAATTCAGGTCATATCAAATTGGGTGCTTGAGCCAACACTAACTTATGCTTTTCAAAGCTTCCTTGCTGATCATTAGCCCACTTGAAAGAAGCATTCTTATGCAACAGCTTGGTCAAAGGAGTTGTGATTAATGAAAACCCTTCTACAAATGTCCGATAATACCCCACAAGACCAAGAAAAATTCAAATCTCTTATACACACTTAGGTTGTTTCCACTCAAGAATAGCATTTATCTTTTTCGAGTCTACATGGATACCCTTGGTAGAAACTACATGTCCCAAAAACATTACCTCCCTCAACCAGAACTCGTACTTACTCAACTTAGCATAGAGCTTATTTTCTCGAAGAATCTACAGAACCACTCTAAGATGCTCATCATACTCGACCTCGGGCTTAGAGTATAATAGAATATCATTGATAAACACTACGAAAAACTGATCTAGATACGGTTGAAACACTCTATTCATGAGATCTATGAATGCGGTCGGTGCATTAGTCAGACCAAAAGGCATAACTAGAAACTCGTAATGTCCATAATAAGTCCTAAATGCAGTCGTATGCACATCAGATTCGTTCACTTTCAATTGATGGTACCCAAATCTCAAGTCGATCTTATAAAACACTGATGCCCCTCGAAACTGATCAAACAAGTCATCGATCCTCAACAACGGATACTTATTCTTTATCGTTAACTTGTTCAATTGCCGCTAGTCAACACACATTCTCATAGTACCATCCTTCTTCTTGATAAATAACACTAATGTTCCCAAAGCGAGACATTGGGTCTTATGATTCATCTATCAAGAAGTTCTTGTAGTTGGACTTTCAATTCCTTCAACTCCTTTGATGCCATGCAATAGGGAGCAATGAACATCGGAGCTGTCCTAGACAGAACCTAAATCCCAAACAACCTCATGGTCTGGTGGTAACCCAGGCAATTCCTCAGGAAAAACATCTGAAAAGTCCTTAACAATTCGAATTCCCTCCACAACAGAACCCACAACACTTGTGTCATGCACATAGGCTAAGTACGCCTCACACCCCTTGTAACAGCCCGATTTTGACCCTTATCAGAATAGTGGTTTCGGGACTACGAATCCGAGTCAGAAAAATATTTTAAAATTATTTTCTGTGTTTATTAAGAATGAATTTATGCCTATGAAATTTTCGTGATTTAATTTTGTCGTTTGGGTGTCCGATTAAACAAAAAGGACTTAATCGCATAAATTAAAAATTAGCTAGTGTAATTGTAGAGACAGAATTGGTAGTGGCTTTTTAAGTGGAAGCCTTTATGTTGCAATTAGCCCAATGGTAAATTAATGTACGGCATTAGGCTTATAATATGAAGATTTGGCATGAATTCATTAAGGGCATTATGGTAAACTAAAACTATAAACTATATAATATAACATATATCATAAAATAAACCATGTGTTCATAAAACTCCACCATAGCCGAATCTAAGCAAGGAAGAAAAAAAAAAGAGAAGAAACTAGGGTTCGTTCACTTCTAAGCTCAATCAAGGTAAGTGTTCAGCTCGGTTTTTGATAATTTTTTACGTTTTTGAGATCGTTGCTTCGAGTACTACAAAACCCAGGCTTAAATTTTGAATTTTGATGAATTGTTTTTGAGTGGTACCATTGATGAGAGTTATCGAAACCATTTTAAAATTTGGTTAAAAACGGGGATCGACTTTTAAAAAAAACGAAAATGGAGTCGCCACCAATCCCTTTTTACTTAGGTGTGATTGGATCACCTTGTAAAACATTTTATTTTAAAACATTGATTTTGGTCCACGAAATACAAGAAAACGAGTTCGGGAGTCGGTTACGTATGAGGAAGGGTTAGCACCCTCATAGCGCCCAAAAATTGGTACCTAATTGATAAAATCATGTCCGAATGTTGAAAATTTTAAAATTTTAAAATATGATCCTTTTATTAGAAAGAAAACCAAGACTTACCTATTTCAAAGAAATAAAATGTTATATCCAGTAAGTTAGGATATAACATCTCACGACTTCGAAGTTAGGCTCGCTTTTATTTTGTAGAAAATTCTTATCTCGAAATACAAAACATTATATCCAGTAAGTTAGGGTATAACGTTTGGAATTTCCAAGAATAAGTTTTAATTTAGAAGTTTATGAATTTCAATTTTAAAAGAAAAGGGATACTTAATATTTTAAGTTCAACGATAAAAATTGAAACCTAGTGAGTTAGGGCACAATTTTTTCTCAAGCCCCAAATATTAGATATCACCGAATTTTTTTAAAACTATTTGAATAAAATGTGTCAATTCAAAAGGCGTTCTTATAAGACAATGGTTTGAGTAAGATATTATGACATACATATTTAATAGCAATTCTACATAACTACAAATTATACTAACAATAAATAATAAAAGAATAATATAACATAAGTATATAAAGAACTATGTTAAACAATAATAGACGATCAAAATAACATAAATAAATAAACATGTGGTATAAAATAAATAGCGATAATTAAGACTTTCACGAAATAACAAAATCAAATGAAAAAAGGAATAATATATTTAAACATTGAATAAAAAAAATAAAAGAATGTGACAATTTTTAAAAATGATTTAATATATATATATATAAAATTAAAAAAGTACTTATAATAAATGTATATAATTTAATAATTTAATACATATATAAATGATTTCATATAATAAAAATGATTAATAAATAATATATAATATTTTTATATAAAAACATATATATATATAATGTACTAATCATAAAATTACATATGTAATAAACAATACAAATGAAATATGTTATATAATATAAATAGATTTTATACAAAATAAAATTTTAAAAATAATATATGACATAATATAATACTATACAATATACAAATTAAAAAAATATAATATAATAAATAATATACAAATTATAAAATAATATATAAATTATATTAAACCAAGTATATAACAATATATATATATATATGTATTTTATACTTTTAACATAATTAATATATAAATAATAAGAAAAATATAACATTTTAATATAATAAAATAATTAAATATAGTATTAGAATAATTTTAAAAAAATAAAACAAAAAGGTTTTAAGGAATAAATAGCAATAAAATAAATATAAATGGACTAAATTAAAACGTGCGCTGCATTGTAGGGACTCATTAGGCAATTATGCCTTCTTTCCAAAATGACGTCGTTCTGATTTTTAGCTTTTAAGGAGCCCGAGGATTAAAATGAAACATAGTATAAGTTTTAGGGATAATTTGAAAAATAAAAAAAAGTTAAATTGGACAAAATTAAAACTAATAAAATTACGGAGGGATTAAAATGGTAAATCTCCCTTTTTATAAAATGCGCGGATCCTCCTCGGGTTTTCGGGTCAACGCGCGGATCTCCCCTTTAAAACGACGCCATTTTGGTCATTAACAGACCACACCAAAACGACGTCGTGTGAATGGGCTATAAAAACTAAAAAAAATGCCCCAAATTCATTTTAAACACCAAAATAAAAAAATGGCCGAAGCCTCTCAAAAACACTCTACCTTCACAGGTCGTTCGACCTCCGGCAGGCCCTTGCACGCGCTTCACGCGCCATCACGCGCCGTCGCCCACGGCGGCTTTAAGGTAAGAAACGTCGCCCTTTTTATTTCAATATTGTTTTGTATATAAAACATGCACGAATCAAAAGAAAAAAATAAGAAATAACAAGAAAACTGAATGAAAACCACCTTTGTAAACAATTTTTTGTTTTTTTTTATTTCTCTGTATTTTTTTTGACTATTTGCGCATCTGTTTTTATCTGTGTGTATCCTGTATCTCTCTTTTACAGGTTTTGTTGGGACTTTTTATAGCCCAAAAAAAATCGAAAATAAATACAAAAATCTGTCTTTCCATTTTTGTTGGGTTCTGATGATGTTTCTTTCCTTTTTGCAGGCGACCGACGAGGATCTTAGCGATGACTGGGCGCAACTCGCACGGATTGCAGCGTGACCGAGGCTGGTGATGTCGTTTGGCACTTGCGGCACCTAGGGTTTTCCAGAAACCTTAGGCTTACTGAAACTGTTTAGGCATTGGGCCTTTTGGGTCGTGCGAGTTTGTATCTGGGGTTGGGTAGTCCGTTTAGGTATTAGGTATTAAGGGTGTAATTGGGTTCTGGTATTTGGGCTGCTGGTGATTTTCGGGTTTGGGCTTTGAGTGTTTTGTAATTGGACTGTACAAATAAACATTGGTTTTATTTCTTGTTATTTATTTATTTTTTTAAGCCCGGGCAAATTGGGCCACAGCTGCCCCTCTTTGCTCATTGTCGTGTAACGAGAATAGAGCAAAGAATATAAAAGGACCAATTTTGCACGGTCTTGCCGAATCTTGACCTCTTGGCCCTCGTCTTCTTCAAATGGCTCCAACTTCACCGCAACTTCAACAGTATTGGAACTTCTTTTCAATAAGTCTGATGGCTTCAATCTGCTTCCTGCAACTTCAGGAATGCAATATCCACTGTTTTTCAATCTGCTCCACTGCAAACTCAGGGAGACAAGATTTGATGTCTTCGATCTGCTTCTTGCAACTTCAAGAATGCCAGATCTACTATCTTCGATCTGCTCCATTGCTATCTCGAGGAGACAAGATCTACCATTTTTAGTCTGCTCCATTGCTACATCAGGAAGATAAGACTATAATCTTCAGCCTGCCCCACTACTATCTCGATGGGACAAGATCTGAACTTTTCAGTCTGCTTCCTTATTATCTCAGGAAGACTTCAATCTTGATCCGCTCCACTACCATCTCTAGGGAACAAAATCGAACTTTCCAATTTGCTTCCTTACTATCTCGGAAGACTTCAATCTTCAGTCTGCTCCACTACCACCTCTATGGAAAAAAATCTGAACTTTTTAATTTGCTTCCTTACTATCTCAGGAAGACTTCAATCTTCAGTCTGCTCCACTACCATCTCGAGGGAACAAAATCTGAACTTTCCAATTTGCTTCCTTACTATCTCAGGAAGACTTCAATCTTGATCTGCTCCACTACCATCTCGAGGAACAAAATCTGAACTTTCCAATTTGCTTCCTTACTATCTCGGGAAGACTTCAATCTTGATCTGCTCCACTACCATCTCTAGGGAACAAAATCTGAACTTTCCAATTTTCTTCCTTACTATATCAGGAAGACTTCAATCTTCAGTCTGCTCCACTACCATCTCTAGGGAACAAAATCTGAACTTTCCAATTTGCTTCCTTACTATCTCAAGAAGACTTCAATCTTCAATCTGCTCCACTACCATCTCTAGGGAACAAAATCAACTTTCCAATTTGCTTCCTTACTATCTCGGGAAGACTTCAATCTTGATCTGCTCCACTACCATCTCTAGGGAACAAAATCTGAACTTTCCAATTTGCTTCCTTACTATCTCAAGAAGACTTCAATCTTCAGTCTGCTCCACTACCATCTCTAGGGAACAAAATCTGAACTTTTTAATCTTCTCCCTTGCTACATCAAGGAGATTAGAGCAATGGCTAAAATTTTCTCCATTGTCGATACATGGAGATAAGATTCGCCAAATTTGATATGATCCACTACTGCTTAGGGAGATAAGATCTGTGAATTCACCGATGTTGCTACACCGTCCTCTAAGGGACATGTCCTGTAGACTCGATTCCATATGCATATGTTTAGGATGCTATGATCAAAATGAATCAAATGCTCCTAGCCACATATGTTATGAACGCAACATATCATGAAAATGATTCCTAATTAGGATGCAATGATCGGAATGAATCTAATGCTCCTAACTAAATGAATGCAGAATGTCATGAGAATGATTTTTCTTTTTTTTATGTACTACGATTAGGATACAATGATCGAAATGAATCAAATGCTCCTAATTGGAAGTGTATGCATGAGAATGATCCCTTTTTAATGCTTGGGTTGTCATTGCTCGTTGTTCATCAAGGTTCTATCGCTGATGCGTTACCACCGCTTTCTTGTCAAATTTGGTATCTTTGTGAGAAACCCAAAAAAACAATCATATTCTGTTCAGCAAGCTTGCCCCGCTGTAATTTCAGAGTCTCTTCCACTGTACCTTCTGGGACATAAAGTTTGTACCTCCCACTGCAACTTTAGGAGAATAACAGTTGGTTTCTTCCATCCATCTTGTTACCGCTTAAAGGTATGGAATTTGCATATCATCCTCAATCAATTTGATCTGTTACACCATTCCTGGGTGTAATGACCAGATATATATGCTTGAAATGGTATTATTTTCCTTTTCCCGAGAATGATCCCCTTTTACACTTAGGATGACATTGCCCGTCATTTGTCGAAATGGTATCACTGACGAAATGTCTTATCCAATAAGAATCCGAAGAGATAATCATCTTTCAATATTTCCAACCTTTAGGCTTGGTGAGTTCTAAATAATAGTCCTGTTTCAGATTCTTGTATTATTTAAAAACTTCCAGAGTAATATGCGAAACTCCTTTTATGAAAGTATTATTAGTCCATTAATTGTTATTTCAATATAAAATGCTTGAAAAAGATCACAACAATGGACAAAAAAGAAATTAATTAGGAGCATAGTTCGAAACAAATAAGTTAATCAAAGATAACAAAGGCAATAAAAGAAAATTAATTTGGGTATATCTTGAAAAGAATAAAGTAATCAAAGATAGCAAATTCAAAATGGGTAAGATAGAAGCTAGGTGCCACAGATATCACAGCATGAGCTTCTTTGTACAAACTTCTTGAGGACTACTTCGAGCTCAATACGTGTTTAGAGGATCCAGAGTATTTTGTCAACACCCCAAGACATAGCATACTTTCGCACTGTTAATTCAGGTATAACAAGACTACCACATGCCCTATTTTTTTATCAAAATTTGAGCCGCCCTTTCCGGGTTTTTGGCTCAAAACCCCTTTAGTCTCAAAGCGCCCTTTGCGGGTTTTCGCCTTGGCCTCTCCTTCTTTTTCTTTTTCCTTTCTTTCTTTTCTTTTCTTTCTTTCTTTCTTTCTTTCTTTCTTTTTTTTTTTGAATTAGATCTCAAGGCGCCCTTTGCGGGTTTTCACCTTGGTCTTTCCTCTTTCAGGTAAAATACTTCTTGTCTGAACCTGAATTTGCCGAATTGGGAAAATTTTTTGCCATCCGTCTTGGTCAATATCAATGCTCCTCTAGCACAAGCCCTTTTTGCTACATAAGGTCCTTCCCAGTTTGGCATCTACTTTCTTCTGAAATCTTTTTGTATAAGAAAGATATGTTTCAACATCAGGTTCCCCTTGTAGAATTCTCTAGGATGAACCTCTTTGTCGTAAGCTGGCATCATCTGACCGTGATGGATAACTTTTAACCTTTTCTTCGATTAGGTTCAATTGGCAATAATGCTTCCATTCCATAAACCAATGGGTAAGATGCTGCCCCGGCAAAAAATCCTAGCCAACGTTCAATAACCATAGAAGATAAATAATAACTTCTTTATGCCAATCTTTTCAAGTCTCGGTCATCTTTTCTACAATCCCTCTTTTTTTTTTGGTTGCCTTTGTTGCTATATGATAGGGTGTATGATCTTTGAACAGGCATTCTTTTTCGGCGCCTGATCTCTTTTTTTTTAATCAAAAGAATTTGATGACTATCGACTTTGTAACGTTGGCATATGAAGCTACTTCCACCCTCTTAGTGAAGTAAACGACGATCACAACGACGAATCGATATTGGCTAAAAGCTTTTGACGAGATTGGCTCCATCACATCCATGCCCCACATATGGAAAATTTGTGAAGAAATAGAGAAGGCACATGAATCTTGTCTCCTTAAATACGGCATAGCTGATACAATCCCCTTCCGTGTCTCAGTAGTCCAAGCATGTCCTGATATGATCGTGCAAAAACATCTTTGAATTCCTGAAAATAACTCAATGCTGTCTCGCCTTACTTCTGTGGTGAGCTAGGCTACAATCTTCACCTCTTTTCTAGGCTCATAATATCAACTGAATCTTTGTGGAATAAGGTCTGTTTTTTAATCTTGCTCCACCATTTTTAACAAATAAAAAGGTATGTTACAATCTCTGTCATCTTCAAAGTCCTGAGATCCTTCTAGACACATATCTTACTTAAAAGGAGACTCTGAGTCAGTAGCAGCGTTGCTCACATTGTTGATATCTGGAGACCTATTGTAGGTTCGAAGGAAGATTCCAAAGAATAAATGATTCAAAAAATGATTATTTGTATGGTCATGAATAAAGAATGAAAGAATACTTGAAAGAAAGCCCAAACAAAAGAAAAACTAAGATCAATTTTTTTGTACAATATCAAATGGAAAGAATAAAAGAATATTTGCTCAAAAAGATGCATTTTATTGAAATAAAAATTATAGACACAAGCCTATTTCACAAAAGGGTTCTTATTGCCTCTAGGCTTAAGGCAACAAGCGTGTTTTGAACATTACTCTAGATTAACTCTAAAAATACAGGGATTTCTTCCACAGTCCCATTATTCAAAACGCTCTCAAGTATGTAAGGGCTTGGAAACTTTTATTCCCCGGTTCTCTCTTCGAATATGTCGTTAATGCTTAAATTCCCTAATATTCTCATTGGGTCCTTTGATCTCTTCAATTTATTATCCATCAAGCCTTGCACTAGGGCCCTGAGCTCAATGCATTCTTGGATCTCCTGCCCCTATTTATTGTGGAACTTACAATGTCTACCCCTTTAATAGAAAGGTTGGGTAACGAATTTTCTGCACCGGAGGGATCATCAAATTTTACGACACCCAATTTGATGAGTCTTTTGATTATCTTTTTAAAAGCGACGCAATTCTCGATCGAATGTCCTGTGGTTCTTCCATGGTATTCACATTGGCCATTTACGTCGTACCATTTGGGGTATGGAGGCCGTATTGTCTCTATATAAAAAGGGGATATGACATGTGCGTTAAACAAAATTTGATACAACTCCCTATACGTGATTGGAATGGGTGCGAACTGTGGTTTCTCTGAGTTCGGTCTTGAAGTGGGTTCTTGCCTTGGGGAGACCTGATGACTGGTAGTTACCGTCTTCGGCTGGCTTACTATAATCGGCTTTAAATGGCCTTTGTTATACCTTCTCGTACTATTCGTTTTATTTTCTTTTTTCTTCAGGGTTTTTAAAGTACATTCTCCTTTTCCTTTTGTTTCTGCCAGTACAATCGGTTTGGCTCGATTATGATCCGTGTTAAAAACTGAACCTATCGGGAAGTTCAATAAGGCTGAAGTATCAGTCTGACATTGGGGTCCAATAAAGACGGGTACCCCATGCGAATGCGTGTCTGGTTGAGTCGGGATACCTATTGGGGAATAAACGATGTCCTCATCATCATCCACACTGTTGACCACTGGGCCACTCCTTTTTTCAAGTCCTCCGACTAGTAACTGGGTTAGCTGGCCTATCATATTCCTTTGGAATTCTAGCATTTGTTCCTGCATTTCTTGTTGAATCTTGGTCAATTGCCCCTGCATCTTTATTTGCATTTGCTCTATCCTCTCTAACTTTTGTTCCATGTTTTCCAGGTTAACTGAAATAATTTTACCTAATTAGGGTCCTTTTGTAAAAGTCTAATGCAAATGATACAATGTAATGCAAATGCATGAATGCAAAAAGAAGGCATCGATTTAGATTCAACTTCATTTTAGAAAACTTTATTAGAAAACAAAATCCTTTACATAAAACGGACTACAAATATGCTTTCGCCCTAAGGCCCAAAGTTTTGATTTTCCCAAACAAAGAGGTTAGCTCTTGACCACGATCCGACTGTAGCTCATACTTCATGCTCAATATATCAGCCTGTACCGCCAAAATCTGTAGGTGATCAGCTACCTCTTGAATCTGAACTATTGCTTCACTCATGAGATAATCCCGACTTCTAACTTGATCATGGGAATGGTGGAGCTCTTCCTTCCAATACCCTTCTCTTGCTTCAAGATGCTCGATCCAGAGTTCATAATCTTGCAATGCCAATTCTAATCTTTCAATCTTGCCCTTCATTTCTTCGATCTTTTTCAGACTCGACTTCAGCTCATTCGCAGAATTATGGCTTCGGTGGTGGTGAAGAGACCGTCCCAATTCAGCCACTCTAGCTTTTAATCCACTTTTTTCCTTTTGGCTTTCTGCTAACATCCTTTCTAGGGCCTCATTTTGCATCTGCTTCTCTAGGAACTTCTTCTCCCAATTATCAGCTTTGGCCTTTTCCTCTTGAACCTTAAGTTGCCACTGTTCCAAAGTCTTCCCCAATCCGGCATTTTTCATCGATAAGCGAAGCTTCTTATATTCCATCTTCAAACTATCTCGATCTTCCTCAATCTTCCTCTTTTCTTTTCTCACTTTTTCGGCCTCTGATTTCTGAAGATCGACATCTAATTTCAGTTACATTTTTTCCTCTTCCAACTTCTCTATTCTCTTTCCAAACTCTGAACTCATCCTTTCAAAATCTTGTGTCACGATCTCTAACTCTGATAGGACCACTTGCAAGCATTCTTCTCTTGATCGGGCACCTTCTGGATTCAACTCGGGGATGTTATCATTAGTCCTTCTAATCCTCCATCCACTGTATTCTGAGGTTGTCACTGGGCCTGCGGATAATCTCTTCATCCTACGAATCTGATTCTAAGCACCAGAAATCTCCTTAACCCTCTTCTTATAGCTTTCTCCTCTGTATGAGAACTCACATTGAGCTAGCCCATATGTCGTTGGCACAAACTGTCTTGACTCATATTGCCTCAATACGAGCAAAGGGGCATACCCAACGGCTCCCCATATTCCAAGTAAAGGAACCCAGTCAAAACTCCCACGCCGATAAAGGATCTCGTCGAGAATCATCCAAGGAGCCCTCCACTCGATGTCTTCTTCTTGAAGATTTTGAAGGAGCGCCATCCAGATTTCCTCAGATACATCTTCTCTCCTTGGTGTAGCCATTATCTCTTTCAACGGAGAGTAATTCTCAGAGAAAGCCCGATAAGAAACTTTTTCTACCTTCTAGAAATGACTGTGGAACCAAGTCAACAACAACTGCGTGCATCCAATGAACCTGCCTTCACCTGCTCTCCGACATGCATTCAAAGATCTGAATGTCTCGGCTAAGATCGCAAGCACAGGCGTGACCCCTTTGTCAAGTCTATCGAATAAATCAGTAACTGCTTCATCTACATGTCTGAGAGCTTTAGGGAAAATTACCAAACCGTAAATACACAAGGCAAAGACGTCAATCTTCTTCTTCACATCTGGATATGTTAGGATTAGGTCCCTCAAACTCACCCAAGGCACACATTTACCCTCACCTTTCTCCTGAATTCTGGCTGAGACCCACTGCTCACTCATCCCCGTGATATTCATTAATTTCTTTATAAAAGTTGGGACATTAGCAGTTCTAGAATAAGCTTTATCGACTTGGATCCTCGAACAGCGAAGCAAGGTCGTATACTCCTCCACCGTGGGCACTAAATCTACTTTCTCGAAAGAGAAACAGCTATAAGCAGAATTCCAAAACTGAGTCATAGCCCGGAACAGATACTTATCTACCTTGATGTCGAGCAAGTAAGGTAAATCACCATAATTACGATAGAACAGCTACTTTGCCTCATCATCCCACTGGGTCCATATTTCTTTCAACTCCTAGAGCTCATTTTACGTGACACTGATACGAGCAAAATCCCGTAGTTCCGACATATATCCCTCAGCTAAGCTATCCCCTTTCTCTAATTGCCTTTGTTCTGACTATATGCGGACGGTTGCATTGTCTTCCACTTTATCAAGGAATTCGTTCTCCATAACCAGCTTTCTAACTTAGAAACTGACCGTGAATCGATACCTCTTAAAATATGAAATGACATGCACAAAAAATAAAACACAACGAGTTAGTACTGCAGAATATAAAGCAAGTAAAATAAATGAACACCTATCTGGGTAACTACTAAGGTTTGACATAGTTCTACCTAAGGTGGGCTCTTAGGGTTTACTATATGCGGTTTAGTTCTAAAGTTGAGGTACCTGAACTAGCAGATTCGTCGATACTCACCCATTATAAGCTCATACGGACCAAGTTCGGTTCAGGGGAATACATTTCCCTATGGCCATGCGGAAGTGAAAACTTCACGACGACATAGGTACAGATGTATCCCAAAAGTAATTCATCAGCCCATTCGGAGGTGAAAACCTCACGAAGGCATAGCTTCTTGCTCCCACTTAAAGGCGCGACCACAACGGTCATGTAGTGTAATGTAGGGATATATTAAAAATTAGAACCACATGCAATAAAAGGATCATGTTTTTTTTTAAAAAATCAGAATTTTAAATTCGGATAAAAGGACATGAAATTATCGATTTTACGGCTTGACTCTCTTATCGTCCCCAGTGGAGTCGCCAAGCTGTCGAAACCATTTTAAAATTTGGTTAAAAACGGGGATTGAATTTAAAAAAAATGAAAATGGAGTCGCCACCAATCCCTTTTTACTTAGGTGTGATTGGATCACCTTGTAAAACATTTTATTTTAAAACATTGATTTTGGTCCACGAAATACAAGAAAACGGGTTTGGGAGTCGGTTACGTATGAAGAAGGGTTAGCACCCTCATAGCGCCCAAAAATTGGTACCTAATTGATAAAATCATGTCCAAATGTTGAAAATTTGAAAATTTTTAAAATATGATCCTTTTATTAGAAAGAAAACCAAGACTTACCTATTTCAAAGAAATAAAATGTTATATCCAGTAAGTTAGGATATAACATCTCACGACTTCGAAGTTAGGCTCGCTTTTATTTTGTAGAAAATTCTTATCTCGAAATACAAAACATCATATCCAGTAAGTTAGGGTATAACGTTTGGAATTTCCAAGAATAAGTTTTAATTTAGAAGTTTATGAATTTCAATTTTAAAAGAAAAGGGATACTTAATATTTTAAGTTCAACGATAAAAATTGAAACCCAGTGAGTTAGGGCACAATTTTTCTCGAAGCCCCCAAATATTAGATATCACCGAATTTTTTTAAAACTATTTGAATAAAATGTGTCAATTCAAAAGGCGTTTTTATAAGACAATAGTTTGAGTAAGATATTATGACATACATATTTAATAGCAATTCTACATAACTACAAATTATACTAACAATAAATAATAAAAGAATAATATAACATAAATATATAAAGAACTATGTTAAACAATAATAGACGATCAAAAGAACATAAATAAATAAACATGTGGTATAAAATAAATAGCGATAATTAAGACTTTCACGAAATAACAAAATCAAATGAAAAAAAGGAATAATATATTTAAACATTGAATAAAAAACTAAAAAAATGTGACAATTTTTAAAAATGATTTAATATATATATAAAAATTTAAAAAAGTACTTATAATAAATGTATATAATTTAATAATTTAATACATATATAAATGATTACATATAATAAAAATGATTAATAAATAATATATAATGTTTTTATATAAAAACATATATATATATAATGTACTAATCATAAAATTACATATGTAATAAACAATATAAATCAAATATGTTACATAATATAAATAGATTTTATACAAAATAAAATTTTAAAAATAATATATGACATAATATAATACTATACAATATACAAATTAAAAAATATATAATATAATAAATAATATACAAATTATAAAATAATATATATAAATAATATTAAACCAAGTATATAACAATATATATATGTATTTTATACTTTTAACATAATTAATATATAAATAATAAGAATAATATAACATTTTAATATAATAAAATAATTAAATATAGTATTAGAATAATTTTAAAAAAATAAAATAAAAAGGTTTTAAGGATTAAATAGCAATAAAATAAATATAAATGGACTAAATTAAAACGTGCGCCACACTGTAGGGACTCATTAGGCAATTATGCCTTCTTTCCAAAACGACGTCGTTCTGATTTTTAGCTTTTAAGGAGCCCGAGGATTAAAATGAAACATAGTATAAGTTTTAGGGCTAATTTGAAAAATAAAAAAAAAGTTAAATTGGACAAAATTAAAACTAATAAAATTGCGGAGGGATTAAAATGGTAAATCTCCCTTTTTTATAAAACGCGCGGATGCTCCCCGAGTTTTCGGGTCAACGCGCGGATCCCCCTTTAAAACAGCGTCGTTTTGGTCATTAACAGACTACACCAAAACGACGTCGTGTGAATGGGCTATAAAAACTAAAAAAATGCCCCAAATTCATTTTAAACACCAAAATAAAAAAATGGCCGAAGCCTCTCAAAAACACTCTGCCTTCACAGGTCATTCGACCTCCGGCAGGCCGTTGCACGCGCTTCACGCGCCGTCGCCCACGGCGGCTTTAAGGTAAGAAACGTCGCCCTTTTTATTTCAATATTGTTTTGTATATAAAACATGCACGAATCAAAAGAAAAAAAAAATAAAAAATAACAATAAAACAGAATGAAAACCACCTTTGTAAACAAATTTTTGTTTTTTTATTTCTCTGTATTTTTTTTGACTAGTTGCGTATCTGTTTTTCTCTGTGTGTATCCTGTATCTCTCTTTTACAGGTTTTGTTGGGACTTTTTATAGCCCAAAAACAAACCGAAAATAAATACAAAAATCTGTCTTTCCATTTTTGCTGTGTTCTGCTGATGTTTCTTTCCTTTTTGCAGGCGACCGACGAGGATCTCGGTGATGACTGGGCGCAACTCGCGCGGATTGCGACGTGACCGAGGCTGGTGATGTCGTTTGGCACTTGCGGCGCCTAGGGTTTTCCAGAAACCCTAGGCTTACTGAAATTGTTTAGGCATTGGGCCTTTTAGGCCGTGCGAGTTTGTATCTGGGGTTGGGTAGTCCGTTTAGGTATTAGGTATTAAGGGTGTAATTGGGTTCTGGTATTTGGGCTGCTGGTGATTTTCGGGTTTGGACTTTGAGTGGTTTGTAATTGGACTGTACAAATAAACATTGGTTTTATTTCTTGTTATTTATTTATTTGTTTAAGCCCGGGCAAATTGGGCCAATTACAAGAGCTTGTGGTTTTTATTATTTGATGATGAAATATGAAAGATAGGTGTTGGGTTAACATATTTTGTATTGGAATTTTGATGATTTTGAGTAATTAGGACTTAATTGCAAAAATAAAAAGTTGAGGGACTAAAATGTGAAATTGATGAAAAATAAGGACTTGTATGGTTATATGGAGTATTCAGCCTAATTAAGATGTTGTCAAATTTTGTTTATCTTTTGTTTTGTGCAATAGGGACTAAATTGTAAAAAGTGTAAAAGTCAGGGGTAAATGGTAATTTGCCTATTTATGTCTTTTTGGGCTAAATTGAATGAAAATATGTTTGAATGGGCTTAATTTGAATATGTTTAGATCAAGAACCAAAGAAGTCAGATTTGATCGGGGAAAAACGAAGGTGGTCGACTAGCCGTTCCGTTTCGTTTTATATTGACCGAGGTAAGTTATAAGCATAATTGTGTTGTTATATATCTAATTAAATGTGGAATTTATATGCTGATTTGTGAAATATAAAGCTTATGTGTATAATTGATATGATGAAATATAGCACTAAGTGTGCGAGAGACAAAGTGACGGCACTGAGTGTGCGACACGTCACGAGACTTTAGCACTAAGTGTGCAAGGTATTAAAGTAACGGCACTAAGTGTGCGACACGTTACAAGGACATGGCACTGAGTGTGCGAGTTGCTGATTTTTTTTTGTAAATCGATTAATAAATATTTAATCAAACTAGAAAGGGTCAGGTACGTGGCAATTGAATTTTTACGAACTTAGGTAAGTTGGTTACCAAGATATGAGATAAGCTTCGAATGTAACTCATGAAATAATATATGCATATGAGTGGAGGATTACATTCGGCTTAATAGTAATTATTTGATAGCACGAACTATGGAATTTATGTTTGTGTCAAAAGTTGAGGTATGTTGGGCTATTAGCATTTTGAATGTGATTATAGGTGCGGTGAAATGGAATTTATAAATATGTCCATGTAAAAGGGTATAATCGATTGTGGGTATGATAATGACATTGTAAGTGAAGAATTATACTTGATGCTATTAGTTGTGCATTTGGTCAAAGAGAACTAAATATATATATAGTTACATGTTTATAAACACTTTTAATAAGTCAAATTATTTACTTGAGTATAATGTTGTATTTCAGGTCTTTCCTAATGATAATTAATTGCCATCGTGTTGTTTATTCGCTTATCACTTACTAAGCTTAGTAAGCTTACTTTGTGTAAATATGTGTTTTGGTTTTATAGATTTTGGAAGACAAGTTACAAGCTCAGGGATCGTCGTCAAAGTCTATCACACTATCCGCTACCTCGGTATTTAAATATTTGAACTCGGGTTATGGCATGTATAAGCTGAAACATATTTTTTTTGAAACGTTTAACTTTGGCTATGTACTTAAAGCCATGCGAAAAATGGCTTGATAATTATGCCTAGATTCGGTTTCTATGGGTGTGTTTACCTGTATTATCTGATGAATTTAGTGTTAGTAATTCGGTGATAGAAACGGTGAATGTGTAGTCGGCTTTTAGTAGCGTTATTCGAATACGTATAATAATGGGTCTAATGTGTATTTGACATAGTAACCAATGCATGATGAGATTATGAACCTTGTTATAATTTTGAGTAATGGATGATTGAGTAATGGCTTGTTAAGTTAATTATTATTAAGGTGCGAAGCGGATGGGTTCTGTTGATGTTTTGGCCACTGTTTTGGTATGTATTAAATGTTATTTATAACCTAAATTACTAGAGTAAGATACGTACCATGTGCATAAGCACGACCAACATGTTCGGCCAATGCATAAGGCATTTAACAGATACATGGATTGCATAATAATTTATGATGATATTATTCGTGCTTAATAGTTAAATTGAAAATTTAGTAAACATTGCATGTCTTTAGTAGGGAATTAAATTTATGCCGAAAATGGTCATTATTCAAATGGGAAATATGCCTGAAATGATGAGTTAAGTTGCGTTCATATGTGCTGATTGTTTATCACTGGTTGTTTATCAAACCTTGAACATGACTAGCTACAGTAATTTGTCACGAACAAGATTATGTGCTTTTAATTATATTTACATGTGCGAATGTTGTATTAGCTTGTACTAACGTATAGTATATGCCATTTATGCAGTATATTTGAAAAGTGGAATCTTGTTTTGTGATATGAAAATTAGCTTAAACGAAATTTTGCTATCTTTAAACTAAAATTGAAATCAATCTAATATTAGATCAACAGGGTTTATAATAAATAATTGATACTAATGTTCATCCAGTATTATATGCTAAAGCCGCATATGCTAAACTTTTAAAGAAAAATTTGGTGAAATGTCTTATTTAATTTAATGATTGCTTATATATTTTAAGTATACTCCGTATGATTCTCATACTTATTGGATTGTAAATATGACTATGTGCTCGATATTGACTATGTGACCTTATGGGATAATTATAATTGAGTCATTATTGATTTTAAATGTTTCATAAATAATTAGTTGTATATATATATTGTGTCTTAAGGTTAAATATGGAAATTATATGAGTGCATATTTGATTGTTCAGAATTTATATTTTGATTAGTAACATTTCGTAACTCTATTCTGTCGTCGAATGGGGGTTAGGGGTGTTACACCCCTTTCTTGCCAGTTTCTCAGCTACCATAGTGGAGATTACATTAGATAGGTAATCTCGACGCTCACCAACCAGAACAATTTCCTAACCATTGGTTGCTTTTAGTGTCACCCTCTTTGTAGCATAATTCGGACTGACTTGGTATTCAACTAACCAGTCAATTCTCAGAACCAAGTCAAAATCCCCAAACGATAACTCCATCAAATTAGCCGAAATCACAAACCCCTGCATCTCCAACAAGCACCTCCTATAAACCTTATTAACTTATACAAACTACCCTAACGGGCTAGCTACCGAGACCTCACTAACAGTTTCCTCAACAAATATTCCCAACTTACAACATACACAACTAGCAACATACAAATATGTGGAACCAACATCAATTAAAGCAAAGTACTGATGAGAATGAATAGTAAATATACATGCTATAACATTAGATGCATCCCTATCCTTGCGATGTCTCACCACATATACCAGTGCAAGCTGTCTAGCCTTAGTTTAATTGGCACCTCGCCCCGATGCCCTCTGTCCACGGCCACCACCATTACCAACCCTAAACTGACCATGGCCCCTTAGAGGTTGCTGAACTACCCTCTGAGGCTGAACCTGATCTTGAACCGGAGCTTGCATCAGCTCAGCCCGATACAAACAATCCCTAATACAATGCTCTATGGACCCACATCTCAGACACGCTCCTATCCTCTTCCAACACTCTCCCAGATGACGTCTACCACAATCTGTACAAATCTGAGCTCGACCAATACCCACTGTTGCCTCAACCTGCGAAGGCTTGTCTATTCTGGCCCATTTCTTAGGCGGTAGAGCTATACTAGAAGAACCCGATTCTAACTCAGAACCTCACACACACTACTCACATATGTTTAACCAATGAACCAAACTAATTCAATTTTCAAAATTTTCACAATCCTAACTCAAAATCAAGATGTAACCACTCTTGGTTCCACTAACCCAATTTATTCTAACCCGATTTTCGGGATGTGACACTTGTGCTTATATTTTTAACATTAGGCTAACTCGGCTTGACCCTTTTACTGTCCATTTGGGTGACAATGAACTCAAAGCTAGAAATTTTTTTTAAAATCAAACATTGTCCTAGCCTCACCCATGAATAGCTCTAGCGGTAGGTCTTTCTAAAGTTTGATCTATTCGTTCAATCCATAATAAATTATATTTGAACAAGCATTTTTAAAAATTTAATTCAAACCATTTATATATCAAAAATATTTTTAATTAAATTTATTTATAAATTATATGAAATATTAATTTAAAATATTTTTTAAATAATAATACAAACTCTAAATTAATTTGAATTAAATATAAATATATTATGTAAATTTTTTGTTCAAATACATTATATAGAAATCTCAAGACTTAATTTATTACCTTTATATTTTGTCAAAATGGGGTCATTTTTATATAAAATTCTTTTAGTATAGTGTGTTATAAACAAAAAATATATATTAATTTAATATGAATTAATTCAAAATTCATATTATTATTTAAAACTTATTTTGTGCTAATATTTTATACACTATATAATTAAATTTACATAAAAATATTTTTGATATATAACTAATCTAATTTAAAAATAAAAAAGAATTTGTTCAAATTTGATTTAATATGAATTGAACGGATAACTCAAAAGCTAGAGAAATCTTATTACCATTCATGGAGTAAATAACACATATTTTAATTTTTTGAAATTTTTTATATTTTTCATATTTTTAAATTATTTAAAATGATTTTTATTGTTTTTTTTAATTTTAAAGAGTTTTTAATTTTTCAAAAAATTGTCATTTTTCTATTTTTATTGTAAATATGAAAAAGACTTCTAATTTTAAAAACATTTTTTAATTGTTTATGTATTTTTAAGGATAAACTATTAAAATAATCACTTTTGTTTACCTCAAGTTATATTTTAGTCACTTATGTTTTAAAGTTACGTTTTAGTCACTTACGTTAATGTGTTGTAACATTTTAGCACTAAGCCGTTAATTGTCGTTAACGGTGTAATGACAAGCTGACATGGCATGTTAAATCATCATTTCAAACAAACAAAAATTAAGTTAAACTATACAATTGGTCCCCATATTTTTTTTGTTTTGAGCAATTTAATTTTTTTTCTTTTATGTTTTTTTAACTTTTTTTTCTTTATTTTACATTCTCTTATGCTTCTTCCTCTATTTTCCTCCCTTCTCCATCTCTTTTAATGTAATTTTTCTATATTTTTCATTTGTTAAAACTTTTTTATGTTTATGAAAAAAGAAAAGGCAAAAGTTGAAACTAAAATAAAACTTGTTTCGCATATTCTCACCCCACAATTACAAACCATCGTCGTCCATCATCACTTTAACGAACCAATTTGGATCCCTTAATGACCTAGTCCACAATCTCGCCTCACTCGAATATCTCGTCAGTTGTGACTTAAGACAATCCACTCTCAACAAAGTTTCTCGAGCCCATTCCGTTAACCTCCTAACCAACCCCCACGGCCACCTTATCTATCTTACCTACAACATTCTCACCCTCTCGAGACTATGTTGTTTCACAGATTCTTCGAACGAGCTCTACACTTTCAATGACTAAAATGATCATCATATGAAACACCCTCAACTTTACCTAAACCAGTTTGGTTCCATGCTCCCTTTCTCTCTTCGATTCATCCATGCTCGGCTTCTAATCAAACTTGCTTGGGAATATCCAGAAAGGTTTAGATCAATTTTATTATTTGCTTAATTTTATTCGTCAAAAAATAAAAGAAAATGAAAGGAATAATCTACATAATTCTATAAAAGTTTGGAAATAAAAAAATTGTTATGAATATAAAGAATTCAATTTATGTTTAGATTTGATTAAGGATATGATTTTGTATATTGATTAGTTAGATCCAATTTTAGTTTCAAAATTAGGTTATATTCAAATTGATATTTGATTAAGAATGATTGATATTCGGTTTTGAGTAAAATTCAATTTAGAAATTATGCGAAAGAAATAAGGACTTGGTTTATTTGGTGGGCAAAGATTATTTTTTTACAGTGAAGAATATGAGAAGAGAGAAAAATAAGGGGAAGAAGAAGAGGAAAATAAAGAAATAAAAATAAAAAGTTAAATTGTTCAAAAAAAAAGTATAGGGACTAGTTTTAACAAATGAAAAATATAGAAAAACTACGTTAAAAAAAATAGAGAAAAGAGTAAAACAGAGGGAGAATGAGAAGATAATGGAAAATAAAGAAAAAAGAAAGAAAGTTTAAAGAACATAAAAGAAAAAAATTAAATTGCTCAAAACGAAAAAATACAAGGACCAATTATATAATTTAACCTAAAATTGTCATTTGAAATGATGATTTAACGTGTCACGTCAGTTTATCATTACACCGTTAACGACAATTAGCGCTCAGTAACAAATGTTACAACATAATAACGTAAGTGATTTAAACGTAATATTTCAAACATAAGTGACTAAAATGTAACCTGAGACAAACAAAAGTGACTATTTTAATAGTTTACCCTATTTTTAAAGAGTAAGGATTAAATAAACAAAAAAAAAACTATAAAAAATGAGAGCTAAAAAATTATTTTACCCTTTTTATAATAGTTAAATGAATAATTTTAATTGTCAGTTTAAGGCAATAACTAATATTTTTAAATAAAAAATATAGAAATTTAATGTCTTAGAATTAAATTATAAAAACTAAATTTTAAATTTAAAAAAAGAGCTTTTTTCACAGCTTATTTTATCGCGACTCATACCATTATGAGTTTCTAGAGATAACTGTAAGAATAAATTAACAAATAGTATAGGGATTTTGATCATAATAGAGATGAAATTATTTGATATAGCATTAATATAACAATTTGGGTGCCCAATCGGTACTATTATCCTTTTCAGATACGGTAAAAATGCCCAATCGAGGTTATACTAACATGTAATATATATAAGAGGGTGCAGGTACCTAAAATGGCAAACCTGGTTTCGGCATATTCTCTTCTTTGCAACTTCTTCACCCCTGAATACAGTACAGAACCATATTGTATGATAATCTTATTTCAATCTGCCTTCTTTCACCATAATTTACCCCTTTTTTGTTTGTTTGTTTGTTTTCGGAATGGAGAGGCAAGGAGCTGCTGCTACCTAATGGCTTTATAAGCCCACTTTCAAACCCAATTCAGCCCCTTCTAGAAAGCCCCTTTGCTTTTTACCTTCGAAAGTCCAAGTATTTCTGAAGGCGACTGTTGCAGAGTTGGGGTGTGTGGTCTATATTAACTGCTTTGCTTCAAATATCAAAACTATCAATCTACACTTGCACAACGCCAACCTTTTGATCTTTGAACCTTCTTCCAGTCTCTACTTGTAAATTCTTTTTTTTTTTTTTTGTTTTAACTGTGTAACCCACTGTCAAGAAATGGAAATTTGTTTTTCTACAACAATATCATCATCATCATCATCATCATCTCCCTTCTCCATCTTCAGTATTCAGGCAAGTAAATTATCATCATTGCATGCATTTGTTCTGTTTGTATAGCTATTTGTACATATTGAATATATTTTCATTTACAATATTTCTGGGTTTATTACTCTATGTTCACTCTGGGGGTGTAAGTAAGAAGATTTTGATTTCTTATACAGTATCTTTGAACTATAAACTCCTTTGCCAAATTTGGTGTTTGCCATTTTGTATACAATCATGGGGTCATTTTGGATTTCATAACTTCATCAACTGAAAAAACTGCAGGGTTCATCAAATGTTGGTAGAAAATTTTCTAAGAGTTGTATGCGTCCTCGGCTTCTCTCCTGTCAACTTCCTAAACCATTTCTTCAACTTAATGGCAGACCTAAGTATCGTCTTAACCAACGAAGGTCCGCTTATTTATCTTCTGCAACGTACAAAGAGCCTATATCTGCTGAAAAACAGGGTTGGGATTTGGGGAGATTTTTTAAAACGTTATACTTTTTCAATGGACCACCTTCTCCTGCTAAGGTAGCATAAACTTTCTATCCTTCTTTTAATCATAATGTCTTGATTCTCAAATTTGTGTGCACACACTTATATGCAATTTACTATTCCCTGAAGATTGTTGAATTTATAATTGAGAAATTATCCGGTTCATCGCCCGAAGAATCAGAGAAGAAAATGGGAACTTCTGACTACGTTTTGGTAGTTGGAGCTACTGGGGGTGTAGGTAGGAGAGTGGTTAACAACTTAAGGAAGAAAGGGTTGCCTGTTAAAGCACTGGTATTTTTCCTAAACCTTGTACACCTTTATCTAGCATTCCCTTGAAGTATGATTTATGAATTGATGCCTTTTGAAGTGCTTCAAGAGGGCTGTCTTAGTATAGATTTGACTTGTTTTTCTCATTCTCATGTGTCCCTACATTTAGGTTAGGAATGAAGAGAAGGCAAGAAAGATGCTCGGTCCGGATATTGAATTGGTGAGCTACCTTCCCATGTTAAGTCCTCAATATAGTTTTGTTTTAGGTCATTGATTTTATAATGTGGTGGTACTAAGGTATTGCATTAAAGAAATATGTTTGTTTGCTATATTTATCATGATTCTTAAACATACAAACTTAACTTTTATGCTCTGCTTGGTATAAAAGATGGAAATGAATGAGAATGGAAAATTTGTTAATCTAATGCTTAAGCTACAAAGTAAGAAAGTGGTTATGAATCTTAACCATTTGATTAACAAATTTTGCATTCTAACTCCTTTCCATCCTTCATACCAAGAAAAGCCTTAGTGCTGTCATAGTGCAGATCCATGTGATCTGAAACTATACTTATGTTAATATATCCTTCTTCATTGTTGATAGAGTTTATCCTTTAATCCTTCCATTCCATGCTTCCTAATTCGCCCTTTCCTTCAAATTGCAGATTGTTGGAGACATGACAAAGGAGAGCACACTGGTTGCTCAGTACTTCAAAGGAGTGAACAAAGTCATAAATGCTGCTTCTGTCATTATTGGCCCAAAGGAAGGGGACACTCCTGACCGAGCAAAATACAGTCAAGTATGATTTCGGGCATTCTCCGAATGATGAAACTATTGGTTATAAAACAGTTGGCTAAGTTTCAAAATTTTCTTTTAGTCTTTGAGAAGATTGAGTGTTTTATTGGATTATATTAAATAATATTTTTCCTGGTTTAGGACCCTGACATCCAAATGTTATTTCTTTCAGGGAGTCAAGTTTTTTGAACCAGAGGTAGCAAACTAATTGCAATCTTTCACCTCTTCAGATTCTCTTGAGGGAGTTATACATGAGAATTTGTTTGTTTGTTTGATGAAACAGATAAAAGGTGATTCACCTGAAATGGTTGAGTACATTGGAATGAAAAACTTGATTAATGCTGTGAGGGAGAGTGTTGGACTACGAACAGGGAAACTGCTTTTTGGATTTGAAGGTATTCTCTCGAAATTGTCCTGCTAGTTGAAAATTGCAATTAACACCCTTCCTACTGCAAAGCTGTCTGAGAAAAGTGTTTTCTTTCGATTTAGACAAGCTAAATTGGTTATAATTATAAATTATGAATTGTGAGAAGGGATATTTAATGCAAAGGGCTTTACTTTGTCTATAAATGAAACAAAGGAGACAAACTTCCATTATTTGTCATTACATGAGGATTTAAGTTTCCATTTAGAATATTGATTTTTGAGTAACATCTGTAGCATATCTCAATTTCTAAAGTTGTGATATATTGTTAGTGTAAAATCTATGATCTACAATTTTCTGGTTTTATACAAAATATGGTTATTTGCTTTTTCTTTATTCCATGTTTCCATCAAGCAGATCAGCTTTCAAAAGAACTTGATTGGGGCGCTTTAGATGATGTTGTAATGGGAGGTGTTAGTGAAAGTACATTTCAGATTGATCGGACTGGTGGTGAAGGTGGTAAACCAACAGGGCTTTTCAAAGGTTTGTTCTTTTGAGAACCTTTCATTAGATTTTCTCTCTATAATACTTCGTGCTGGCATTAGAACCGTGACCTTAACTATGAGCCTCTATTATGGCTCTATCATCTCTTTGTTCCCATTTTTCCCTTTTCCTTATCCAATTCATTGTCTTTGCAAGGCATTGTTTCAACGGCAAACAATGGTGGGTTTACTAGTATCAGAACAAAGGTACGCAAACAAGAATAGCTTTTGTTGTTCTTACACCATGCATGTTTCGCAATTTTGTTGTCTGACATGTTGCAAGCATTATAAGTGCGTTCATTTAGGTGAAGAACAAAGTAAGAAAATATGAGTTAGGTAATAGTCATAAAAGGTTAAGGGACTGCTTTTGGCACAATCTGTTAAGAGGGTGGTACTTGACACTGTAGGCTTCAACTCCTCAGATTTGCAGCTAAGGGAAACATATTAAAGGTAGGATAGTAATCTGATAGAATTAAAACTATATCCAGTTATAACCATTAACTAATAACCATACTCATATCAGACCTCCCCGGAAATCACATTTGACGAGATATATATTGGTTTGAATATCTTTCTCAAGTGCACATATGTGCTTTTCTTTGGGTATTCAATAGGACTTCTGAATGCATAGCTTACTTTGGTTCCATTTTCTTATTAAAAAAGTAAAAAGGTTATTGGTTTTTATTTTCAGAACTTTTCCTCCCCAGTGGATCTTTCAGCATATGATGGTTTTGAGTTGCGCTTAAAGGGTGATGGTCGTCGGTATAAACTAATTGTTCGCACTAACACTGATTGGGATACGGTGGGTTATACAGCAAGCTTTGACACCATTGGAGGCCAATGGCAGTCTGTGTGTAACACCATGACCATTTTATACATCAGCATTATCAAACAAATTACCTTCTCCTTTCAACTGGTAACTTACTGTTTCTTTACAGATTCGTTTGCCATTCTCTTCACTGAGGCCTGTATTTCGAGCACGGACTGTATCTGACGCTTCACCCTTCAATCCAAGTAATGTTGTATCATTTCAGGTTTGCCACTTTGTCTATGCTTTTTTATCTTTCTGAATTTTGAGTTTTTACCAAACTGTTTACGAGGAATGCAAATTATTCCAGCTCATGTTCAGCAAGTTTGAATATGATGGGAAACTGAATCCCACTTTTGTAGAAGGACCTTTTGAGCTTCCACTCTCTACCATAAAAGCATACATAAAGGATCCTATCACTCCCAGGTTCATATTCTTTTCTCTTCATTCTATCAGATTCTTTCTATAATCCAGTCTATTCTTGTTCTTTTTTCGGGGAGGGAGGTGCTGATGATGGGGGTCTTATTCGATTATTTATCTGTTGCTTCACTTGTAGGTTTGTACACGTGAGCTCTGCAGGAGTTACTAGACCGGACAGGCCTGGCATTGACCTGAGCAAACAACCTCCTGCTGTGCGCTTGAATAAGGAATTGGATTTTGTCTTAACATTCAAGTTGAAGGTTATTTTCTATGCATGTAGTTCTATTTATGCATCATGCTGTAAGGATTAAATATTTGTTGGAGAGAAAAAACCAGCTGCTTAATGCTTACCATTATGATACAATACATTGAGCGTGTGAACACGGTATTGGTTTCAAAACTAGAAAGTTTCCACTATTGAACTGTAGAAATGCTTGAATGTATGATATTTGAGGTATTATTTTCCCCATATATGATGCATTTTCCATCAAGCTAGTGTCAGAAATAGATTTAGAGTTGATATGCTTCCAGCACCTTCCTACAAGAAGGCAATTATTGATGAGAAGCTCTACTACATCAACCAACATTTTCTTTTACCCTTTATGATTTTGGAGATCCCTTCTTTTTCAGTTTCATAATTTGAGTACCTTAAGCAAATCTATTAAATTAATGAGATATTACTTAAGTACTAGTTTTGGTAAGTTAATTGTAATTATCTGTTCCATGCTCAGCTGAAGCGTTTCTCTCTCTATCATCAGTTCTTTAGCTATGAAGCTGGAATCCATGTTTTACCCTACACTTTTTTTTCCCTCTATAACAGGGTGAGGATTTGATACGAGAGAGTGGAATTCCTTATACAATTGTAAGGCCTTGTGCATTAACTGAAGAACCTGCTGGAGCTGATCTCGTTTTTGATCAAGGAGACAATATAACGGTATGTCATTGAATTAAACTGAACAGTTAGTTGTGACTAAGCTTGTCTAATATTCCTAACTGTGGTTATCAATGTTAGACATCCAAAAAAATATTTTCCTTTCTTATAATTCTGCTAGTATGAGCATTGGGCCACTGATAAGGTGGATACAGTTCTACCTCATAACTTGTTTTCCGAACATAAACATTTTTAGTATGGCTAGAACTCTGTTTTCTTGCTAAAATTGTTTTCATTATCTGACAATACAGGGAAAGATATCAAGAGAAGAAATTGCTCTCATATGCATTGCTGCCTTGGAAAGCCCATATGCATGTGACAAGACATTCGAAGTTAGTCTATTACTTGCTATTATGTTAAATCATATTTTTCTTTCTTCTACTGATGCCTGTAGCTTTACGTTGGGATGAATCATATCAAATCATATTTGGTTTCAGCATTCTAGACCTTAAATCACTTCACCTAAACGGTTGAGTTGTGTTACTGCTGATACAAATTAATGATACATTTTACCATTAACCTAGAAAGCATTGATGGACATTAAAAAGAACGTAAATCAAAGCCTGAGGAGTTGAAGTATGAATGTTTGAAAAGCTTCAAATTACGTGTTGACGGAGAGGATTTGATGTGATTGTCTACTCTAACCTAGGCTGAACATATAGCTGTGGTTAAATGTTAGATGTCCAGTATTTTGTTTTGATTTCTTCATTTACATTGTTGTTTCTTTTACAGGTTAAAAGTGTGGTTCCATTTAGTGAGCCATTCACAGTGGACCCTGAAAACCCACCCCTAGAGAAGGACTACAATATTTATTTCCAAACGTTAAAAGATGGCATTACAGGGAAAGAGAGTTTGGAACAAAGTGCCATTGCAGTCTGATATTGATGGCAATGTTGGAGGGTATGTCCCTTTCGAAATACCTTTTAGACAATTATACATGAGTGTGATGGATGTCCATTAGAGAAGTTGTTTGATACCTGAAAGTTCATCTTCTTATAGATCTTATTATATACATGCCTCAAACACTGCCTGGACCTAACTTCTTGCTTTTTTTTCTATCTTCTTTTTATTTATCTTTTTCCCTTCTTTTTTATGAACTAAACTTTGGTACATTCTGTTTAAGCAATGGTATGTAGTACAGTTCCTTTTGTAAATATTAACAAGTAATGCTATTTAGATACAAATTTTATCCAAAAAAGGAGCTTCTAATCCTGCCACCTAGCGAATATTGGATTGAAACATACAACAATTGTGAAACATAAAAAAATCAATGCAGAATTGCAGATGTACAATAAAAAAAGGGTTTAATAGCAAGTTTGACAGCTAGGGAAATTAAGATGTGATGTTTATAGGAGGGAAATTAAAGGAAAGAATATGGTAGGGAGTGAAGAAAAGAAGTATGGAGATATAGTATTAAAAGAAGGGATGGAGGATCTCTGTTGAACATTTGCAAGTTGCAAGATAATTCCATGAACTATTACAGAACAGAAATCAAAGGAAAAAAAAAAAAGACATGTTCATTGGTGCGCATCATCAGAGGTCCCATTGTGTCTCCCCAAAGGTCATAATTACATTACATTTTTCCATCTTTGGCAGGTACTTCCATAGCTACATAGGACTTGATGAAAGTTCACTGCTTGAAGGGGTAAAAGTCCAAAATTTGAAACCCTGAAAGCTCTTTCCTTTGAATTTTCTCAATGCCGTTCTCTTTTAATTTTTTACCATTGTTCTCAAATAAAGGATTGAACAGGGTAGATCTTGTTTATGCAAAAGAAAAAAAAATTGTTTTGTTACAAAGCAGAAACAGAACAGGGGACCAGCCTGGGTTTGGAGTGTATTTCAGACATTGCAGAAGGCAAAACAAGATTTTCTTTGGCTGTCTATCCTACCAAATTTTTTTTTATTCTCTTGGTAAAATGCATGCGAATGGGACCCCACAAAAGGTTTTTTCTGAAAAGAAATGAGTTGTTGATTTTGGGGATTGGTTACCTATCTAAATCAGATGACCACATGATTAGCATGTGATTTCCATGTGTTTCCAAATTAGCATCTTTTTATTTTTCTTTCCATTAATCCAGGGAGAATGTAACTGGTACCACCTAATGATTCCATTTTTTATTTAATTTAATCTTGAAAGTTCATGCATATCATACATAATAATGTAAATACTAGAAATAGAAACACGTTAACGAACCTGAAGGGAAATTTTTAATATTATTAAGAAACTGCAGGATGATGGTCAACGTTAATTTAAAATTCATTAGCTCGAAACCCAATTTATTGGTTTTTTTTTTCCAGAATAATATGAAAAAAAATTACTGGAATAATGCGGAAATTTTTTTAATTACCGGAATAATATGTATTATGCATGAGAACTTTAAATTGACATAACCGCTGACGATTTAGGAAAACTACGACACAATGATTGTGTCAGAAAGAAATATTGAATCCTCGTAATCCCAAATTGACAATTGACATGCTGATTTGAATTCTCAATGGCTTGTCATGTTAGAATTTTAGAATTTTTTATATTTTAAAAATTAATTTTTATATTTTTGAATTTTAAAGAGTTTATTTTTTATAATTTTTATTTTAAAAAATATGATTTTTTATTTTTTAAAATATAATTTTTAAAAATTTTATGTTTTTTTATTTAAAATATGAAAAATTAATTTTTAAAATTTATTAAAAAAATTATATACTTTTAAAGGGTGAAGACCAAATCGACAAAAATTGTAATGTTGAGGGCTAAAAAGTTATTTTGCTTTTGACATCATTAACTTTAACAACAAAAAAATAGAGGGATCAAGGATTTTAAACAAAAAAAATACAAGGACTCAATGTCTTAAAATTAAAAGTATAATAACTATTTTTTAATTTTTAAAAGAGTAAAAGGATCTTTGTCAGCTTATAAATTATACACAAATCCAAATAATGAAACAATGTATCAAGTAGCAAAAAATGACATATAAATGTATTAAAAAAACCATAAAAACTTAAAAGCAAGTAGTGAGTACTTATTGTGAATAGAGATTAGAGGTTAGAAAATGGAAGTGCAACCATATCAGATGGAATTCGAGTTTTAAATTACTATTTGCACGATCTGGAAGTCCAAGCTCATTTAATTTTTTCTGTCTAAAATGGATACTATTGTTCGCACTTGTAGCGAATACTTTCAATATATTATTATTTTGATTAAAATTTATACACAATGAAATTCAAGCTTTAAATTACTATTTGCACCATGTGGAAGCCCAAACTCTTTTAATTTTTTTTCTTCTAAAATAGATATTATTTGTAAAAATTTTGCTAATTTGGTTTTCACCCTTAAAAAAATACATAAAAATTGTTAATAAAATTTTAAAATTATTTTTTCATATTTTAAATAAAAACCATAAAATTTTATAATTTATAATTTTTTTAAAAATAAATAAATTCATATTTTTAAAATATAAAATATAAAAATAAACTCTTTAAATTTCAAAAAATAAAAAATAATTTTAAAAATATAAAAAAAATTCCAAAGTTCCAACTTCACAAGCCATTGGGAACCTAAATTGGCATATCGACTGTCAATTTGGAATTATGAGGATTCTATATTTCTTTTTAACACAACTATTTTTTTGTAGTCACTCTAAATCATTAGCCGTCATGTCAATTTCAGATTTTCATACACAATTCATATTTTTCTAGTAATTAAAAGAATTTTCATATTATTCTGATAAATAATTCTTTTTCATGTTATTATGGAAAAAAACCCCAAATTATTATACTTTCATGATTCAAACTAAGTTTAAGAAATTAGATGTGAAACTTTTGGATACTATGATGTGTTTAATAAACACTACATCTTGATTTTATTTTTTATTTAAGTTGTATCATGAATTTTATTTAAATTTATTTTGATTGAGGTTAAAAATATTTTAATTATTAATTTAATTATATATTATAACAATTAATTTTAATTATAGTTATTTAAATGTATTTATTGTAATTATATTTATATTTAAATACTCCTAGAAACATTGACCTCATTCTCTATTGCTTTTACTTTTTCATCATACAAGTATTGTTAAACGTACTGGGTTTGAAATTAAAATAGCTTTGTAATATTAACAAATGGTCACGTGCAATAATTAGATATATTGTACTCCTAAGAGGAGAACGTAGGTTTAAATATTGAAAGTAACATTATTGGGACCAAAGGCGAAATTAGGGGGCTGGCAGGGGCCCAATCCCCCTTAAAATGAAAAGTTGCTATTTAGGTCATTTAAAAATTTTAAACCAGTATAGGTAAAATTGCACTTTGGCTTCCCCTAAAATTATAAAAAATTGATTTAATCTTTTAAAAATTATAAATATATAAACTATTAAAAGTTAAAATTTCATTCAGCCTCTAAAAAATTATTCTGGCTTCGTCCTTGATTGGGAGAGACAACTACGAATCTGAAAAATTGAAATAATAAATTATTTAGCTTTTAAGATTTTATAATAAAATTACTGAAACACACCCATTTATTCTTTCTTCCTAACCAATGCTACCATTCCCAATATTAGTTTGTGTTTGTCTTTGAACTTATGATTGGTGGGAGATTAGGGTATTGGGTGGAATGAAAAGTGTTATATTAATGATTATTATATTAACATCTTTAATGAATTTTACAAAATAAAAGAAAAAAAGTATCTTTAATTAATTTTTGATGTAGTCATAAATTATGAAAAAAAAAAATAACGTCGGTAATGACAAATATATCGCAAAGAAAAGAGAAACAAAAATAAAGAACACACAGATTTTACGTAGAAACCCTTTCGGGAAAAAACCACGGGCAGAGGAGAAGAAAATTCACTATGTCGAATTCGAATCAATTTCAAGAGGAATAGACTATGTCTTTTTATAGGCTTGTAAAGCCATATTCTAATAGGAGTGTAGTAAGATTGAAACTCCTTATTCTAATTAATATCCAATAGATGGAGTTTAATAAGGTTTAAAAAACCTAATTTAAAATAAAATAAAAGAAGTGTAGTTCAATAGGGATTCTTCTTTTATTTTATTTTACCATTGTATTTTATTTAAATAAGGATTCGGGTCACTTAATTCTAACAATCTCCACCTTGACACGAATTCTAAATAAACAAGTTCTTCATCGCGAACTCTCAACGAACAAGTTCTCCACCTCTTCCATAAAACCCCTTAAGGGTTTAACTTCAACAATGAACACCAACCAAGTCTAAGCAATGCTCAAACTTGGTTATAGGAAGTGACTTAGTCATCATATCTGCAGGATTTTCATGAGTACTAATTTTGCTCAAAATAATATCACCACGAGCAATAATATCACGAACAAAATGATCTTTGAACATCAATGTGTTTTATTCTCTTATGAAACATTTGATCTTTTGTAAGGAAGATGGCACTCATCGTCGCAAAATATTGTCTTTGATTTGAAGGTCTTCATTGACCTCACTAAAGAGTCCCTTCAACCAAATAGCTTCTTTACAAGCCTCGAATCGACATGTAATCGGCTTGAGTGGTAGACAAAGCGATCGTAGTTTGCAAAGTAGCTTTTCAACCGATTGCACAACCTCCGATTGTAAAGACATAAACGGTGAGAGATCTTCTTCTATCAAGGTCTCGGCCAAAATCAGCATCAACATACCCAATGACTCCATCTCTAGTTCTTCCAAATCGTAAGCAAACATCAGTAGTACCTCGTAAGTATCTTAAAATCCATCGAATCGCTTTCCAATGTTCTTTACCGGATTCGCCATGTATCGCGCTAAGCTGACCGATCGCATATGATAAATCTGGACGTGAACAAACCATAGCATACATGAGAGATCCCACTGCACTAGAGTATAGAACATGTGACATGTACTCAATCTCATCATCTAATTGTGGAGACAAAGCCGATGAAAGTCTGAAATGGGCTGCTAAAAGAGTACTAACAGGCTTAGCACTCTGCATATTGAACCTGCAAAGAACTTTCTCAATGTACCCATTCTGACTTAGGTACAATTTACTTGCTTTTCTATCTCTGAGAATCTCCATACCAAGTATCTTCTTTGCTGGTCCCAAATCTTTCATCTAAAATTCTTCACTTAGTTGGGCTTTGACCTTTCTTATCCCTCCTTTATCTTTTGCTGCTATCAACATGTCATCAACATAAAGAAGTAGATACACAAAAGAACCATCACTGTTTTTCTTAAAGTAAACACAGCTGTCAAAACTACTTCTTTTAAAATCATGAGAAGTCATAAAAGAATCAAACCTCTTGTACCACTGTCTTGGTGACTGTTTCAAATCGTAAAGGGACTTTTTCAGCAAGCAAACATAGTCCTCTTTTTCTGAGACTGTAAAACCCTTTGGTTGTTGCATGTAAATATCTTAAGTTCTCCATGCAAAAATAAAGTTTTTACATCTAACTACTCAAGCTCCAAATCATGCATGGCCACAATACCAAGCAAAGCTCGAATCGAACTATGCTTCACAACTAGGGAGAACACATCTGTGAAGTCCACTCCTGGAATTTAACTGTAACCTTTTGCAACAAGCCTTGCTTTATATCTGGGTTCTTCAACTCCTGGAGTCCCTTCTTTCTTTTTAAACACCCATTTACAGCGAACAACTTTTTTACCTTTAGGAAGTTTCACAAGATCCCATGTTCTGTTTTTATGGAGTGATTCCATCTCCTCTTGCATAGCAAACATCCACTTTTCGAGTCTTCACACTAACCGCCTCGAATAATGAGACGGCTCTTGGTTTGCATCTATATCTTGGCCACATTTAAAGCATAAGCAACTAGATCAGCCTCGGCATACTTCTTTGGAGGTTTAATTTCTCTTCTAGTTCTGTTTTTGGCGATAGAGTATTATGGTGAAGAAGCAACTCTATTCTCAATTTTGTGTATCTTGGCTTGAGGAGTTGACTCTGTATTAACTGATGCTCACACCGCTTTTGATTTTCTTTATTGGAAGAGTCTTTAAGAGATAAGTTAGGTAGTATAGCAGTTTCATCAAAAACAACATCTCTGCTAATCACAACTTTTCTATTTTCAGACACCATAACTTATACCCTTTTACACCACCTTTATAACCAAGAAAAACACATTTAATGGATCTCGATTCCAATTTTCCATTATCAACATGAGCATACGCAGGACTCCCAAAGATCTTTAAATCGGAATAATTAGCGGGATTACCGGACTATACCTCTTGTGAGTCTTTTTCTCAATGGCAATGGATGGAGATCGGTTGATCAAAAACATGCGAGAGAGGCTTCTTGGCCCAAAACGACTTTGGTAAGTTGGCATTTGACAACATACATCGAACTTTCTCCATGATCGATTCGTTCATTCGTTCGCAACGCCGTTTTGTTGTGGAGTATGACGAATCGTCAAGTGTCTCACGATCCTTCCGACTTGCACAGTTTATTAAACTCATCGTAACAAAACTCTAAGCCATTGTCCTGTGTGGATGTGTTTTATTTGTTTTCCGTCTGCTTTTTCAATCATAATTTTCCAAGACTTAAATGCGAGAAAACACATCGCTTTTCTACTTGGGAAGAATGCCCAAACTTTTTCGGAAAAATCATCAATAAAAGTTAGCATATAATTAGCTCCACCTCTTGAAGGCACTCTTGATGGCCCCTACATATCAGAATGAATATACTTCAATGTTTCCTTCGTGTTATGGATTCCTCCGTGAATCGAACTCTCTTTTGCTTCCAAAAATGCGGTGCTCACAATTTGGGTTTGCAAATTCCTTGCCCATCAAGAAGTCCTCTTTTGCTCAATTTCGCCATGCCATTCTCACTCATATGCCCTAGGCGCATATGCCAAAGTTTAGTAATATCATCATCCGACAGGAAGAGAAGCGGCAATTGCATCACCAATAACATGAGAGAACCCTCAGAAACATATAACTTGGCAGTCTTTCTCGCCCTTTCATCACAACGAGGAACCTTTGGAAATCTTGAAAATCCCACTTTCATTTTGTGTATTTGTACCCTCTTGAATCAAGAGTACTCAATGAAATTAAATTTCTCTTCAATTCGGAACATGTAAATGACGTCATTAAGTGTTCGACAACTCCATCAAACATCTTAACTTTAATTGTTCCAACACCTGTGATTTTACATGAAGCATTATTTCCCATCAAAACAACATCTTCAGACATTATTTCATAATCTGTAAACCAATCCCGATTGGGACTCATGTGGAAGGTGCAGCCTGAATCAAGTATCCACTCCTCGCTCACTTTAGAATTGTTGACAGAAGCGACTAGAAGTTCACCATCGCTGTAGTCTTCTACAACATCAGCTTCACCGAAATTTTCTGGTTGTTTTCCCTTTTGATTTGCAGCCTCCCTTTTAATCTTATTCTGTAGCTTATAGCACTCAGTTTTAATGTGCCCTTTCTTCTTGCAGAAGTTACAAGTTTTACCTCTGTTTGAAGACTTCGATCTACCCTTAGATTTACCGCGAGGATTTCATTCCTGTGTCCTTCCACGATCATCATCAGCATTCCGATCTTGTCTCTCACGAACAATGAGACCCTCTCCCTGAGAGTCGGGTTTAATCACAAGATGCTTCATCTTATCATACGAGGTCAAAGAATCATAAACCTCATCAATTGTGAGAGATTTACAACTATATAAAATCGTGTCTCTGAAGCTTGAATAAGACGTGGGCAACGAAAAAGTAGAATCAACCCTAGATCTTCCTTATCATACTGAACCTCCATGGCCTCCAAGTTTGAGAGAATTTCTTTAAACACTGTTAAGTGTTCGTGCACAGACGCACCTTCCTCCAAACGATGAGCATAAAGACGTTGCTTCATATGCAACTTGCTGGTTAGAGTTTTCGACATACATATTTGTTCTAGCCTCTTCCATAATGCCGCGGCGGTCTTCTCCTTTATCACATCTTGCAAAATTTCGTTAGACAAATACAGATGTAACTGTGTTAACGCCTTTCGATCCTTGCGCTTTTTCTCTTCCTCCGTCAATGTCGAAGGCATCTTATCTACCCCTAGCAGGGCTTCCTCTAAATCCATATGTGCAAGAACTGCCTGCATATTTATTTGCCACAACGCAAATCTGGTGTTGCGATCCAACAGCGGAATTTCATACTTTAAAGACGCTATTACCGTGATCGAGATGAAAAAACCCGGAAGCTCTGATACCAATTTGTGAAAAAAAATAACGTCAATAATGACAAATATATCGCAAAGAAAAGAGAAACAAAAATAAAGAACACACAGATTTTACGTGGAAACCCTTTTGGGAAAAAACCACGGGCAGAGGAGAAGAAAATTCACTATGTTGAATTCGAATCAATTTCAAGAGGAATAGACTATGTCTATTTATAGACTTGTAAAACCATATTCTAATAGGAGTGTAGTAAGATTGAAACTCCTTATTCTAATTAATATCCAATAGATGGAGTTTAATAAGGTTTAAAAAACCTAATTTAAAAAAAATAAAAGAAGTGTAGTTCTATAGGGATTCTTCTTTTATTTTATTTTACCATTGTATTTTATTTAAATAAGGATTCGGGTCACTTAATTCTAACATAAATAATTAATCAATACTCAGTAAAATATAGTTTGTATACTTAATTTAAAATTTAACATGTGATTTATATTAATTATTTAAAAGGTATTTAAATTTTTTATTTCATGTATTATTGTATATTAAATTATTTAAATGGTATAATGATAAATTTAACCTTTAATATATACATTTTTGTCAATTTAATAATTTTTTAGTTAAATTTGATCATAAACCTATCAAAATGAGGCAAATTATTTTTTTTTTAACAGAAATGCTGACTAAAACATTAATCTTTTAACGATGTTGGCGTGACAACCCACATGACTATCCACGTGTATTTGATGTTGTCATGATACTATTTGACTATATTATGTCATCAACAAATAATTCAAAAATCATACAAATATTAAAAAATATAGAAATACAAAAAAAAAATATAAAAAAAATCAAAAAAATAGCAGGAAGTACACATATTGTTATGTTTAAAATTTTAATATTTGCCAATATTTTTATTAAAAAAATAGTAATTCAATTTTTTAAAAGATAAACGTTCAAATTTAATCTTTTTTTCAAGTTGGAACTAAATTTAGCCCAAAACAGAATACGGGCCAAATTATCCAAATATGCAAACGTTAAGGGATTAAATTGTGATTATACCTATGTGACAATGTTAAACAAAACCACATCTTCTAATTGCACTTCTCTTGATATGCATACCATATTCACATTTAGGATTTTGAAATCAATTTACGTCAATTTTAAATCTAATGCAACAGTAGCTTGGGGGACTCTATGACAACGAGAATTAGGCGTTTTTGAACATTAGATGAACAATCAGAAGCTGTCATTCAAATTGCAATGTTGTTTTCAACCCTTGGAGATTCAAGATTGGAAGATATACCTCTGAGAAAAATGGGTTTTCGCTAATTTCCAACAAACCAAACATTCCCAAGAAAATTACCAGAAGAAAGAAAAGAGAGGATGAATTGCAGATGAACGAGTTAGCAAATGTATACTATTCACTATATATTTCACCAAAAAAATTAGTAAAATTTACATAAATTCTCTGTTTTTGCCTTTTCAATGTTCCTGCAGTTCCTTCAAGAACAGCAAAATACCTGCAAAAAAAAAAAAAAAAACAAAAAACAAAAAAAATGATTCATGGCAGCGTTAGAATTGAATCCGAATTTAGTGGAATCCCACTTGATGAAATGAAATATGGAAGAAAGAGAGCCGTATGTTGAAACGAACATTGAATCTTCTAGTACGACGACGTCTTTCCATGACAATTTTGAGCCTTTGGAGCATTTCTTGTTCATTGAATATTGTCCCAGGGGAGCTTAAAAAAGCACTTCTTGGAACAGGGGGAGACCAGAGTCCACTCTTGGAATAATCAAAATTGAATTCAGACACATCAAAGAACTTGTCAAGAAGGCGGTCGGATACAGATTTAGAAACCACTTGAACCTTAACTGGAGTTGCCTCAAGCAAATCACAAGAAGATGGAGACGAAATAACTTCAGATTCAGAGTTTGACATTGATTTTTTTGTTTCTCCAAAAAGAAAATAATGATAATGGTGATAGCTTAAGCGTGGTCAAGGTTGTTAGAAGGAGATAATGGTTTTAGTGACAAAGACATGTATGGCAGTAAACAATCATGGAGAGTTCGTGGGGGGGCATAACTAATGTTTTAAAACTCTGGGGGGTTGAAGTTTAGAGGAAACCTGCATTTGGGTAACCAATAATTTCAGCAATGAAAAAGCTTGTTTTGTATATCTGCAAATTTTGTTTGGTATGGGGATTATTTCCTTTTTATTTTTATTTTTTCTTCTGTGGACCCTCTTATCTTGTTCATTGGAAAAGGCCATGGTTGGTAACCAAGTTTCCAGAATGTGCTTTTAATCGAGTAGGTCCTGTTTATAATTTGAATGGGAACCATATCACCATGGAAAGATTCCTATTTTTTGCAAATGTTTACATTTCCATTTCCTTCACTTTCAGTAAACATTTATTAGGAACTGTTTATTTAGTGCAGGCTACAATGGAAGCAGTAGGCCTTTGGTGGCCTTTTTTTTTTCCATAGGTTTGGGAATAATTTCAACTCATTGGACGCTGAACTTGTTGAGAATAATGTTTTCAACTAATTAAAGCCTCAAGTTTGTGGGTCAGAAAATACAGGCAAAACATAAACTCAGCTCAGGTTTGGTTGATTATTTTACTAAATACCCAACTGCATTTTCCTTGCTATTGGCTAAGGATCGACTTCGGGTGCAGTAAAATAAATATGTTGGGACTTTTATCAGAGACCTTTCATCAACAAGAATAGTACGGTCGAGGTATTTATTATTATCACAGTGAGGATTCCAAGAAAAAGAAAACAACCCTTTTGTGCTCCCACGTAAATATTTCTATTTTTTAATATTTGAGATTTACACTTTATTATTTTGAGGTTTTTTAAAATTGGGTTTAAGATAAAAATTCTCCTAAATATCATTATAATATAAATATAAGAGTTTGAATTCAATCTCAAATAATTTTATTGCCTTCCCTAGTCATCAAGTTTTCGTCTTTTAGTTTGGGTTTTATTTCAAACAATTTCATTCTCATATATATATATATGATCAAGTTGGCTTAATTAAGCTTTTTCAATACTAATTAAAAATAGATTTAAATATGTTAAAGCTCGTCTTACTCTATTGAAATTTAAAATTTCGTCTATTTATTTTAATTTTGTGAAATTAAATCCACCTATTTTTTTATTTAAAACTTTTAATCTCTTCATCTAATTTTGCAACTATAGAAAATATTGAATAACTTGTTTAGCCCTCATATTTTATAAATTTTATCAATTTGGTCCTTACTTTTTAAATACATAATTTTTTTTAATATTTTTAATAAAAATAATAAAAAATTAAAAATTATATATATTTTAAAAGAATTCATCTAAAAATTCAAAAAATTATAAAAACAAAAAGTTTTAAAATTCAAAAGAATTATGTTATTTACTTCTTGAATAATAATAAAGTCTCTTCAAATTTAAGTTATTCTTTTTGTCAGTATTAAATAGGATTTTAATATAATTTTGAAATTAAATATAAAATATATTTTTTTGAGGAATTAAAAAATATTTGTTCAAATTTAATTTTAATACTACTGAACGGATAACTCAAACTTTAGAGAGACCTTATTATCATTTAAGGAGTACATAACTATTTTTTTTTTTGAATTTTGGGAACTTTTTTTTTTTAATTTTATGAATTGAAATGTAACACCCCTTACCCGTATTCGACGCCAGAACAGGATACGAGGCATTACCGGACTCACATCACAAGCAATCACACAATTTCGAGTCATAAAATTTGCGTCCAAATTAAAACCATCCATATTCAATCATAAAGTCCCTTATACGAGCCTACGAGGCCCAAAACATGTATTGGAAGTGGTTCGGGACTAAACCGAGAACTCAGGAACTTTTACAAAACTTAGAAATTTTTTGCTAACTGCAGGGCCCACACGCCCATGTGGTCTAAGGGACACGCCCGTGTGACCCTGGGACACGTCCGTGCTTCGGATCGTGTTCGATTTAGGGGTGCTCTCTGACTTGTGCCACACGGCCGTGCCACACACCCGTGTGCTGGGGCGTGTAGCACACACGGCTGAGACACACGCCCGTGTCTTTGCCCGTGTGTTCAATTCTGGACATTCTGTTTTTCCAAAATTAAGGTGCAGGGGACACACGGCTGGAACAAATGCCTGTGGGGCAGACCGTGTGTCTCACACGGCCTAGACACACGCCCGTGTGGACAAAAATAAGGCTATTTACCAAGCCATTTTGCCATCCTCACTTGCACACATCAACACAACATCACATGGCACAAATTCAAGCATTTAAAAGCAACTAAACAACCACAACCAAGACAATAACATGTCATCCTCATGCCATTATTTATCAAACTTAGAACTTAAACCTTTCCACACCGATTCATGCAAGATTCCACATTCATGGTTAAAACATATCAACTTTACATCTTTGTCTAACATATTCACTACATTTATTAAGCCCTAAATCAAACATACAAATTTCACATTCATTAGGCATACCATGATCATATCACCATAGACATTGACACATATATGAATATACTTAGGCTTACAACCATGATAGCCAATATGAGCCAACTTACATGGCCAAATAGCAAAACAAACTTTTGACAATCACAAGCCAACACATTGGCTACAATCACAATGACACATTTAACAAAATGACTATGTCCCTATACATGCCATAGACTTAAAATACTTGAATTCACTTATACCCAAAATGGTAACTTGATAGTGTGATAGGATCTCCGGCGAACTCCGACCCGAGCTAGCTTAATAACCCTAAAAGACATGGGAAAGGAAGGGGGTAAGCTATATAGCTTAGTAAGTTCATATGCAAATAGTACAAAACATTATTCATACCCTTGACATACAAATAACTTAACAAATATTAACATAAATGTCATTAAAAATTCACAAACACAACTTACTCAATCCCAATCTTACTAACAGCTCATCATATAAATAACACAACATATTTCCACATGAATGTCATTAAACTTCATGAGTATAATTTATTCAATCACATTCTTGCCTATAGCTCATCATATGAATAACATAACATATACCAATATAAATGTCATTAGACTTCATAAATGTCATATGAACATAAATGTGATTTAATATCAACATAACACATATCAACATAATTGTCATATACTAATAGCTCATCATATGAACTACATAACACGTTTCAACATAAATGTCATTTAGGCTTCATGAGAACAACTTACTCAATCACAATCTTACCACTTGTTCATCATATACTGAGCTCATTTTCTTTGAGTTTTATGTACATACATGTACCATCACATAATATATTCACATGCCCTCTCATCTTTGACATACTCATTGAATTTCCCGTTGAACCACTTGGAATACTAAAGGATACTCGGCGATCTCGAACACACAGTACCGTACCAATGCCATATCCCAGATACGGTCTTACATGTAATCTCGTATCGATGCCAATAGCCCAACTATGGTCTTACACGAAGTCTCACATCGATGTCATATCCCAGATATGGTCTTACACGAAGTCTTATATCGATGCCATATCCCAGATATGGTCTTACACGTAATCTTAGTGACCCTAATGTCATGACATTTGCATCCTAACTATTCCTAAGGTTCAATTGGGATTTACTCGCTTGTCGAAACTTCGTCAATTTCAACCATAGAGTCAATCATACAATTCATGCAATAACAAAACATTATAAATACAATTATAAAGTTGCATTATTTACATACAAACTTATCTCAACATAAAAATGGCGAAAATGACTAAATCGTCAAATACTCGTTTTTCTCCCGTTCTAGGTCCAAACCTCGTTTTTCTTGATCTATAATATCACATTTAACTTATTCAATCACTAAAAAATTCAAATTAGCCCAAAATGGAAAAAATTACATTTTTGCCCATAAAGTTTGACATTTTTACAATTTAGTCCCTAGGCTTGTAAAATGAAATGTACTCAATTTCTTCAATACCCATGCCTAGCCGAACCTTATATGCTTATAACATCCCACAATTTTTATTTATTCACATTTTACAACATATTTTACAACATTTACAAACAAGTCATTTTTGGCATTTTCACCGAAAATCACTTAGCAAAAGTCGTTTATCATACACTAAACATGCATTTTCTACCATTAGACATCAAAATACACAAACATCCATCATGGGTAAAATTTTAGACCTTGACATCTCTTCAAATTGATGGTAGAAATAGAAAGATCGAGTTACAACGACTTTAAAAATGTAAAGAGCATTAAAAACGGGGCAAGAACGGACTTACAATCAAGCTTGGAAGTGGCCAAACCCTAGATATGGCTTTCCCCTTGTGAATTTTGGCCACGAGGAAGAAGATGGACAAAAATTGACTTTTAATTTGGCTTTTTAATTCATTTAATTACCAAATTACCAAAATGCCCTTAATGAAAAACTTTGAAAACATGCTAAACCATGTCCATTTTTGTCCACCAACTTAACCAATGGTCTAATTACCATTTAAGGACTTCTAATTTAAAATCTCATAGCAATTGAACAACTCTAACATATAGAATTCAAGTTTTGCACTTTTTGCAATTTAGTCCTTTTGACTAAATTGAGTGCCCAAGCGTCAAAATTTTCGAACGAAATTTTCACGAAATCGTCCCATAAAATTGTAGATCATAAAAATATAAGAAAAATAATTTTTTTTGTCGGATTTGTGGTCCCGAAACAACTGTTCCGACTAGATCCAAAATCGGGCTGTTACATAAAAATGCTTTTATTTAATTTTTAAGAGTTTTATTTTAATAATTTTTTGGAAAGTTTTTATTTTTTTTATTTTTAATTCTTTTAGAATTTTTTTATTGAAAATATAACAACTTTTAATTTTTTATGATTTTATGTACTTTTAAATAGTAAGGAACAAATTGAAAAAAAAATATAACTATTAAAGGTTAAAAAAGATATTTTGCCTTTTTGATAATTGCAAAACTGTAGGAAAATGTAAAGATTTTTAAATCAAGAAAAGTACAAGCACTCAATGTGATAAGTGCATAAATTCCAATTTATTTGTGATAATTTTCCTTTTTGAATTGTGCTATCTAAGTCCTTAATTATTTTATTTTGTCTCATATTTTATTGTTTATGGATTAGATGAAATAACAGGAGAAAAGTGAGCATAAAAATTAGTTTTAGCAATTTTTTGTGGATTGAACTTTTAACTACACTAATTCAATATTTCAGTCATACGTTGAGCTACAGAACTATGACTTGTGCCCATGATATACCATTTCGAAGGGAACCAAAACATCTAACTAGACTTATTTGACGACTCAGACAAAAAAAAAAAAAAGAAGTCAGGAAGATGTCCAAAAAAGGCCAAGAAGTTCGCAACTCAAATTTGCCAAAAACTTGAAAAATCTCTCCAATTCATTAAGAGCACTTTTGTCTTTTTCTCTTTAATACGAATTTTGCCTTATAAATACATAGTTTTAGGTTTTGTTAGCTCAAATAATCAAACCGAAATTGTCAAGAGGGGGTGAATTGATTTTTTAAAATTTTGTGGATGTTAGAGAATAAGGATAGAAAAATTGAACACAAGAATTTAAAGTGGTTCGGGCCCAATTGCCTACTCCACTACTTTAGCTTTCCACTACTAAGGGTTTTTCCAAATTCATTAATTTGACAACTTTTGAGGACAATGTTTAACCTTACAAACTCCCTTAAGGTTTCTACCCAAACCTTATGACACAAACCCTCTCAAAGAGATACAAATAAGCAAACAAAGAAATAACCTTTATAAGATCAGAATGTTTGCAAATTAAGCACAAATACAAGAAGAAACACTTGAGCTGAAAAAGAATATAATGGAAGCTCATGAGTGTTTAAAGAAAATTGTTGAGAATTGTAAGCACAAAGTTGGTTTTTTATTGATCTTTAAGCTTAATAATCTCTCTTGTTATTGTAGGACCTTTGGAAGCTGATATTTATATCCCCTAATTGATTTTCAACTGTTGTGGTTGTTGGAGACATGAATAGAGCTGTTGGGGATGAAGTAACCAATGCATTTAATTCACCTACAACTACGAGTATCGATATTGGCTAAAAAAGGTATCGATATTTTTTACATTTAATACAAAATTCAATGACCGTTGGAGCTAAAGATATCGATACCAGTGGATTTTTATCAAATACCATATGAAAAAGTATCGATACTAGACCGATATTTTGGAAAATATCGATACTTGGCCAAAAAGTATCAATACTTTTTGGACAGAAGCTATACTGACTTGTTTTAAAAACAATTTAACTTTGATTGAAAAATTCTAACTTGATTGAAACCATTTCAACTTGATTTAAAAGTTGATTAAATTTTTTTCTAAGAATTCAAAATATAAGATTCAAAATTTTATCTCTTAAACTTCATTTGAAATTTTATTTTTGTAACATCCCAAACCCGGCCTATGCGTTAAGGCTAGATTTGACATGTCACACAAAATAAATATACATTGTTTCCTTTTTAAGTAAAACAGATTTCAAAATTTTGACGAAGTATTTATTGAGTAAAAGATTTGATTGATAAATCGACAATTTGAGATGTAAGATCTTATAAATCGTAATTTTGAAAATATTGTTAACAGTTCGAGAAAATTTCAAAAGAAATTAAAAATATTTTTCGAAAAGAATTGATGAAAATCTTAAGAGTAATTTTCCGAGTTAAAAATATGAAAATTATTATGAAATCCTTTTTATATATTCATTTTTTTTGAATAAAACGTTTATTTAAGTTTTTAGAAAAAAAATATAATCCCAAATTTGGAATACTTAAAGCAGTATATGAATTCATCCAACAATAAACAAAACAAAAATTAATCCAGAGGCCTTATTACAACCTTAACTCAAAATAGCAAAGTAATTAAAAGTATTAAAAGAAATCCAAATTCCAAATTTAACTGCGTTTTTAAGTATGGTCTCCACCAAGACATCCACGACCCAAGTCTCCATCATTGATCATTACCGAAAGGGATAAGGGAAACGGGGTGAGTTACTAGAACTCAATGTGTAACCCACTTACCGTTGTCCATCGGGCAAAAATCCATTAAGCCATTATTTGGGCGAAGCCCATTCATAATAATAAAATGTATCGAATATAATATGCATATGAAATGCAATTCCCAAACCAAACCTAGTTTTCCATCCGCTACACACCACCCGTACCAACCAACACACACTGTGGGTGATCTTTAGTCAACCCACCCGCCTAACACACCAAGCGTAGGCATTAAGCCATTTATATCAAATTTGTGGACAAGCCACCAGATTAACAAAATTTACATGGCATTGCCATTTTTCAGATTTGTGACAGAGCCACCAGATTTATGTAGCAGAGCTACCAGAACTTCTCTTCATCATTATCCCATCCCATGCAAAACATGTATATAATGCATAACAATTCACAACAATGTATTCAAATATTTCTTACAAAAATTTATGGCCCATTATAACAATTTATCAAATTGGCCCATTAAGCAGAATATCATCTTGGCCCATTTTGCAAGTTTTCAGATCGGCCCATATAACAAAATATATATCGTTTTGGCCCACATAGCAAAATATATCGTTTTGGCCCACATAGCAAAATATATCGTTTTATATTTTTGCCTACAAAGCAAAATATATCGTTTTGGCCCACATAGCAAAATATATCGCTTTGGCCCACATAGCAAAATATATCGTTTTTATCAATTTTATCATATGAGATCTAAGCCAATTTTTCCCGGTTTTACTCTAATACGATTTTAATCAAACAGTTTATTATCGATATGACATTAATCTCCAACCCACAGAAAACGGTGTGAGATTACACACCTGATTACGGTAAGAACTACGCTCTCTCGATCGTCGACACCTAAAATTTTATAACGCCCGATTAGTCAACGTATGCGATTTAATAAATCTACTTTAAAACAAACGATCTAAAATTTTACCCTTGGGATCGTGAACAACTACGATTTGTCAGTTTTCCCCGTTTAACGGTCCACAACCCGGTGGGAAATCTCGAATCGTTGACGCCTCAAAATTGTGAACGACCTCGAATAATTGATTCTCGCCGGATAAGGGTCCACAACCCGGAGGAAAGTCTCGAATCGCCGAAATGGCCCTTCGTTTGAATTTAGGAGTAGGGATCGTTAATTCGCTCCTTTTGAGATCTCCACTCGACTTCCCATTCGAATCGGTACCACAAGTCGCCATTCGGTTAGATCTTAAACAATCGGTATTACGATAAAATATGGACTATCGAAATGGTGAAGATCGGCTTACCACTAATTTCCGAGTGACCAATGATTTGGTAGATTGAGCAATTTAACCCCTATAAATAATATCGGTTAATCAACACCATCTTATCGAATAAAGAATGATTTATAGAATCCTTGAATAACACTTACCTTAAAGATTTTAGAACCGACTTCTAGCGATAATGCAATGACTTTGGAAGAATGAAGGTTCGGCCTTCCACAATATCACTACGAAGAAGAAAGGGATCTTGTCTAAGAGAAATAAGTGATGATTTCGGTCAAAAGACCCTCCCAAGCCAACATATGGATTCAGCAATAGAAAGAAGAAAATAAAAAGAATTGAAAAGAGTACTTACCGATTGTTCAAGGGTGAGTGACAACTCGAATGAAAAAGGAAGATCAATGAAAGAATGGAAGGTTCGGCTATAGAGAAATAGTGGACTCAATATTCGGCTATGGTGAAAAATATTAGAGTGGAAGTGATGCTTGAAGGATTTTGCGAAAAGAAAAGAAGAAGAGGAATGATGGATTAGTTTCAGTTTCCAAGAATGATGTGTGAACAAAGAAATGGTCTCAAAGTTTGTATCCATTCGGCAAGAAGAAAGAAAGAAATGAAATATGCCTCCTCAAGGTTGTGTAGGTTCGGCAAGGAGGAGAAAAGAGTTTGGAGAGAAAAGAGAAATGATACCAAAGTTGCCAATAGGGAATTGGCCAAAAGAACCAAAATTTCACCAATTGCCAATGACCAAATTCGGCTAGAAGGATAGGAGTTTTGAGAAAAAGACACAATTGATGATATTGGTATTTTGACCAAGACTAACACTTTAGTCTCACCAAAACATCAAGCACAAAATTCGGCTATCACCCTAGCCCCAAACCGTCCACATTCATCCCCCCTAGGATAAAAGTTTGGCCACCCAAACTTTCCAAAACACTATCCACGAAATAAGCCTCTTGTTCCCCTTACTTACCTATTTCTTTTGATTCCTTTCCCCAACCTCAACCTTGCCTTATTCTTTTAGCCACCTTACCAAAAATAAAGAAGTCCACCTTACCATAAATACTCATTGGCCGACACTTTAAGGAAGGAATGCAAAAATAAAAGTCAAAATGCACACAAAGGGATTCGAACTTCTTCCCTCAAGGTTATACATGTGGCGCCATAACCTCTTTCCCATATGCTCACTTATGCTAGTTATTTACTCATTTATTTCCATATGCTTTAAGGTCACTTACTCCATCTCCTTAAAGTGCTAAATGCCAAAAGTTTTTACTAGGTCCAAATAAACCCCGAGCCTTCTCAGGACTTCCTAAACATACACAATTAATAATTTAACTAGCTTAACACCAAAAACAATGCAACACATAAATTTCCAAATTTTAGGATGTTACAATTCTACCCCTCTTAAAGAAAATTTCGTCCTCGAAATGTACCTGATTAAAAGAGGTGAAGATATTGCTGTCGAATCACGTCCTCAGGCTCCCATGTAGCTTCTTCCGATCCGTGATTGCGCCATAAAACTTTGACTAACGGCACAGTCTTCCTTCTCAGTACCTTAACGTCCCGATCTAGAATTTGCATTGGTTCCTCCTCGAACGAAAAATCAGGTCTTATCTCAATTTCTTCTACCGATACTATATGAGACGGATCCGATCGGTAACGCCTTAACATTGAGACATGAAATACACTATGTATCTGACTCAACTCCGGAGGTAACTCAAGCTGATAAGCCACTGTCCCAACACGCTTCAACACACGGTACGGTCCGATGAACCTAGGGCTCAACTTGCCCTTCCTTCCAAATCTGAAGATCTTCTTCCAAGGTGAGACCTTTAGAAAGACTTGATCTCCCTCCGCAAACTCAATATCCTTACGCTTCAGATCCGCATACGATTTTTGTCTATCCGAAGCTTCCTTTAACCGTGCCCGAATTACCTTTACCTTTTCCTCCGTTTCTGATATCAGCTCAGGACCTAGTAACTGTCGCTCCCCCAATTCGGTCTAACAAGAAGGAGTACGACACTTACGACCATACAATACCTCGTAGGTGCCATCCGGATCTTTGGATTGATAGCTATTGTTATAAGCAAACTCGCTAACCAGCGGTAGGAAATCCTCCCAACTACCCTCAAGTCAATCACATGCCCCTTAACATGTCTTCCGAATGCGGATTACTCTCTCCGTGACCATCCGATCGAGGATGAAATGCCGTCTTTGAAATTAAGCTTGGTTCCCAAAGCTTCATGTAAGGCTTTCCAAAACCGTGATGTAAACCTAGGGTCCCTGTCTGAAATGATAGACACTGGTACCCCATGTAACCTCACAATCTCTGCTATGTACAACTTGGCCAACTTCTGCAATGAGTAATCCGTACGAACAGGTAGGAAATGGGTAGTCTTCGTCAATCGATCCACTATTACCCAAACGAAATCTTTCTTAGTAGGCGATAAGGGTAGCCCACTAACGAAGTCCATCGTTATCCGTTCCCATTTCCATAAGGGAATCTTCACCAGTTGTAGCAATCCCGACGGCAATTGATGTTCTGCCTTCACTTGTTGACATGTTAAGCACCTACTCACGAATTCAGTAACCTCCCATTTTAACCCTGGCCACCAATACTGCTCACGGAGGTCTCGATACATTTTATTTCCCCCGGGGTGCATAGCATATGGGCTACTATGCGCCTCTCGCAGAATCATTTGTCTCAATTCTAAATCTTTGGGCATACAAACTCTTCTGCGGAAACACAATACTCCATTATTATTCATTCCGAAATCCCCTTTCACACCACTTTCCACTAGCTGAAATAAGGAACCCAACGTTTCATCTGATAACTGCTTTTCCTTAATCTAACCTACCCATGCAGGCTTCACCTGAAGTTCGGCTAGCAGGCTACCATCTTCATACAAGCTGAGATGAGCGAACATCGCTCTCAAATCCGATATAACCTTACGACTCAACGCGTCTGCCACCACGTTAGCCTTTCCGGGATGATACTCGATTGAGAAGTCATAATCCTTCAACAGTTTTATCCACCTCCGCTGTCTTAAGTTCAACTCCTTTTGGGTAAGGAGGTACTTTAGACTCTTATGATCCATATAAATGATCGACTTCTCACTGTATAGATAGTGTCTCAAAATCTTCAAAGCAAACACCACTGCAGCCAACTCCAAATCATGAGTGGGATAATTCACTTCATGCGGCCTTAACTGACGAGATGCATAAGCCACCACTTTTCCACCTTGCATCAACACACATCCCAAGCCTGTGTGTGACGCATCGCAGTAACAATAAACTTTTTTCTAGCCTCAGGTTGAATCAGTACTGGCGCTTCCGTCAGAATCTTCTTCAATTTCTCGAAACCTTCTTGCTGCTGATCTGACCACACAAATGGTACTCCCTTGCGCAGCAGTTTAGTTAGGGGTACAGCAATCAACAAAAACCCCTCAACAAAACATCGATAATAACCAGCCAACCCTAAGAAACTCCAAATTTCGGCCACTGACTTTGGTGGTTTCCAATCCAACACGGCCTCTACTTTCCGGGGATCAACTTTAATTCCTTCGGCCGACACAACATGTCCCAAGAAGGTCACTTCCTTCAGCCAAAAGTCACACTTACCGAATTTGGCATAAAGTTACTTTTCCCGCAATATTTGCAATACTATTCGCAGCTGTGAATCACGCTCTTCCTCATTCTTCGAATATACCAAGATGTCATCTATGAACACCACCACGAATCGATCTAAATAGGGTTGGAAGACCCGATTCATCATGTCCATAAATGCAGCTAGTGCATTGGTCAACCCAAACGGCATCACCAAGAACTCATAGTGTCCATAACGAGTTCGAAATGCCGTATTATGAATATCCGCCTCCTTGACCTTAAGCTGGTGATAACCCGATCTCAAATCTATCTTTGAAAAAACTGAAGCTTCTCGCAATTGGTCAAATAGATCATTGATTCTTGGCAACGGATACTTATTCTTGATCGTCAATTCATTCAACTGCCTATAATCGATGCACATACGCATCGACCCATCCTTCTTCTTGACGAACAAGACCGGTGCTCCCCACGGTGACACACTCGGTCGAATGAATCCTCGATCCAACAACTCCTGAATTTGAGCTTTAAGCTCCGCCAACTCTTTCGGTGCTATTCTATATGGAGCAATGGACACCGAGCCGTTCTCGGCAATAATTCAATGCCAAACTCTACCCCGATCCGAGACAATCCCAGAAGTTCTTGGGAAAAATGTCCGAAAACTCCTTCACCGTTCTAACACCTTCCACCGACAATTCCTTGGCATCCAACGCACTGATGAAGGCTAGAAATGCTCCACACCCTTTTCGCACCAACCTTTCTGCCTTTAAAGCAGATACCACATTCGATAGATAATTTTTCCTTTCACATATCATCACCACTTCTTTATCTTAGAAGTTCTTATCGTCATCCGCTTTGCAAAGACAATCCAAGTTCGTACAGTGTTTCACCAACCAGTCCATGCCCAAAATAAGGTCGAACTCACCGAAAGGCGGTTCCATCAAGTCCGCCAAAAATGTTTCTCCTTGTACTTCTAAGGGTACATCTCTAAAAAATTTATTTACTATCACTGCATTGCCCTAAAGGACTAATTACCGTCATCTCTCTAGCAAAAATCTCAAATCTAATATTCAGTTTCCAGATACAAAGACTAGCAACATACGAATGGGTGGATTCGATATCTATCAAAGCGAATGAGTACATTAGATATGAAGAACGTACCAGTTATCACGTCCGGTGCGTCACCATCCTCTCGGCGTCTGACCGCATAAACCAGCCCTGGGTGTCTCGCCTCTGTGTTACCCCGAAACCAAGACCTCCACCCGTGGTGCACCGACCTCATCCCTCGCCATTACCACCTCGACCTAGCCCACGGCCTCTCGGTGGCTCTTGGAGCCTCTAGTGGTGTGCATCATAGTTACGAGCTTCCTGAGTCGAAGCAGTCCGTCGAGGACAATTCTTAAGCTGATGGTCCTTAGAACCACATTTGAAACAACCACCGGTTCTCTTCCAACATTCACCCGAGTGTCGTCTTCCATAGTCAGCACATGGTTGTATCTGATTGGTAGCAGCTGGTGCTCTAGCTTAAGCTGGCTCATTATTCCTGGGCCTCTTCTGAAACCTTCTAGCAGGACCCGAGTACTTAAAGTCCCTCTTGCTCTTGCCTCTATCTCTTTCTCGATTTTGCAGCTCCGAGTTCTTAGCCTCCTCAGCTATCTTGGCTTTCTCCACAAGTGTGGCAAAATTCCTTTCTTGTTGTGGGGCTATCAATACCCGCAACTCATCACTCAACCCATCCTCGAAACGCACGCAGCGTTCATAGTCAGTTGGCACAATACCTCAGGCATAACGACTCAGATGCAGAAATTTCGCTTCGTAAGCTACCACGGTCATACTTCCTTGAACCAGATTAAGGAATTCCTTCCTTCGGGCATCCACATAGCTAGCCCCAACATACTTTCCTTGAAATGAAGTTTTGAAGAAATCCCAAGTAACGAGATCGGCCTGAGTGCCCTCCCGAATAGTAAGCCACCATTGATACGCCTCGTCTCTCAACAAGGACACAGCTCTTCTCAGTTTCTGCTCGATGGTGCACTCCAAGTCATCCATGATCCGTTCCACTGCCTCGAGCCAATACTCCACTACATTTGGGGCTACACCCGAGACACCCCTAAAAACCTCGGCACCACTTGATCTAAGTCGTTTCGAAATTGATCCACGAGCTGCTGGCCCAGTTCTAGCCCTAGCAACCCTTTCTAAGACTCGCAACATTGCTTGGGACAAGGCAATGTCCTCTCTCATACGGTCATGTGATCCAGTTTCAATCCCGGGTGACACAGGTGCGTCTATTTCCGGCATATGTCCCGACGCTTCAGACGCAACCCTAGCACCTCGACCTCTACCACGACCACGTCTACCACGTCCACGTCCTCTAGCGCTCATATTAGCTAATTCGATCTAATCTAATTAAAAGTCTTATGAATCAGTATACTATTTCGATATTTATTAAACAATATTTTATGAGGTATAAGAAGTAAAGTCGTTTTCGTAAACGCATACTATAGTCTCAATCTCTATAGTTTCAACATCTAAAACTAAAAGTTCTAGAGTGTTCCTATAGTCATATCACAATAATCATGATCATACAATAACATACACTTACTTGACTTGGTGCCGGATACCCGTGGTGCCATGCTTCCTTTAAAACATATGTTAAAAAAATTTAAAGCAGCTTTTAAAAATATTTTTGAACCCAAACCACAACTGAGTTTTGAACCGGGCTCTGATACCATAAAATGTAACATCTCAAACCCGGCCTATGCGTTAAGGCTAGATTTGACATGTCACACAAAATAAATATACATTGATTCCTTTTTAAGTAAAACAGATTTCAAAATTTTGACGAAGTATTTATTGAGTAAAAGATTTGATTGATAAATCGACAATTTGAGATGTAAGATCTTATAAATCGTAATTTTGAAAATATTGTTAACAGTTCGAGAAAATTTCAAAAGAAATTAAAAATATTTTTCGAAAAGAATTGATGAAAATCTTAAGAGTAATTTTTCGAGTTAAAAATATGAAAATTATTATGAAATCCTTTTTATATATTCATTTTCTTGAATAAAACATTTATTTAAGTTTTTAGAAAAAAATATAATCCAAAATTTGGAATACCTAAAGCAGTATATGAATTCATCCAACAATAAACAAAACAAAAATTAATCCAGAGGCCTTATTACAACCTTAATTCAAAATAGCAAAGTAATTAAAAGTATTAAAAGAAATCCAAATTCCAAATTTAACCGTTTTTTAAGTATGGCCTCCACCAAGACATCCACGACCCAAGTCTCCATCATTGATCATTACCTGAAAGGGATAAGGAAAACGGGGGTGAGTTTCTAGAACTCAATGTGTAACCCACTTACCGTTGTCCACTGGGCAAAAATCCATTAAGCCATTATTTGGGCCGAAGCCCATTCATAATAATAAAAATGTATCGAATATAATATGCATATGAAATGCAATTCCCAAACCAAACCTAGTTTTCCATCCGCTACACACCACCCGTACCAACCAACACACCTGTGGGTGATCTTTAGTCAACCCACCCCGCCAACACACCAAACGTAGGCATTAAGCCATTTATATCAAATTTGTGGACAAGCCACCAGATTAACAGAATTTACATGGTATTGCCATTTTTGAGATTTGTGACAGAGCCACCAGATTTATGTAGCAAAGCTACCAGAACTTCTCTTCATCATTATCCCATCCCATGCCAAACATGTATATAATGCATAACAATTCACAACAATGTATTCAAATATTTCTTACAAAAATTTATGGCCCATTGTAACAATTTATAAAATTGGCCCATTAAGCAGAATATCATCTTGGCCCATTTCGCTAATTTTCAGATCGGCCCATATAACAAAATATATATCGTTTTGGCCCACATAGCAAAATATATTGTTTTGGCCCACATAGCAAAATATATCGTTTTGGCCCAAATAGCAAAATATATCGTTTTTATCAATTTTATCATATGAGATCTAAGCCAATTTTTCTGGTTTTACTCTCTACGATTTTAATCAAAGCATTTTATTATCGATATGACATTAATCTCCAACCCACAGAAAACGGTGTGAGATTACACACCTGATTACGGTAAGCACTACGCTCTCTCAATCGTCGACACCTAAAATTTTATAACGCCCGATTAGTCAACGTACGCGATTTAATAAATCTACTTTAAAACAAACGATCGAAAATTTACCCTCGGGATCGTGAACAACAACGATTTGTCGGTTTTCCCCGGTTGACGGTTCACAACCCGGTGGGAAATCTCGAATCGCTGACGCCTCAAAATTGTGAACGACCTCGAATAATTGATTCTTGCCGGATAAGGGTCCACAACCCGGAGGAAAGTCTCGAATCGCTGAAACGGCCCTTCGTTTGAATTTAGGAGTAGGGATCGTTAATCCGCTCCTTTTGAGATCTCCACTCGACTTTCCATTCGAATCGATACCATAAGTCGCCATTCGGTTAGATCTTAAACAATCGATATTACGATAAAATATGGACTATCGAAATGGTGAAGATCGGCTTACCACTAATTTCTGAGTGACCAATGATTTGGTAGATTGAGCAATTTAACCCCTATAAATAATATCGGTTAATCAACACCATCTTATCGAATAAAGAATGATTTATAGAATCCTTGAATAACACTTACCTTAAAGATTTTAGAACCGACTTCTAGCGATAATGCGATGACTTTGGAAGAATGAAGGTTCGGCCTTCCACAATATCACTACGAAGAAGAAAGGGATCTTGTCTAAGAGAAATAAGTGATGATTTCGGTCAAAAGATCCTCCCAAGCCAACATATGGATTCGGCAATAGAAAGAAGAAAATAAAAAGAATTGAAAAGAGTACTTACCGATTGTTCAAGGGTGAGTGACAACTCGAATGAAAAAGGAAGATCAATGAAAGAATGGAAGGTTCGGCTATAGAGAAATAGTGGACTCAATATTCGGCTATGGTGAAAAATATTAGAGTGGAAGTGATGCTTGAAGGATTTTGCGAAAAGAAAAGAAGAAGAGGAATGATGGATTAGTTTCGGTTTTCAAGAATGATGTGTGAACAAAGAAATGGTCTCAAAGTTTGTATCCATTCGGCAAGAAGAAAGAAAGAAATGGAATATGCCTCCTCAAGGTTGTGTAGGTTCGGCAAGGAGGAGAAAAGAGTTTGGAGAGAAAAGAGAAATGATACCAAAGTTGCCAATAGGGAATTGGCCAAAAGAACCAAAATTTCACCAATTGCCAATGACCAAATTCGGCTAGAAGGATAGGAGTTTTGAGAAAAAGACACAATTGATGATATTGGTATTTTGACCAAGACTAACACTTTAGTCTCACCAAAACATCAAGCACAAAATTCGGCTATCACCCTAGCCCCAAACCGTCCACATTCATCCCCCCTAGGATAAAAGTTTGGCCACACAAACTTTCCAAAACACTATCCACGAAATAAGCCTCTTGTTCCCCTTACTTACCTATTTCTTTTGATTCCTTTCCCCAACCTCAACCTTGCCTTATTCTTTTAGCCACATTACCAAAAATAAAGAAGTCCACCTTACCATAAATACTCCTTGGCCGACACTTTAAGGAAGGAATGCAAAAATAAAAGTCAAAATGCACACAAAGGGATTCGAACTTCTTCCCTCAAGGTTATACATGTGGCGCCATAACCTCTTTCCCATATGCTCACTTATGCTAGTTATTTACTCATTTATTTCCATATGCTTTAAAGTCACTTACTCCATCTCCTTAAAGTGCTAAATGCCAAATGTTTTTACTAGGTCCAAATAAACCCCGAGCCTTCTCAAGACTTCCTAAACATACACAATTAATAATTTAACTAGCTTAACACCAAAAACAATGCAACACATAAATTTCCAAATTTTAGGATGTTACAATTTTGCCAAGTTTACTCAACTTTAAATTTTATTCAAAAATATTCTAATTTGTTATATCAAAAAATATTATCAAATAATGCTTTGTATAACAATCTCCCCCTTTTTTATATAACAAAATATTTGGTAAATTTGTTTTTGAATAAGTTGCTCCCCTTTATAAAATTCATTTTCAATTTAAGGCCCTCTAAAAAAATGACATATATTTAGAAAGTTGACATTCATTAAAAAAAATGGTCACATAATTTGCATAAATTTAATTTAGAACAATATCTAATATTAATCAACCAATTTACCTTTGCCTATCAACAATTTACCTTTGCTTTCTCTCCCTTTTTGTTATATAAAAAGTCAAATAAAGCATAGGAGAAAGAAAATGGTTAGTTCAAGAATTTTTTTTTTTAAAAAGGCCAAGTGAACTAATCATGTGCAAAGAAATCACCAAAGTATCTTAAAAATACCAAATAAACATTAAGGTTCAATATACCATAGTCATAGGAAACAAGCAAATTTAATATTGGAAATGTCATGAAAAATGATATGAAAGTGCATGTAACACCCTATACTCGGCCTTGTCGCCAAGCCCGAATACGGGATGCCACACCACCATCTGATGTCATATACAACAGGTAAAGATTCATTTTAATCGAAGCGTGTTTTATTTTAGTATTCATATAGGTTTATGTAACACCCCTTACCCGTATTCAATGCCAGAACATGGTACGAGGCATTACCGGACTTACATCACAAGTAAACATACATATCGAGTTATAAATTTGCGTCCAAATTAAAACCATTCATAATCAATCATAAAGTCTCTAATGCGAGCCTACGAGGCTCAAAACATGCTTTAGTAGTGGTTCGGGACTAAACCGAGCACTTAGGAATTTTTTACAAAACTTAGAAAATTTTTGCTAGAAACAGGGGTCACACACCCGTGTGGTTTTGAGACACGTCCGTGTGGGCAGGCCGTGTGGTCACACACGCCCGTGTCCCTAACCCGTGTAACTCTTTGTTTGTAACTCATGAACAAATTGAAGTCACACGACCAAGTCACACGCCTGTGTGCTAGGTCGTGTGGTCGATTTAATTTTCATGATTTTTCATAAAATAGGTGCAGACTTCACACGCCCAGGACACACGCCCGTGCCTAAGGCTGTGTCCCTCACACGGCCGTGACACACGCCCGTGTCTCTGCCTGTGTGCTCAATTATGAGCATTCTGTTTCTCAAAATTAAGGTGCAAGGGACACACGGCCAATACACATGTCCGTGGGGCAAGCCGTGTGTCGCACATGGCCTAGACACACGTCTACCCATGTGGATAAAATAAGACTATTTACCAAGCCTTTTGCCACCCTCCCATGCACATACCTACACAACATCATATAATACCAATTCAAGCATAGTTAGGAAACAAAAACATCCACAACCAAGGTATTAACATCACATCCACATGTTAACATCTAACATGCTTTAACATCATAATTTATCAACACAAATCATGCAAGTTTCCACATTCATGAATGGTGTCAACATATAATGATACTCATAACCAACATTAGCCAACTTTCATGGCCATATACAAAATGAAATCATTACCCATTATAAGCCAATACATTTGGCCACATTACCAATGACACATATAACAAAATGACCAAGTCCCTATACATGCCATAACTCAAAATATTAACATTTCAATGGTACCCAAAATAATGGTTGATAGTGTGAATGGAACTCCGATGATCTCCAATCCCGAGCTAGCTTGGTGACACTATAAGATAAGGGAAAGAAAGGGGGTAAGATATAAAGCTTAGTAAGTTCATATGCAAATAATAAACAACATTAATTATACATTTGTCATATAAATAACTTAACATATACTAACATAAATGTGATTAAAGTTTCATGAGCATAACTTACTCAATCACATTCCTACCATTAGTTCATCATATACCGAATCCATTTCCATTGAGTTTTTCATACATACTTGTACCAACTCGTAACATAAACACATACTTTCTCATCTTTGACATACCCATTGAACCACTTGGAATACTATCGGATACACGGAAAGATTTGCACATAAGTGCCACATATGTAGCCAATGCTACCACAAATCTCATAACACATATAGGCTCACTCTCGAGCTATCCACGGGCCTGCTCATACAAGCTGTTAGTCAAGACGTAGCTGCGCGGTGCTGCTCACACAAGCTGTCAGGTATTCGCAACATATACTGGTATACCCAGCCACCGGTAGGATGTACGAGGCCAGCACCTGGGTTACATAATCACGTAATCACATGGGTTCCTAGTGACATGTCACTTGTATCCTAATCTATTCCTAAGGTTCAACCGGGATTTTCTCGCTTGTCGAAACTTCGTCAATTACACCCATAGAGTCAACCATGCAATTTATGCATCATCAAAACATTATAAATACAATTATAACGTTGCATTATTAACATACGAACTTACCTCGGTACAAAAATAGTGAAAATGGACCTAATCGTCAAACACTTTATTTTTCCTCAATCTAGGTTCGAACCTCATTTTTCTTGATCCATAATAGCAAATTTAACTCATTTAATACTCACATTATTCAATTTAGCCCAAAAATCACATTATGGCAAAAATTACCTTTTTGCCCCTAACTTTTCAACATTTTACACTTTAGTCCCTAGGCTCGTAAAATGAAATATATTCAATTTCTTCAAAACCCAAGCCTAGCCAAACCATTTTCATACTCATAACAGCCCATATTTTCCATTTAATCACACTTTTACTACTCATTTTACAACTTTTACAAATAGGTCCTTTGTAGGCATTTTCATAAAAAACCACTTAGTAAAAGTTGTTTATCTAGCATCAAACATACATTTTCTACCATTAAACATCAAAATACACAAATACCTAACATGGGTAAAATTTTAGACTTTGACATCTTTGTAAATTAGTCCTTGAAATAGCTAGATTAGGTTGCAAGGATATCAAAAACATAAAAATCATTAAAAACGGGGCTAGAACGGACTTACAATCGAGCTTGGAAGATGAACAAACCCTAACTATGGTCTCCCTTGAAATTTCGGCACTAAGGGACTCAATTGAAGAAGATGACATCTTTTTATTTGTTTTATTTTGTCTTTATTTACCAAATGACCAAAATGCCCTTTCTTTAAAACATCCAAATTTCACCTAATTCATGTCCATTTTTGTCCACCAACTTAACCAATGGTCTAATTACCATCTAAAGATCTCTAATTTGAAATTTCATAGCAATTAGACACCTCTAGCTTCTAGAACACACATTTTGCACCTTTTTCAATTTATTCCTTTTAACTAAATTGAGTGCCCAAACATCAAAAATTTCGAACGAAATTTTCACGAAATCATTCCACAAAACTGTAGACTATAAAATATAATAAAAATAAATTTTACTGCGTCGGATTTGTGGTCCCGAAACCACTGTTCTGACTAGACCCAAAATCGGGTTGTTACAGTTTAAGTCAATTATACTTGTTGTTTATCAATGTTACATGGAAATCATATAAAAAATAATCCTAAAAATGAGCGTTAACACACATAAGTTTCATTTAGAAAATTTCTCAAAATGTGTCCGTAGGTATTGATACTGACACTAGGGTATCGATATTTCCTCTGTGTGGTATCGATACCACCAGGAAAAACAATACCAAACTTGCATTTTGTTTCTTGACTAAATCCCAAAGTCTCAAAAATTATAGGTACCTGTCATGAAATATCGATACTTTGAACCTGAGTACCGATACTCGAGCAAATGTATCGATACCAAATCTCTATTCTGACTCCCTGCACATTTTAAAACATAGAGGTATCGATTTTAAATCTCGAATATCGATACCTCAACCCATGGACATAAAAATGCAGTATACATATGCAATTAACTCATTCCAAAACAAATTCTAAGCATTATGCATCACTTACTTTAATAAATAATCATCCAACGGCTAAATTTAACAGTTCAAATCATCAAAATGTGTCCAAGCAAGATACATCAAGCCATCATTAAAGTTAATGAACAAAAGCAAACATATAAACTCACAAACTTCCAAAACTGAAATAAACAAAGTCGATAAATAATCCAAACATATCATGGCACTAAACAAGTCTACCACATTGCCTTATTTCCCAATACGAAAATAACTGAAAGAACACCTACGAGAATAAATGAGTCTTCCTTGGATCACTCCCTAGGAAAACCACACAGCTCACACCGAACCGTTACTAATATGCAAATGTTGAAAAGAGTGGGTGAGCTTAAACAAACTCAGTGAATGAGTGAAATAACCACAACGCAAACATCCCGTCATGCATCCACAAAACCACATACATATACGATACTAGAGTCTCATGTTTAGTAATGTGTAACACTTTAACATGCATCATTTAACAGTTCATTTGCATAACATTTATAAGGATAGTTTCCATAGCAACCACATATATTAAGGCATTCATCACACCATACACATATATAGATATAATACAAGATAATTTGAAACTTGAGTTATGAAATTTATAGTGAGCGCTATCATCACTCAATCAGATAAACAGATCTCTATCACACCAAACATAGACTCATAGAGTCAAACATGTCCCAGAAGTGAAGCGTATAGCTAACACTCTCCTTATTTCCCCTCACATGTCCCATTGAATGGAGCTTAGCTCACATTCCCTTATCTCTCCAAACATGTCCTAGGGCCTCAACACCCGAAATCACTATACATATAGGTGAGTACTTACAATCCTATGACATGCCAACTATATCAAATGGTTTCAAGATTACAAGGCCAGAATTTTCGAAATCGAACCCATAACACTTATCGATTATCTGTGCATTATCATTGCATGTTAGTATCTTTTGCAAAACACTATAACTGTCTTTTAACATATATATCATGTATACATTTTCACTTTTCACAACGGTTACTATATCAACATATCACATATATGAGCTTCTTATCACTATGCACAACTTCATAATCATATAAGCACAAAAGAACAAGATAAATATAGATACAGGGAAATTTACACTCAAAATTTAGAGTAGGGGTTTAGGCTACTACTAAATTCCCAAATGACTCATGACTCATTTCTACGAGCAGTGATTCCAAACACTCACAAATTACGCTTTCGCCAAAAAACCAAAAGCTTAAACTAGCTTTTCCTTGCCTTTCGCCTGGCTCAAAGAAGGTTCCAACAGTTCCGATGCTTAAGCTATATTAACCACATAATATACATAATCAATTATTCAGCTAAAGACTCACTTAAACCAACCAAAAACACAAGCCTAAGCTATATTCCTTAAGAAACTGAAATTTCGACTAACAACTTGAAACTCAAATATCTCATTCTATACTTAATAAATTTGACTAAAATAAATTTTGTTCATCTAATTATTCACCTACGACTGATTCTGAACCTTTAAACTACTCAAAACTACGCGTTTTAAGGTATCAAAATTTTTGACATGTTTATGGCTATTTTCGCGAAAATTCATTAAATCCTTAGAAATCCTTAACGAAAATTTAAAGTAAGTTTAGAAACCTTCTAATCATGTTGAAACAAGTTGAAAAACACTTTGAAACCACGTTTTGCTCAAAATACTAAAATTCTCCATTAACGACCCAATTTTCGGCTTTTATTTAAAACATGCAATTTAATGGCTAATAATTTAGTTTTAAAGACTAGATAACATTAAAATATCATAAGGAATTGAAATGTTACCTTCGATGATGAAAAATGGAGCATTTGACTAAAAACCCAAGAAACCCACAAGCTCAACAATGGAGGAAACATGGTGTTTTGGGTGCTTTTCTTGTTTTTTATAGAGGTTTATAACTTAAGAGATGATAGAAATCAAAAGGAATTAGGATTTGGAGTTCAAAATTGATTGAAATAGAAAGAGAGAGAAAGGTACGACAAGCACAAATTTTGGGGTTGTTTTTATGTGAAATAACTTGGAGAATGGAGGTTATTTAATTTGGATTTTAAAATATGGTTAAATTGCTTCATAGAAACTCTCAATTTTGACTCTTTTACAAATCAGTCCTATTTTCAAAATTAAAGCTATTTAAAACTCAATTTTATAAATTGATTTAATTTTCTAAAATCCATAATTGAAAACATTACCGGAATGCCATGTCACAAAATTCTAAACACTCTAAGGCTAAAATTCCTAAAATACCTTTAAAACTCATAGGCCCTATTATGGGGTGTTACATTTCAATAACTAGCCTAATTGTCATCACTAGGGAAAAAAGGAGGGGTCGAAGGATGATGAGCTAGAAGTGATGTCATTTGCATTTCTCACGAAGAAAGCCTAGTGTTAACCTCATATCTAAATCCCAAAATATCATTACTCAAGGAGTGAAGAACATCAAGGATGGCAACATTGATGTCAGTAGAAGGATGAGTAGCCTGAGATGGAGCATCTGGTGGAGGAACATGCTCGGGTGCCAGAACATCTTCGAATGCACCTTCGGCATCATTGTCTTCATGTGCAACCGGTAGTCCACTCTTTACGCATTCGTCGAAGTTAGCATCAAAATGGTAACCAGAATAGTGAAGGGCTCCATAACTAATTGGTTGATTAAAGGTGATGGGGTGTCTCCATGAGTATTAATCCTTAATTTCCTAAAAATGTATAACAAATAAGTTCCATGGGAAAGGGTAATGTTTGTAGATATTGCCTTCCCGATAACCTTAGTTATGTCATTGAACATTATAAAAGCTAAGTCGGATGTCTATCGGATTGAACGAAATTGATCAACCAATAATCGATGGAGCAAAGCATGACATGTTTTTTGATAGGACGTAAATTCTAAGTAATGATGAGATAGAGACCATAATTGTAACACCCCATACCCGCGCCCGAGGCTAAGACTGGATACAAGACATTACCATGCTTTAACTTGCTTAAATATGTACTTACGGGCTGTAAAATTTTGTCCCGAAATAGAAACTCTTCTTTCTAGGTCAAAACGTACATATCATGCGCCTATGAGGCCTTAAACACATATCCGGGAGCTTTCGGAACTCATCTGAAAACTTTTACTCGAAGCAGGGACCACACGCCCGTGCAACTTGAAACACGCCCGTGTACTCCTGGACATGCCCGTGTCTTCCACTCGTGGTCGACACTGACTTGTTACACACGGCCTGGACACGCCCGTGGCCCTGGCCCGTGTTCCAAACCTTAGTATTCTGACTTATCCACACGGTCTGTAAACACGCCGTGTATATCAGTCGTGTGACAATTAAATTTCTAAGTGAAAAGTGCAGACTTCACACGGCCTTGGCACACGCCCATATGCCAACCGGTGTGTTACACGGCTGAACCAACGGCCGTGTGATCTCGCTCGTGGCCTATCCTCGACTTCAAGTATAAAAGTGCGTGGCACGCGACGGCTAGACACACGCCGTGTATCCAACCGTGTGGGCACTTAGAGGCTATTTACCAAGCCAATTGCCACCCTGAAATCGAGATCACATTCATACTCAGTTCAATTACTCAAATTACTACATCTTTCATTGATATCTATAAACATACATAGTTAGTCAAAGTTGGCCAATTTCTCTAGCCATATACAAAAAGGATAATGAACAAGATAGCCTATACTATGGCTCTTCTTAAAACATATACTCAAATGAAGTGTTTCCTATACATGCCATACTTAATAAAACAACTTGGCTATACCAAAATAGCGATTGATAGTGTGCTCCGAGCTCCGATGACGATGATCCACGAGATTAGCTTGGCGGGACTATATGGAAAGAAAGAGTGAGAGACGTAAGCATTTAGCTTAGTAAGTTTGCATATAATGCACATAACAACATACTTGCTTAAATTAAACCATTTGACATAAACAATGGTATCATAATTTCAACTATAAAGCTTACTTGCTCATACTTGATTCTTACATATCTCATGATACTTACTAGTCTCATACTTGTGAGGTAAACAAGGTACCTGTATCACTTGATCACATTGATCAGCATACTTTGACATAATAATCATAATATCTAATTTATCATTCATAACATGAAAAATACTCATTTTCACTTGATAATAACTTTTCTTACTTAGCTTTCTTGTTATCTCATTTGAACTTAGCTCGTTTTCCCGATGAATTTATATGAATAACCGAGGATACTAAATCTCATCTCACATAACTCAATACCAAAGCCATATCCTAGATACGGTCTTACATGGAATGTCTCATCTTGGTTTTGAGGCCATGTCTTGACATGGACTTATACGAAGTATTTCTCGTGAGTTCCTTTGGAACTTACCATTGCCATGTCTTGACATGGTCTTACTTGGTATCTTTGCTCCTGAACTGGTCAATGCCGAGCCTTGGCTTGGGCTTACATGAAATCTCCTTCTCTTGATAGCTTTTCAATGCCAAGCTTGCCTTGGACTTACATGATAACTTTTCAATGCTAAGCTTGCCTTGGACTTACATGATAACTTTTCAATGCCAAGCTTGCCTTGGACTTACATGACATCTTTGCTTGGAGACTCACCAATGCCATGCCTTGGCTTGGACTTACATGTGTCTTCATCTCATAACAACTCTTCAATGCCAAGACTTGTCTTGGTCTTACATGATAACTTGTCTGATTGCCGATGCCATGCCTCGGCTTGGACTTATACGGACTTTCTCATTTCATGTGATAGATCGAGTATCCTAAGCTATTCATCTTTAATCAGGGCTTTCTCATACTTGATCTCATTGATTACTTTGTTTAACATAACATTAAACATTTTCATAATAATATTGTACATTATACTAAGCAATTCAATGATATTAATCATAAAGCTTAGAAATCATACAAACTTACCTCGATATACAAAATGTATGTAGGTATGCAATTTAGTCCTCGACTTTGTTCTTGCCTCGGTTTCAATCCGGGCTTCGTTTTTCTTGATCTATAATCATAAATAGATCATTTAATACTCACATTGACTAAATTGACTCTTAACTCATACTTTGGCAAAATTACTATTTTGCCCATATACTTTCTCATATTTGTACTTTTGCCCAAAGGCTCGTAAAATGAATCTCATTTAACTTTCTTAAACTTCATGCTTAACTGATTCATTTTCTCTACTATAGCAATCATCAATTCCCATTATTTCTAATAGGTATGACCAATTTCATAATTTTTACAAACTAGTCCTTACTAGCATTTTTCATGAAATTCACTTAGAAAAAGATGTTTATCTAACATCTAACTCTCATAAACTTCCATAAAATATCATTTTACAAGCATGTCACTCTTGGTTAGATTTTTGAACATGCATCTTAGCTTATTTTATAGCTAAAAATAGCTAATTCATAATACTAGAACTTCAAAAACACGAAGAATATTAAAAACGGGGCTAAGATGAACTTACTAGCAAGCTTGAAAAAAAATGAAGAACCCTAGCTATCGAGTCTCCAAATTTTTGGCACAAGAGGAAGAAGATGAATGAAATTTTATCATCTTTTTCCTATTTTAATCATTTATTAGACAAATGACCAAAATGGCCTTCTCTTAAAAATTTTCCCTTTTACTAACTCATGTCCATTTTTGTCCAAAACTTATAATTTGGGAAAATTGCTATTTAAGGACTCATAATTAATATTCTAAAGCTATTTTATACAAAAAGCTTCTAGAAACTCATATTTTGCAACTTTTGCAATTTAGTCCTATTTGATCATTCCATGTCAATTTCACAAAATTTCTACATGGAACTTTAATACTATCATGCAAACATGTCATAAACATTAAGAACTCAATTTAATAACTCAGATTTGTGGTCTTGCACCACTATTCCGACTAGGCCCTGAATCAGGATGTTACAACAATCATGGAGATTGAATTCAGATGCGTGTCCAAACTCAATATAAAGAGCAAGGCTGTAGGCCTCTTTTTCATTGGAGTTACCTCTGGAAGGAAAATGAAGAAAATTTCTAAAATAATCTAAAGTAAGTCGACTAGGGGTGTTCATTAAAAAGGATTTGATAGCAATGACAATATCGCTGGACTCATCATATTCGAGTTTGACATTTGAGTAAAAAGCTCGAATAAGATTAATGTAAGTCAATGAGAAAATTTTTAAGAAATCAATCCAACCCCAAAATTGAAATATCGGAAGATAAGAAAAATTGATACCTTCTAACATGGAAAAATCTATCTTCCTCAACTCCCAAACTCATTTAGACGAAAAATTCCTATTGAACTATTCTTGTTCCAATTCAGAACGAAAACACTCATTAAATGACGATCTAAACCCACTAGAAGGATTTAAAGAGGACGCAATGGTTCTAGGACGCTTCTTAAGGGCCATGAAAAAGGACTAAGTACTAAAAACACTCTTAGACTATCAAAAATTTTGTTTAGGAATTTTGTTGAACACTTGGTGGGCAAAGGGTTTTAAACAAATTTTTGAGAAAATGTTTAGTAATATGTTACCCCTTGCAATAAAACGCAGTGTATAGAGTTCTAATCAACCCAAAAACTCATAAAAAATCAACATTTTAACCTACATTTCAAAAAATCAAAAAATGGGAAAAGTTTAGGTTTTACCTCAAGAATGTTGAAATGTTGAAAACCTTGAAACAATGTTGAATAAGTCTTGATGCAATGGTGTTAGAAAGTATTTTAGTGTCAAGAGTTCATGAAAAGATCAAAGGTTTTTGAATAAATTTGAAGTTTGGAAGAGAGGGTTTTCTAGATGAAGGGGAAAGGAAATTTGAGGTTTTGAGATTGTTTTGAAAAAATCCCGATGCATGTACTTTTAAAAACCGATAAGTATCTATGTTTTTAGATGAGTATCAATAATTTTATAAAAAGTATCGATAATTTTAAATCTATTTCGATACCAAATCACGATTATGCTTTCCAAGTGCATAAATTTTACAAAAACTTAATTTTTGAACTTCTAATGTGTTCTAAGTGTCCTAAAATGACTCTTTGATAAATCCTAATGATTTCATACGCTTGAAAATGCAAAAAATAAGCATGATGCATATGATTCATAAAGCACAATAGGTTCATTAAAAAAAATTGACTAAGTTAACAAAAAAAGTCCATTTTAATAAGTTTAGGGGCATAAAAAATAAATCATGCTAGAAAAATAAGGTCAAAATAGATCAATCAAACACGTTAAACTCCCCTACCTTTTTGCATATAAGAGTCATGTAACTCATACAAGCATGCCTTTTCAATATATTTAAAAAAATCATTCAAAGTGCATAGAAAAGATTCAATCAGAAAGTCAACACAAGGTGGTCAAACTTAGTTCTCTCCTAAATGTCCAAAATCCTTCTTTGTCTAAAGGTTTTGTAAATTTATCAGCTAATTGATTCAAAATGTCTACATATTCTAGAACTATATCACCTCTTTGGACATGATCTCTAATGAAATGATGTCTTATTTCAATATGTTTAGTCCTAGAATGTTGGATGGGATTCTTAGTGAGACAAATAACACTAGTATTGCTACACTTGATAGGAATGGTATCTATTTCAATTCCATAGTCCTTAAGTTGTTGTTTCATCCATAAAACTTGAGCACAAGAACTACTGGCAGAAATGTATTCCACTTTGGTGGTGGACAACACAACACTATTTTGTTTCTTTGAAAACCATGAAATTAGCATGTTGCCTATGAATTGACAAGTACCAGAGGTGCTCTTCCTATCTAGTTTGCAACCTCCAAAATCCACATCCGAGAGATCATGCAAGCTAAATGATGAATCTCTAGGATACCAAAGTCCTAAGTTAGAAGTGTCTCTAAGGTATCTAAAAATACTCTTAACGGCTTTTAAATGTGATTCCTTAGGGCATGATTGAAATCTAGCACACAAGCAAACACTAAACATAATATCTGATCTACTTGCGGTAAGGTAAAATGAAAAACCAATCATAGACCTATATAATTTAATGTCTACACATTTACCTTCTTCATCTTTTTCAAGCTTTATGGAAGGGCTCGTAGGAGTGGCTTGAGGTTTGAGGATGTCCATCCCAAACTTCTTGAGCGTTTCCTTTTTATACTTGGCTTGATTGATGAATATGTAACAACACGTTTTCAATAGTGTCAAAAATAGTGGTTTTGTGACCACAATTCTGACGTTTGAGGCTATAAATATTATTTATTTAATATTTATGAGGTTATTAGAGTGTCATATTAAAGTTTGGTTTAGTAATTTTGATGTTTGGATAATTAATTAAGGAAAAAGGACTAAATCGTAAAACTTGCAAAAGTTAATTACTATTAGCTTTTATGGGCTAAATGGGTTTAAAAGTATTAATGGATGGATATAAATGGAAATTAATCCATTTTTAAAGCTAGTGGTCGGTTTTATGCTTAGTTAACTAAGTTTTATAATTAAAAATATTAATTAAAATAACATTAAAGTATTATTAATAATAAAACAAAAAGAAGCCAATGTCATCTTCCCCATTTATTTCTATTTCCAATCGAAAACACCATTGTTGGAACCTAAGAGCATCCAGTCAAGCTTAGTCCTTGCATGTAAGTCAATTTCACACACATTTTTATGAATTTTATGTTTTTGAGATTGTTGTAGCTTAATCTAGCTAGCTCAGGGACTATTTTGAAATACTGTCAAAGTTTTGAAAACTTACCATTGATGTTCTTGAAGCTTTTTAGATGTTAATGCTTGAGTTTGAAGCTTGATGATGAAATAGGACTAGTTTGTAAAGTAATTTTGAATAATTTTGAATAATTTTGAGTTTAGGGACTAAAATGATAATAAGTTGAAATTGGCTTTAATTTCTTGTAAATTTTGTTACTTGTGAGCTATAGAGGGGTAGAATTGAATTTGAAACTATGGTTTGGGGTATAATTATGAAAAATAAACTTATTTCGATTTTAGGGACTAAATTGAATGAAATGAAAAACTTTAGGGAAATTGTGAAAATTTTAATAGAAATTTATATCCATCTAATTGAATGTTATAATATAAATGGGGTTGATAAATTGAAATAAAATTAATGTATAGATCAAGAACCGATAGATAATCGTGGAAAATAGAAAATTACACATTAGTCCCTGATACTCCTATCTTTGTTGTTTGGCCTTGGTAAGTTCATACGTAAGTTGAAATTAAAATTGTCATAACAATATATGTAACGAGCCCAGATGAACATAGGATATGATACAATTGGTATGCCAATAGGTTATTTTGCATGCTGTACGAGACTGATATGTGATGACATGATGATATATTACATGTTATTATACACTGAATGTACCGGAATCCAACATTTGTTGTGGATTACCGAGTTATATTTACAGTAATCCTGGTGTGTTTCTTGGGAAGGATGTGAAGCCTACGGGCTTGACACTTGGTGTCTAGGCATGTTTTTGGAGGGATGTTAGCCTTCGGGCTAGGCACTTAATGCCCATGCGTGTTCTTGGTTGGATTAATTCAGTTGAGCATTCTGGCGTGTCTTGGGTGGATAACCGCATATTCATATATGTTCATATTAGTTCATTGAGCTGAATCATGATTGTTAAACGACGAAATGACTTGTATTGATGCTTGGTAATAATGTCTTGATAAATGACTTGAAAATATGTGCTCATGCTTATGGATATAATATCGTGACTTGGTATTGAATGATCTTGTATAGCTTGAAAGGTTATATGAATTGTTTATAATGAATTTGCCTATTGAAATGCTTGTGATGAAAGTATTAAGTGCTATTTAATTGTTTTGTTAATTTTTAAATGTGACATTGAGGTATGTTATATTGTTTTTCTACCTATGAAGTTACTAAGCTCAGTTGAAGCTTACTCTGTTTTATTTTCCTGTTTTCCTGTAGTTTTCGTATTGCAGAACCAAGTGATCAAATCAACTTGAAGATCACACTATCCAGCTATCTTTTGGTAGACCTTGAAATCGTTATATTTTAGTTTTGTGGCATGTAATAGGAGTGACTTGTATATATATATACGTGTGTGTGTATGTTTGGTAAAACTTGTATGTTTTGTGGTTGTATAAAAGATGTATGCTTGTTGACTAAGGATCTCATAGCTTAGTATAATGATTTGAATGGGGTATTTAAGCTTCATAGATGATAGAATGAGATATATAAATAAATTATAAGCTGATATGAAATACTTGGATAGGTAAAACTTTGGTTGGAACTTATGGTAATATGGTTGGATATTTGATTTGGATGTTATGAAATAATATGTGCATTGGTTCTTTTGATGGAAATGTATTAGTGATTATGCCTTGGTAAATGATTGTTAGTTGGTGAAAGAAATTATGACATTTTGATACTTTACATGACATTGTTTAGTCAAGCTTGAATTGAAAGAAAATGAAGTTGAATTTTAGGGTTGAATGTTGTTTGTGACGGTGACTATGACATATTGGTTAGAATTAGGCAAATGATATGTTTTGGTATATTTTTGGTGTGTTTTGAATTGGTTTAATGAATGGTTAATGGCATGCTTGTGGCCTAAGTAAGCAAATATATGAATGACTTGCAATTTAAGGTTCAATTTAGCACACATGGGCTGTCATGCGATCGTGTGTCACACACGGGCAAGTGACACGGTTGTGTGCTCTGTTTGTTCAGGATGGTTTTGATTCCACACGGCCACAGTTAGTTACACGGCTTGGCGACACGATCGTGTGACTTAGGTATACACGACATGAGTCCATTGCATGGTTTGAGGACATGACTGTGTGAAATTGCACCACACAGCCTCAGCTTGTCACACGGCCGTGTGACCCCTGTTTAGCCTTTTTACCTAATTTTTTATAAAAGTTTAAGATTAGTCCTAAATTGTTCCTGAGTTGGTTTAAGAGCTTTGTAAACTCGATTGAGGCTTGATTTTGATTGTGAAACATATTATACTTATGATATTGAATGCTTTAATGTTTATTTTCATATTTAAGACAAATTCGTGAATGCTAAATGTTATTAACTACCGTAGCATCTTATAGCTCGAGTTTGTTGACCAAACAGGGTAACAACCCATACCCGGTCCAGACGTTGGACCCAAGCTACAGGATGTTACAGAAGATAACAAAAAGATACATGTAAATCTGACGTTTAGCACTCAAAACAGTCATTAAAATGTTCATAATTCAAGTAATTTATAATTTACACATCAATCCGAGTCCCAAACGAGCTTACGAAAGCTCTTAAACCATCTCGAGAAAAAATAGGGACTTAATTGTAAACTTAACAAAATACATGGAAATTTCAGTAAATAGAGTCACACGGTTGTGTGGCCAGGTCGTGTAATAGGCTAAGGCCGTGTGGTGTTGAATCGCACAACTGTGTACTCCAACCGTGCTAAAGACTGAAGGTGTGTAAACCTGAGTCAGATGGCCGTGTAACAAATTGAGGCTGTGTGGACCTAAATAGAAAATTTTTCAAACATTAACATGGCCATGTTGATGGGCCATGTGCGAGATTGAGACCGTGTCAATAATCACACATCTAAGTTACTAGTTGCACACGACCGTGTCAAACAACCGTGTGTGACACACAACCGTGTAGCAAACCGTGTGACATAAAAAATTGACCATTTTTGCAATTCATTAAACCCAAACATTTAAGCTTTCAAAAAAAAAAAATCAATATACTTCAAAATCTTGCCTAAAACACATTAAGAAGTCAAGCCAAATCATGATACAAAACAACCTAAAGTTCCTAACCAATATGCCTCATTTGGCACCACAATATAACAAAATTAATTCTATCCATTCAATTCAACCATACCATTCATGCATTGCCTATACATTCACCAAAGAAATCTTAATTACATATGATAGTACACATTCAATTTAGGCATATCTACCTTTACTTCATATATGCAGAAGTTTGACTCAACTTACCAAAATCAACATCATCAACCTATCTTTCATACAAGACCATATAAACATACCAAAATGGCAATTTCATAATTTCAACATCAAGCACATATATACATTGTACCAATTACTTGCCACTTATAACCAAGCCAAGATGAACCAAAGATTACAAAAAGATATGTTGGATAGTGTGAGCTCTGGAAGTGATCCGATAGCCAAGTTCCGTAAAGACGCAACTACATAAGACAAGAAAATAAAATGGGGTAAGCATTGCCATGCTTAGTAAGTTCATAGTATATATTTTGTGCTATTATGAACTGATTTTGGTTGAATTGTGAATAAATCTATAATATTAGATTAAATTTATAAATTGCTGATAATTGGTACTAAAGGTGAGAAAAGACTAGGGGTTTATTTGAAAGCTATGTATTTGTGAGGAAATATGATTCGTATGATGTGCTGAATGATTATAATTTGGTTATGGCATGTATCCTGAAATCATGAAGTGCCGTTGACTTATAAGTATTATGAATCCTATGTAAATTCCCATTTGAACATAGTAAACGATTAGGATATGATTGGCATACCAATAGAGTTAGAATGCGCCCTTGTACGGGTTTGCACTTCAGTAACTTTGATTGCACAATCGTGCCTCTGTTTGCACTTTGGTGCCTATGATTGTACAATCATGCCTATGTTTGCACTTTGGTGCCCTTGATAGCACTACATGCTCCCCGGTGTGGTGTAGTTACCCAAGTAACAAAATCATCACGGACTGTCATACAGTTGTGTGTCACACATGGGTAAGTGACATGGTCGTGTGCTCTGTTTGTTTAGGATGATTTTGATTCCACATGGCCACAATTAGTTACACGGCTTGACGACATAACCATGTGATTAAGGCAAACACAACATTAGTCTGTTACACGGTTTGGGGACACGACTGTGTGAAATTGCAGCACACAGCCTTAGCTTGTCACACGACCGTGTGACCCTTGTTTAGCCTTTTTACCTAAATTTTTGTAAAAGTTTCAAATTAGTCCTGAATTATTTCCGAATTGGTTTAAGATCTTCATAAGCTCGATTGAGGCTCGATTTTGATTGTGAAATATTTTATACTAATGTATTGGATGCTTGAATGTTTAATTGCATATTTAAGATGAATTTGTGCATGCTAAATGTTGTTAATTGTTGTAGCATCTTATAGCTCAGGTCCAGTAACTATCGTAGCATCTTAGTGGTATCAGGGATACGGTTTAGTTGATTCTCAGAATGAACGTAGCATGTTTTGTGTCTAGAATTACATACCACGTAAACATACGATAGTGTGATGTTATTTGATCATATCTAACCTTGTTTTTCTTGTAGATTTAAGAATGTCGATAGAAACTAATCGTGTTGTCATTGATGAGGTAGACAATAATGTTCCAGCTTCCGAATAGGAAGTAAGTCATAGTATTCTAGTTTCGCAAATGTAACACTCCAATTTTAAAGTATCTAAAGTTTTGGGCGTACATAAGTAGACAGTCTGTTTGGCGTGGTGTTATCTACCTAAATAACCTTTTTGACGTATACGTGTGGGCGTATAGTAACTGCCACTTGAGTAGGTAAGAATTTGATTTCATGATATTCTTCTATATGAGGAAAGCGTTCATGTTAAGGGATAAAAGTGAATTATGGGATGAGTATTTGCCAAAGGTATAATACACCTAATTTGTATGGAATACTATGCTAGTTAGACTTTAAGTAATCTGGTTAGAAACCAATTGTATAGTTTAGCCTGATAAGTTTGATGAAGGGAACCTATTTATACTTTCTTCGGAAATTGTAGGCCAATAAGAAGGCAAGTTATGATACGTATGACACTTGTTAAATTTCACTAAGAAAAATGAGTCATAGTTATATGCGAGAATGTGTTCTGAAAAGGGTTATTCCTTCTTCTTATTTCTCTTCCTTAAGTGGTATCTACTGAAACCTTCCTTAAATCTGAATGCATCCTACCTCAATGATCTAGAGGCTAATGTTATTTTCTGATCAATAGTTACTTCACATCAGGGTAAGTATTTCAACTCTACATGTTAAGTTCTAAATGAGTAAATCTTTATTTAGTAACTGAATAATGAGACTGTAAGTAAAAGGTTTCTACATGGAATTGACAGTGGTTTAATTGATAAGAAACTTGTATGTGTAATAGTAGTAATGATGTTCCTATGTTTTGTATGCAATGGTTGTTGCGATTTCATGGTGGAAGTTTGAATATGGAGTTTAAGCTGCTGTACCTAGGTGCCAAGTGAGTTCTACTCTAACTCTTGCATGTATACTATTCATATTGTGAGTCATCTATAGAAAATTGATTGAATTATGGATTTGAAGTCATGAAGAGTATAGTATGTGGTGATTGGTGTATGAGTATTGAAACATTGAAGTATGACTAAGTATGTATATGTTTAAAATGTATGTTATGAGATGTTTGTTCTTTTTGGTTGTATGGTAGTGAAGTAAAAGGTTCAATTTAGATTGTGTCAATACATGAAAAGTCTGTTAAGAGAGTCTTTGTCTGTTCATCGCGGTGGTGTGTAATGGAGTCTATCGGGATTGAAAACACGAATTCTAAAGGAAAAATCCATGACCATGGCATCCTCTAAAAAGAACTGAGGAATAGTGATTACCCAATGGGGTTCTCTGCGTGTCCCAAGATGATGATGGGAAAACCTCATGTAATGTGAGTTTAGGCAAATCCATATCGTAAACACGAAAGTAAAGAATAGCCTTTGTGGCGAACTCTGAAAAGGGGAAGCCTTTGTGGCAAATTCTGAATGGATCACGTTAGAGGTGTGTTCTATCTAGTTGCTTGTATGGTGTATTCAGCTAGGTCTATGTGGCATGAACTGTTAGGAATATCTAGTAAGTTATGAATCTGAATGTTTTCCTCTACGGTAAGATATGAGTAAGCTCTAGTAGTTCTGTAATAAGTATGACCAAGATAAGGTATTGATATGCTCTGGAATATGAGTTTAATAAAGTCTTAAAGGCTTTTCATGAAATAGAGATGTGTATCTGTATGTCAAGAAGGGTATCTGTTATGATGATATGTTAGTACGAAAAGTAAGGGGTATTGCATCTTCTTCTAAAATTATTCTGAATATAAGTCAATGCTATTGTGAAACATGAGATTCTGTTATAGCATGATATGAAGCTCAACTGGATGTTTTACGTTGTGAATTATAAATATAGATATATGTACAGAATTGGATCAGGGTATATCTGAGTGTGAACCAATAGTATGAAACTCTGTGTAAGTATCCGCCATATGTATGTATCCACCCAAGATAATTTCAGTAAACAATTGATTGAGAGAAAAGCATGGGTTAAGCTATGGATTGTTGGAAGTGGTTTCTAAGGGTATATTCTTTTAAGAAAGTATTATGGAACAAGAGATTTTTGGAATGATTGGAAGGACTCATTAGTTAGCAAGATATGAAAGATTAGGTATATAAGGGTATGAAAACTGATGTATAGAGAAATGATAAAATTGTATGGTATCCACCGAAATAAATGAGATAGAGTAATATTTCACCCATAGAAATTTCTACGAGATTGCAAAGCCTCCATCAATGTATGGTTAATGAGCTCACTAAGTACTCTTGTACTTACATGTTGTTGTCTCTTTTCAAGTTTGTTGAGAAGAGGCTTCGCGTGGAGGGACAATGCCAGGAGTACGCCAATTTGGTGGTGGAGTAGGTTGTTATGCATACAGTGGATTTGTGGTGCAGTCTTGAATACGCCCTTTGAGTCTGTCTTGAAAAAAGTTTCTAACTTGTAAAGATTTGTATCAATACTGGTGTAATAAGTTAATTATCACATATTTTATTCTAAAGTTTCAAATGTTAAGTTTTTTGGAAGCTTTTAATAAAAGTTTTTAAGTTAAATAAGAAAACATAATATGTTTTCATTAAATGTTTTATATTGTTTAGTAACACCCGAGATTTGGACCAAGTGAATCAAGTCGGGTTTAGGGCGTTATAAGTTTGGCATTAGATCCTAGTTCAATCAGTTCTTGGACAACTCTTTTGGAAGGTGCCCTATATGCATAATATGCCAAACCTGGCTTAGTCTCTCAGGTATGTGAAAGATAGTTGTCATTGTAAAGTAATAAGTGATACGGTAGAGAAGGATAAATGATCGATTTGTTAAGAAAAATGTAAGATATTACATGGTTCCAAGAATAGCAAAATGAAAGATATAGCTAAGAAAATTCTATTTCTCCTCCCAGTGTGTGGGATAGATGGTTCTATAGGGACCTCTTCTATGGTAGGAACTTCATCTATTTGTTCAACACCCTTTAGAGCCTGTTCTAAGTCAATAGACCCATTAGAATTTTCTTTGTCAGGCGTGAGTAGGATGAAGAAACCATCTATATGTTTCCATTTAGACTGAAATTCTTCCCATTCCTTGACTTCAAGATTGTAGACATCAAAATTCAATGAATCAATAGAGATATCTTTTGGACAAGCGGCCATCTGGGTGTGAAGAACCAAGTTAGACTTTAATTCTGGAAATGCCTTAGTTAAATTCTTTGTGTTGTCTTCTTGGTACTTTTTGAAGGCTTCATCACTGGATTGGCATAGACTATCCAGTTCAGACTTGTGGTATAGGCTTTAGACCTTGAGCTGCTTCTCTAATGGCTTGATTTCCCCCTCCAATTACTTATTAGTCAACCATGTTTCTACACACATAGATTTCCAAGCTAAGACAAAAGAATCCTGCGGATTGATCTTGTCCTTGTTAATTTGATCAGTTCGGTGTAGATTATTTATGGTTTGTCCACTGGATTTAACTGTCTCCTCTAAATTGGCTAACCTGGCATTGTAGAGAGCACTGATTTCTCGAAGGAAACTACTATAGAGACTGTACTCCACAGAGAAGGGTTGTGAGGATGCTGCCATTACGGAGAAAGAAGACTGTTCTGGTTTGGAGGAGAGGAAAGTATGGAAGGCTTCTTTCATCTGATGTGGAATTGTGTTTTACTGATATTGAAAGACAGAGCCTAGGGAAATAGAGAAAGATATGGATGCATATAGTGTAACAACCCGTTTTCAGTGAAATCAGAATAGTGGTTTTGGGACCACAAATCTGAGGTCAGAAGAAAATTTATTTTAATATTATTTTATGGTCTACAGTATGATAGAAATATCGTATGAAAATTTCGTTAAGAAATTTTACCGTTTACATGCCTAGCTTGATAAAAAAGACTAAATTGCATAAAGAGTGAAAATTGAATTCTTGTAGTTACAAGTATCAAATAGCTATGGAATTTAAAATTGGAGGTCCTTACATAGCAAATAGACCATTTAGAGTAGTTAGTAGATAAGAATGATTATTCATCATTGGAAATTTAATAAATTAGTAAGGTTACTTTTGGAAAGTTAATAAAATAATGATGATAAATGAATTAAATAATTATTATCATTCATTCTCATCATCTTTCATAAAAAAAATAATGAAACCCTAGCCATGAAAGCTTGAGTTCTAGCAAACTTATTTGGCTTAATTAGATCCGGATAGATCTAATACGGGGTTAGATCGAGGCATATAAAAAGTACCAAACCTAAGTACAAGCACTGTAACAAGCTACATTTTGGTGAATGTCGAATGAAGAGTGGAGCTTTTTTTAGATGTGGTTGTTTTGACCACTATCTTAGAGATTGTATGGAGAAACCTGAAAAAGATATTATTCGAACTTCGAGGCCGAGCAACACAGCTACGAGAGGGAAACCACCTCGTAATCCTGGAAATACGAGTGGTAGTCGTGGTGTGACAAAAGACTCTACTGTAAGATTCGAAGCATGAACACCAACTAGGACTTATGTTATTCGTGCACGTGAAGATGCTTCTGCACCAGGTGTTATTACTGGTACTTTCTCTCTTATTGATACTAATGTAACTGCTTTAATTGATCCTGGTTCAGCTCATTCATATATTTGCACGAATTTAATGTCTAGTAAAAATTTACCTGTCGAGTCCACTGAATTCGTGGTTAAAGTATCGAACCCTCTAGGCCAGTATGTGATGGTTGATAAATTTTGCAAGAATTGTCCGTTAATAATACGGGGTTATTATTTCCTGGTTGATTTGATACTATTACCGTTCGATGAATTTGATGTGATATTGGGTATGGATTGGCTAACTTTTCATGATGCCGTGGTAAATTGTAAACAAAAGCACATTGTATTGAAATGTCAAAATGGTGAAATGCTCTGTATTGATTCAGATAAATTGGACGGGTTGTGTAATGTGATATCAACTATGTCAGCACAGAGATATGTGAGAAAAGGTTGTAATGCTTATCTTGCTTATGTGTTGGATACTAAAGTGTCTGAGTCGAAGCTTAAATTAGTACCAGTGGTTTGTAACTATCCTGATGTGTTTCCAAAGGAGTTACCCGAATTACTGCCGGTCAGAGAAGTTGAATTTGCTATAGACCTTGTACTGGGAACAACACTGATATCGATAGCACCATATAGAATGGCTTCTACAAAGTGAAATTGGTTATTTGATTGATATTATTTATGTTGTCATTTAAATAGCCTAAGGGCATATTGTTGGTATGTGATAGTATTACATGTTTAAGTATTGATTTTGGCTTGATTTAAATGCCTTGTTATGGCTTGTTGATGTCCAAAATGTTGATTTAAGTTGATGACAAATTTGGGTGAGAAATATGGCTAGGAAGATGGCCTATTTTTGTCCACACGGGCAGAGACATGGGCGTGTGTCTCAGCCGTGTGTGACACACGGCCAGGTGACACGGTCGTGTGTCCTCTATATCTTTAATTTACACAAAATAGAATGCTCACACGACCTAGCACACGGGCGTGCGGCTTGGCCGTGTGACCCAAGTCAGAGAGTTACATGGGTATGGACATAGGCTGGGACACGGCCGTGTGCCCCTATTTCGAATGCTCACACGACCTGAGACACGGGCGTTTCTCTTGACCGTGTGAGCCATATGGTCTGGCCACACGGGCGTGTGTCCCCTGCACCTTTGAAAAATTTTGATGTTTTCTAAAAAATTCTTTGAGTACCCGATTTAGTCCTGACTTATTTTCGATGTGTATTTTGAGCCTCGAGGACTTGTATAAGGGACAATATAATTGATTTTGATTGGTTTCCAACATGAATGTTATATGATATGAGATGTCCGAATATTTGGTCTGTAAACTCTAGTAATACTCAATAACCCTGTTCCGGCGACGGATATGGGTTAAGGGTGTTACATACAAGTTATGTCATGGAAAGAAGTTGTTGGTCTCTGTAGATGAGGTTGATGGAAGTTGAGGACTAGTATGAACCTTTAGCTGATGTACTAGTAAGGTCTCTGTTGGAGCTTCAGCTAGTGGAGGATCAACAATCTGAGTTGGAGAGTCTGATGGTTGGGTGAACTCCACAGGAATTACATGAACTCTAGGAAGAGTAGGGACTTCAGAAGAAGGGACATGTGAAGTTGAGAGTCCCTTTCTAAGCCTACACAGCTTAATTTGTGGGAATTCACTCTCATTTAATTCTTGAGTGTCCACCCTTATTCTAGGCCTTTTCTAGTATTTCTTCATGGATGGTTTATTTGAAGTGTTACCAGTGATTTTCTCCTTAACATGTGCATCACATAAAAGAGCTTTCATGTCCATATCAGAAGCTTGATTAGGAAAAGTGTGAAACTATGGAATGGACCCTACACCATCAATACAAGTGTTAGTTCACTTGAAGAAGAAGAAGTAGGAGGGTGTATACTAGGAGTAATAAGCTAGTTTCAGGAAGGAATCCCACATATATCATATAAGTAATAAGGGGGCTCTCCTGCTCACCCAATTAAGATTTGAGCTAGAAGGATGGCCATGCTTCTAAAGATGAAGGGATGTTGAAGTTATCTAACTAGTTAAAGGGTTCAGTGGTATGAAAACCATTTGGGCTCTGGTTTTGCAAACAGTACTAGAAAACATTCTTGACTATAACTAATTCCCCCAACTCAAGAGTACACCTCCTGTTCAGACATTTGTATTGCTTATTGGCAACTTTCGAGTCCACAGACTGATTATGAGAACTATAACACTCTCAACCCAATCCAATCAACCAGATCCGGATCTTGGTTATTACCACACAAATGTAGACACAAGCTTAATTTACTTATACAATTTAGAGATAATGACAACTTACTTAACCATGGAATCTCAAACTAATATGCATAAGTAAAGACAACTAAAACGAGAGGTAATTAAATTAAAACGATATTTAATTTAGAATCCTTATCTATTACAATCACCTTAAGGTATGGGATTATCAATGAAAAATCAAATTTTGAATACTCTGCCAACACGTTCTGTATGCATAACAACCTAATATGGCACTCTTTAGGCTTAGCCCTGACATCGTCCCTCCTAGCTCAAACTCAAATCAATTTGCCTGTAACAAAACACACACTCATATAAGTTTGTAAGAACTTAGTGAGGAAAACATCATTTACTTGTGTCATTTCTGCACATCTCAACTGGTAACTTATTTGGATGATTACATTGTTCTGAACCTTCAACTTAGTCACTGGCGAATACTCCCTCAATTTCTATTCTCATTTACAAGTCAAATACTTAATATTACACAGAGCTCATCTCTTACCCATCAACATCTTCAATACGTCTCTTACCTCTTTCAAGTTGATCTTTCATAAGTCTTTACCCGTTTCCTTTACAGAGATCCAAACGACCAAATCACCGTCACCCTTGTATACGTAACTTTAAGTAGTCATTCCACAATCAATGTTTGATTACCTATACATAACAGGTACATTCCTTCTGATATACAGTTAGAAAAATCCTTACTCAGAATACGCTTCTTTTATGTTTACCCATCACTTCATTATTCTCAGTCGAATCACAATCTTGTATAACACTTTATCATAGCCCATAGAGGCACTCTACATTATTGATCTTTTTAATCACACTTACAGGCCATGCTGAACGCGTCCGAGTAGTTTAATATAGAATCCGTCAAGGATCATTCCTTCAAGTCATGCCATTGTGAGCCTTCCTAGGATACGCCACAAACACCTTGCTTTCGGATTTCACCATAAAGGCTATCACGTCAGAATTTTCCACACAAGCTATTGATTCATTGTTTGCCATAAGGGCGATTCTTAAGAGTGCACCACAAAGGCGTTCCTTATAGAGTTTTCCACAAAGGCATTCTTTTCATTTTTTTCACAAAGGTGATCATTGCAGGGTTCGCCACAGAGGCTACCCCTTCATGATTCGCCACAAAGGCATTCCTTTCATATTGTGCCATATAGGCTATCGTTGCAGGGTTCGCCACAGAGACTACCCCTTCATGATTCACCACAAAGGCATTCCTTTCATCTTGAGCCACATAGGCTATCATTTTCCTAAACTCACGTTATGTGAGGTTTGACCATCATTGTCCTGGGACACGCAGAGAACCCGATTGGGTAATCACCGTCCTTTAGTTCATATTGGAAGGTTCCATGGCCATGGACTTTTCGTTTAATATTCATATTAGAGATCGTGTTTGTAGTCCCGACGGACCCCTTTAGACTCCACCATGGTGAACAAACACAAACTCTCTAGATAAACCCTTTATGCACTGATACAATTCACACTCATCTTTAACTCCACAACTTACTCTTAACAGAGCATACCCATAGCATACATCTAAGACACACATATATGACCAAACCTACTTCTCAGATTCCATACCATAACATGCATTCTATCCTTAGCATTTGTTAATTTGGTTGCATGACCATCATACTTATACTTTACTAGTTTCGGTCTCTACAGGGATATCTCATATACATGCAAGAGTCAGTATAGGGACTCACCTGATTCTCACCTACAACAACTCAAAACTCTAGATCCAAACTTCCACCACGCAAAGTAGTAACTACTACTACCGAGCATGAAAACCCATCAAGATTTATTCATATACCCCTTTTTCCATCATTTCTAACGTTGGAAATCCCCAATCAATGCCTTATATCTTCATCTTACTTATTTACCAAATCCAACAGGCTTACTCTTTTACAATATAACAGTCAGAGTCATAAGTCTTACCTCATCATGGAGTAATTACTGATGAAGATCTAGATCTACAACTCTAGCTTGAATTAGAGAGAGACATATTGTAAGTTCTTTAAAATTCAGGTAACAATACTTCTTGAGGAAGGAAGAAGAAAAACTCTCTTTTTTCTGAGTATTTATATAAATAACCTAAGCCCTTATTGGAACCTAACACGTGTCTTAAACTTTCAAAAATACCTTAATAAAAATGGTTTACAACTGTATATGGAAATTCAATATTTTGTAATCTTGGTCCAACCCTTCGTTCCATCGTAACTACCTTATTAGTATGTAACTAACTCGATATCCCAATAAACTGGGTGTACAATACCTTTGGCGATAACCCAATTTACCTAAAAATCCTCATCATTCTTACCAATCTCTTCTTCTTTACAACTTAGCACATTCAGAGAACAATCATTGCATAATACTCTGGCATCAACTATGTGCCCGACCTATACGTCGAAAGCATCTATTGGGAGGATGGAACTTCGCCACTCAAACTACTTTTGGGTTACCCGCCTAACTCAAGACCCGCCAAAACTGGGTGTTACCACTCTCCTCTCCTTAACATAATTTTTCTTCGAAATTTCTAACTTGAAAGATTTCAATCGTATACCTAATAACTGGTCATCATGCCAGGCAGGTACCATGGGTTGGGAACTTCCACAACTCAAAAACTTCCACGAAAATTTGAATGTTACAACATACCCCTTTTTTACAGATGTCAAAATTACATTGGAGAATTTGAACAGTTTCCTTGAAATAAACTTCCTGGGCAAGTTTGCTTCTATAAAACAGGTACCCTTTTACTTCATCGGTTACTTTTGCAAAATCGATCAAAACCCTAATCTAACTTCGCTAAACCTTTTAGCACTCTTCATATTCCATTTCTGATTTTTTCTCAAAGGTAATTCCTTTCTTCTTTCTAATTTTAAATTTTTATTCCTAACATGAGAAGAACTACCATCAGAGGGAGGGGCCGTGACCAGACCATCCGAGTTGTCGCCGCAAAACTCCACCACACATGAAAACTGAGATGTGTAATTGCAAAGCACTAGAGAAGAAATGAATTGGTATTTGGGAGCCTGGGGTCTCGAAAACCTAAACTTCACTTATGACTTTCAGCTTCCCAAACGATGCCATCCTAGTGATAGTTTTGTGGGTTTCATTTTACCACTCATACTGTTGGAGGCTAGATTTCATCCGCCTCTCAACTCTTTCTTCTATGCCATACTTAACAGTTTTATACTTGAAAGTGTCACAAAATTGTAAGAACCGCTTTAAGTGATGATTCGCCTCTTCCACCATGTTTCTTTTGAACTGTAGTGTGTTTTGGAAAATTTGGATAATAGTCATCTTTATTTTTAAATTATTTACATTAATCGTCAGCCGTTCTAAGCTTCCTCTCATCACGTATGAGGTAGGTAAGGTGTACTCACACAAGATTTGGATGTGGTTCGATTGGAGTGCTAGAGCTTCGAGTCATGAACAACCTAAAAAGAAAATAAAATAAAAATAAAAAAAAACAAAAAATAAAAAATCATATCTATAGTTCTTAACGTTCCTACTTATTTTATTAATTGTAAAAATTTTATTTTCAGAATTTGTTGTTGAAACCTCCTGGCAATAGTGGCAACAACTTGATTGCCTATAAATGCACTATCATTTATGGTTTAAATATAAAAGAAAAAATATAAGAAGTAAGAATGGGGGTGTCCTTAAGTGCATGATTCAAATTGTAATATAGTTTGTACAACGAAATACGTGGAAGTATTTCGAGGATCATACCCAAAGGAAGATGGAATAAATAATAAAAATACTTTTACAATAACAATTCGCCTGAGAAGGAAACGATAAACAAGTAAGTTCAAACAAACTTAGTGAGTTCCACACAAAAAGAAAAACACAAATAATATACAAGGATACCACTGGTAAATAAGAATTAACACTCATAAAGAGCATCGGACTTTCCGGTGAAACCATGAGATACTAACACGATATGCAAATGGCGTTCACAATACTTTGACGGATCCATTTCGCCAACATAGACACAACACATGGGTGGTCATTACCCGTAAAATTAACCAACACTTTCCAAAATTGTGTACATTTGCAAATGACCCATCCTTGTGCCAGCCACAGACCCAGAATCCCAGAATCATTTCAGTCAGCCATATTCATATATATATGCCACCTTAACTCCTCATATCATTTTTTTAAGCTAAATACATGGTCTCGTGATCTACCAGTCCAACTTTCAATGTAGGTGCCCTACCGGAGGCATCACAAATAGATCTCCTTCTCATATATTATATATATTACATATCACATATAATCGGTACTGGGCTTGTGCAACAAGGAGGGTATTTACATCAAAACTGACCTTACTCATGCATAACAATGCTGGTTATACACACGTATATCCAAACACCACATCTTAACTTAATTAGAGCAGGAATACTTACCTTACACAATTTATAATATTTGAGAAGTTAATAATACAAAATGAGTAAGAAGGGACTCACCAAAAACTCCATAACAGGAATCTACTCTGCAGGTCCTTCGCCTTTATTACTCGGACCTTTGCTAGCTTCTTGAGCTAGATGATAAACAAATATAAATATTAGATCATTAAACTACTGAAATTTAACATGCATGCATGAATCAGTAGCATGCAACCCAGGATTAGGAAGTTTCCCTCCTTACAACTCGTTCTAAAAACCCATGCATGCACAATTGCAAATACATAAATTCTTTTGATAAAAACCTAAGGGTTTTCCTGAAATTACCGATAAGTTGGTATAAAAAATGGTGTCGACTAATTACAAAAAAACATTCTTTGTTTGAAGCTTTCTACTTTATGGTTTTTTAGAAACTTAGAGGATAAATCAGGGAAAAAGATGTAAAAGTAATACATGCAGGCAATAGATATCCTTATATTCCCAGGCAACGAAGACAAGGTTTAGTTGAAGGATCAGAAAAATCCCACTATCGCCCTTGATTCCATTGAATAAACTCACTTCATATTTTAAATTCTAATCATTTATAGTACCCTAGTTCAATTCTAACTAGGTCTCAATTAGACTCCAACATTACTTATTGAGCCATCGTATTCAGGTTGAAACACGGAAACAAATCTATCGAGCTGCGAACTAACGAGTTCACCCAAAACATCTGGGGTTGGTGGATTGCTTAACAAAAGAGTCCACCAAATCTCAAAGTTTGCCAAATCTTGGAGTCCACCAAATGAAGAACCCATAGAATACGCCACCCAGCAAAAACAAATATTTCACTAACTTACTGATTTTCTACCCTTAGCGAATGTAACACCCCTAACCCGCATCCGTCGCCGGAATAGGGTTAACAGGCGTTACCGAACGAACGGAGACTTTTACGGACATTTCGTAACATAATCAGACAAATCACATCAAAGTGTCCCTAGAATAGATCAACGAGACCTTTAACATGCTTTAGAATAAGGCTGGGACTAAACCGCACACATACGAGAATTCTCGGAAATTTAAAATTTTTTCTAAGTTACAGAGGTCACACGCCCATGTGAGCAGGCCGTGTGCCTCCCACGACCTCAGACACGCCCGTGTCTAAGCCGTGTCAAAATAGGGCATACATACTGACTAGCACCACACGACCAGTCACACGCCCGTGTGTCCAGCCCGTGGTCGCTATTGACTTGTTTTGAATTACAACTACAAGGGACACGGTCGAGCCACACGCCCGTGTGCTCAACCGTGTGGGAAAACATAGGCCATTTTCAAGGCCAAAATGCCACCCACACTTGGGTCAATCTTTCATGCACTTACAAGCATCAACCTATACACATTTGGCAACCCAAAGCACATCAAATTATGCAACATTTCTACTCAATTATGAGCTTAACAATCACACCTACTTATAAGACATTTGGTTCAAACTAATCACATACATTTCAAGAGCAAATCCATCACAACTTACCATCAATAATGTGCTAGTTATTCATCAATAAACTTACCATTCATAAACCATTTCTTTTATCAAACATATACACTGATATTGCATCAATATGCTTACCACAGTCTTAACCATTTCATTTGCTATCAAGCCATACCAAAACATGCATCATATATCATAATCATTCATGCATATTACCAACATTTATCTAGCCACATTACATGGCTATTAACACACCTCAAACATATTCCAAAACAACTAGCCTATACATGCCATACTTAGTATATACATTTCCATAAGGTACCAAAATGAGTTTGGGTAGCGTGATGATGATCCTTGACGTTCCTGAGACTTCAGTAGCTTTGACGATCTGTAAACAGAGTAAACACACACACAAAGTAAGCTTTCCAAAAGCTTAATAAGCCATATACAAATAAACTTAACATATAAACATTCATAAAAATAGTTATTTAAAATCATTATTACATTCTCATTTCAAGCACATAATAGTCTCTTTGGCTCACTTAGTTTACCATTGCTTACCAATTCATCATATCTCATATATCTCATTTTCTCATATCTCAAACATACATATATCTCAAATGTACCTTTGCATCAATGCACATACTTACTCACCTTTCATGCTTATACAAAGCATATATATATCAACGTACCTGAAACGAATATACAACTCACATAGTCATTCATTTCTTGGATTTGCCCGTTGAACCGTTCGAAATCTAATAGGATACTCAGAGTGCTCGGAATAGTCGTACAATGCTAACGTCCCAGACGTGGTCTTACATGTAATCAAATATCGATGCCACTGTCCCAGACAGGGTCTTACACAAATCAATACGATGCCAATGTCCCAGACATGGTCTTACACGTAAATCTCATATCGATGCCAACGTCCCAGACGTGGTCTTACATGAAATCTCGAATCAATGCCAACGTCCTAGACGTGGTCTTACATGATATCACATATCGGACACCTATGTCATGACGTACGTTATCCTATCTATTCCTAGGTTCGTACGGGACTTCTCAGACATTTAACAACTTGTCGACATATACGTAAACTCGGATTTAACATACATTCCATCTCAATGGATATTCATAGCAATTCAAATTTCATATATACAAAATTAATTTAATTCAAATACATTTATTTGTATATCGACTTACCTCGGATTCGGTTATTCAATCAGATTCGATTATTCGACAACTTTTGAATTTCCTCGATCCAAATCCATTTTCGGTTCTTGATCTATACATATTCAAATATAACCCATTTATTCACCAAACCATTCAATTCAATCCAAAAACACACATTTAGGGCAATTTACAAATTAGCCCCCACATTTTCACATTTGGACAATTTAGTCCCTATTTCACAAAATCACAAAATACACATAATTTCAAGTTACCCATGCCTAGCCAAATTCTCATGTAGCTCATACAAGTCCTTACATTTTATTTATTTCACAATTTAGTCCCTCAAAATATTATTTTCTCATTTAAATCCAAATTACTCAAAATCAACAAAACTCTAAAGACAAACTATGATAATCAAACACATAACTTTCATATTTCACTATCAAACATCACAAAACTCATATGTTCATCAATGGCTCATTTCAAAAACGTCATCAATTCAAAAAATTGAGACATGGGTTTTGAAGTATACAAAGCAACGATTACAAAAACGTAGAAATGATCAAAAACTGAAATCAAACATACCTTGAATTGAGCTTAGAAGTGGCCGAATGCCCTAGCTAGTTTTTCTTTCTTCTTTTTCTTTCAATATTCGGCTAGATGGATGAGCATTATGGCTTATTTTCATGTTATTTTTATTATAACATTACTTATTAATTCATTTACTATATCAACCTTATAATTAAACATATAAAACACATAAATACAAGGTCATTTATGACCTTTGCCGTCCACTTACTAAAGTAGTGGCTAAATTGCCACATAAATCCTCCACATTTAAAAGCCACATCGATTTAATCACTAATCAAATAGAAAGCCACTTTTACCTTTTATGCAATTTAAACCTTTTCTCAAATTAAGCACATAGGCGAACAAATTAACTTACAAAACTTTAACACATGCTTAATCACATATCAAAGGCATATAAAATAATATTAAAATATTTTACCGACTCGAATTTGTGGTTTTGAAACCACTGTTCCGACTAGGGTCTAAACCGGACTGTTACAGCGAAAATGGCTTAAACGCCAAAAAGTGACTCGATATAGACTTCGTCGGGCGGGCTGTTACAGTTTTATTTCTGCTTAATGTTCAGGTTCTTCTTTAGAACATCAACACTTTCTTATTCTTTGTTAAGATCGAACAAAAATCTAGTTTAATCAATGGATGGTTCTGCATTCTTGTAAGTCTTACAACTTTGCATATTACGATTATAGAAGGGAAGAGTGTACATGAATGCCCTATATAGGGGTCGCATGTAGTTGAAATGTTAGTAAAATGTCTGTAATGAAGATTTTAATGGAAATCTTATGATCGTTTAGGCAATTGTTGTTGCCTGATCGGGAAAGACTATCAAAGTAGAAGTTCTGGGTCGAGATAAATTTGAGTCTCTGGTGAGTCTCTAAACCTGACTCCTGCATGTCATGAAATTATATGTATATGTGTGTGTCTAAGAGGAATATACAAATATGTAAATGAGGTGAACAATGTGCATCATGATATAACATTGTGTGATAAGATGTTGTTGTTGGCGTGTGTGTAGTCATTTCCTAATACTTTCCTATTATATGATTCCAGTACCTGACAATTTTGGGTTATATAAAAAGGTGAGAAAAAAATCCATTTTTGTTACCACCGGTAGGGGCAGATATATTGCTAACCGGATAGCCAAATCATTATGAAAATGGAGATTTATTGTGTAGCCTCCGGTAGGGTAGGTATATTGCTAATCAGACTACCAAATCACGAAATAAATCTGTAGAAAGTCCATGGACATGAAATCATATGATAATACGCCAAAAGGGCGTGAAGGTATAAGACCATGTTGGAGAAGCCCCATGGCATCCATAGAGATGGTCCTCCAGGATAGTAAACATGAATTTCATGAAAAGCCTTTGTGGTGAATTTCATGGAAAGCCTCTGTGGCGAATTCACTTGAAAGCTTTGTGGCGTGTTATCTTGGGAAATCTGTAGAGTGAATTCTATAATGATCAAGTGGTGAGATGCTAGTCTTTCTTGAGTGAGATTTGGGTATGCCTGTGAGGCATTTTTCATAAAATTCTTGACAGAGTAACTAGCTAATGAATCCATCTTAGTGATCTGCCATGATAAATAACTTGGGACATTCAGAATGTTGGTGGTGCAAGTTTTTGCCAAACCTGGAATTTCTTAGGTGCTGCAATAATGTTATATGGAATTCTATTACGTTTATTGAAATGTTGTGTTCTTCTGAGAAAGTATGAATGTTTGGACTAATTTGAAGATATGCTGTAACTGATGTTCTGGCAATCGATGAGTCATGTAAGGGAATCTGCCAAGAATAATATTCAATGGGTATCATTCTGAGAAGCATAACTAACTACAAACATCAAAGAAATCATGTAATGGGATTCATAATATAGTGTAAAGTTTGAGATCCACCAATTGGGAGAAAGGATTATAAGATAGTTAAGTGCAGAGATTGACATATGGTTATCCACTAACCAATAATAAGAGATGTATCCACCAATGTCTGAGAGGGAACTCAAACCCTTGAGTTTAAAGAAACTACGTCTTTGTAAAAAGGTAAACATGAGTGAGACCCACTAGTTTCCTTGGAAACTTATAAACGTGTTTTGGTTTGCAGGTCTTGAGTTGAACCAATACGCTAAGAGGGATCAATGTAACATCCTGATTTTGGGTCTAGACGGAACAGTGGTTTCGGGACTAGAAATTTGACACAGTAAAATTTATTTTTATTATATTTTTATGGTATACGATTTTACAAAATGATTTTGTGAAAATTTTGTTCGAAAATTTTGACGTTTGAGCACTCAATTTTTCAAAAATGACTAAATTGTAAAAAGTGCAAAAGTTGAGTTCTACATGCTAGAGGTGTCTAATTGCTATGAAATTTTAAATTGAAGGTCCTTAGATGGTAATTAGACCATTTGTTAAGATAGTGGACAAAAATGGACATGGTGAGATAAAATTTCAAAGTTTTAAGTGAAGGGCATTTTGGTCATTTGGAAATTAAATGAATTAAAAAGCCAAAACTCAAGCCAAAATTAGAAGGAAGAAATAGCTAGGGTTTTCAAGCTCGATTTTAAGTCCGTTCTTGCCCCGTTTTTAATGCTTTTTACATTTTTGAAGTCATTATCACTCGATCTATCTATTTCTACCATTGATTTAAGGAATAATCAAGGTCTAGGGTTTGAACCATGTTAGAAATTTGTGTATTTTGATGTCTAATGGTAGAAAGTGAATGTTTGGTGTTAGATAAACAACTTTTACTAAGTGATTTTTGATGAAAATGCTTAAAATGACCTATATGTAAAAGTTATAAAATATGTAGTAAAAGTGTGTTTTAATGGAAATTGGGGCATGTTATAGTTATAAAAATGGTTCGGTTAGGCTTGTATATTAAATAAATTGAACACGTTTCATTTTACAAGCCTAGGGACCAAAATGTAAATATGTTAAAGTTTAGGGTCAAAAATGTAATTTTTTCATAATAAGATTTTTGGACTGAATAGAATAATGTGAATAATAAATGAGTTAAATTTGCTATTAAAGATTAAGAGAAAAGATGTTCGGACCTAGATCGGGGGAAAAACAAAGTATTTGACGATTAGGTCCCATTTCTACTATTTTTGTACCGAGGTAAGTTCGTGTGTAAATAAAGGCAATGTTATATTTGTATTTTTATATGTTTTATTATACATGAATTATATTAATGACAATATGGATACGTTCGGCGACGAAATAACAAGTGAGAAATCCCATTTGAACCTTAGGAATAGATTAGGATACGAGTGGCATGTCACTAGGAAACCATGTGATATATGTGATTTATGTGATCCAGGTGCTAGTCTCGTACGTCTACCAATGGCTGGGTAGTTCGGCATGTGTTGCAGATACCTGACAGCTTGTGTGAGCAACACTGCATAGTTACATCTTGACTGACAGCTTGTGTGAGCAGGCCCGTGATTAGCTCGAGAGCGAACCCCTATGTGTTATGAGATATGAGGTAGCATTGGCTACGTATGTGGCACTTATGTGCTAGACTTTCCGTGTATCCGATTATTATTCTAAATGTTCAACGGGTATGTCAAAGACGAGAAAGAGTATGATATGTTACGAGTTGGTACAGGTATGTACGAAAAACTCATAAGATTGAGCAGTATGTGATGAACACTTGGTAAGATTAAGAATGATTAAGTTATGTTTATGAACCTATGATGACAATTATGTAACTTGTGTTATACTAATTGTATGATATTCATGTTTTATGTTGTTTAATGTTGCTTATTATTTGCATGTGAACTTACTAAACTATAAAGCTTACTCCTCTTCCTTTCGTTTATCTTATAGTGTGACCAAGCCAGCTCGGGACTAGAGATTTGTCGGAGATCCATACACACTATCTACAACAATTATTTTGGTACCAATGAATTCAAGTATTTTGAGTTATTGCATGTATAGGGACTTGGTCATTTTGTTATGTTTCATAAATAATTTGGCCTAAATGTGTTGGTATTGTAATGGTTAATGATTCATTTTGTATATGGCCATTGGAAGTTGGCTAATATTAATTTTATTGGTCATTGGTATGTTTATGTGATGATGCCTATTATGAAGATGAAACTGGCATGAATGGAAAAGAGGATATGTGATGTTTATGCATGATAGATGTTAGTATGTGTAAATGTTGTATTGATATCTTGTTTGTGGCTGATTTGGTTGTCTGTATATGCTTGGATTTGTGTTGCTTGTTTTTGTGTAGGTTGGTGCAAGTATGGGTGGCAAAATGGCTTGGTAAATAACCTTATTTTTGTCCACACGGGTAGACACACAGGCGTCTATCTAGGCCGTGTGTGACACACGGTTTGCCCCATGGGCGTATGTTCTGGCCCTGTGTCGCCTGCACCTTAATTATTGCAAAATAGAATGACCAGAATATAGCACAGGGGCAGAGACACGGGCGTGTGTGCTACATGGCCTTGGACACGGGCTTGTGTCTCGACCGTGTGAAGTCTGCACCTATTTTATGAAAAATCATAAAAATTAAATCAACCACACGGCCTAGCACACGAGTGTGTGGCACGGCCGTGTGGCACAAGTAAGAGAGCTCCCTATTTTGAACACGGCCTGTAGCACGGGCGTGTCTAAGGGTCACACGGGCGTGTCCCTTGGACCACACGGGCGTGTGACCCCTGTTTTAGTGAAAAATTTTCTAAGTGTTGTATGATTTTCTAAAGTTCCCGGTTTAGTCCCAAACTACTTCCAAAGAATGTATTGGGCCTTGTAGGCTCATTTTAGGGACGACATGAATGTATGTGAAAAGTTTTAAATTTGGATGGAAATTACGTCTTGGTTTTGTATGTTTGCTTGTGTTTAAGTTCGGTAATGCCTCATACCTTGTTCCGGCGTCGAATACAGGTAACGGGTGTTACATTTAGTGGTATCAGAGCTACGGTTTTGTAAAACCCCTAGGGTTACAGGCGTTACCGGACAGATCGTAAATTTTACAGACATTTCAGAATGCAAGTCATCAATTGCAATCACTGTGTCCCTTAGATAGGTCACCGAGACCTTAAGCATGCTTTAGAGAAGGGTCGGGACTAAACAGAATACATACAGAAATTCTCAAAAAATTTAAAACTTTTTGAACACTGCAGAGGTCACACGCCCGTGCAGTCAGACCGTGTGCCTCCCACGGCTACTAGACACACCTATGTGTCCTGGCCATGCCAAAACAAGGCATGTATACTGACTTATCCCCACGGCCACCAGGCACACTCGTGTGCCATGGCCGTGTACTCTTAGGCTAGATACTGACTATTTCACACGGCCATCAGGCACGTCCGTGTACCATGGCCGTGCATACTTGGGCTAGCTACTGATTAAATCCCACGGCCATTAGGCACGCCCGTGTGCCATGACCGTGTAAGCAAAACAAGCCATTTGCAAGGCCATAATGCCACCCACACTTGGGTCTACCTTACAAGCTCAAACAAACCTATTCCATACACATTTGGTAACAAAAAATCATATCAAACAAACAACATAACATCTCATTCAATCTCATTTCTAATCATGCCAACTCATATACTAATTTGCATATCCAATTCACATGTATAACCATGCATGGTACATTCACATCTTACCAAATATATAACCATTTCATTGATCACAAATATATGCCCTTTTAGCATCAATTTACTTACCATAAATTTTATCATATCATGGACATATAAACATACCAAAACCATCATCATAAACCATATTACTCATGCATATAACCAATAATTATCTAGCCATATCATGTGGCTATATACAACCCAAACATATACCAAAATGACTAGCCTATACATGCCATATTTTGCTATATACATTTTCAAAAGATACCAAAATGAGCTTAAGTAGTGTGATGACGATCCTCGACGGTCTCGAGCCTTCAATAGCTTTGACGATCTATAAAACAGAGCAATCACACACACAGTAAGCTTTCAAAAGCTTAGTAAGCCATATACAAATAAACTTAGCATAAAAATGCATATAACCAAATTGAAATAATAACATCATTGATTCTCATAACAAATTCATCACATAAATTCTTTGGCTCATTTGCCTAGCCATATCTTACCATATTCCCCAACTCAAATATCACATATACACATAGTTCCTTCAAGCATAACTTCTCATATAATCTCATCATTTCATATACATAATCATCTTAGTAAGTTCATATAGATACTTACCTTTCATACACACTTAGTGTACATACCAAACGTACCTGAAACGGATATATAATTCACATAGTCGTTCGTATCTCGGATTTGCCCATTGAACCGTTCAGAATCTAATAGGATACTCAGAGTGCTCAGAATATTCGTACAACTCCAACGTCCCAGACGTGGTCTTACATGTAATCAAATATCGATGCCACTATCCCAGACAGGGTCTTACACGAATCAAATACGATACCGATGTCCCAGACATGGTCTTACACGTAAATCTCATATTGATGCCAATGTCCCAGACGTGGTCTTACACGTAAATCTCATATCGATGCCAACGTCCCAGACGTGGTCTTACATGAAATCTCGAATCAACGCCAATGTCCCTGACGTGGTCTTACATGATATCACAGAACGGACACCTATGTGATGACATATACTATCCTATCTATTCCTAGGTTCAAATGGGACTTCTCGGATGTTGACACTATGTCGATTCTATCTCGGAATTCATGTATACATTATCTCATATGCATTCATCCTTGTCAATAGTCATATGAACATATATGATTCAATACAAATACATTTATTTGTATATCGACTTACCTCAGATTCAGATATTCGATCGGATTCGATTATTCGACAACTTTCGCCTTTCCGCGATCTAAATCCGTTTTCTTCGGTTCTTGATCTATACATATTCAAATTTAATCCATTTATTTACTAATTCATTCAATTCAATCCAAGAACACACATTTAGGGAAATTTGCAAATTAGCCCTCATATTTTCACATTTGGACAATTTATTCCCAAATTCAAAAAATCACAAAATAAAACAAATTTCAATACACCCATGCTTAGCTGAATGTTCATGTATCTCATATAAGTTCTTACATTTCATTTATTTCACAATTTAGTCCTCCAAAATGCTATTTTCTCAATTTAACCCTAATTAGCTAAATTCATCAAAAATTCATGAATAAAACATGTTCATCTAACATTTAGCTTTCATATTTCACTATCAAACATCACAAAATTCATATGTTCATCCATGGCACTTTGCAAAATATTCATCAATTCATAAAATTGAGACATGGGTTTTGAAGCAGACAAAGCAACGATTGTAAAAACGTAGAAATTATCGAAAACCGATTAAAAACATACCTTGAATTAAACCAAAAGAGTGTCGAAACTTAGCTTGTGTTTTTATTTTCTTTCTTTTATGAATTTCGGCTAGAACATGCAAGGATGAATGAAATGTTTCATCTTTTCTTTTATCAATTCACATAATAATTATTAAAGTACCATTTTGCCTTTAATGAAATAACATAGATATTTACCTAACCATGTCCATAAAAGTCCACCATCATTAAAAATGGTTTATTTGACATGCAAGGACTCTACATTTAATAAGCCATCTCAAATAGGTGTCTTTTCATCAAGCATGCAAATCTCGCATTCAATGCAATTTAATCCTTTCCTCAAATTGAGCATTCAAACGGACAAATTAACTCACATAAATTTCACACATACTAATTCACATATCAGAAGCATGGAAAATAATATAAAAATATTATTCTAACTCAGATTTTTGGTCCCGAAACCACTGTTCTGACTAGGGTCTAAACCGGACTGTTACAGGTTTAGTCGATTCTCGGACTAACGTAGCATGTGTAAGAGTCTAGCTATACATGCCATATATGAACTGTGATAGTGTGATGACTCCTGAAAATTTTAAGCTATGTTTTCATATAGTAAATAGATCCCGACCGAGTTGTAGCTGATGAAGTAGAAAGCAATGCGCCGGCTCCCGCTCAAGGGGTAGCGCCATCTGAATGTAGACCTCCCACGATTAGTCAGGGAGGAGGAGAAGGGGCTAGGGAAGCCTTCCTCCACATGATGAACCAGTGGTATTTAGAGTTTGTTCGAAGAAATCCGAATGCTCAACCCCCTCCACCCTCACCTATTCCTCAGCCGGTTCCCGTAGCTCCACAAGGTATGGAATTCATGAGATTGAGTAAGCCACCAGTTGATAAGATCCGGAAGCATAGGGCTGAAGATTTTAGAGCAAATGTCGATGATGATCCTAAAAACGCAGAATTCTGGCTCAAAAACTCCATCAGGGTATTTGATGAATTGTCATGCACACCGATGAATATCTTAAATATGCTGTGTCACTTCTGAGAGATTCAGCATACCGGTGGTGGAAAACCCTTGTGTCAGTAGTACCTAGGGAGAAGGTTAATTGGGAATTCTTCCAAGATGAGTTTAGGAAGAAATATATCAGCCAACGGCTTATTGATAAAAAATGCAAGGAGTTTTTAGAGCTGAAATAGGGCCGAATGTCGGTAACCGAGTACGAGCGAGAGTTTGTTAGGCTCAGTAAGTATGCTCAGGAATGTGTTTCCACCGAGGTTATCATGTGCAAAAGGTTTCAAGATGGGTTGAATGAGGATATCCGATTGTTAGTTGGAGTCCTTGAGCTGAAAGAATTCGTGGTGCTATTCGATCGAGCTTGTAAAGCTAAAGAATTAAGAAAGGAGAAGAGAAAAACCAACTCTGAGGCTAGAGATGCAAGAAAAAGGCCAATGAGTAAGTCATTTCAATCTCATTCTAAGAATCGAGATATTTGTATGTTCAATCGAGTGCTTCAGCTGGGTATCCCAATAGAGATCGTGGAAAACAATACTCGGGTTCTAAAGCCCAAACTACATCAGTAGTGAGCATTGGTAACGCTAATTCTGGTAGGCCTGAATGTCAGCACTGCGGCAGACGACACCCCGGTGAATGTAGAATGTATGGCCGGGCCTATTTTAAGTGTGGCTCTCATGACCACTTTATTAAAGATTTCCCAGAGATGGTTGAAAATGATAAGTTTCAGACTGCAAGATCGGGCAACACTGCCTCTAAAGGGAGACCACCAAGAAAAATGGGAAGTGGAGCTAGTAGTAAAGGTGTGGCAAAAGATACAGCTGTAAGATCTGAGGCTAGGGCACCTGCTAGAGCCTATGCTATCCGTGCTCGCGAAGAAGCGACATCTCCCGATGTTATCACTGGTACTTTTTCTCTCTATGATACTAATGTTATTACATTGATCGATCCTAGATCAACTCATTCTTATGTTTGCATGAAATTGGCAGTTAGTAAGAACTTGTCTGTTGAGTTTACTGAATTTGTGATTAAAGTGTCAAACCCCTTAGGCAAATATGTGCTAGTTGATAAAGTTTGCAAGAATTGTCCATTGATGATTCGAGGTCATTATTTTTCGGCTGATCTAATGTTGTTTCCATTTGATGAGTTTGATGTCATTTTGGGTATGGATTGGTTGACACTGCATGATGTTGTAGTGAATTTTAGACGAAAAATTATTGAACTGAAATGTGAGAATGGTGAAATTCTTCAAATTTATTCAGATGAGTCGGGTGAGTTACCTGTTGTGATTTCTTCAATGACTTCCCAAAAATATGTGAGAAAGGGTTGTGAAGCTTATCTAGCTTATGTGTTGAATACAAGAGTGTCCAAAATAAAGATTGAATCAGTACCGGTAGTTTGTGAATATCCAGATATATTTCCAGAGGAGTTACCTGGGTTACCTCCGACCAGAGAGGTTGAGTTTGGCATTGATTTAGTACTAGGGACTTCATCGATATCAATCGCTCCATATAGGATAGCTCCGATTGAATTGAAATAATTGAAAGCTTAGTTGCAAGAGTTGATAGATAAGGGTTTTGCGAGACTGAGTTTTTCACCATGGGGTGCACCGGTGTTATTTGTCAAGAAGAAAGATGGATCCATGAGACTTTGTATTGATTACCAATAGCTCAACAAGGTGACTATAAAGAATAATATCCTTTGCCAAGAATTGATGACTTGTTTGATCAGTGGAAAGGGAAAACAGTATTTTCGAAGATTGGTTTGAGATTTGGCTACTATCAGTTGAGAGTTAAAGAGTCGGATGTGCCGAAAACTGCTTTCAGGACAAGGTACGGGCATTATGAATTTCTTATTATGCCTTTTGGATTAAATAATGCCCCTGCTATTTTTATGGACTTGATGAATCGAATTTTCCGACCGTACTTAGATAAGTTTTTGGTTGTGTTCATCGATGACATCTTGATTTATTCTCAGGATGAGTCTGAGCATGCCGAACACTTAAGAATTGTGTTGCAGACCTTGAGAGATAAGAAGTTGTTTGCTAAGTTCAGCAAAAGTGAGTTCTGGCTTCGAGAAGTTAGATTTTTGGGACATATTGTCTCTGGAGACGGTATTCGGGTTGATCCGAGCAAGATATCGACAATTGTTGAGTGAAAATCGCCGAAGAATGTATCGAAGGTCAGAAGCTTTTTGGGCTTAGCCGGTTATTACTGAAATTTTGTCAAGGGATTTTTGATGATTGCTACTCCTATGACTAAGCTGTTGCAAAAGGATGTTAAGTTCGAATGGTCAGAAAAATGTCAGCAAAGCTTTGAGAAGTTGAAAACTGTAACAGCCCAATTTTGGGCCTAGTCAAAACAGTGGCTTCGGGACCACAAATCTGACATAGAAAAGTTTATTTTTATTATATTTTATGGCCTACTATTTCACGGAATGATTTCGTGAAAATTTCGTTCAAAAATTTTGACGTTTGGGCACTCAATTTAGTCAAAAGGACTAAATTGTAAAAAGTGAAAAAGTTGAGTTCTACATGTTAGAGGTGTCTAAGTGCTATGGGATTTTAAATTAGAGGTCCTTATATCATAATTAGACCATTTCTTAAGATAGTGGACAAAAATGGACATGGTGAGATAAAATTGTAAAGTTTGGCAAAAAGGGCATTTTGGTCATTTTGTTAATAAAAGAATAAAAAGGGAAAATAAAGCCAAAATTTGCTCATCTTTCTTCTACCTTGGCCAAATTTCATAAGGGCTCCATAGCTAGGGTTTTACCACTTTTCAAGCTTGATAGTAAGTGCATCCTAGCCCCGTTTTTAATGCTCTTTACATTTTTGAAGTCCTTGTAACCCGGTTTACCTATTTCTACCATTATTTTGAAGTAGGGTTCATGTTTAAAAATGTACCCATGTGTGACATGCATGTATTTTGATGTTTGATGGAAGATATTGATTGTTTAAGGTGTGATAAACAACTTTTACTAAGTAATTTTTAGTGAAAATGTATAAAAATAACTTATTTGTAAAAAGTTGTAAAATGGGTAGTAAAAATCTAATTTGATGAAAAATGTGGGCTGTTATGAGCATGATTTAGGTTCGGCTAGGCTTGGTATTAAAGGAAAATGGATACTTTTCATTTTACGAGCCTAGGGACAAAAATGTAAATATGTCAAAGTTTAGGGTCAAAAGTGTAATTTTTCCATAATAGGATTTTGGACTGGATTCACTAATATGGATAATAAATAAGTTAAATTTGCTATTATAGATCAAGAAAGACAAGGTTCAGACCTTGATTGGGGGAAAAACAAGGTTATTGACGATTAGGTTCATTTCTGCTATTTTTGTACCGAGGTAATTTCGTATGTAAATAATGCATTAATATTTATGCTTTAATTGTGTTATTATTGTATGAATTGTGATTTACACTTTGTATGAATTTGAAAAAGTTCGACAAGTGAGAAAAAAATCCCAGTTGAACCTTAGGAATTGTTAGGATACAAATGTCATGACATTAGGGTTAGTTAAGATTACGTGTAAGACCATATGTGGGATATGGCATCAATATGAGTTTTCGTGTAAGACCATAGCTGGGCTATTGGCATCGATATGAGATCCCATGTAAGACAATATCTGGGATATGGCATTGGTATAGTACTATGTGTGTGAGATTTCCCAAGTATCCTTTAGTATTCCAAGTGGTTCAACGGGAAACTTAACGACAAAGTTTAAGTTGTGAAAGACTATGGTATGATGTGAATGATTATGGTAAGTTGCAAGTTGGTACAGGTATGTACATAAAACTCATGCTTAATGAGCTCGATATGTGATGAAACCTCAGATTGGTTCAATTGAGTAAGTTATGATGTTAAGATTTTAATAACATCTATGCTAAGCTTGATTATGAATTCATAATGACATTTATGTTAATTTACTTTATGTTAAATATATGTTAAAATGTTTATGATGCTTATTATTTGCATAGGAACTTACTAAGCTTTAAAGCTTACTCCCTTTCTCTTTCTCTTGTCTTATAGTGTTACCAAGCTAGCTCGGGGATCAAAGACGGTCGGAGATTCATTCACACTATCAAATTATCATTTTGGGTACTTATGATTTCAATATTTTTAGTTATGGCATGTATAGGGACTTGGTCTTTTTGTTATGTGTCATAATTGATTTGGCCATAAGTGATGGCTTTAATAGTTGATAATTCATTTTGTAAATGGCCATTTGATATTGGATAATATTGGTTAAGTAAATATACATATGATGATGTTTTCATGAATGTGGGAAATTGCATGGTTTGAGATGCTAAGTATGTGATGTTTGTACGTGATAAGTGATAGCAGGTAAATGATATGTGGATGCCTTGTGTATGGCTGATTGGGTTGAAAGTATATGCTTGGATTGGTGCTATGTTTTGTTGTGCAGGTTGGTGCATGGAAGGGTGGCAAAATGGCTTGGTAAATAGCCTTATATTTTTCCACACGGGTAGACACACGGGCGTGTGTCAGGCCGCAGGTGTCACGACACTGATCCGCCCCACGGGCATGTGTTTCGGCCGTGTGTCCCCTACACCTTAATTGTTGCAAAATAGAATGCTCAGTAATGAGCACACAGGCAGAGACACGGGCGTGTGTCTCAGCCGTGTAGATGGCACGGCCTCAAACACGGGCGTGTGCCCTGGCCGTGTGAAGTCTACACCTATTTTATGAAAACTTATGAAAATTTAATTGATCACACGGCCTAAGCACACGGGCGTGTGACTTGGCCGTGTGACCTTAATTTGATGATGACATCAAAAACAGAAAGCTCCCTAATTTGAACACGGCCTGAAGCACAGGCGTGTCTTAGGGTCACACGGGCGTGTGACCCCTTTTACATGAAATTTTTTCTAAGTTTTCCAAAAGTTTCCAAAGTTCTCAGTTTAGTCCCAAACCACTTCTGATGCATGTTTTGGGCCTTGTAGGCTCGTTTTAGGGACGATATGGATGTTTGTTTTTTAAATTTTAAATTTGAGTAGAAATTCATGTCTCGATTTTGAATGTTTGCTTGTGAATAAGTTCGGTAATGCCTCGTACCCTATTCCGGCGTCAGATACAGGTAAAGGGTGTTACAAAAACATTATTGACTGAGGCGTCGGTTTTAGTGCAACCTGAACCGGGAAAAGAGTTCGTAATCTATAGTGACACATCACTGAATGGATTAGGATTTGTGTTGATGCAAGAGGGCAAAGTGATAGCTTATGCCTCGAGACAGTTGAAACCATACGAGAAAAATTATCCGGCGCACAATTTGAAATTGGCTGCCATTGTTTTTGCTTTGAAAATTTGGCGTCATCATTTGTACGGTGAGAGGTCCCATATCTATACCGACCACAAGAGTTTGAAGTATTTGATGACTCAAAAGGATTTGAACTTGCGACAACGAAATGGCTCGAGTTACTAAAAGATTATGAGTTGGTAATTGACTACCATCCCGGAAAGGCGAGCGTAGTCGCAGATGCTTTGAGCAAAAAGTCCTTGTTTGCCTTGAGAGCTATGAATACGAAGTTGACTTTATCCGATGATGGTTTGGTTCTAGCAGAGTTGAGAGCTAGACCAGTGTTCCTTTAACAAATTTGCAAAGCTCAGAAATGTGACAGTGATTTGCAAACCAAAAGAGTTCATTGTGAATCGAGTAGTGATTCAGATTTTCATATCGGATCCGATGATTGTTTGATGTTCCGAGATAGAATATGTGTACTGAAAAATGATGAACTTATTCAGAAAATTTTTCATGAGGCGCATAATGTAACACCCCTTACCCGTATTCGACGTAGGAACCGGGTATGAGGCATTACCGGACTTAACTTACTTATTCGTACAAAATCGGGCAATGAACTTTCTTTTCAACTTAAACTTTTTCATTCGAACTCTTAACGTCCTTATTATGGGCCTACGAGACCCAAGTACACATGGAGTGATCCAGGACTGAACCGAAAACTTACGAACACTTAGAAAATTTTTACTCAAAACAGGGCCACATGCCCGTGTGGGCAAGCCGTGTGGTCACACACGCCCATGTCCCCAGTCCGTGTGGATTTTATTTTTCATTTCGAACCTACAGGGGTTTTCACACGGCCTGGCACACGCCCGTGTCTTAGCCCATGTGTGAAAACCTTAGCATTCTGTTTATCATGTCAACAAACCTCTAGGAACACACGGCTTAGTCACACGCTCGTGTGCTAGCCCGTGTGACGAATTGAATTTTTCGCAAATTAGGTGCAGGGGACACACGGCCTATCAACACGCCCTCGGGGCTGACCGTGTGTCACACACGGCCTAGACACACGCCCGTGTGTCTACCCGTGTGGACAATTTTAAGACTATTTACCAAGCCAATTGCCACCCTGAAAAACAACCACACTTATACCAATTCATTCAACACATAGCATAGCAATAATGCACCATTAACATTCACTAATCCGTCATACATCTACTTCACACACTACTCATTCGATTGCATCAACTTGCACTTCATGAATTTCATCATCATTGAATAGATATAACTTAACTAGTATTGGCCAATTCCAATGGCCATTTACAAAATAAAATGAGTAACAATAATAGCCAACACCTTGGCTAACCAATATGGCATTCAACAAAATAACCAAGTTCCTATACATGCCATACCCAAAATAATCAAACTTTACTAAACCAAAAGAATAGCTTGATAGTGTGAACCGAGCTCCGACGTTCTACGATCCCTGAGCTAGCTTGGTGATACTACAAGGAAAGGGAAAAGAGAGGGAGTAAGCATAAAGATTAGTAAGTTTGCATGCAATAAATAGTAACATAAAATCTCATGATACATTCATACTTTACTTTAAGTAATAACACAAGTTCTCAAGCGCATTAACATGGCTTACTCATGCTTACTCTTACCAATCACATATCACACATCGGACTTATTTCTCATGAGTTACTCATGTATACCTGTATCACTCATCACATAACTTTAGCACTTTTGAAATCTTGAATCTAAACTTAGCTCTTTATCATCTTTAACGTAAACTTAGCTCTTTATCATCTTTAGCATAAACTTAACTCTATATCATCTTTAGCATAAACTTAACTCTTTATCCTTTGAACCACTTGGAATATCAAAGGATACCCGGAATTCGTCATACACGTAATAAGATGCCAATGCCATATCCCAGATATGGTCTTACATGGGATCACATGTCGATGTCGATGCCATATCCCAGATATGGTCTTATACGAGATCGTATATCGATGCCATGTTCCAGACATGGTCTTACACGAAATCTCTTATTCAATGCCGATGCCATATCCCAGATATGGTCTTATACGGGATCTCAATTCGGTGCCGAGGCCATATCCCAGATATGGTCTTATACGGGACCTTATAAATCTCATGTCTTGACGATGGTATCCTTTCTATTCCTAAGGTCAACCGGGACTTTCACATCATAAATCTTCATCATATTGTCATCAAAGATCATTGATCAATTTTCATAGAAATAATGTACATTTCATGTAATCTCAAGCATTTCAATGCATAATGACATAAGGTTAATTTATTACACACAAACTTACCTCGTTATCAAAATGTGTATAATTGTTCGATTTAGTCCACCACCTTGTTCTTTCCTCGGTTTCAGTCTGGACTTCGTGTTTCTTGATATATAATGACAATTTCACTCTTTTAATGATCACATTGACTAAATCAAACCATGAATCATACTTTGGCAAAATTATGATTTTGCCCCTATACTTTCTCATATTAACAAAATGGTCCTTAGACTCGTATAATGAATAAAACTCATTTCCTTGGTTACCCAAGCCTAGCTGAACCTACCTTAAGCTTATAGTAGCTCATATTTTCTTTCAAAACTGATTTTACTACACATTTTATCACTTTTACAATTAGGTACTTTTTATGAATTTTCCATGAAAATCACTTAGAAAAAGATGTTTATCATACATAAAACTTTCATATTCCTCCATTAAACATAAAAATACATGTATTTCATACATGGATAAATTTTTGAACATGAACCCTAGCTCAAAATATAGCTAAAAATAGCTAAATCGAGCTACGAGGATCTCAAAAATACGAAAAACATTAAAAACGGGGTTAGGAGGTACTTACAATCAAGCTTGAAAGATGACAAAACCCTAGCTATGGAGAGCTTGAAATTTTTGGCAATGGGGAGGAAGATGAACATCAATTTTGACTTCTTTTTCCCTTTTAATTAACTTATTAACCAAATGACCAAATTGCCCTTAAGGTCCCTTTCTTGAGATTTTTCCTTCCCATGTCCATTTTTGTCCATCTTGACATATAATGGTTTAATTACTAAATAAAGACCTCTAATACTTTTTCTAATTCTATTTCATACTTGAATCTTCTAGAATCCCATATTTTTCCATTTTTGCAATTTAGTCCTAACGAATAAATTAATCACTAATTCACAAAATTTCTTCATGAAATTTTCACATAATCATGAAAACATGTCATAGACCTCATAAAAACCATAAAACACATATTTATACCTTAGATTTGTGGTCTCGCAACCACTATTCTGACTAGGCCTTAAATCGGGCTATTACACATAATGGTTGTCTATCTGTGCATCCGGGTTGTACAAAAATGTATAATGATTTGAAGAAATTGTATTGGTGGTCAGGTATGAAACGAGATATTTCAGAGTTTGTTTTGAGATGTTTGATTTGTCAACGAGTGAAAGCAGAACACCAAGTGCCTTCGGGTTTACTTCAGCCAGTGATGGTACCCGAGTAGAAATGGGATAGAATTACGATGGACTTCATAACGAGTTTGCCTTTGACTTTGAAAAAGAAAGATGTTATTTGGGTCGTTGATAGATTGAAGAAATCAGCTCATTTTATTCTGGTACGTACCGATTACTCACTTGACAAGCTAGCTGAATTGTACATTGTTGAGTTTGTGACATTGCACGGAGTGCCTATTTCTATTATCTCGAATAGAGATCCAAGGTTTACTTCGCATTTTTTGACAAAGTTGCAAGAAGCTTTAGGTACAAAGTTGAACTTTTGTACCGCATTTCATCCGCAAACCGACTGCCAATCAGAGAGAACGATGCAGGTTCTTGAAGATATGCTTCATTGTTGTGTTTTAGAATTCGAGGGTAGTTGGGAAAAACATCTACCATTGGTCGAATTTGCCTATAAAAATAGTTTTCAATCGAGTATAAAAATGGTGCCTTATGAGGCATTGTATGGCCGCAAGTGCCGAACACCTTTGTATTGGATCGAGCTTAGTGAGAAACAAATTCATGGGGTTGACTTGGTCAGGGAAACCAAAGAAAAGGTAAAGGTAATCCGCGATTGCTTGAAAGCAGCTTCAGATCGACAAAAGTCGTACGCAGATTTGAAAGGAAAGATATCAAATTTTAGATTGGTGATAAAGTATTTCTGAAAGTATCTCCGTGGAAGAAGATTCTGAGATTTGGCCGTAAAGGCAAGTTAAGTCTACGTTTTATTGGGCTGTATGAGGTTATTGAAAGAATAGGGCCAGTGGCATATCGGTTAGCTTTACTGACAGAGTTGGAAGGGATCCACAACGTGTTTCATGTATCTATGTTACGCCGTTATTGATCAGACCCTTCACATGTGATTTCTCCGATAGAGGTTGAGATTCGACCCGATATGACTTACGGTGAAGAACCGATCAAGATTTTGGCTCGGGAAGTTAAACAGTTGAGAAATAAAAACATAGCCCTAGTTAAAGTTTTGTGGCAACGACACGGAGTCGAAGAGGCTACGTGGGAACCTGAGGAAGCTATGTGAAAATAGTACCCAAACCTATTTTCTGGTAAGATTTTTGGGGACGAAAATCCCTAAGGGGGGAGAGTTGTAACAGCCCTATTTTGGGTCTAGTCGGAACAGTGATTTCGGGACGACAAATTCGACACAGTAAAATTTGTTTTTATTATATTTTTATGGTCCATAGTTTTACGAAATGATTTCGTAAAAATTTTGTTCGAAAATTTTGACGTTTGAGCACTCAATTTAGCAAAAAGGACTAAATTGTAAAAAGTGCAAAAGTTGAGTTCTACATGCTAGAGGTGTCTAATTGCTATGAAATTTTAAATTGATGGTCCTTAGATGGTAATTAGACCATTTGTTAAGATAGTGGACAAAAATGGACATGGTGAGATAAAATTTAAAAGTTTTAAGTAAAGGGCATTTTGGTCATTTGGGAATTAAATGAATTAAAAAGCCAAAAATCAAGCCAAAATCTTGTCCATCTTCTCCCCTTTGTATCAAAAATTAGAAGGAAGACATAGCTAGGGTTTGGCCAACTTTCAAGCTCGATTGTAAGTCCGTTCTTGCCCCGCTTTTAATGCTCTTTACATTTTTAAAGTCGTTATCACTCGATCTATCTATTTCTACCATTGATTTAAGGAATAATCAAGGTCTATGTAACGCCAAAAAAATCTCTTATATATTTATTTTGCGTATGTTTGTGACACAATTGTATGTCTGCTTCAATGGTTAAGTGTTCTGGGAAGTGTCTGAGAGGTCCCAAATTTTTGTTTTTAAATGAATAAACCCCTATCTCAGATCAGTAGGCTTATAATTAAATGTTGGTAAAATATGTCAGAATGAGCCTGCTGGTCTGGTGGTTAAGTGGAGTGTCAAGATGTTGGTGGTCTTGAGTTCGAGTCCTTGTGCGTGCAATGGAGTGTTTTATTTTGCTGCTTGTGTCGTGTGGGTGTTTTGGCTAAGCTGAAACACTAAAGAGTTTGAGTGAAATTCGAATTCGGTGGTTGAGGGAGGGGTGAACGGTTTTGGGGAGTGAATTTAGGGATAGGGGGAGGAAATTAAGGAGTGAGGAGTTTGAAAATATCCAAATTGTGGTTACAAGTTTGGCTCTCCTCCCTCACTCTCTCATTTTTTTTTCCTGACAGTTTCTCTCTTCCTGTTTTTTCCTTTTCTCCCCATTTCCAAATTTTGGTTCTCAAAAAGTTCTCTGTCGAAATCTACTTCTTCTGCCTCCACCATTGACGTTTCTTTTCTTTTCTCCAACTTCCTCCTCTATTTTATTTTCTTCGTTTTTCTCTCTTCCTACTTCACGTCGCTTTCTCCCCTGCTGCCACTCCATCTCTGTTTTTCCTTGCTTTCTGTTACTAACTCCGTCTTTTCCGTAGGCCTTGTGGCGTTTTGGTAAGTATGGTTGCTTTGCCCTCCATCTTGGTTTGGTAATGCATTTTTCATGGGGTTTTTGTTTGGTGTTAGGAGAGGACTAAAGGACTGAGGTAGTTCTCGACGGTGCCATAGTTGTGAGGATTCATCAGAGTACGACCGAAGGTAAGGGATTTTACGATTATAGTTTGCTTTACCTCACCAAATTTTGAGTAGTTATCGATTAAAAGTGACTGATTGGAGGGTTACTTTTTGTTTGACAGCAAGGAATTAGGCAGAACGGGGCTGGTATAGCACTGACTTATAGTGGATCGTCGAAGTGTTAAGGGTAGGTGAGCTTTTGAATAACCGTTGTTGTTGTCGGTTTCACTACCGCAATTTGATCATGATTAAATATGTACTAAACTCTAGTTTGACGTTTTTAGGGTGCTGGAGTGATCGTGGTGACTGATAAACCGTAAAAGTAACATATTCTAAGCCCACATTTAGTATGCTTTTGGATGATTTAAGCCCCAATTTATGTAAAAAGGTGCTCTTAATCCTTTCTTTTCATGTCTTATACTCAGGAAAGCACCCGATGACGAAAAGAACGAGAAACGGGCTTAAAAAGGACCAAGTTGGGCCAAGCCACGAAATCAACATGGCCTAGACTTCAAGCCACACGGCCGTGCCACCATTCCTACTAGAACACGGCCTTACCACGACTTACACGGCCGTGCCTCATTCAACAGTGTCGAACACGGCCTGGCCGCGATTTACACGGGCGTGTTCCATGGCCGTGCCTCTGCCGTGGAGAAGAGCAATTCCATTCGGGAAAGGATACTTAGGGAGAAAGAAACATGTTTCAAAAGCCTATAAATACACCCCTGGTACCCGGTGAAAGGGGGGCGAGCTAGGCCAAGAAGCCAAGCCGAAAGGTCGATTTGTGGGAATCACTCGAAGATAGCAGTTGATCCATCTCAAGAAGTGGAATTCTACTCAAGACGGAGGATCTCCTCTTCAATTCCTTCAGGGTTTTAGGGATTTCTTATTTTTGTTTTATCTTTTCTTTTGAGATGTTGTCTTTTATTATTATGAACTAAACCTTCGGATACCAGAAGAGATGAAACCTATGATGAATCTTGTTATTTGATTTTTGAATTATATGATTATAACTTAGTTTGTTCTTAATTGTGTGAACTTAATCCAAATCTAATGTGCTTAGGTGGAGGAGGAATAGACCCCGCCCAAGAGTAGATCCAACATAATTAAGCGGAGTTGATCGCACGCCTAGAGATAGGGTGACGAGATTTTTTCTGGATTAGGGTGAAACCTAATATGGGAGTCCACAGATCGATTTCATTGCTATTCTAGGGGTTATTATAAGCAAACGAGTTCCAAAGATATTTAACCTAGGGTTAGACGTTATTCGCCTCGAGAGAGGGTTTAATATACGTTAGGGAGTCTCACGGATCAAACTAAGTAAATAAATCATATGGTTCAAGGTTAAATAACAAGTGAAGTCTAGGTGGATTTTTCCTAAGGGTATCGCTTGAGTCAGCTGAGTTTTCCCAAAAGTTATTTCCCGAATTCATTCTTTTTGTCTTTGCATCTTAGCTTAGTAAGTAGATTAGTTTTAGTTTAAACAATCATCAATTTATATTAAGGCTAAATAATAAAAAGACGGTGAGTATTAGTACTTTTAGTTCCTTTGGGTTTGATAATCCGGTCTTGCCTAAGCTATACTACTGTTCGATAGGTGCACTTGCCTCAATAGTTGTCAGAGTTGGTTTCCAGGTTCGATCATTCTTTTATAAATTTTAAAACTCTGATTTACAGCGATCAAGTTTTTGGCGCCGTTGCCGGGGAACTAAAATATTAAGAAAACTCTATTTTTATTACTTTAGCCATTATTTTTATTTGTCGCAATTTATTATTTTTAGTTTTAATTTTAAATTTGCTAAATTTTCTTTCTTTGTTTTCCTAGCAGGTACCTCTAGTTTATGACTAGAAGAAACCCGAGAGGACCTTTAGAATACGACAGTGATATTGAAGCTACCGCTCGAAGAAATTGTAGAGAAATTAGGTGAGCCCTAAATTACCAAGGAGAGCGTGAAGACAGATCCAATCCTACTGAAGGGATGGACGAAAATAATCCACCACCACAAAACGATGTGGCAGATCAGAATGCTCATCGTACTATGTATGATTATGCTAAACCTCATTTAACAGGAGCAGAATCGAGTATTGTTAGGCCTGCTATAGCTGCTAATAATTTTGAATTAAAGCCTAACACTATTCAAATGATTCAACAATTTGTTCAATTTGATGGTTTGCAGAACGAAGATCCAAACACTCATATAGCTAACTTTTTAGAATTTTGTGATACCTTCAAAATAAATGGTGTTTCTGAAGATGCCATACGTCTTCGGTTATTTCCCTTTTCACTGAGAAACAAAGCTAAACAGTGGTTAAACTCGTTACCACGAGGGTCGATCACTACATGGGAACAAATGACCGAAAATTTTTTATTAAAATACTTTCCACCGGCCAAAATGGCTAAATTACGTAATGATATATCTTCTTTTGTGCAGATGGATTTAGAGACATTATACGACGCATGGGAGAGATACAAAGATCTCTTGAGGAGATGCCCACACCACGGATTACCATTGTGGCTCCAAGTCCAAACTTTTTACAACGGTGTGAATCCTTCAACGAGGCAATTAATTGATTCAGCCGTCGGTGGAACCTTGAATAATAAAACTCCTGAGGTAGCCTACGAGTTTATTGAAGAGATGTCGCTGAACAACTATCAGTGGCAAGTTACAAGAACAAGGCCAACAAAAATAGCCGGAGTTTACAACCACGACACAGTAACCATGCTATCAAATCAGGTAGAGTTGATGAATAAGAAGATTGATAGTTTGTGTTCTTCGCAGTAAATCCGAAGAATGCAAAGGCGACGCAAGTGGAAGCGTGGCGAATCCCGAGTACCCACCCTACCAACCTGGCACAGAGAGCGAACAGATGAACTATATAGGTAACAATTTCAGATCCAATAATAACCCATATAGTAATAATTATCATCAAGGTTGGAGGAACCACCCAAATTTTTCGTGGGGAGGACAAGGAAATCAAGGAAATCAAAGACAACAACCTCCTCAAAATTTCAAAAATCAGCCCTATCCACAGAAAAGAAGCCGAGTCTTGAAGAGACGTTGAACAAATTCATAGCATCCACTGAAGCCCGTCTCCAAAAAAATGAGGTAACATTCGACACCCAACAAACATCGATCAAAAAGATCGAGAACCAAGTTGGAGGACTTACAAAGGCAATCGGGGAAATTACTCAGTCAGTCGGAGAAATTGCAAAGCTACTATCCGAACGACCGCAAGGGCGCGTCACCGAGTAATCATGAAATTAATCCAAAGGAGCAAATCCAAGCCATAACAGCTCAAGAAAGCGAAAAAGTAGACGAACCTAGTCCAACACAAGGAAACGAGGTAGAAAAAGGTGAAGTTGAGGTAACTCAAGACAAGCCAAAATTGGTAATCAAGGAGTACCAACCTCGCGTACCTTACCCTGAGGCATTAAGAAGAGACGACATGGAAGAACGATTCGGTAAGTTTCTTAAACTTTTAAAGAAATTACACATTAACTTACCACTCCTCGAAGCTCTTTCGCAGATGCCAGATTTTAGGAAATTTTTAAAAGAGCTTCTGACAAACAAACAGAAGTTAGACGAATCGTCACATGTGGAACTTAACGCAAAGTGCTCAGCAATTCTCCAAAATAGGCTACCACAAAAGCTAAAAGATCCAGGAGTTTTACAATTCCATGTTTAATTGGTAGACTAAGCTGTTGATAATGCGTTAGGTGATTTAGGGGCAAGCATAAATGTCATGCCTTATAAATTGTTTAAACAATTAGGTCTAGGGAAACCCAAACAAACTAGGATGAGCATTCAATTAGGTGATAAAGCTGTTAGAATTCCTAGGGGTATTATCGAAGATGTTCTTGTAAAAATTGATGATTCGTTTTCCCAGTGAGACTTTGTTGTTTTAGACATGGATGAGGATAATTCGATCCCCTAATTTTAGGAAGACCTTTTTAGCAACTTCCAGAATAAAATTGATGTTGATCTTTGGAGAACTCATACTTTGCGTAGGTAATGAGACAGTCACCATCAAGGCTCTCAACTTGGCTAGAACATCGAGTAATCAAGGTGAGAACGTAAAATCTACTGATAACCATTCGGTTAACCCTTATTTTCAGGAAGCACCACCAAAAGATACAACTGAACCCGATCCTAAACCCCATGCCAACAAAGAAATAACTTATGAAGATCGAGGGATTCAGGTCGATGATCTAGATGAGTGGAAGACACACTTCAAGAAGAAATTAGGGATACATGACGAAGAACCGGAACCACACAAGATAAAAATGAAAGATCCCCCAAAAGAGATAATAGGAGCAACAAACTTCAAAATAGGGGACCAGGTAACGTTAGATCAGGCATATCCTCGAATATCTCCTCCGGACCCTAGCACAAACAAAGAAATATCTTTTAGGGTAACCAGTGTTTTCCCACACGGAAGAGTCGAGGTAAGTAATCCTATTTTTGGTACTTTTACTATAAACACATCTCGACTTAAATCTTTTCACGAGGATACAAATAATAACATGACGAAGGACTTTCAACTCCTCAAACCACCCTGAAGATGCAAACGAGAAGAGAGTCTAGCTTAAGACTATAAACGAGCGCTTCTCGGGAGGCAACCCGAGCACTAACATAATTTATTCTCACATTTTGCTTTGAATTTATTTTTCTTTTCTTCTTTTCTTCTACGAACACGTAGTTATAAACTAACAAGGTGTGGAATGCAGACCTGCGACCTTGCACATGGCCGTGGCCGTGGCCGTGTGTACCTCAAGAATCATGGTACTAACATGGCAGGACGGTACAAGTTAGAATGAACTAATTTCTGGCAATCACAGACTCAACCACTCTCCCACGGGCACCGACAAAGTGACACGGCCGTGCTTTACGGCTGTGTGAAGCTACTGACTTGCCAACCACGGGCTGCACACGCCCGTACCGGATAACCGTGCCAATATACTAACTTGTCGAACACAGGCTAGACACGAGCGTGGGGAGCCAACATGCCCTAGCGCACGGCCGTGCGAGACGGCCGTGTGAATCGACACACCCTCAACTCACGGGCGTGGGGAACTGCCAGACCTGAAATTTTATTTAAACACCATACCCCTCTCCTTTCTCTTCTTAACCCACTTCTTTCTTCTTTCCTTCTTTCTTTCTTTTCTCTCTTTTTCCTTTTTCCTTTTCCTAATAAATCCTTAGACTCTTGAGCTACATCAGAATCATATCCATGGAAAAGGAGCGTAAGAGGCCAAGCTCCTCAAAGGAGACCGATTCACATGAGTTCATGCCGGCAGCTTCATTCAAACAACAAGCCAAGGGTCTTTGAGACCAATTATCTGTTCTTTTATTTTTATCTTCTCCTTTATTTTCCTTATCTTTACTTCTCTTCTACTTAATTTAGCTTATTTTATCTTAATTTCTTAATTTTAGGTTCTAAAGGCTGCTTGGGAATCACGCCACCACCACCACCATAACCTCAGCCTTAGAAATCACACCCAACAATAAGGACCTCACAGTCCATTCATCTTTCCTCTTAATTTTAGTTTTCTTCTTAGTCTCCTTCTCTTTATCTTCCTTGTCCTTAATTTTATATTTAGTTTACTTTAATTATGTCTTAATGATCCCTGGCTAATTCTCTACGAGCCTCCCAATTTCTTCATCTAGCACAGGTTCGTCATTCAGACGGGCCATCACCACCACCAAAGACACAATCTCCTCTCAAGGAATCATTCGAAAATTCAGGAAGTTTTCACTTACCCCCATATCTGATGATTTTATTACAAGGTTATTATATATCTTTGTACATTGAGGGCAATGTACATCTTAAGTGTGGGGAGTGAACAACCTAAAAAGATACCTAACTCAAAGCCTGAATTTAGTCTTGTTTGAAAGTAATTTACTCATATTACTAATTAGGATGAAATTTCTGATGATTTATGATTTTTATTGATATGTTTCAGATTAATTCATTGATAATTGTGCATTGATAATTAAATTTGAAGAATACTAAAGAATCAAGCATGATAAGTCTATTTTTCAAAAATTAAAAATTTTCTAGGTTATCAAACAGAGTTTAAATATTACCTTGAAGTTTGAAATTTACGAGGTTGACATCAAAATACCCATAATTTTTGTGAGTTTTTGAGCCTTATAGAGCATATATTCTTTTTCTTGCTCACTTTATTGATTATGAGTATGTCAACACTGGTTTGTTATTCTAGAACTTGCATCGATTATACATATCGAGACCACATTTTTTTTTATTTGATACACAGAGATGATAAAGGCACCTAGGATTTAACCCACTTACTCCATAAAAAGCCTACCTTCATAATTAACCCCTAGTGAACCCCTTTTAATCCTAACAACCCTATTTATTGACTCACCCACTAATATTAACCCAGAACCCCTTTGTTTTTGTTATCACCATTCCTTTTGACTACCCTTATATCGAGATTTGATTTGATTAATAGCCTAACTATGTTTTCTATTTCAGTTATGTATTTATAATTTGTTCTTAAAAAAAATATTCAAAAGTATATTCATTATTCATTATTAGTTGTGATTAAATGAGCTTAGATGCTTGAATCCCAGATATCGAAGAAGAAGCTCGTAGTGTTAGCATTATTAGTTTTCAATTGATGTAATTATTATTATTAGTTCATTAGTTCTTAGCTAGGTAATTTGTCAATTCAATCTCGATTCTAACCTCTAAATTCAGCCTTACTCCACACCTTAACCCTAGCCCCATTACAACCCTAACAAAGACCTTTTGATTTGTGTTTCATCTCATATTTCAGTGGTGGAGATTTGATTTTCATGCAAGCCTATGGGATTAACTCTTCATGTTTGACTTTTGAGTGCCTAAATTTTGAACCTTAAACACTTTGAGTGATTTGAGCGAATCTTTTATGAGGATGTCAATCCTTGTCGATTCCGAATCAGAGGTAATTATTTAGATGAAGGGAAACACCTATGTTTTGTGCTACAGAATCTATGACTTATAATGTTTGAATTCTTAGGACTCTTTGAGTTGAATTATACATGTATAAATTATCTATGAATTATGATGAGACACTGTCAATGACTATTATGGATTACAGGAAGTTCGTTTTAATTGTAAGTTGAGAATTTTACTTGAGGACAAGCAAAAGCTTAAGTGTGGGGGTATTTGATAAACCGTAAAAGTAACATATTCTAAGCCCACATTTAGTATGCTTTTGGATGATTTAAGCCCTAATTTATGTAAAAAGGTGCTCTTAATCCTTTCTTTTCATGTCTTATACTCAGAAAAGCACCCGATGACGAAAAGAACGAGAAGCGGGCTTAAAACGGACCAAGTTGGGCCAAGCCACGAAATCAACACGGCCTGGACTTCAAGCCACACGGCTGGGCCACCATTTCTACTAGAACACGGCCTTACCACGACTTACACGGCCGTGCCTCATTCAATAGTGTCGAACACGGCCTGGCCGCGATTTACACGGGCGTGTGCCATGGCCGTGCCTCTACCGTGGAGAAGAGCAATTCCATTCGGGAAAGGATACTTAGGGAGAAAGAAACATGTTTCAAAAGCCTATAAATACACCCTAGGTACCAGCTGAAAGGGGGCGGCGAGCTAGGCCAAGAAGCCAAGCCGAAAAGGTCAGATTTGTGGGAATCACTCGAAGATAGCCAGTTGATCCATCTCAAGAAGCTGGAATTCTACTCAAGACGGAGGATCTCCTCTTCAATTCCTTCAGGGGGTTTTAAAGATTTCTTATGTTTTGTTTTATCTTTTCTTTTGAGATGTTGTCTTTTATTATTATGAACTAAACCTTCGGATACCCGAAGGGGATGAAACCTATGATGAATCTTGTTATTTGATTTTTGAATTATATGATAATAACTTAGTTTGTTCTTAATTGTGTGAACTTAATCCAAATCTAATGTGCTTAGGTGGAGGAGGAATAGATCCTACCTAAGAGTAGATCCAACATAATTAAGCGGAGTTGATCGCACGCCTAGAGATAGGGTGACGAGATTTTGTCGGATTAGGGTGAAACCTAATATGGGAGTCCACAGATCGATTTATCGCTATTCTAGGGGTTATTATAAGTTTAACGAGAGTTCCACTAATTAACCTGTGGTTAGGCGTTATTCGCCTCGAGAGAGGGTTTAATATACTTTAGGGAGTCTCACGGATCAAACTAAGTAAATAAATCATATGGTTCAAGGTTAAATAACAAGTGAAGTCTAGGTGGATTTTTTCTAAAGGTATCGCTTGAGTCAACTGAGTTTTCCCAAAAGTTATTTCCCGAATTCATTCTTTTTGTCTTTGCATCTTAGCTTAGTAAGTAGATTAGTTTTAGTTTAAACAATCATCACTTTATATTAAGGCTAAATAATAAAAAGACGGTGAGTATTAGTACTTTTAGTTCCTTTGGGTTCGATAATCCGGTCTTGCCTAACCTATACTACTGTTCGATAGGTGCACTTGCCTCAATCGTTGTCAGATTTGGTTTCCAGGTTCGATCATTCTTTTATAAATTTTAAAACTCTGATTTACAGCGATCAGTGACGTTAGCATAAAAAACGTTTTAGGTGTGTAAACACAACTCTGCAAACGGAAACCGGTGAAAAGCCGAAAAGTGAGACTGTCGACACCACACGGACGTGTGGCGCCGTGGCGGTGGCGGTGTATGGCCGAACACAAAGCGCAGTGGTCGACGCAGGCGTGCCGTGTCGCGACACATGGGCGGGCCGGGTGGGCCGTGTGGGCCACACGAGCGTGTGTGCCCACACGGGTGAACCACACGGGCATGTGAGATTATTGGGCCCGGTCGTGTGATCCACACGGCCAAGGCCATTTTGGGCCGGGCAGGCCACACGGACGTGTGGGCCCACACGGGCCGACAACATGGGCATGTGGGCCCAATTTTCACTGTTTGATTGCTAAGGTTGCACGGGTTGCCTGAGTCGACTGTGGACCTACTGTAAGGTCGGTAAGATTACCTAGATCCCTAATTGATTGAATGGCTGTTATATCCATGGACTTTATATATATACATGTACGACTGTATTTTGAGCATCTTCGTTAAAAAGCATGATCAATACATATATGATACCATGATTTGGCATGACATGATTGTATGATGCATTGCATGGGGATGGGTTTATATGGATCGGAGGAACTATACTGAAAGGCTTTGAGCCTAACTTACTGGTAGCTTAGCTGCAAACTACTGTTTAGTGCCGTATTCGGTACTTTTTGGAGTGTAGGGATGGGTGGGTTGATTATATCCCCACATAGAGTGTAGGGTTGGACGGAGATGGAGTGTAGAGGTGTTTGGGTAGGACTTGTATCTTGCATATTTTGATCTTATCTTGATCGACATCTTTTGTAATGGGCCAAGGCCCAAATGCATGACTGCCTCTATACTGAGATGGGCTAAAGCCCAAACTGACACTGTCACTGATTCTGAAAAGGGCTTAGGCCCAGATTATGACTACCTTCTGTCTGTCTGTTTGTTCTATATGGGATTACACACTGAGTTTTCGAAAACTCACCCTTCTGTTTTAACTGTATAGGTAATCCCCAAACATAGGCGGATCGGTGCGGCAGAGGACTCAGCAGTGGCCACACGACCCATTTCGTTCTATTTTAGTACTTAATTATAATTTTGATTTTATTTTGGGGTAATTTACTGTAATAATGGCCTCTTTGGATTTTCATGGTTAATTTGGGATTTCTATTGTTTCGATTTACAACTGCTAGAAGTAAGAATGATCAAGTTTTCAAAAAGAATCAAACGTTTTAACAAATACGCAAACTGTTTTAAAAGCTTCCGCGATAAGTGACGTTTTGAAAGCTTTCGACTGATTAATTAACACCATTTTAGAATTAATAAGTAATAATGAAACAATTCTAAATGGAAAATGTTTTAACAAAGTTACGGTATTCCAACACAAGTTACGGTTTTCAAACACACTATCATGTGACACCGTCAGATTCAGCCATAACGTCCAAGCCGGGTTTGGGGTATTGCAGTCTAGGGTTTGACCCATGTTATAAATTTATGTATTTTGATGTCTAATGGTAAAAAATGAATGTTTGGTGTTAGATAAACAACTTTTACTAAGTGATTTTTGATGAAAATGCTTAAAAGGACCTATTTGTAAAAGTTATAAAATATGTAGTAAAAGTGTGTTTTAATGGAAATTGGGGGCTGTTATAGTTATAAAAATGGTTCGGTTAGGCTCGTACATTAAATAAATTGAACATGTTTCATTTTACGAGCCTAGGGACCAAAATGTAAATATGTCAAAGTTTAGGGGCAAAAATGTAATTTTACCATAATAAGATTTTTAGACTGAATTGAATAATGTAAATAATAAATGAGTTAAATTTTCTATTATAGATCAAGAGAAACGAGGTTCAGACCTAGATCGGGGAAAAACAAAGTATTTGACAATTAGGTCCCATTTCTACTATTTTTGTACCGAGGTAAGTTCGTGTGTAAATAAAGGCAATGTTATATTTGTATTTTTATATGTTTTATTATACATGAATTGTATTAATGACAATGTGGATACGTTCGACGACGAAATGTCAAGTGAGAAATCCCGTTTGAACCTTAGGAATAGATTAGGATACAAGTGACATGTCACTAGGAAACCATGTGATATATGTGATTTATGTGATCCGGGTGTTGGTCTCGTACGTCTACCAGTGGCTGGGTAGTCCGGCATGTGTTGCGGATACCTGACACCTTGTGTGAGTAGGCCCGTGATTAGCTCGAGAGCGGACCCCTATGTGTTATGAGATATGAGGTAGCATTGGCTATGTATGTGGCACTTATGTGCAAGAATTTTTGTGTATCCGATTAGTATTCCAAGTGTTCAACGGGTATGTCAAAGACGAGAAAGAGTATGATATGTTATGAGTTGGTATAGGTATGTACGAAAAACTCATAAGATTGAGCGGTATGTGATGAACACTTGGTAAGATTAAGAATGATTAAGTTATGTTTATGAACCTATGATGACAATTATGTAACTTGTGTTATAATAATTGTATGATATTCATGTTTATGTTATTTAATGTTGCTTATTATTTGCTTGTGAACTTACTAAGCTATAAAGCTTACTCCCCTTCCTTTCCTTTATCTTATAGTGTGACCAAGCCAGCTCGGGATTGGAGATTTGACGGAGATCCATACACACTATCTACAACAATTATTTTGGTACCAATGAATTCAAGTATTTTGAGTTATGGCATGTATAGGGACTTGGTCATTTTGTTATGTGTCATAAATGGTTTGGCCTAAATGTGTTGGTATTGTAATGGTTAATGATTCATTTTGTATATGGCCATTGGAAGTTGGCTAATATTAATTTTATTGGTCATTGGTATGTTTCTGTGATGATTCCTATTATGAAGATGAAACTGGCATGAATGGAAAAGAGGATATGTGATGTTTATGCATGATAGATGTTAGTATGTGTAAATGATGTATTGATATCTTGTTTGTGGCTGATTTGGTTGTATGTATATGCTTGGATTTGTGTTGCTTGTTGTTTTGTAGGTTGGTGCAAGTAAGGGTGGCAAAATGGCTTGGTAAATAGCCTTATTTTTGTCCACATGGGTAGACACACGGGCGTGTGTCTAGGCCGTGTGTGACACACGGTTTGCTCCATAGGCGTGTGTTCCGGCCGTGTGTCCCCTGCACATTAATTATTGCAAAACAAAATGTCCAGAATATAGCACAGGGCAGAGACATGGGCGTGTGTCTCGACCGTGTGTGCTACACGGCCTTGGACACGGGCGCGTGTCTCGGCCGTGTGAAGTCTGCACCTATTTTATGAAAAATCATTAAAATTAAATCGACCACACGGCCTAGCACACGGGCGTGTGGCATGGCCGTGTGGCACAAGTCAAAGAGCTCCCTATTTCGAACACGGCATGTAGCACGGGCGTGCCCGTGTGACCCCTGTTTTAGTGAAAAAATTTCTAAGTGTTGTATGATTTTCTAAAGTTCCTGGTTTAGTCTTGAACTACTTTCAAAGCATGTATTGGGCCTCGCAGGCTCATTTTAGGGACGACATGATATATGTGAAAAGTTTTAAATTTGGATGGAAATCATGTCTCGGTTTTGTATGTTTGCTTGTGTTTAAGTCTGGTAATGCCTCGTACCCTGTTCCGGCGTCGAATACAAGTAAGGGGTGTTACAATCAAGCTAGGAATGCGCCATGGTGATAAATCGAGGGTAGTATTATGTATATAGAGGGACATTATGTAAACATGTTTTTCAAATGATAAATAGTAATACCCACTACAAATATGTCTGTCTATTTAATCAATTTATTGTAAGGTTTTATTTTACCTTGAAAGTTTTGTGGTAAATGATAAATGTATTATTCAAACCTATTATCTTATAAAGGAGTTCAAATAAATAAGAGGTACATTCAGTATGAATTTCGTTTATTGTAAAATTTAGCTAAGTAAGTATTGTGATGTCTTATACTTGGATCCAATAAATCGGGTCAGGTATAGCGCGTTACACATTGTTAATAAGGATAATCACTCATGAGCACGAAGGTCTATTACTTCTAATTTTTCCTAATTATATGAATTATTTTTATAGTTATATTTTTCTTAGCATACAAGATTCTGATTATATTCATAAAAGCATTTTTACTTGTTTCATTGGTACATAATGATATTTTCAATTGTTGGTTTGAGTTCAATTTTTCTTTATGTTGCATTCGCATTAGTATTTTGTTACGCATGCAGACAAGAATGGTTCAAGCGTAGAGAATTTAATAAGTGAATAATTTCCAATTTATTTGTAATAATTTCCCCTTTGAATTGTGCTATTTAAATTCTTAATTATTTTATTTTGTCTTATATTTTGTTTTTCATGGATTAGGAGAAAAAAAATTAAAGAAAAGTGAGTTTAAAGATTAATTTTGGCAAGTTTTTGTGGATTGAACTCTTAACTTACACTACTTCAGTATTTCAAGCATATCTTAAGCTACAAAACTCCGATTTGGGCCTGTGATATACATTTCGAAGGGAATCGAAACATATAACCAAACTTATTTCATGACTCAAAACCAAAGAAACGTCAAGAATGTGCCCAAAAATTGCTTAGAAGTTCGCGACGTAAATCTTCCAAAAACTTAGAAAAACTCTCCAATTCAGTAAAAGGTACTTTTATCTTTTCTCTTTATACAAAATTTTCCTTAAAAATACATAGTTTTAGGTTTAGAATCAAAAGAAGCCGCCTTCAATATTATTTTACTTTTGTGTTTTATTTTCTCCGTAGTTGTTAAACTTATTTTCTAGTCAAAGGGATTTTGGCATTTTAATTCTAAAAATTTATTAGATCTATTTTACTCTTAATCTTTTCTTTATTATTTGGTATTTGTGTATCTTTTATTTTAATTACAAATATTAGGTTTGTTGAATATTGATACCATATTTAATAACTTAGAAAAATTTTCTTGTCAATTAGAATTTGATTGTTTAATTGGTTCTATATTTGTGATGAATATCATGATTGGGTGTAACACCCCTTACCCATGTCCGACGCCGGGACAGGATACGAGGCATTACCGGACTTAAACATAAACATTTATACAAAATCGACTATAAAATTTCATTCAATTTAAACTTTCTCATTCACATGCAAATCGTCCCTTATATGGGCCCACGAGGCCCAAAACATACATTGGGAACTGTTCGGGACTAAACCGAGAACTTAGGAAACTTTAAGAAGACTTAGAAATTTTTTTCATCAAAACAGGGGTCACACGCCCGTGTGGCTTGGGACACACCCGTGTGGGTAGGCCGTGTGGTCACACACGCCTATGTCCTCAGCCCGTGTAACTCTCTGTTTATGACGTCATCAACAAAATAGGGTCACACAGCCAAGTCACACGCCCGTGTGCTTAGGCCGTGTGGCGAATTAAATTCCGAAAAATAGATGCAGACTTCACACGCCCATGTCCCGGGGCCGTGTTCTCTACATGACTGAGACACACGGCTGTGTCTCTGCCCGTGTGGCCAAGAAAATGGCTATTTTCCAAACCATTTGGCACCCTCATTTGCACATACTTAAGCACAACTTCAATCCATCCATACCAAACACACATAACCACATCACATGAAACCTTTAGTTTAAGCACACATATATAAATAGGCATTACAACTCATTAACCAATATGAGCCACATCTCATGGCCATATACAAAATGAATCATATTACCATTATGAACCAACACATTTGGCTAAATCAAATGACACATACACAATTTACTAAGTCCCTATACATGCCATAAACTCAAAGGGTTTTGCATTCGCTTATACCCAACATGATAGCTTGATAGTGTGATAGCATCTCTGGCGATCTCCAACTCGAGCTAGCATAAAACCCTAAAAGATATGAGAAAGGAAGGGGAGTAAGCTACAATGCTTAGTAAGTTTGTATGAAAATAATAATCAATTTGTTAACATGCTTTTCACCAATTCTCATTATAAGCTCTCAAGATAATACCATCATTATTGCATAAAATTTCACAATTCATTTATGTTAATCTTGAGCTGTTTACTCGAGTTACAGTCACTAAATTACTTTTATCTAGAGCTACAGAACTCCAATTTAAGATACGCTAATTTTCCCTGAAACTAGACTCACATATCTTCTTACCATAAAATTTCCAGAATTTTTGGTTTATCCAATCAGTACAGTTTATTCTTTAAAGTCTCCCCTGTTTCACTATCTGACAGTTCTGACCCCTCTTCACTAAAAATTAATTATCTCATCGTACAGAACTCGAATGACATTTTCCTTTATTTATATTTAAAATATATGCATTAAGAAATTAAAGCATATAAATTTTATCCCTTGATTATTTTTTTACAATTTTTAATCAATTTTCCAAGTTAGAAAAGGGGATTCCAAAATCATTCTAAGTCTATCTCACAAAAATTCAAATATCTCAGAATATGAAATTATTTTGCTTACATCGCTTCTTTTATGTGAAAGTAGACTCAGTAAAATTTAATTTCATATCTTATTCAACCCCTAATTAGATTTCCTCCATTTTTGGTGATTTTTCAAAGTGATACAACTGCTGCTGTCCAAACTGTTTTATTGCTACATTTACTCTATCATGTTTTCTTTGTATTAACTCTCATTTACACACATATAACACTAAAGTATATCCGTAGTTAGCCATGCCAATAGCTAGTCATCATCAAATGTTTACAAGTCTTCATTGTAACACTTACTCTATATCAACCTTACCAAAGTTCGATCACATATCACATACTGGACTCATTTCTCGTGAGTTTTGCATATATACCTGTATCACTCCATCACATAACTTTAGCCATTTTTTCCATCTTAAACATAACTTTAATTCTTTATCCCGTTGAACCACTTGGAATATTGAAGGATACTCAAAAATTGTCATACACTTAGTAAGATGCCAATGCCTTATCCTAGATATGGTCTTACATGGGATCACATGTCGATGCCAATGCCATATCCCAGATATGGTCTTATGCGGGATCTCATATCGATGTCGACGCCATATCCCAAATATGGTCTTACACGAGATCGCATGCTAATGCCGATGCCATATCCCAAATATGGTCTTATATGGGATCTCATATCGATGTCGACGCCATATCCCAGATATGATCTTACACGAGATCGCATGTCGATGCCATGTCCCAGACATGGTCTTATACGATTTCATACCGAAGCTAGGTCCCTGACGTGGTCTTACACGGAATCACTATTCAATGTCGATGCCATATCCCAGATATGTTCTTACACGGGATCTCAATTCGGTGCCGAGGCCATATCCCAGATATGGTCTTATACGGGACCTTATTAATCTAATGTCGTGACAAGGTATCCTTTCTATTCCTCAGGTTCAACCGGGATTCTCATTCTTCGATTCTTCGCCAAATCATCATCAATCGAATCCGTAGAAACATATATATACAATTCATGCAATATCAAAATATTAAATACATAATATAATGTTGTATTATTTACACACAAACTTATCTCGACTTAAAATGGCAAAGGGATCGAGTCGTCCAATATTCCTCTTTCCCCCGTTCTAAGTCCGAAACTCATTTTCTTTATCTAAAAGATCACATTTGACTTATTAAGTTATTATACTATTCAATTCAGTCCAAAAATCATATTATGGCAAAATTATATTTTTGCCCCTAAACTTTGTCTGTAACACCCCAAACCCGACCCAAACACCCCGACCGGATCCGGCATGTCACTAAGAAGATTTTAGAAAAACTTGTCGCATCTATTATTATTTTAAAAAAAAAACATAGTTTAAACGTTTATCGGGAAAACTTAATAATTTGAAAATTAAGTAAAAGAAATAAATTTTGATTAATGCCTTAATGAATAAAATCGAAATTTTGCCTCTGAGTTCTAATATTTAAACACATGCCTTAATTTCAATTAATCAAAAAAATCTAAATGTATGGAAACCCGAAAACCGAAGCATAAAACCAATAAACAGTAGCCAGTGGCCTTATTACAATAAAATATAAAACAAGATAAATTGAAAATACTAAGGGAAAATAATAAAATCAACATCTTTTATTGAATCAAAATGAGTCCATGCATGGCCACCTTGCGCTCCTCTCCAGCCTAGTCCTATGCACTAGGTGTTACCTGAAAAATGTTAAACAACGGGGTGAGTCACGAGACTCAGTGTGCAACCCTTATGCACCATCAGATTGGGCCTTAGCCCACAGAACAGAATAACAGAATATCATACAACAGGAATTATGCAAAGCCCATCCCAATCCTAGATCCATCCGCTACACACCACCCTTTACCCGCCAATCACACCATTGGGGATTTCTACAATCAACCCACGCCGCTACACACCATCGATGGCGGTCATGCTGCAGATTAGTCGCTCATCGTCGATTTGTGACATAGTCACAGAGCAGATCGTGGCGAGCCACTACAGCGATCGTGGCGAGCCACCGAATAGAACACTTCCCTTTTATCAATCACCCACCCCGTGCAACATAGAAATCGGCATACATATCATATCATGTTAACGGAGACATTCAATTAAGAATGACAGAAATCACTAACCCGGTGATTCGCCTTTACCCACCACGGGTTTTCAATGACCATGCCAATATTTCAACATTTAATGTAATATAATGGTTTATATGCATACTAATCAAGCAATCTAAATGATGTGAGAATGTTACACACCGATAAATACATAGGACTACCTCTATGTCGATACCCTCGCTAATCGGATCTACTACCCTTTGTCTACAACTTTGCTCAAAAGCCGGAAGCCTTGAAGTTGAGGTTTCCCTATATCGATTAGACCCCAAGTAGGGGTGATTCGAGTGCTACCGATTTAAAACCTTAGGCGATTGGGTCTCCTTCAAATCTTGGAATGCCACGAAAGAAAGAAAAAAAACACAAGATCGGTCTCCATATAGCCATTCGGCTAGGGTCTCTAAAAAGCGGGAAAAGATTGAATCACGCGAATCGACACTTACCTTGATTTCCTTCAAGATTCGGCTGCAGCATACACCAGAGGAAATTCGGCAATCACAGGAGATGAGATCTAGGGATTTCGACTTTTAAGAAAATCGTAAAGATGAACAAGAGAGATACTGATGCGTTTTCGGCTACAAGAACCAAACAAGAGCGTAGTTTCGGCTTTTAGTGAATGGAAGAAGAATAACAATGGGGATCAGAAGATTCGGCTAGGAGGGGGAATTTCAAAGAAGAAAAGAAAGGGTGAGGGAGGTGGTGATTTTCGGCTTTTGGAAGAGAAAAGATGAGAAAAGAAAACCAATGAGATGGCCTTCAAACTTTCGGCACACCCCTTGCCATACTAAACCGATTCTCCCCCCTCTCTTGTGTTTGATTTTCGGCCAACTCTGTAACCCAAAGGATAGCTCTCATCTTTTTCCTTTATCCTTATCAGAACTCACATCCAAAAGAGTCCTACATCACACCACTCCTTCCCTTTTTTTTCTGCTCATTATCCACTTAAATAAAACATTAAAAGTCCCTAAATTTTAGCCTTGTTGCCGTCCCCTCCCTTGCTCCCTTTTAAGTGCCGAAATTGGCCCAATTTCTTGGGCCTCATGTGGCCACACTTGGGCCTCCTCACCTGCCCAAAACGTCACTTAAAGCTCCCCCCTTTTCTGCGCCCCTTGTGACTGGGCCACAAGCCCAATTTCTTAACTTAAACAATAACTACTATATTTTAAGCCCTAGAGTGTCTAAACAGAATGTTTAGTCAAAGCCTCGGCCCAATCCTTGAGCCCAATCTGGACCTCTAATTCTCAAATTAACACATTAAACATGTCTACACATTAAACACATAAGCCCATTTATGTTTTAAAACATAGCTAATATCTGTTATGCCCTAACTTATCAAGCTTTCCACTAAAGTGTTCAAACAAGAATTTTAACTACAGCCTCGCCCCAAACCTGAGCCCAATTTGGACCCCTAACTCTAAGGCTTCAATTAATCCCGATACTATCTTAATAATATTCTAAATGATACTTATATCTCAAAAATTTTAAACGCTCCCATTCCCAAGGCCCATTGGGCCCAATTCTTCTAGGCCTAAATTTGGGGTGTTACAATTCTACCCTCCTTAAAGAAATTTCGTCCTCGAAATTTCCAACTAACTATTAATCGTACTACCCAAGTCTCACCACTATGCTTTCGCTGTGCACTCTAATTCTAAAGCCAAAAGAAACACTTAGGATAATATGATAGAGTATGCACCGGTATTCGCATCTGGAGCGTCCTCGTCCCCTTGGCGACGTGCTGCATAGACCAAAGCTGGATGCCTCGCCTCAGCATAACCTGGACCTCCACCTGGTGCTCTAAGACGATGTCCTGTGTCATTGCCACCATTGGCTTGACCACGGCCCCTTGGTGGTTGTTGACCACCTCTTCCCGGCTGTACATTCCCTTGACCTGTGAGCCTTTCACTGCCCCGTTGTTGCGGATAGTTTCTAACTTGGTGGTCCGTAGATCCACACCTAAAGCACTTTCCACTGCCTGCCCGACACTCACCTTCATGGAATTTACCACATCGAGCACACTTACGTATCGACGCAGCAGCCAGTCTCTCATCTTGTCTCGACTGTCTCGACTGGGTCTTTTCTCGACACGCCCGTCGCCTCGATGATTCAAAATTTCTCTTACTTCCACCCCTATCTCTATCCCGATTCAGTCTCTCTGTACGCTTCACCTCCTCAGATATTTTAGCTTTCTCAACCAGGACGGAAAAGTCCCTTTCTCACTGCGGTGCTACCAACACTCTCAACTCATCCCGTAATCCATCTTCGAACCGTACACAGTGCTCATAGTCAGTCGCTATAATTCCCCGAGTGTAACGGCTCAAACACATAAATTTCGCCTCATACTCGGACACAGATTTACTTTCCTGTACCAAATTCAGAAATGCCTTCCTCTATGCATCCACATAGCTGGCCCCAACGTACTTTCCCTAAAATGATTCCTTAAAGAAATCCCAGTCAATCCGGTCTGTGGCAGTACCCTCCTTTACCGTGAGCCACCACTGGTAAGCCTCGTCTCACAGAAGAGACACGACCCCTTTCAACTTCTCCTCCACCGTGAAGTCGAGGTCATCCATTATGCGTTCACTCGCTTCTAACCAATACTCAGCTGTGTTAGGTGCTACGCTAGAAACACCCTTAAACATCTCCACTCCGTTGGCTCGGAGTCGTTTTGACACAGATTTCCGAGCTCTTGAACCCGTGCCTGCTCCAGTAACTCTTTCGAGGACCCATAACATCACCTGAGATACTGCATCATCTCCGGGCGCCTGGTCCCAAAATTCTCCCTCCACAGCCGGCATATCCGGCATCTCATTTCCTGACCCGTGGCCAGACCCTGCTGGCTCTGACACGGTCATCCTACCCATACCACGACCACGCGGCGGACGTCCACGACCTCTTGTACTCATTCTATCGATTCGTGTTTATCTGACTAGAAATTTTACGAATTATTAGTTTTCTTCCACTGATTAACCACGAACAGTCTTATGAATAGTAGTTTTAAGAGTAGTTCTTTCGAATTCGCAATTATATCTACTATTCAGTCTCAAGTCCACATCTTCTAGTTCTAGGAAGCACATACATTCAATCATTTAACATCAACATACAAATAGCATCCACGAACTTACATTCATCACTAAGGGTATTTTCGTCATTTCACTACCCATGGGTATTTTCGTAATTTTCGAAATAGGGTTCCTTGGTGATTTTATGAAAGAAGGTATTTTGGTAATTTTACAAATCAGGGATATTTTGGTCATTTATAAATCAGGGGTAATTTAGTAATTTACAAAATAGAATGGCTGGTCCCTTTCGGGTTTTAGTTATAGATTTTGGCTCGTCAACAAGTCCTCATGACTAAGGTGAACAGTCACTACGCACCAGGTAGGATTCTAGCGAAGAGGAGGTGATTCACTAGGACCACTTAAATACCAAGCTCTCCCTGAATCCAATCCTAGACATGCGTATGCCTGTTGCCACACCCTAATCTCGTGACTTGTTCACAGGTTTGTTTGGTTGGATTAAATCTTATGAATTTAGAGAGTTTTTTAAACTAACCCTAAAGTCCATCAAGTTCTAATTAAAATAATCTACTTCCCTTAAAGCCCATCAAGCCCACGTACGTATATAACACACAAAGTGAGTTACGAATACTTACAGCGCGGACTTGGGCGGAGAGACGCAGTGCCATGCCGGAAAACCATCCTGTATTATTTATAAACTTGCATGTTTCCAAAACCCATCTTTAGAAAACGTTTCGAGCCCAAAATCCCCAAAGTCAAGTTTTGAACCTGGCTTTGATACCAATTTGTAACACCCCAAACCCGGCCTAAACACCCCGACCGGATCCGGCATGTCACTAAGAAGATTTTAGAAAAACTTCGCATTTATTATTTTTTTTAAAAAAAAACATAGTTTAAACGTTTATCGGGAAAACTTAATAATTTGAAAATTAAGTAAAAGAAATAAATTTTAATTAATGCCTTAATGAATAAAACCAAAATTTTGCCTCTGAGTTCTAATATTTAAACACATGCCTTAATTTCAATTAATCAAAAAAATCTAAATGTATGGAAACCCGAAAACCGAAGCATAAAACCAATAAACAGTAGCCAGTGGCCTTATTACAATAAAATATAAAACAAGATAAATTGAAAATACTAAGGGAAAATAATAAAATCAACATCTTTTATTGAATCAAAATGAGTCCATGCATGGCCACCTTGCGCTCCTCTCCAGCCCGGTCCTATGCACTAGGTGTTACCTGAAAAATGTTAAACAACAGGGGTGAGTCACGAGACTCGGTGTGCAACCCTCATGCACCATCGATTGGGCCTTAGCCCACGAGCAGAGTAACAGAATATCATACAATAGGAATTATGCAAAGCCCATCCCAATCCTAGATCCATCCGCTACACACCACCCTTTACCTGCCAATCACACCATTGAGGATTTCTACAATGAACCCACGCCGCTACACACCATCGATGGCGCATGCTGCAGCTTATTGCTCATCGCCGATTTGTGACATAGTCACGAAGCGGATCGTGGCGAGCCACTATAATGCGATCGTGGGCAGAGCCACCGAGCAGAACACTTCCCTTTTATCAATCACCCGACCCCATGCAACATAGAAATCGGCATACATATCATATCATGTTAACGGAGACATTCAATTAAGAATGATGAAATCACTAACCTGGTGATTCGCCTTTACCCACCATGGGTTTTCAAAAGCCATGGCAATATTTCGACATTTAACAGAATATAACAGGTTTATATGCATACTAATCAAGCAATCTAAATGATGTGAGAATGTTACACACCTGATAAATACGTAGGACTACCCTCTATGTCGATACCCTCGTTAATCGGATCTACTACCCTTTGTCTACAACTTTGCTCAAAAGCTAGAAGAACGCGAAGTTGAAGTTTCCCCTATACCGATTAGACCCCTAAAGTAGGGTGATTCGAGTGCTACTGATTTAAAACCTTAGGCGATTGGATCTCCTTCAAATCCCGGAATGCCGCGAAAGAAAAAAAAAACACAAGATCGGTCTCCATATAGCCATTCGGCTAGGGTCTCTAAAAACCAGGAAAAGATTGAATCACGCGAATCGACACTTACCTTGATTTCCTTCAAGATTCGGCTGTGAGACACCATAGAGGAAATTCGGCAATCACGGGAGATGAGATCTAGGGATTTCGACTTTTAAGAAAATCCCGAGAAAGATGAACAAGAGAGATCTTGATGCGTTTTTGGCTACAAGAACCAAACAAGAGCGTAGTTTCACTTTTAGTGAATGGAAGAAGAATAACAATGGGGATCGGAAGATTCGGCTAGGAGGGGGAATTTCAAAAAGAAGAAAAGAAAGGGTGAGGAGGTGGTGATTTCGGCTTTTGGAAGAGAAAAGATGAGAAAAGAAAACAAATGAGATGGCCTTCAAACTTTGGCACACCCCTTGCCATACTAAACTGATTCTCCCCCCCTCTCCTATGTTTGATTTTTGGCCAACTCAGTAACCCAAAGGATAGCTCTCATCTTTTTCCCTTATCCTTATCAGAACTCACATCCAAAAGAGTCCTACATCACACCACTCCTTCCCTTTTTTTCTACTCATTATCCACTTAAATAAAACATTAAAAGATCCTAAATTTTAGCCTTGTTGCTGTCCCCTCCCTTGCTCCCTTTTAAGTGCCGAAATTGGCCCAATTTCTTGGGCCCCATGCAGCCACACTTGGGCCTCCTCACTGCCCAAAACGTCACTTAAAGCTCCCCTTTTTCTCGCGCCCTTGTGATGGGCCACAAGCCCAATTTGCTAACTTAAACAATAACTACTATATTTTAAGCCTTAAAGTGTCTAAACAGAATGTTTAGTCAAAGCCTCGGCCCAATCCTTGAGCCCAATCTGGACCTATAATTCTCAAATTAACATATTAAACATGTCTACACATTAAACGCATAAGCCCATTTGTGTTTTAAAACATAGCTAATATCTGTTATGCCCTAACTTATCAAGCTTTCCACTAAAGTGTTCAAACAAGAATTTTAACTACAGCCTCGCCCCAAACCTGAGCCCAATTTGGACCCCTAACTCTAAGGCTTCAATTAATCCCGATACTATCTTAATAATATTCTAAGTGATACTTATATCTCAAAAAATTTAAACGCTCCCATTCCCAAGGCCCATTGGGCCCAATTCTTCTAGGCCCAAATTCGGGGTGTTACATTTTCATATTTACACTTTTGCCCCTAGGCTCGTAAAAATGATTTTTATTCAAGTTTCTTGTATTTTAGGCCTAGACAAACCATTTTCATAACTATAGCAGTCCACAATTTGCATTCATTCATACATTTTCATACATTTTTTAACTTTTTACAAATTAGTCCTTTTATGCGATTTCATCGAAAATCACTTAGTAAAAGTCGTTTACTACACAACGAGCATTCAAATTCTACCATTAGACATCAAAGTACGTGCATGTCATCCATGGGTAAATTTTTAAACACAAACCCTAGCTCAAAATAATGGTAGAAATAGCTAAATTGAGTTACGAGAATCTAAAAAATGTAAAGAACATTAAAAACGAGGCTTGGATGCACTTACTATTGAGCTTGAAAGCTTGAAAACCCTAGCCATGGCTTCCCCCATGCTAAATTCGGCCAAGCAAGAAGATGGACAAGGGTTTTTGGCTTTTATTTTGTCTTTTAGTCCATTTAATTACCAAATTACCAAAATGCCCCTAACTTAAAAATATCCTATTTCACTTATCTCATGTCCATTTTTGTCCAACAATTTAACCAATGGTCTAATTACCATTTAAGGACCTCCAATTTAAAATTTCATAGAAATTGGACACTTCTAACATGTGGAACTCAACTTTTGCACTATTTACAATTTAGTCCTTTTGACTAAATTGAGTGCCCAAACGTCAAAATTTTCAAATGAAATTTTCACGAAATATTTCCGTGAAATTGTAGAACATAAAAATATAATAAAAATAAGATTTTCCTTGTCGGATTTGTGGCCCCAAAACTACTATTCCGACTAGGCCCAAAATCGGGCTGTTACATTGGGTATAAGTTATGTATGCTATTCATGTTATGTTGATATGTGATATAGTCTAAATAAATTTTATTTGTGTGTTTGTTAGCTAGAATTGGCTCTCTTTCTTTATTAATGGTATTGATAAATCAAATCCTAGGTGTTCGTTATATGTTTGTTTATCAATAAGAAAAATCATCAATGATTTTCATCTTGGTTATCGAGTAAGAAAGAAAAAATTGATTGTTAGGTGTTTGTTTGTAACTATAGCCCTACTTATAGAATAATTGAAATGTATCTTTGCATTAATGATCAAATCCATGAATCAAAATCAATATTTTGTCTTTGACTAGATTCCCATTATATTGATTTTCATAAACTTTAATTGTGATATTTCTTTTTGTAGTTAAAATTTTAATTTAATTTTTAATTTTAAATCCTTCCCTTTTTACTTTTAGAGTTAATTGCACTAAACATCCGCAACCTATGACCCTCATTCTAAATTGGTTCTTAAACTTCAAATCATTCTAATTACATCCCCAAACTATCGAGGTTATACCAATTAAGTCCTTTTGTTACTAAAATTGTTAATGTAACTATTAAATGACATTTCAGATCTTATGTGACGTAATTTAAATGAAAATGCTAAGAAAAATGAATATTATAAAATTGTATGTTTTGAAAATCTTAGTGTTGAGGTTTTCAAAGTTTTTATAGAAGTTGTATCGTTCACTCTTCTTCTTTTTTTTTTTTTTATTTTACTTTGTTTTTGTTTTTTACTTAAAAGTTATGTGACAACGTTCTATTTCTTTAAAATTTTTATTTTAAATTTAGCTACATAAGATTTAATGTGTCATTTAACGTTTTTAATAACGTAAGGACTTAATTGATATAACATCGATAGTTTAAGAATGTAATTAGAACATTTTGAAGTTTGGGAATAAATTTAGAATGATTGTTAGAGTTTAGGGATGTCCAGTGCAATTAACTCTTCTTCCTATTTTACTTGTTTTTACTAAATGACTAAAATTATTATCGATCTTTATAGATTAAACTTTAATCACAACTACATACAAAATTTATATTTTTGAATAAAAAATATTTTAATTAATTTGATTAAGCTTGCAAACCATTGAAGTCAAGCATTTAAATATTTGAATTTCACTCATCAATATCTTGAAATGCACCTCGATTGTAATCTAGTTAAATTTAATCCAAACACAAAATTTTCATTTATTTGTAGATGCTTAACTTATATAAATACAAACCAATTGGATATCTAATGGAATTTTTTTTTAAAAAGAGAGGGCGGCGAGGAGGGGGAGGTTGATTCAAAACCTCCAACATAATTTGCTTTTGAGATATTTGTTTGCAATATGTTGTTCATAATTTTGCATTGAAAAACATCATGGGCCAATTCTAAATCATGATTACAGTGCGACCTAAAAAGAAGATCAAAGTACTAAAAGAAAACGTAGGACTCGCCTTGATCAAGACCAGACATTTGCTATCTCCTTTATATCAAATCATTACTATAGGACAAATTTTAGCATTTTAAATTTATGTATCATGAGAAATATTATCGTAATTAATTGTCGAAAATCAATAATATTAACTTAAAATTGTTTTCTTGAGCTTCATGATTGCAAATTGGGAAGTTGGGTTTTGAGGTGGTTGTGTTTAAGACAGAAGCCCATGTGAAAGTGAACGGTTTGGAGACCATGCAAAAGCCCTTAGAACGTTATGTTGGATTCCTTGCCTAAAATGTGGCTTAAGGAGATACGTTTCAGAGTTTGGTTATTCTCAAGTGTAAAACTTTGATCACATTGTAAAAGTGTTTAATTAAAAATATTACATTAATAAAATGAAGTCTTAGATAATAAAAAATACGACCATTTTAAAAAATGAATTAGACTTTTGGCTTCAACATTTTGTGTTTTTTTTATATTTACTTATATATGTAATTCATTTCGTATAATAATTAAATATATAATATTATAGTATAAACATTAAAATTGTTAAGTTAATCATGTTATATAACTTTGTTATATTCCTACCCAATCGTTGAAAACTGGTTGGCGCCTGAATTCATCTTTTTGGCTTTACCAGGCATAGGCCTCATTTTTAGGGTATAAAATAATTTAGTCTTGTGGAAATGTAGTTCAATGCATTCAAGAGAACAATCAAAACTGAAAAAAAATAATCATTTTAATATGCTCAAGTATTAATAATAATTCTTTATTTAAATTAAGATCTGAAAAATAAATGCCATAAAATAATTTCCTGATCATTTCTGTAATAACCTATTTTGCTCGGGCTCATACAAAGTCCAAAAAATAGAAAATAAAATAATTTTAAAATAAAATGTCCCTACAGTCCAATTTACAAACAGCCCAAATTAAAATAGTCCCGAGTGGCCCAAGTGACTAAGCAAGTCAGAAGCCTAGGGTTTCGAAACCCTAGGCGCCGCAGACTCCCAACATTGAGACCTCGGTCGCACATGCATCAATCAGTAGCAGATAGCGCTCCTCACCGCCCCATCTTCGCCGCTCCCCTGCAAAAGAAAAGAAAAATGGCAGAAATAGCAAGTATCTTTGTATTTATTTTTCAATTTACTTTCGGGGCTATAAAAACCCTAGCACAATCTGTAAAAAAGACACGCATATACAAAAAGAATACATAATACAATACACAAAAATCAAAGAGCAGAGGTGATTTCCGTTTGTTCCCTTTCGCTTAATATTTTTATTTTTATTTTCTTTCGATTCATGCAAATATTCTTTTAAATATATAAATACTACTAAAAATGAAGAGAACGAGTTTACCTTTCGACGGCGTTAAAAACGGAGTTTTGACTTTTTCGCCGCCGCGTGTGTGGTGGCGCGTAAAAAGTGGCGCGTCTGTGATCATCCACCGAGCCATGGCGAGGCGGAAGAGAGAGCTTTTTAAGCTGCATTTTTTTTTTTTTTTTTTTTTACGAAATGGTTTTAAAAATGATTTTTTTTTTTTTAGTTTTTTGGCTTATAAAGGCTAGTGGAACGGCGTCGTTTTGGTATGGTCAATTAATGACCAAAACGGCATCGTTTAAAGGCTAAGATTCGCGCGGTTGACCGATACCCGGGAGGATCGCGCGTTTTTGTTAAAAGGTCTAATTGCTCTATGGGCCCTTCCACATTATTTCAATTTTATAATTATGTCCAATTTGCATTTTTCTTTATTTTCAATTTGGCCCAGAATTATGACCTTTGTTTCAATTTGGTCCTTAAGGCCATTTTAAGGCAGGAGATGGAATGGCGTCGTTTAGGAGATAAGGCATAATTGCCTAATAGGTCCCTACAGTGTGACGAGCATTCTAATCTGGTCCTCTTACATTTTTACTCTGGATTTTATTTTTATTTAGATTTAATCCTGTTTTCTTAATTTTTTTTAAATCCTCTTTTATTTTTTTCTTCTTATTTTTAATTACTTTAGCATTATATCAAATTATTTCATTTTTTATATAGGTTATTCTATTAAATTCTATATTATTTTTATATTTTAAAATTTGTATATTGTATATTATTTAAATTAATTTATTATTATTATAAAGTTTTCCATGTATTGTTTATTTTAAATATATTTTTTTATAATACATTAAGTTGTTATATTATATATTTATTATAAGTTATCCTTATACATATTTTTATATCCAAAGTTTTTATATATTATTTTAAACATGTATTTATTTTATTATATATATATATATATATTCATTTTAGCTTTCGCCATGTCATTTTTTTTACATACATGTTTTTTAAAAAGAAAAGAAAATTTTGTTGTAGTATCTGTTTATTATTTAGTATATGTCATTTATCTTATATTGTTATTTTATTTTTATACTTGATCTTGTATGCAAAGTTTCATATTTATTTCGTAGTTCTTATCTTTTGCATATTTTTTTTGTTATTAACTATTTTATATATTTTATTTGTTTATCCATGATCTTTTATCTGCTTATTATTTTTATGTTTGCTTTAGTATAATCATTTTATTTCCTGTACCATTCGCTATTTTACTTTATTCTTCTTCTTAATTATCTATGTTAATATTAAATGTTAGTATATTATGTAATTTTCGTAAATTGATTTTGGTATTTATGTTTTGTAATGTATTAATGCAACATTTTACTCGAATCATTTTTAATAAAAATACATTTTGCTAAATTGAAAGTTTTTTTTTTTTAAAATACGGCAATATATAATTTTTGGGGGGCTTCGAGAAAAAATGTACCCTAACTCATTGGGTTTTGATTTTTCTCGTTGAACTTAAAATATCAAGTATCCCTTTTTGAAATCGAAACCCATAAGTTTCAAATCAAAAACTTATTCTCGGGAATTCGAGATGTTATGTCCTAACTTATTGGATATGATGTTTTGTGTCTCGAGGTAAGGATTTTCTACAAATAAAGGCAAGCTTAGTTTCGAAGTCTTGAAATGATGCATCCTTACTCATTGGGTGTGACATTTTATTTCTTTGAGATAAGTGAGTCTTGGCTTTCTTACAAATAAAAAGGATCGTATTTTAAATTTTTCAAATTTTTGACATTAGGACGTTAGTTTATCAATTAGGTACCAATTTTTGGGTGTTACGAGGGTGCTAACCCTTCCTCGTACGTAACCGACTCCCAAACCCGTTTTCTTGAATTTCGTAGGCCAAAATCAATATTTTAAATAAAACAAAAAAATGTTTTATAAGGTAATCTGATCACACTTAAGCAAAAAAAAGATCGGTGGCGACTCCCGTTTTCATTTTTTTAAAGCCGATTCCCGTTTTTCAAAAAAATTAAAAATTGGTTTCGACAGCTTGGCGACTCAGCTGGGGATACCAAGAAAGTCAAGCCGTAAAATTGATTATTTTCTGTCCTTTGTCGGAAATTTGAAAATTTAATTTGAAAATTTGATTTTAAAATTACGATCCTTTTGTTACATTTGTTTGTGTCATTGCATATGATTGTTATTTTCTTGTGCACATTGCATTGCATGACCGTTGTGGTCGCACCTTTAAGTGGGAGTGAGAAACTATGCCTTCGTGAGGTTTTCACCTCCACATGGGCTAGTGGATTGCTTCCGGGATACATCTGTACCTATGTCTTCATGAGGTTTTCACTTCCGCATGGCCATAGGGAAATGTATTCCCTTGAACTGAACTCGATCTGTATGAGCCTATAATGGGTGAAGATTGAGGAATCTGCTGGTTCAGGTACCTTTTCTTTAGAACTAAGCCGCATATAGAGAGACTTAGGAGCCTACCCTAGGTAGAGCCATGCCAAACCCCAGTAGTCACCCAGATAGGTGTTCTATGTTGTTTATTTCTCCTGTGCTAATGTGTTTTGTTTTGTTTTGGTTGCATTGCATTCACATCATAGAAAAGAGGTGTTGATTCAAATTAGATTGCTAAATAGAAGAGTTTGTCATGAGAAAATGGATTTCTTGATAAAGTGGATTATAATACGGTCGTCCGAATATGGTCCAAGTAAACACAACGAGAGAAGACTGATAGTCCGTGAAGAAATACAAGACTTTATTGCCCAAGGATTCAAGCTGACAAAGACTATTCAAGAATCACCACGTCTCGGCTTTCTTGAAGAGGCTAATGAGCATTGTGGAAATAAGTGATCAGTGAGTCGCGGCCCAGATCAAGTAAAAAGAGCTAGTAGAGACATTTATTAGAAAGTTCGCGAGATTGGACCTTAATATCAAGATAAGAAGAAAGGGATCAATGTCTTCGCTTGGAATATGAGGGAAAGGCTGTATAAATATCCGTTTCTATGTAAAGGAATTTATTTTCTAGAAAAGTTGTTCTAATGGAATTGAATTCAGAATCAACGCCTCTCTTCCTTTTTGCACTCATGCATTTGCATTACATCGCATCATATGTATTTAAATCCATAGAAATACCCTAATTAGTTGAAGTTATTATAGAGAGAGAGAGAGAGAAGGAAAAGATAATCTGGAAACTAAACACCATTACGATACACGTGCTAAGACAAAAAATATGGATCAAAGACTCGAACAGTTCCAGATAGACATGCAAGACCAGCTGCAAGAGCAGTTGGCAAAGATCCAACAAGATATGAGGGAACAAATGATGGAAGCCCAAAGAAATATGGTGGCTCAAATGACTCAGCTACTGAATGGGGCAATGGACAAGGGAAAAGGTCCCATGACTAATACTGGAGAAGACAATGAGGATTATCCTCCGGGTTTTACCCCACCGCATGCACAAACACAATCTGAAGCATATCCTCGAAGGCCATCTGTTACAATTAGGCCTCAACAAGGTCAAGCTGATACTGGGGTGCCCATGAATTTCCAAGTTGGTTCAGGATCTAACCCAGGAGATAACCCTGCTAATCCTGTTATCCCTGATTTAGATATAGAGGAGAGGGAAGGGACGGGAATTAAATTACCAAGGCAGTTAGAGGACTGTTGTAGATGGTTAGAAGAAAAGTTCAAGGCCTTGGAAAACGCTGATAATCACCATGGAATTGATGCTAAACACTTGAGCTTGGTTCCAAATTTGGTGCTTCCTCACAAGTTCAAAATGCCAGAATTTGAGAAGTACAATGGGACTAGCTGTCCTGAAGCCCATATTACTATGTTCTGTAGACGGATGACTGGGTATGTTAATAACGATCAACTGTTGATCCATTATTTCCAAGATAGCTTGGTGGGGGCAGCGTCCAGGTGGTACAACAATTTGAGCCGTGCTAGGATTAATTCTTGGAGAGACCTAGCACAAGCATTTATGAAACAATACAATCATGTGACAGACATGACGCCTGACAGAATCACCTTGCAAAACATGGAGAAGAAATCAAATGAAAGCTTCAGGCAGTATGCGTAAAGATGGAGGGAAGTTGCCATACAAGTTCAGCCGCCGCTTTTAGAAAAGGAAACCACGATGCTTTTCATCAATACTCTAAAAGCTCCATTCATTAACCATATGTTAGGAAGCGCCATCATAAGCTTTTCAGATATAGTAATGTCCGATGAGATGACTGAAAACGTGGTAAGGAGTGGGAGGATAGACACGGGAGAAAGCGCCAAAAGATCAGCCCCGAGAAATAAGGAAAATGAAGTGAGTATCCTGAGCATGCATCCCAAATCAGTCACCGTAGGCCAGTCGAGGGCTGTAACCACTAGCTATCAAGGCTCTTCAAAGCAGGAATCTAACTTGAGGCCAAATGCAGAAAGGCTCCAGTTCACACCCATCCCAATGACATACAAGGAGCTGTATCAGAATTTGTTTGATACACATGTGGTGTCTCCGTTCTACTCGGAACCCGTGCAACCTCCGTTCCCAAAATGGTATAATGAGAATGCCCAATGCGAGTACCACGCGGGAATAACGGGTCACTCAATTGAAAACTGTACTACATTTAAAAAGTTGGTCGAAAGGTTCATTAAAATGGGAATTGTAAAGTTCGACGTTTCATCAGAACCTGATCACTTTGACGAGGCAGTAAATGTGATAATTGAAGGAGGAGACAAGAAAGTTACGACTCCTTGAAGAAGTCAAAAGCGAAGAGGGAACCGGGGAACGAAGTTTCCAAGCCCTTACATACTTGGAAGTGTTTTGAATAATGAGACTGTGGAAGAGATCCCTGTATTTTTAGAGCTAATCTAGAGTAATATTCAAAAAACGCTTGTTGCCTTAAGCCTAGAGGCAATAAGAACCCTTTTGTGAAATAGGCTTGTGTCCAGAATTTTTATTTCAATAAAATGCATCTTTTTGAGCAAATATTCTTTTATTTTTTCCATTTCATACTGTACAAACAATTGTTCTTAGTTTTTTTCTTTTGTTTGTTCTTTTGACTTTCTTTCAAGTATTCTTTCATTCTTCATTCATGACCATATAAATAATTATTCTTTGAGTCATTTATTCTTTGGAATCTTCTTTCGAACCTACAATAAGTCTCCAGATATCAACGATGTGAGCAACGCTGCTACTGACTCAGAGTCTCATTTCGAGTAAGATATATGTCTAGAAGGATCTAAGGACTTTGAAGATGACAGAGATTGTAACCTATCTTCTGATTTGTTAAGAATGGTAGAACAAGATGAAAAATAGACCCTACTCTACAAAGGGTCAGTGGATATTATGAGCCTAGAAAAGAGGTGAAGATTGTAGCCTAGCTCACCATAGAAATAAGGCGAGACATCATTGAGTTATTTTCAAGAATTCAAAGATGTTTTTGCACGATCATATCAAGACATGCCTGGGCTACTGAGACGCGGGTACGTTGAAATCTTAAAAGAGGTCCATAAAGATGTCATAAGGATACATGCTAATGGTTTTACAATAGCCAAGCTAATCATGAGGTTTGGGTACTGCTAATATACATAGAAGAGGATGGCATCAGTTATACCGTATTTAAGGAGACAAGATTCATATGCCTCATTAATTTCTTCATAGACTTTCTCTATGTGGGGCAGGCCAATCTCGGTAAAATTTCTAGTATATGTCGATTTATCTTGGTGATCGTCGATTACTTTACTAAGAAGGAGAAAGTAGCTTCACATGTTAATTTTACAAGGTCGACAGTACAAAAAAAAAATATCAGGCGCCGACAAAGAATTCCAAAAAGGACAATGTCAAAAGTTTGTAGTCTGTTCAAAGATCAGACGCCATATCATAGAGCAACAAAGGCAGCCAAAAAGAAAAAAAAATACAAAAAACAAAACAAGGATTGTAGGAAAGATGACCGAGACTTGTAAAGATTGGCATAAAGAAGTTACCATTTATCCTCTATGATTATCGAATGTTGGCCAGGACCTTTGCCGGGGCAACATCTTACCCATTGGTTTATGGAATGGAAGCGTTTTTGCCAATTGAACCTAATCAAAAAAAAGGTTAAAAGTTAGCCATCACGACCAGAAGATGCAAGCTTACGACAAAGAGGTTCATCCTAGAGAATTCCACGAGGAGAACCTGATGTTGAAAAAGATCTTTCTTATACAAAAGGATTTCAGAGGAAAGCAGATGCCAAACTGGGAAGGTTCTTATGTAGTAAAAAAGGGCATGTTCTAGAGGAGCATTGATATTGACCGAGATGGATGGCGAAGACTTGCCCAATTCGGCGAATTCAGGTTCAGTCAAGAAGTATTTTACCTGAAAGGGGAAAGGCCAAGGTGAAAACCCGCAAAGGGCGCCTTGAAATCAAATTCAGAAAAAAAAAAGAAAAAAGAGGAGAGGCCAAGGCGAAAACCCGCAAAGGGCGCTTTGAGACCAAATGGGTTTTAAGCCGAAAACCCGAAAAGGGCGGCTCAAATTTTGATCAAAGATAGGGCATGTATGCCTGAATTAACAATGAGGAAGTATGCTACATCTTGGGGCATTGACAAAGTACTCTGGATTCTCTAAACACGTATTGAGCTCAAAATGGTCCTCAAGAAGTTTGTATAGAGAAGCTCAGGCTGCGATATCTGGGGCACCTAGCTTCTATCTTACCCATTTTGAATTTACTATCTTTTATTACTTTATTCTTTTCAAGATACACCCCAATCAATTTTCTTTTATGGCCTTGGCTATCTTTGATTACTTTATTCTTTTCAAGATACACCCCAATCAATTTTCTTTTATGGCCTTGGCTATCTTTGATTACTTTATTCTTTTCAAGATACACCCCAATCATTTTTTTTATTGCCTTGGTTATCTTTGATTAACTTATTTATTTCGAGCTATGCTCATGATTAATTTCTTTCTCGTCCATTGTTGTGATCTTTTTCAAGCATTTTATATTGAAATAACGATTAATGGACTAATAATACTTTCATAAAAGGAGTTTCGCATATTACTCTGGAAGCTTTTAAATAGTATAAGAACCTAAAACAGGACTATTGTTTAGAACTCACCAAGCTTAAGGGTTGGAAATATTTGAGCCCAAATTGAGTTTATCTCTTCAGATTTTTTGTCAAAGACATTGGTTGATCAAAAGACTAGATATTGCGTCGGTGATACAAATCTGGAGAAAAATAAGCAATGACAACCCAAGCGTAGAAGGAATCATTCTCGAAAAGAAAAAATGACATTCTGCATCCATGCGAGTATCATACATACACATCTGGTCGGGTCACTGGGGAGTGATCAGTAGATGGAACAAGTTACAGATCCTATACCCCAAAGTTACAGTGGGATGAATTGAAAAAGATACAAGTCCTATACCCTTGAATTACAGTGGGAACAGATCGAAAATTTTTCAAATCCTATAATCCTGAACCGCAGTGAGATGGTTTGAAAATGGTACAAGCCTTATGTCTCTGAGGTACAGTGGAAAGGACCCTGAAGTTAGTGGGGCAAATCAGTTGAGCAAAAATGTTTTCGGGTTTTCTATCAAAGGCCAGCCGAGTAGGAAGACAGTGTACTATGTTAATGATAGAGCCCTGATGAGCAACAAGTGGTGACATCCTAATTATTAAAAAGGATCGTCCTCATGACATTTTGCATTCGTACATATGTCATTCGGTTAGGAGCAGTTGATTTGTTTAGATCATAACATCCTAACCATTTTGCATAAGCATAAACACATAAAACCGATTTTACAGGATAGGTCCCCCAGAGGACGGTGTCGCAACATCGGTGAATTCACAGATCTTGTCTTCCTGAGTTTGCAGTGAAGTGGATCGAAAACTTCAGCCTGTCATCCCTGAGTTTGCAGTGGAGTAGACTGAAGATAGCAGATCTTGTCTTCCTGAGATTGCAGTGAAGCGGATCGAAGATACTAGTCTGGCATCCCTGAGTTTGCAGTGGAGCAGACTAAAAGATAGCAGATCTTGCCTTCCTGAGGTTGCAGTGAAGCAGGTCGAAGACACTAGTCTGGCATCCCTGAGTTTGCAGTGGAGCAGGATAAAAGATAGCAGATCTTGCCTTTCTGAGGTTGCAGTGAAGCAGATCGAAGACACTAGTCTAGCATCCCTGAGTTTGCAGTGGAGCAGACTAAAAGATAGTAGATCTTGCCTTCTTGAGCTTGCAGTGAAGCAGATCGAAGACACCAGTCTTGTCTCCCTGAGTTTGCAGTGGAGCAGACTAAAAATAGTAGATCTGGCCTTCCTGAAGTTGTAGTGAAGCAGATTGAAGACATCAGCCTTGTATCCCTGAGTTTGCAGTGGAGCAGAATAAAAGATAGCAGATCCTGCCTTCTTGAGGTTGCAGTGAAGCAGATCGAATACATCAGCCTAACCTCCCTGAAGTTGCAGTGGAGCAGACTAAAAGATAGCAGATCCTGCCTTTTTGAGGTTGCAGTGAAGCAGATCGAAGACATCAGCCTGACCTCCCTAAAGTTGGAGTGGAGCAAACTAAAATAGCAGATCTGACCTTCCTGAGGTTGCAGTAAAGTAGATCGAAGACATCAGCCTGACCTCCCTGAAGTTACAGTGGAGCAGACTAAAATAGCAGATCTGGCCTTCCTGAGGTTGCAGTGAAGCAGATCAAAGATAGCAGATCTGGACTTCCTGAGGTTGTAGTGAAGCAGATCGAAGACATCAGCCTTGTCTCCCTGAAGTTGTAGTGGAGCAGACTAAAATAGCAGATCTGGCCTTCCTGAGGTTGCAGTGAAGCAGATCGAAGACACTAGTTTGGCATCCCTGAGTTTGCAGTGGAGCAGACTAAAAGATAGCAGATCTTGCCTTCCTGAGGTTGCAGTGAAGCAGATCGAAGACACTAGTCTAGCATCCCTGAGTTGGCAGTGGAGTAGACTAAAATATAGTAGATCTTGCCTTCCTAAGCTTGCAGTGAAGCAGATCGAAGACACCAGTCTTGTCTCCCTGAGTTTGCAGTGGAGCAGACTAAAAATAGCAGATCTGGCCTTCCTGAAGTTACAGTGAAGCAGATTGAAGACATCAGCCTTGTCTCCCTGATTTTGCAGTGGAGCAGACTAAAAGATAGCAGATCCTGCCTTCCTGAGGTTGGAGTGAAGCAGATCGAAGACATCACCGACCTCCCGAAGTTGCGATGGGAGCGGACTAAAGGATAACGAGATCCCCGCCTTCCCGAGGTTGCAGTGATGAAGCGTATCGAAGACATAAGCCCGACCTCCCCGAAGTTGCGAGTGGAGCGGACTAAAATAGCGGATCTGGCCTTCCCGAGGTTGCAGTAGCGATCGAAGACATCACCGACTCTCCCGAAGTTGCGAGTGGAGCAGACTAAAATAGCGATCCGGCCTTCCACGAGGTTGCGGTGAAGCGATCGAAGATAGCGATCGGCCTTCCCGAGGTTGCGAGTGAAGCGGATCGAAGACATCGCCTTGTCTCCCGAAGTTGCGATGGAGCGGACTAAAATAGCAGATCTGGCCTTCCTGAGGTTGCAGTGAAGCAGATCGAAGACATCAGCCTTGACTCCTTGAGTTTGCAGTGGAGCAGGCCAAAAGATAGCAGATTCTGCCTTCCTAAGGTTGCAGTGAAGCAGATCAAAGACACCAGTCTTGTTTCCCTGAGTTTGCAGTGGAGCAAACTAAAGATTGCAGATCTTGTATTCTTGAAATTGCAGCGAAGTAGATCGAAGACACTAGCCTTGCCTCCCTGAAGTGATAGTGGAGCAAATCAAAGAAAGCAAACCTTATGGAAAATCTTATTTTCCTGAAGTTGCAGTGAAGCAGATTGAAGCCGTCAGACTTATTTCCTTGAAAGAGCAGTAGAACAGATAGTCCAATACTTCTAAAGTTGCAGTAGTTGCAGAGAAGTGAAGTTAAGTTGAAAATCCAATACCCCTGAAGTTGCAGTTAGGTTGGAAGCCATTTGGAGAAGACGAGGACCAAGAAGTCAAGACTCGGCAAGACCGGGAAAAATCGGTCCTTTTATAGTCTTTGCTCCATTCTCGTTACACGACAATGAGCAAAGAGGGGCAGCTGTAATAACCTATTTTGCCCGGGCCCATACAAAGTCCAAAAAACAGAAAATAAAATAATTTTAAAATAAAATGTCCCTATAGTCCAATTTACAAACAACCCAAATTAAAATAGGCCCGAGTGGCCCAAGTGACTAAGCAAGTCAGAAGCCTAGGGTTTTTGAAACCCTAGGCGCCGCAGCTCCCAACACAGACCCTCGGTCGCGCCGCAATCAGCGCGCAGATAGCGCTCCTCACTGCCCCATCTTCGCCGCTCACCTGCAAAAGGAAAGAAAAATGGCAGAAATAGCAAGTATCTTTGTATTTATTTTTCAATTTACTTTCGAGGCTATAAAAACCCTAGCATAATCTGTAAAAAAGACACGCATATACAAAAAGAATACATAATACAATACACAAAAAATCAAAGAGCAGAGGTGATTTCCATTTGTTCCCTTTCGCTTAATATTTTTTATTTTTTATTTTCTTTCGATTCATGCAAATATTTTTTTAAATATATAAATACTACTAAAAATGAAGAGAACGAGTTTACCTTTTGATTTGCGTTAAAAAACGGAGTTTTTGACTTTTTGGCCGCCGTGTGTGGTGGCGCGTGCGGCGGACTGTCACCAGAGCCATGGCCGAAGGCCGGAAGAGAGAGAGCTTTTTTAAGCTCTGTTTATTTTTTTCTTTTTTTTCTGAAATGGTTTTAAAAATGATTTTTTTTTAGTTTTTTGGCTTATAAAGGCTAGTGGAACGGCGTCGTTTTGGTATGTTCAATTAATGACCAAAACGGCGTCGTTTAAAGGCTAAGATTCGCGTGTTGACCCGATACCCAAGGAGGATCCGCGCGTTTTTGTTAAAAGGTCTAATTGCTCTATGGGCCCTTTGGCATTATTTCAATTTTATAATTATATCCAATTTGCATTTTTTTATTTTCAATTTGGCCCAAAATTATGGCATTTGTTTCAATTTGGTCCTTAAGGCCATTTTAAGGCAGGAGATAGAACGGCGTCGTCTAGGAGATAAGGCATAATTGCCTAATAGGTCCCTACAGTGTGACGCGCGTTCTAATCTGGTCCTCTTACATTTTTACTCTGGATTTTATTTTTATTTAGATTTAATCCCTGTTTCCTTAATTTTTTTTTAAATCCTCTTTTATTTTTTTCTTCTTATTTTTAATTACTTTAGCATTATATCAAATTATTTCATTTTTTTATATAGGTTATTCTATTAAATTCTATATTATTTTTATATTTTAAAATTTGTATATTGTATATTATTTAAATTGATTTATTATTATTATAAAGTTTTCCATGTATTGTTTATTTTAAATATATTATTTTTTATAATACATTAAGTTGTTATATTATATATTTATTATAAGTTATCCCTTATATATATTTTTTATATCCAAAGTTTTTATATATTATTTTAAACATGTATTTATTTTAATATATATATATATATATATATATATTCATTTTAGCTTTCGCCATATCATTTTTTTTACATACATGTTTTTTAAAAAGAAAAGAAAATTTTGTTGTAGTATCTGTTTATTATTTAGTATATGTCATTTATCTTATATTGTTATTTTATTTTTATACTTGATCTTGTATGCAAAGTTTCATATTTATTTCGTAGTTCTTATCTTTTGCATATTTTTTTTTTGTTATTAACTATTTTATATCTTTTATTTGTTTATCCATGATCTTTTATCTGCTTATTAATTTTATGTTTGCTTTAGTATAATCATTTTATTTCTTGTATCATTCGCTATTTTACATTATTCTTCTTCTTAATTATCTATGTTAGTATTAAATGTTAGTATATTATGTAATTTTCGTAAATTGATTTTGGTATTTATGTTTTGTAATGTATAAATGCAACATTTTAGTCGAATCATTTTTAATAAAAATACATTTTGCTAAATTGAAAGTTTTGTTTTTAAATACGGCGATATATAATATTTGGGGGGCTTCGAGAAAAATTGTACCCTAACTCATTGGGTTTCGATTTTTCTCGTTGAACTTAAAATATCAAGTATCCCTTTTTGAAATCGAAACCCATAAATTTCAAATCAAAAACTTATTCTCGGGAATTCAAGATGTTATGTCCTAACTTATTGCATATGATGTTTTGTGTCTCGAGGTAATGATTTTCTACAAATAAAGGCAAGCTTAGTTTCGAAGTCTTGAAATGATGCATCCTAACTCATTGGGTGTGACATTTTATTTCTTTGAGATAAGTGAGTCTTGGCTTTCTTACAAATAAAAGGATCGTATTTTAAATTTTTCAAATTTTCGACATTAGGACGTTAGTTTATCAATTAGGTACCAATTTTTGGGCGTTACGAGGGTGCTAACCCTTCCTCGTACGTAACCGACTCCCGAACCCGTTTTCTTGAATTTCGTAGGCCAAAGTCAATATTTTAAATAAAACAAAAAAATGTTTTATAAGGTGATCTGATCACACCTAAGTAAAAAAAAGATCGGTGGCGACTCCCGTTTTTGTTTTTTTTAAGCCGATTCCCGTTTTTTAAAAAAATTAAAAATTGGTTTCGACAATTTGATTATACCATGATCATATAAATGCCATATAAACTGATACTTGCTTCTTTCTTAAATTATCATTTTGCAGTTTAGAAATTTAGATTTCAAAGCTTTGTTTGTAATTTTATAATTTTAATACCATTATCAAGTTTCAATGCCAGACTCTTTTCTAAGAATCCCCACCAAATTTCGGATACGGGTTTCCTATCATAAGTTGTTCACTAGCTACCAATTGTGCATTTGCATTTATCTCCATTTCACTTATGTAATATTTGTGTCCGATGAATCGTATGTCATCAAGATGGTGTGATATTTAATTTAATTTCTATAGCATCATTTTATTTAAAAATCACTTGTCCCAATTCATGATAATTTTAAATATCAAATAGTTCGTTTCTTCTCCCTTCATTTATTTGATATTAGTATTAGGAGTGAACAAAATCCGATTCGATTCGAAAAATTTGATAAAAAATTCAAATTTTGAATTAAATAGTTCGAGATATTTGAGTTAATTGAGTTATTTGGATCAACTCGAATAAAAAATCAAGTTTTTTTGTCTAACTCGAATATGAATTATACAATTCGAGTTATCCGAAAATCCGAATAAGAAAATACAAAACTATATTATTTTGATAAATTTTTACCTATTAAGCCATTATATTTTTTATGTAGTTAAATAATTTTGTACTTCGTCTACTAGTAAATAATCGGTCCATGTAAACGCAACATTAAGTATAAATAATAGGATTCGTTAACTTGACTCGACTTGACTCGAAATTTTTTGACTCAATTCAATTAAAAAAAAATTCAAATTGAGTTCGGTTGTTAAAATAGAATTCGTTAACTTGACTTACTCGATTTTTTTTTATAGAATATCACCCCTAATTACTATCTAATGCGCTTAAAGCATAATTTATCTGTCTTTCTCAAGAAATTTTTTGGGGGCTTCAATAGCAAGCTAAATGAGAAGGAACTCTTACAAGAGGTGAGTACCTCCCGCATATGTTTTTTATTAGAAAAAAAAAAGTTTTTAATAGGTCAGGAGTTGGATCCTCCGCATGATTTACCTGTGTTTTTTATGAAGGGATGAACATCACGGGTGCTCATCTATTAAAAAAAAAAAAAGGATAAGAGTAAGGGTGTAACATCCCTCCCGTATGCATACATTATATATATATATATATTACAAAAATAAAAAAAAAGACAATGAAATAGAAATGGAGTGATGAACCTCACGGGTGTGACCCCTTCCCATGCATACGTATATTTATTATAATAAAAAGATTAAGTGAAATGGGGCATCAGCCTCGCGATTATTGAAGTGAAATTGGTATGTACATCCCCATTCTCGAATGTGGGTCCCCACGGAAGGTTACCCTTCTGTCTATATATGTTATAAAAAAATTCTGTTCACTATGAACCATATAGTGTATGTATATATTTTATATTGACAATAGAAGAAGCATAGGACAATGAGAGGTTTATAGTACTCATGGACGGTTACACCCCATACACGAAGGTTGGTATTGCACGTGCATTGTTTGATATAAGGCCTCAGAGGGATTTTGATGCCATTGTTCTCACACTTATAAGGGGTTACATCCCACGAATTATTACTACTCAGTATGATTGTCTGTATATGCTTATATATGAATGCCTATATAAATCTCAGAAAGGGAGCCCACGAATGGTTCTCAAGAGTGGTTATATCCCTTTGCATGTTTGTATATCCGTATAATGAATAATGTAAGATAAAGAGAACCCACGAACGGTTCCCGTGGGTGGTTATATCTCTTTCCATGTTTGTATATCCGTATAATGTATATTGTTAGACAAAGAGAGCCCACAAGGGGTTCTCGCGAGTGGTTATACCCCCTGACATGTATATATGTTCATATAGTGTTTTTTATTAGAAACGAAACCCGCGAGGGACTCTTGAAGATAGTCACATCTACTATTTATGTTTATGTCATATCTATAAATTCGACAAACTACATTTGTAACTCCACTTTCATCGCGTAAATCCAAGTCAAGTAGACTTGGTCGATGGTTGTGATTCAACACAGGAGGACCTCACTCTTCACATAATTTCAAGTTGCAAGAGTCGATGGTACTGTGATCGACCTATGATTTTTCTGGTAAGCCTTATTTTTTCCATAAGCCTCCCCCCATGTGTTTGGGAGTAGGATATATCGAAAGCCTTCCACCTCAGCACCAAAACTCGTTAAGCTGGCCATAGTTGCTAGTATTAAATTGTATCTTTCTACATGGAGAGATAATGAAGGTGAGAGAAAGAGATAAAATGCGGTTAGCTTAGAAGGGACACTTAGGGGGAAGAAAGAGAACAATGTCATGTGTAACAACTCGATTTTGAGTCTAGTCGGAACAGTGGTTTTGGGACCACAAATTCGACGTAGAAAAATTTATTTTTATTATATTTTTGTGGTCTACAATTTTATGGAACGATTTCGAGAAAATTTCATTCGAAAATTTTGACGTTTGGGCACTCAATTTAGTTAAAGGGACTAAATTGCAAAAAGTGAAAAACTTGAATTCTATATGTTAAAGGTGTCCAATTGCTATGAGATTTTAAATTAGAGGTCCTTAAATGGTAATTAGACCATTGGTTAAGTTGGTGGACAAAAATGAACATGGTTTGGCATGTTTCTAAAGTTTTTCATTAAGGGCATTTTAGAAATTTGGTAATTAAAATGAATTAAAAAGCCAAAATAAAGCCAATTTTTGTCCATCTTCTTCCTCATGGCTAAATTTTACAAGGGGGAAACCGTGGCTAGGGTTTGGCCACTTTCAAGCTCGATTGTAAGTTCGTTCTAGCCTCGTTTTTAATGATTTTTTTTGTTTTTAAATTCTTTGTAACATGATCTATCTATTTCTACCACTAATTTAAGAAATGATTAAGGTCTAGGGTGTGACCCATATTAGACATGTGTGCATTTTGATGTTTGATGGTAGAAAATGAATGTTTGTTGTTTGTTAAACGACTTTTCCTAAGTGATTTTAGATAAAAATGTCAAAAAGGACTTATTTGTAAAAGTTGTAAAATGAGTAGTAAAAGTGTGAATAAATGAAAAATTTGGGCTGTTATGAGCATGATATAGGTTCGACTAGGCTTGGGTGTAATGAAATTGAATGAAAATCATTTTACGAGCCTAGGTACTAAAATGTAAAAATGTCCAACTTTAGGGGCAAAAATGTAATTTTTGCCATAATGTGATTTTGGGCTGATTTGAATAGTATAATGATTAAATAAGTTAAACGTGATATTATAGATCGAGAAAAACAAAGTTAGGGTCTAGATCGGGGGAAAACCAAAGTGTTTGACGATTAGGTTCATTTCCGCTATTTTTGTATCGAGGTAAGTTTGTATGTAAATAATACAACATTATAATTATATTCATAATGTTTTGTTATTGTATGAATTGTATGATTGACTCTATGGATGAAATTGATGAAGTTTCGATAAGCGAGTAAATCCCGGTTGAACCTTAGGAATAGATAGGATACAAATGTCATGACATTAGGGTTACTGAGATTACGTGTAAGACCATATCTGAGATATGGCATCGATATGAGACTTCGTATAAGACCATAGCTGGGCTATTGGCATCGATACGAGATTACATGTAAGACCATATTTGAGATATGGCATTGATACAGCACTGTTGTACGAGATTCCCGAGTATTCTTTAGTATTCCAAATGGTTCAACGGGAAATGTTGACGAAATGTTCAAAGGGTATGTTGAAGATGAGAAAGTACGTGATTATGTTACGAGTTGGTACAGGTATGTACGAAAAAATCGAAGAAAATGGATTCAGTATATGATGAACAATTGGTAAGAATGTGATTGAGTATGTTGTGCTTATGAAGCTTAAATGACATTTATGTTGATATGTGTTATGTTGATATTAAATGACATTTATGGTCATATGACATTTATGAAGTTTTAATGACATTTATGTTAATATTTGTTAAGTTATTTATATGTCAAATGTATGAATAATGTATTGTATTATTTACATATGAAATTACTAAGCTATATAGCTTACCCCCTTTCCTTTCGCATGTTTTAGAGTGTCGTTGAGCTAGCTCAGATTGGAGTTCACTGGAGATCCTATCACACTATCAAGCTATCACTTTGGGTATTGATGAATTCAAGTATTTTGAGTTTATGGCATGTATAGGGACTTAGTCATTTTGTTAAATGTGTCATTGTGATTGTAGCCAATGTGTTGGCTTGTGATTGTCAAAGGCTTGTTTTGATAATTGGCCATGTAGATTGGTTTATTTGGGCTATCATGGTTGTAAGCCTAAGTATATATATATATGTGTGTGCTGATGTCTTTGGTGATATGGTCATGGTATGCTTGGTGAATGATAGAAATGTTATTTATGACATGAATGTGAGATGTTTGGAAATGTGGTCTATTGTTGAAATGATAAAGTGGTGTACAATTAGGTATCTTGAAAGTAGTCAATTGTGACTTAGTAAATGTTTTGAGTATGATAAATGTTTATATTGTATTGGCATGTGTTGGTCATAATTGTGGATGGTTTGATTGCCTAAGTATTTTATGTTTGTGCCTTGAATTGGTGTAAGTGTATATGTGAACAAGGGTGGCGAATGGCTTGGTAAATAGCCTTTATGTTGTCCACACGGGTGGGCACACGGGCGTGTGTCTAGGCCGTGTGTGACACACGGTCTACTCCACGGGCATGTGTTCTGACCGTGTGTCCCCTGCACCTTAATTTTGAAAAACAAAATGTCCATAATTGAGCACAAGGGCAAAGACACGGGTGTGTGTCTCAGTCATGTGTGCTACACGGCCTAGCTTACGGGCGTGTGGCAAGGCCGTGTGGCACAAGTTAGAGAGCACCCTAATTTGAACACGATTTAAAGCACGGGCGTGTCCCCGGCGTCACACAGGCGTGTCCCTTGGACCAAACAGGTGTGTGAGCCCTGTATCTAGCAAAAATTTTCTAAGTTTTATAAAAATTCCTTGAGTTCTCGGTTTAGTCCCGAACCACCTCCAAAGCATGTTTTGGGCCTCGTGGTCTCGTATAAGGGACTTTATGATTGATTATGAATGATTTTAATTTGGACGCAAATTTTATGACTCGAAATTATGTGATTGCTTGTGTTATAAGTTCGGTAATGCCTCGAGCCCTGCTCTGGCGTTGAATAAGGGTAAGGGGTGTTACATTTAGTGGTATCCGAGCTATGGTTTAATCGATTCTCAAACTAACGTAGCATTTGTGAGTCTAGCTATACATGCCATATTACTACCTGTGATAGTGTGATATCTCTCGACTCTGATGAAATTGTTTTGTTAAGGTAGAGATGCTTTCCAACCGAGCTATTTTCAAAAACGCTGAAAGTTATACTAAGATATTTGAAAATGTGTTTGTGATGAGTCGAAACTTGGAAAGGTATGAATAAGAGTTCATGATATGTATGCGATGATGTACAAAATGAAATAACCATAAGTTGAGAAATATGGATAAAATGTCATTGTTCCGGTTGAACGTTGTATTTCGATGGATTATGGTGATTTTATAAAATGGAAAAAAATGTTTTAAATGTTGTAAAAATGATTTAGCCCGGAAGGGTGATCCTCAATTAAGCCCTCTCGAGCATAAGTTATGAAATGGATTTAGCCGGACGGGTAATCCAGAGTAAGCCCTTTAGAGCATACGTTACTGAAAGGATTTAGCCTGGACTGGCAATCCTGTTATATCATATGTGGCTCAAGAGTGTGCTCCATGAATATGTGCCAAAAGGGCACTTTTGAATATGAATTGACGGATTGTTGACATACATACCTTGAGTATACTACTCTAGTATCCATCGAAATTACAATAGTTCAATGGGAATTATTCTTGAAATATGAAAAGGTGAAATGAAATGAAAGTTTATATTGTGATAAGCTCATTTTTTTTTTGGCATTCATATGATCTTATGTGCCTAATTTGTTTGATTAAGTGAATGTGATAAGTAAACTTACTCAAATTTATGGAATGTATGTTTAAGTACACTTGTTTGAATAAAGGTAAACAGAAAGTTCGTGTGACATAAATATGTACGTTAATTAGCTTGAAGTGAGTTATATGATTGTGAAGATATTATGTTGATAATGAATGCTAAGTTATATGTGTGTATTTATGAGAGTCAAGTTAGAGGCTTTACGACCTCACCCCCTTAGCAATGTGGTATTTTATAACGAAATTTCACGATATTTAAGTTGAATGAGCTCACAAATAAGAGACTAAAGAGTTCAGTATCAGAATAACTAATAATGTGGTCAGAGTTAAGAATAGTTTGGCAAGTGAATATAGTTCTGGAAAAGATGCTAGGTTATTCTAAAGATCATTCGGATTTCGCGATGTCACGGTTAAAGAAAAAGTTAATCTCGGCTAATCGACTCATTCAGGTATGATGTCTAAAGTATGTATTTGCTGGAATTTCTTCTGAATTGATTTTCGTTAGTGAATGGAATAATACGAGATTAGTGATGACAGAATTAGTCAGAGAAATGATATTTGAATCGCAAAGATGTCTGAGTGTAACAGTTGTAATTGAATAGATTATGATGAATCTCTCCTGGGTATTTTATATATTCATTTATCCTCAGAGATATACGTGATTGTTCATTTTCTGATGAAATTCTTATCGTATGAGAATGCTAGCTGATTATAATCATAGATGAAAGCGCTGTTAGTCTAGTTGGTTGATGAGCAGCATTTCTTATATCTCTCTTTGGGATTCTATTCTATTATGTTTGGAATAAAAGTTGTTGGTGAAAATTTAAGTGAGGCTATTCTTCTGTTTCTAATGGATGTTGTTTTGTTTTATATATATATTTGGAAATTATATTATCTCTATTACAATTGATTCCAGAGCATATAAGCATTGTTTTTCTTCTGGTTTTCTCTGAGGAATCATCAAGATCTTTATTATTTTCTTATGAGTTATGTTCTCGGACTTCCAGTATCATATCGCATCTTGGATTTCTTTATCTCGGTTTTCTTATCATCCTATTTCGTAAGTTATCAATCATGGCTCATCTTTAAAGTGTGTTCTTTGGCTTGTGATAACTATGTCTATTATGGTTGTATTTCTGGTTCGATCATAGGAACGTGGTGATTTTGGTATCAGGATTTCTCTAATTTTCGTGAAAGGAATTGACATCAGTAGAGGTATAGATAGTGGAAGCTCAAGCTCAAATTGTACGATGGTTTTCTTTTCTCAGGTAAATTTGATTAAGATCAATGAATTCAATCAGGATATTTTGTTTCCTTGAGGTAATGCAGTTGTAAAGATCTTTGACTAGCATGTGAGGAAATTTTGAAAGATTGTATGTTTGAGCTGTTTTAACAGCATGAAGAAGGAAGTATTTTGATATGATATTATTTGATAGTTGAGATCGACTCAGTTGTTTTTTATCTGAGCGAGCTGATCAGTTGAAAGGTAATTTGAGTTATATGCATTTAAGTTTATCCTCAGGTAAGAAGATAAAATCTTGTACATTCATGGGTAAATTGACTAACAGTCTGAATGGAGAATTTATATTCAAAAAGGGTGTGATACAAGGACGTATCTATTACATTAGTTCTAATTGGATGATATTATTATTAGTTAAAGTTGTTTTTATTGATAAAGTTATCTCATTTGTGAAAGTTTGAATGGTCTGTTGTATGTTAGCAAAGTTGAAAACTGATGAAGGTGTTATTAACCGAAACACTGGTTTTGGGTTCTGTTTGAATTGAGTAAATAATTCGTAATTTTTCAGTGATGCACTATCGAACGGATTGGAATGTGTTTTAATACAAGAATGTAAAGTAACAGTTTATGTTTTTAGACGTTTAAAGTCTCATTAAAAGAATTGTCCCACGAGTGACTTAGAGTTGGCCGCTAGTATGTCTGGGTTGAGAAATTGATGACATCGTTTGTTCGACGAAAAACATCATATGCTTCTTGATTCCAATAGTATAAAGTATCTAATGTTACAGAAAAATCTGAAATTAGGACAGCGATGATGGCTTGAACTATTGAAAGATTGTGAATAATTAACGATTAACTTTTGGGGAAGTAGAGATAGATGCAGATGCTTGAATGGAAAGCCTTTGTTCATTTTGTGAGTGTTGGTTAAATGATTAATCTTATTTTATGGAAGTCTGAATTTAGCTAAATTAAAAAGCTAAAATGATGTTTTCTTTGCAAAATCGAGAACCTCAGGAATGTGATAGTGAGTGGTAAACTAAACGAGTACAGTGTGAGACGACTTTTGATTCTGATTTCTATTATTATTACTCTAAGATAGAATTCGCACAATGAATTATCCAGAGCTTATGCAGAAAATTTTGTACGAAGCTCAGTAGTAGCTGGTTTGTTCATTCAGGGAGTAATAAAATGTACAATTATTTGAAATAGATGTTCTGGTGATAGGGTATGTAACATGATAGATTAGTTGAGTTATATGTTTCAGAGACTATCCGATCAGAAATCGTACAGAAAATAAAAGTGGTTCGTGGCAGTTTAGAATCCACTTCAGATTGTCAGAAAACGTATGTGAATTTGAAACAATATGAAATTCCCATTCAGTGATAGCATGCTTCCAAAAGTATTGCCTTGGAAAAAGATTTAAAATGTGTTTTGTGTACCTATGTTGCGATGGTATCGATTGGACTCTTTGAGTATGAATTCTCCGATAGGGATTAAGATTCAGCCAATGTGTTGTATAACGAAGAATCGATTGGAATTTTGACACAAGGGATTAAAAAGTTGGGAAATAAAAGCATAACCTTAGTGAGGGCTCTTTGGCAGTGTCATGAGATAGAAGAGTCTACGTGAAAATCGAATTTATATCCCGGTAAGATTTTCGGGGGCAAAAATCCCTAAAAGGGGGAGAGTTGTAACAGCCCGATTTTAGGTCTAGTTGAAACAGTGATTTCGGGACCACAAATCTGACGTAGAAAAATTTATTTTTATTATATTTTTATGGTCTACAGTTTTATGGAACGATTTCGTTGAAAGTTCGTTCAAAAATTTTGACGTTTGGGCACTCAATTTAGTTAAGGGGACTAAATTGCAAAAAGTGCAAAACTTGAATTATATATGTTAAAGGTGTCCAATTGCTATGAGATTTTAAATTAGAGGTCCTTAAATGGTAATTAGACCATTGGTTAAGTTGGTAGACAAAAATGGACATGGTTTGGTATATTTCTAAAGTTTTTCATTAAGGGAATTTTAGTAATTTGGTAATTAAAATGAATTAAAAAGCCAAAATAAAGCCAATTTTTGTCCATCTTCTTCCTCATGCCTGAATTTTACAAGGGGGAAACCATGGCTAGGGTTTGGCCACTTTCAAGCTCGATTGTAAGTCTATTTTAGCCCCGTTTTTAATGATTTTTATGTTTTTTAAATCTTGTAACATGATCTATCTATTTCTACCACTAATTTAAGAAATGATCAAGGTCTAGGGTTTGATCCATATTAGACATGTGTGCATTTTGATGTTTGATGGTAGAAAATGCATGTTTGTTGTTTGTTAAACCACTTTTGCTAAGTGATTTTCGGTAAAAATGTCAAAAAGGACTTATTTGTAAAAGTTGTAGAATGAGTAGTAAAAGTGTGAATAAATGAGAAATGTGGGCTGTTATGAGCATGATAAAGGTTTGGCTAGGCTTGGGTGTAATGAAATTGAATGAAAAACATTTTACGAGCCTAGGGATTAAAATGTAAAAAAGTCAAACTTTAGGGGCAAAAATGTAATTTTTTCCATAATGTGATTTTGGGCTGATTTGAATAGTATAATGATTAAATAAGTTAATTGTGATATTATAGATCGAGAAAAATGAAGTTCGGGTCTAGATCGAGGGAAAACCAAAGTGTTTGACAATTAGGTTCATTTCCGCTATTTTTTGTATCGAGGTAAGTTTGTATTTAAGTAATGCAATGTTATAATTGTATTTATAATGTTTTGTTATTGTATGAATTGTATGATTGACTCTATGGACGAAATTGACGAAGTTTCGATAAGCGAGTAAATCCCAGTTGAACCTTAGGAATAGATAGGATACAAATGTCCTGACATTAGGGTTATTGAGATTACGTATAAGACCATATCTGGGATATGGCATCGATATGAGACTTCGTATAAGACCATAGCTGGGCTATTGGCATCGATATGAGATTACATGTAAGACCATATCTGAGATATGGCATTGATACAACACTGTGTGTACAAGATTCCCGAGTATCCTTTAGTATTCCAAATGGTTCAACGGGAAATGTTGACGAAATGTTCAACGGGTATGTTGAAGATGAGAAAGTACTTACGAGTTGGTACAGGTATGTACGAAAATCTCGAAGAAAATAGATTCAATATATAATGAACAATTGGTAAGAATGTGATTGAGTATGTTGTGCTTATGAAGCTTAAATGACATTTATGTTGATATGTGTTATGTTGATATTAAATGACATTTATGGTCATATGACATTTATGAAGTTTTAATGACATTTATGTTAATATTTTTTAAGTTATTTATATGTCAAATGTATGAATAATGTATTGTATTATTTGCATATGAACTTACTAAGCTATATAGCTTACCCCCCTTTCCTTTCCCATGTTTTAGAGTGTCGTTGAGCTAGCTCGGATTGGAGTTCGCCGGAGATCCTATCACACTATCAAGCTATCACTTTGGGTATTGATGAATTCAAGTATTTTGAGTTTATGGCATGTATAAGGACTTAGTCATTTTGTTAAATGTACCATTGTGATTGTAGCCAATGTGTTGGCTTGTGATTGTCAAAGGCTTGTTGATAATTGGCCATGTAGATTGGTTTATTTGGGCTATCATGGTTGTAAGCCTAAGTTTTTATATATATATGTGTGTGCTAATGTCTTTGGTGATATGGTCATGGTATGCTTGGTGAATGATAGAAATGTTATTTATGACATGAATGTGAGATGTTTGGAAATGTGGTCTATTGTTGAAATGATAAAGTGGTGTACAATTAGGTATCTTGAAAGTAGTCAATTGTGACTTAGTAAATGTTGTGAGTATGATAGATGTTGATATTGTATTGGCATGTGTTGGTCATAATTGTGGATGGTTTGATTGCCTAAGTATTTTATGTTTGTGCCTTGAATTGGTGTAAGTGTATGTGTGAACAAGGGTGGCAAATGACTTGGTAAATTGCCTTTATTTGGTCCACACGGGTAGACACACGGGCATGTGTCTAGGCCGTGTGTGACACACGGTCTGCCCCACGAGCATGTGTTCCGACCTTGTGTCCCCTGCACCTTAATTTTGAAAAACAAAATGTCCAGAATTGAGCACACGGGCAAAGACATGGGCATGTGTCTCAGCCATGTGTGCTACACGGCCTAGCACACGGGCGTGTGGCCCGGCCGTGTGGCACAAGTCAGAGAGCACCCTAATTTGAACACGGTCTGAAGCACGGGCGTGTCCGTTGGACCACACGGTCGTGTGAGCCCTGCTTCTAGCAAAAAATTTCTAAGTTTTATAAAAATTCCCTGAGTTCTCGGTTAAGTCTCGAACCACCTCCAAAGCATGTTTTGGGCCTCGTGGGCTCGTATAAGGGACTTTATGATCAATTATGAATGATTTTAATTTGGACGCAAATTTTTATGACTCTAAATTTTGTGATTGCTTTTGTTATAAGTCCGGTAATGCCTCGAGCCTTGTTCCGGCGTTGAATAAGGGTAAGGGGTGTTACATCATGTGCCTAACTATTTTTAGTGTTTGAACCATTTTGAGCCATATCTTCCTTTGAACTCATATCGCCATAAGCCACAAAAAGTTACAAGCCTAGAAGACAAATGTGACTTAAGCATTCTCTGTGCATAACTTTCTGAAATTGCTAACAATTACACTGAATGAAAAATTTTTATTCACATGATTGTGTTTGCTACCTATCTGTTTGATTTATATTAATGATGATATTGTTAAAAATTTGGTCATGGGAATTACTTCTAAGTTGTTAATAATGTAACTTTTGTAAACTAATCCTGATTTACATTAAAAAGTTTTCAAGGCATCGAACTATCAAGATTAAGTTGCATGTGCAATAAGAATCATTATACCTTTAATATTTAACAATCATGTTCATAGTAGTAATAAAATCCAAGGGACTTCTCCTTTTTGCATGCTGTATGTCTAGACTTGGTGTGCTTGAGGGCAAGAAAAAAGTTAAGTGTGGGGGATTTCAAGTGTAGGAGTATGATCTGCCATGATCTAGGTTTTTATTTACATCCATCTTCACTAACTCTAGCTTGCTTAAAGAAAGAAATCAAGTCATTCTCATATTAAATTTTTTTTTCTTTACTCCTTTTCCCATATATGTGTCTTGGTTGCTTGAGGACAAGCAATAAGTTAAGTGTGGGGGAGTTTGATCTGCCATGAATTACACTATTATTTACATCCCTTTTTACACATAACTTTAGCTTGTTTAATAGTTAAATCAAAGCACCTTAGTATATATTTAGGTTTTCATGCTTAAAGTAGTAATTTATGCTTTTTAGTAGTTTTTATTACATCTTAGTTATCTAAATAAGGTTACATGGTATTGTAGGAAAAATTGGGAACTAAGGTTGCATATTTCGGGCCGAAACTGCTGCCTATGTCACGACCCCAAGACACCGATGTCGCAACACTGAAGACAGAAGAAACAACAAGTCCTGGAGCGAAACTGCTTGTTGTTTTGCGACACCGACCTATGTTGCAACACCGTAGACCTATGTTGCAACACGGCTTCTGCTCGGCCCAAAAATCCCTACACGTGACAGCTGCATTTTTTTTAGGGAAAATAGGAGCATTTTTTCTAATCAAACTATAATTACTTAAAAGATAGTTTAGGCACTTTAATATTTCGATTTTAGTCTATATAAAGGCCATTGTAACCAGATTGAACACACAATTTTAGGGAGACAAAAATTATTCTTAGTTTTTTATTTCATTCTTAGTTTTTACTTAGTTTATGTTATGTTTTTGTAATTAGAAGATCCTATTCTGAAAGGAGACTTTCACGAGTGGAGAATGTTTCAGAGCCATGCTTTCATCAATAAATCCATGAGCATCTCTTCCTCTTGTTCTATTATTTATATCTCTTTCATTAACTTGGTTATTTGAATGTTTGTGTAAATACTAGAATAATTTGTGTTTATTTATATCTTGCATGTTTCATTTGTATGCACCTAATTAATTGATTGAAAGGTAAAGTTTCTTAACGCATCAGTTGGTTGAGATAGGAAGAACTTAAAACCCTAGGCTTGATGACCCTAGGAAGTTATATAGGTGGGAATGAACTTGAAATCAGTATTGCCTATCCGTGAAAACCTTACCCCAATCCAGTCTAAACTATGACATCGAGAGATAAGTAGTTCTTGTTGACTCATTAGGTTAGTGGAAGGCCGAGAGGCCCTGCTAGGTTAATGACTAGTTGGCTGAATAGAGCCATAAATCAATAGTTAATTAGGTAAAGTAATTGGATCTAGGCTAAAGCAGCTCGTGTAGTTGAACCAAAGAATAGGAAAAGCCGATATATTTATCTAGGATTAGATTTAGACTTAGTTCAATTTAATTAGTTTATTATTATCATCTTGCTTCCAGTTTAACACTACTAATTCGTGACTTGTGTAGATTAGTAATTATTTTTGGTAATTGGCTTAATAGCAGTTTTCCCCAAAACTGCAATTCCTTGGGTACAACCCTCGGAGTACTCTCAATACTTCGTTATACTAACAAACTATAATACAATTTGACAGTTAAATTTCCTATCTTTTGTAGCAGTATACACGCTCTTGACGTTAACATGTCGAAAGGCGATCACAATGTAGTGTCTTGCAATCCACCTCTAATGACTTTGGTATTGCCATTGTTTCTTGGTTGTCTTCCACTCGAAGGAGTAACCTCTGATCTTGTATTCTGAACTCTATCTCAATTAGGTCTTTCAAGGCAATCTCTGAGGAAATGATCTAATGAACCACATCTAAAACAAGATCCCTCTTTCAATCAGCACTTTCTAAAATGATTTCTGTTGCAATGCTTACATTCAAGCTTGTTAGCATTTCGAACACTGTTGACACTGGTTACAAAAGTGGCTTAAGGTCTCGGATTACTTTGCTTCACTCGAACTCTTCCCGAAAAGCCAGACGAGACTGAAAAACAACTGCGAGTTTCTTTCATTTTCTTCAAGGGAGAGGAAAAATATTTACCCAAATTCCATTTACCAGTATCTTGAAATTCTAAATCAACCTTTTTTATTTTCTTTACTTATATCCTCCATCTTCTCAGCTCTTTAGGTTAACACGATAAATTTTTTCAATTTGAAAGCCCCACAAGCAACTGAATTTCATCATTCAAGCCTTCCTCAAATAGAGTACACATATCGACCTCTATCGGAACTATTTCACGAGCATATTTACTGAACCGGATGAATTCCCTCGCATATTCAACTATTGTCTTGTGGCCCTATTTTAACTCGATGAATTCTATTTTTTTACTTATATAAATATCGTTGATTGATGTATTTCTTTCGGAACACAGTCTGGAAGAATTCTCAACTCAATCGATCCTTTAGTACTACTATAGTCAAAGTTATCCACCACTGATATTCTTCTTCCTCTAGCAACGAAATGATACACCTTAAGCAATCTTCAGGAGAGCACATTAATTCATATAATACCCTCAGGGTATTTTCTAACTAGTATTCGGCCCTTGGAGGATCATCATCTAATTTACTGGGAAATTCCTCAGCCCCACATATTTGAATTTTATTAATAGGAGGCCTATGAACTCGTACCTAATCTAAACCTTGGGGAATAAGGGGTATCGATTGAGAGGTACAGGAGATGGTGGAGGTTGCTAAGCCACTGGATTTGCTTGCATAAAATCGATAAATCATTCGATCATCATACAGAAGAAGGCTCATCGGGCCACCTTTCCTTACCCCTCAAAAGCGAGCTCACTCCGAGTAGCCTCATGCTCCAAGGCCGGAACATTACTTTCGACTTCATCAGAAACAACTCGGTTGGTTTCAGATGGCATATTTTGTCTATATGAAAAATAGAATCAATGTAAATCAGGAGACATCACACTACCGTAGGATATAAGGTGCCATGTATTTCTAAGCTCGATAAATACTACGTTCATTCCAAAAATTGACCAAAGTGTAGCTCTGATACCACTAAATGTAACACCCATAACCCGGTCCAGGCGTCGGACCCAAGCTATAAGATGCTACACCAGAAAAAATAGAACATTTAACATTTGTAAATACAATTAAACAAACAAGATTTCATGAAAACACCTCACACAATCAAGTTTTATAACATTCATACTCAACTCGAGTCTCATACGGAGTTTTGAAAGGCTTAAAACCAACTCGAGAACATTTAAGGACCTAATTGTAAACTATAAAAAAAGTACAAAAATTTCAATAAATAAGGGTCACACGGTCGTGTAGAGCTAATTGACATGGCCGTGCTGACTGTGTAACAGACTGTTTTAGTGTAATCCTGAGTCACACAGCCATGTTGCCAGGCCGTTTAACTAAATGTGGCCGTGTATCTCAAATTTAATTAAAAACCAATAGACCACACGGCCATGCCGTATACCCGTATATGGCACACGGCCGTGTGTACCTAAAAGATCATTTTCCAACATGTTACCTTTCCCTAGTTTACTTAGGTTACAAGCAATCACTAAATCATCACTTAACCTGCTCCAAAACATAAAAAAAATACCAAAACACAATCTTAAATCATTCATCCTAAGTGTCTAACCAATATGACACAATTGACACCTCAATTCAAACATTTACAATCAACATTCATCACCACTCATACCACACTTCTCATGTCTAAACATTTCCACATAATCACCATTTCAAACACCAGAACAAAGCATTATTAAATACTTACCATAAACTTACCTTAAGAGTCAAATAACCTATCTTAACCAACTCAAATTTTACTTCATCCCAAGTATTGCACACAAGCTCAAACATACACACCCATTGTATTGGAAAGCCGGTATGCCTCGTGGTGCGATGGGGATAAAATATTCTAGTGATCATCCACCATTGATCCATGTACGATGAACAAATCGAGTTGAAATAAGGGTCGACAATATACCTTTTTCGAAATTGAATGAGCAACGAACAATGTTGCCGATAGGATCCCTTGCACAATTTCAATCCCAAGTCACAAAAATAACGTCTCAACCTCTACATAATCCACCTAGTCAAAGAATGAACAACAAAATTATCTTAAACTTTATCAGAGAGAAAAATAAAAAAATAGCTACTAGACCTTTTGATATTATTTTTTTAGGCAACCCTCACACACATGGATTATATTCCTTTTATTTTCTTTGATATCACATATCAGAAATAAAACGTGATTATTCCCTTATTATTAGAGAAACAAATGGAAAGTTAGAAAATTAAATTATATTCTTTCCTAAATAATATCAATTTCCATGTCTTTTATATTTTGACCGAAATTAATTATTATAATTGTTTATATTAATAATTTTGGTAAAATATATACAATTAATATTTTGTATGAGTCAAATTCATATATTAATTTTATATATGTTCTCTATTTGTGTACAAAAAGTTTCTACATATAATGTGTTCCATATTTAACTATCAATTAATTTAATTCAAGCGACAGCTAAATACAATACCAAATGTATTTGGATTCTATTCGCTTCAACTATAGGGTGTGACCCTGTAGGTTCTTGTAATGTTAGTAGTAATACTAGAATGTTTCTAATATTATAATCAATAAGTGGCATCTAGCAATGCATTATTGCTACCCAAGTTGCAAGAAGTCGTGATTTGACATAACCTTTCTGTGATAATCTTTTCATGCATTATATCCTTTTATCCTCAATATCTAGATTGGACACAAGTCATGGAATAGTAACACTTGTATAGTCCAATCTCATATTTCTTGATATTCTGTGTAGACTACAATAAAAAAATAAGTGTGATATCTCATATCAACTTATTCGAGCATGGCCATGCATTTGTAGTCTCACTCCATCAAGAGGCCTAAGATATTGCTCCCATTATGTAGGAGGGACAAATCCTATCTTGATATTCTGTGTAGACTATAATAAAAAATATGTGTGATATCTCATGTCAACTTATTCGAGCATGGCCATTGTAACAACCCGATTTTGGGTCTAGTCGGAACAGTGGTTTTGGGACCACACATCCAATGCAGTAAAATTTGTTCTTATTATAATTTATGGTCTACGATTTTATGGAATTGTTTCGTGAAAATTTCGTTCAAAAATTTTGACGATTGGGCACTCAAATTAGTCAAAAGGACTAACTTTTAAAAAGTGCAAAAGTTAAGTTCTAAATGCTAGAGGTGTCTAATTGCTATGAAATTTAAAATTGAAGGTCCTTAGATGGTAAATAGACCATTGTTAAGTCATTGGACAAAAATAGACATGAAGTAAGAGAATTGTTATGTTTTAAGTTAGGGGCATTTTGGTCATTTGGTTAATAAATGAATTAAAAAGCAAAATTAAAAGCCAATTTTTGTTCATCTTCTACCCCATGGCTGAAACTTGCATGGAGAAGACATAGCTAGGGTTTTCCAAGCTTCCAAGCTCGATTGTAAGTCCGTTCTAGCCCCGTTTTTAATGATTTTTACGTTTTTGAAATCCTCGTAGCAAGATCTACCTATTTCTACCACTAATTTGAAAAATGATCAAGGTCTAGGGTTTGACCCATGTTGGATATTTGTGTATTTTGATGTTTAATGGTAGATTATGCAAATTTCATGTTGAATAAACGACTTTTGCTAAGTGATTTTCGGTAAAAAGGTCAAAAAAGACTTATTTGTAAAAGTTATAAAATTAGTAAAAGTGCGAATAAATGAAAAATATGGGCTGTTATGAGCATGAAATAGGTTTAGGTAAGCTTGGTCTTTGAAGAAATTTAATGAAATTAATTTTATGAGCCTAGGGACTAAATTGTAAAAATGTCAAACTTTAGGGGCAAAAATGTAATTTTTGCCATTATGTGATTTTGTGCTAATTTGAATTGTATAATGATTGAATAAGTTAAATTTGATATTATAGATCAAGAAAAATGAGGTTTGGACCTAGAATGGGGGAAAAACGAGTATTTGACGATTTAGTCCTTTTCGCCAATTTTTATGTCGAGGTAAGTTTGTATGTAAATAATGCAACGTTATAATTGTATTTCTAATGCTTTGTTATTGCATGAATTGTATGATTGACTCTATGGATGAAATTGACGAAGTTTCGAAAAGCGAGTAAATCCCGGTTAAACCTTAGGAATAGTTAGGATACAAATGTCATGACATTAGGGTCACTAAGAATACGTGTAAGACCATATCTGGGATATGGCATCGATATGAGACTTCGTGTAAGACCATATCTGGGATATGGCATCGATGTTGGATTTCGTGTAATACTATAGCTGGGCTATTGGCATCGATACGAGATTACATGTAAGACTATATCTAGGATATGGCATTGGTATGGTACTGTGTGTACGAGATCCCCGAGTATCCTTTAGTATTCCAAATGGTTCAACGGGAAATTCAACGGGTATGTCAAAGAAGAGAAAAAGTATGTGAGTATTATGAATTGGTACAGCTATGTACGTAAAGTTTATAAGCATTGACTTCATGAAATCGTGAGTTCATGATTTCCACGAGAATGATTTTATGAAAACCTTCTGATTATGAGTCTATACTTGTGATGTATGAAATACATAGTAAATTCGATTGATGATTTTGTGATTGAGCAAGTTGTGCTTATAAAGCTTAAATGAAAATTATGTTGATATGTGTGACGTTATACATACGATGAGCCATTGGTATATGATGATTATGTCGACATGTGTTATGAGATTCATGTGATGAGCCATTAGTATATGACAATTATGTTGACATGCGTTATGTTGATATTAAATGACATTTATGTTCATATGACATTTATGAATTTTAATGACATTTACATTGATGTATGTATGTTATTCAAATGATGAGCTATAGGCAAGAATGTGATTGAGTAAATTATACTCATGAAGTTTAATGATATTCATGTGGAAATATGTTATGTTACTTATATGATGAGTGGTTGGTAAGATTGGGATTGAGTAAGTGGTGTTTATGAAGTTTTAGTGACATTTATGTTAAAATTTGTTAAGTTATTTGTATGTCAAGTGTATGAATAATGTTTTGTATTATTTGCATATGAACTTACTAAGCTATATAGCTTACCCCCTTCCTTTCCCATGTCTTTTAGGGTTATTAAGCTAGCTCGGGTTGGAGTTCGCCGGAGATCTTATCACACTATCAAGCTATCATTTTGGGTATAAATGAATTCAAGTATTTTAAGTCTATGGCATGTATAGGGACTTAGTCATTTTGTTAAATGTGTCATTGTGATTGTAGCCAATGTGTTGGCTTGTGATTGTCAAAGGCTTGTTTGATATTTGGCCATGTAGATTGGCTTATTTGGGCTATCATGGTTGTAAGCCTAAGTATGGATATATATGTGCTAATGTCTCTAGTGATATGGTCATGATATGCTTGGTGTGTAACACCTGAAACACCCCAAACTCGGCCCACGAGATTTGCCCAGATTTGTTATGTTCCTCAAGTAAACCGGTTTCAAAATTCTTTCGTTACCTAGAGAAAACTTGTGCGATTTTGAAAAAAAAAACATTGTTTGGGTTGGGCTTGTGTTGAAAATGAATTCAATTTTTTATATTAAAAATTTTACTTAAACTTTAATAGGTAAAACTCATAATCATAATAAATAGAAATAAATGGAAAATAATTCAACTATGGCCTTATGGCCTTATTACATCAAATAATTTCCAAGTAATTCAAGTACTTAAATAGAAATAGTAGTTCATAAAATAAAAACTTCATGTTGAGCATGGCCACCACAAGTTCTCGCCGTCCCCGGTCCATCACTGTTCATCACCGAAACATGGTCCCACAACGGGGTGAGTCAAACGGACTCAATGTGTACACGACACTAAGTCATAATAGAATCATGCATACAAGAGTTACACCTTCAAAACATAGAATGCAAGTTATGATGCATTCCCAAACCCAAACCTAATTGTCCATCCGCTACACACCCCCGTACCAACCATGCACACCGTGGGGACTACTAAGTCGACCCTCCTTCTCGCTACACTCCAAATTGCGGTCTTAGGTCACCGCATTCGTGGTCTTAGGTCGCCACATTCATTCATCGTGGTCTTAGGTCACCACTTTCAGATTCTCGTGGTCTTAGGTCACCACTTTCGAGATATCACGGTCTTAGGTCACCGTGTTCGTGGTCTTAAGTCACCACATTCACTTCCCCTTTCAAACAAACCCATATGCCCCATATAATGATGATATGCATAAATATGCCGAGTTCACATTCTTATCATATTCTCATGTTACTAATGACCTTTTCATATTCTTTGTAGAAGTAGGAAACGTGCACGAGTACTTAGTACCATAACATGGTACCTAGCCACTTTCATATTCTTAATATCACATATTTTAATAAAACAGGCCATGAAACATATTAAGAAGTAGTGTGGGGTACACACTGATTTGCTTAACCACTTCACTTTGAAATCCGAAATCGATCTCTCGCCTTAGATCTCAAGTTCCTACAATTGATTAATCACTTACTATTTAGCATAAAGCCTATTCAGCTAGAAAACCAAATCCTAGTAGGATTTGTATTCTTAAAAAGCTTACCTTGGTGTCGATTTGATGATTTAATCAAATCCCGAAACTCGTATTTTCCCCTTTGAAATCGGCTAGTCACTAAATCCCTTGAATTGGTTAGTTTTCGGCTTAAAACACATAATAATAGATCTACTACTAAAATAGGCCTTGGCCGAAATTACCTTTGTTCTTACCTTCCAAATCTTAAATCTGAATTGGATCCTTGCTTCTTTATTCTTTGTCGAAATCCCTATGTACCCATGTTAGATCCAATCTAACATTAAATCATAATAATATAGCTTATGGCGAATGGTATTCATAACTTACCTTAGATCTTAGAAGTTAGAAAGATACCTTCTTGTAGTTGACAATTTCTTAAATCCGAAAACACCCTTCCATAACTCGGCCAAAATCCATAATAGAGATTAGTCCCTAAATTTTAGATAGGTTTAAAATATAAAAGAATTGAAACCAAACTTTGGATCTTACCCTTTTAAGAAATCGGTAGCACCCTTGTTAAAAGCCCCTTAAAGAATCGGCCTTGATGACTAGATGATAAAGTTTCGGCTTTTGGGATTTAATGGAGAAGTCGACTAGAGGTTCTCTTGGGGTATTTGGTTTCCATGAAAATAAGGAAAAGAAACTTGAGAATTTTGGCAATGGTGGACTATAGATTCGGCTTGACAAAAGAAAAAGAAGAAGAGAGAGAGGAGAGCACTCGAAAATTAGAGAGAGAGAGGAGGAGGAAGAAATATTGATGAGTAGCCCTATTTCCTTCCTTTTATAGCCGAAACTACTCCTCAGAATCCCTTACTTGGCCACCACTCTTCTTTATTTGATAGCTTTATCTCTTAATTTAAAATAATTAGAGAATAATCATTTATTATCTCTTCAAAAATAATCCAAATTAAATCCCTTATTTATCACCTTATTAATCAAATATTAAAGAGAATAAAACTCCTCCTTTCTAGAAGGCTTGTGCAGTCCACCTCAGAGAGCTTCCGGAAGCAAAAATAAAACTTCTTTTATTTGCTTCCCAAGTGACTCAAACCCAGGCCCAACACCTTGCATGTGGCGCCATTTCCAGAGGCCCTAAGTGGCATCTTCAGGCCACTTTTCCAAGCCTGTTTGTGTGTCAAATTTCACAAACTTTTTCTTTTAAGGCCACCTTGCCTTAATTTCCTCTTTTAAACTTTAAAACTCGACATTTCTAAGTCATTTCTAAGTTTCCAAAAATTTTCGTTCGGCTCTGTAAACTTGACGTTTTCTTACATTTCCAAGTTTCCAGAAATGTGCACTTTCCTATTTTGAATCATTTCCAAATCATTTCCATCCATTTCCAAGTTTCCAAAAATGTTCACTTTCCATTTTTTTTTAACTTAACATTTCCATACATTTTCAGGTTTCCAAAATTGTTCAAAATTTATTCTTAGTACATAAAACATGTTACTTCGTACAATTAAACCGAAAATGCATAGGCCCTTTCCAGAATGTTACAACACCCCTTACCCGTATTAAATGCCGGAACCGAGCCCGAGGCATTACCGAAATAAAACCACTTGATCGCCACTTAGGCTCAACGTGACTGCTCTCTCTCAGTCACGATAACGACCTCATTCTCAACTTACGAGACCTTACTCATATACACGAGGGTTCTCGAGACCATATCGGAAACTTTTACTATCTTAAAAGTTTTCCATCTATACAGGGACCACACGCCCGTGTAAGATTAGACACGCCCGTAGAGGTCACACACGCCCATGCCCCCATCCCGTGCATGAAAACCCAAGCATTCTGCCAATGTTCCACGGCTAGGGCACACGCCCGTGCTCTCCACCCGTGGTGAACACTGACCACTTTACACGGCCTAAAGCCTAGACACACGCCTGTGTGGCTAGCCCGTGGCCTATAACACTCGAATCTGCCAAAGTGACACGGCCAAGTCACACGCCCGTGGGCTGGCCGTGTGTCACACATGGCATAGACACATGCCCGTGTGTCTATCCACATGGACAAGAACAAAGCTATTTGCTAAGCTCTTCTCACCCTTCTAACTCATACAAAATGTATACATTCAACTCATCCACAATCAACTCATACTGTAACATAATCTTACATGGATAACTACATGTTTTCATATAATAAGTTAGCCATGAACCATGGCATTATACAAAATAGATTATCCATCTAAAGGCCAACACATCTTAGCCATTACAACAAAACTCACTAACTTGTCTAGCCTCTATACATGCCATATACAAAACATTAAGTCCAATGTACCAGAGTGTGCTGATAGTGTGGGCGATCTTCTGACTAATCCGCGTATCACGATTCAATCCTTTTTCACTATAAGACAAGGGAAAAGAAAGGAGTAAGCTTTGAGCTTAGTAAGTTTACACATAAACAATTTAAGCATTCTAGTATAAGCTAAACAACAATTAGCATTATACTAACATATGTAATTCTCATCCACTACTATGCTTACTCTTTCTATCCCTTACCACATCTCCAACACATCATGAGTCATATACTCATAATCATTGTCATGCACCCCTGCACTCAATATCACATTTACTCAAAATACAACACATCATTATTTCTCAATAATACATCCACACAGCTAAATTACTCGGTGGTTTCGCACTTAGCCCACCACAATCAGATCATAAGGTAGTATCGCACATAACCTACCACAAAGGATAATTATAGTGATTCCGCACATAGGTCACTAAATAATATGCTTAACAATAGCATCGCACATAGCCCATCATTGTTAAGTATCAAGGTGGTATCGCACTTAGCCCACCATCAAGCATTATCACTACACATTCACATGTCTACTTTGTAATACATTCATCCATTCACAACTACTATCTCATTCATTCCACTAGAATCGAGTAGGTTCTCAATCATGCTACATACTAGCTAGCATTAACAATGTATACGCATAAATACATAGTTTATACGTAAACTTACCTCGGTACTCAAAAGTATGGAGGTGTGCAATTTAGTCCACTACTTTGCTCTTGCCTCAGTTTCTATCCGGGCTTCGTCTTTCTTGATCTATAATGATAAATCAACCCGTTCAATACACACATTGACTAAATTGACCCTTATCTCATACTTTAGCAAAATTACCATTTTGCCCCTAAACTTTCTCATATTTATACTTTTGTCCCAAGGCTCGTAAAGTGATTTTCATTCAACTTTCTAGCCTTTCATGCTTAGCCGAATCATTTACTCAACTAAAGCAATCATCAATTCTGACTAAGTCATTCATGTATGACCAATCTCAAGACTTTCACAAACTAGTCCCTACATACATTTTTCATGGAATTCACTTAGCAAAAGATGTTTCTACTACATCAAGCTTTCATATTCTTCCATAAAACATCAAAATACATGCATGTCATACATGGGTACATTTTTGAACATCAATCCTAGCTCAACATATAGCTAAAAATAGCTTACTCATGTTACTAGGACTTCAAAAATACGAAGAATATCAAAAACGGGGCTTGGATGCACTTACTAGCAAGCTTGAAAAATTGAAGAGCCCTAACAATGGCTTCTTGAAATTTTAGTGACTTGGAGAAGAAGATGAATGAAATTTTGTCATCTTTTCCCCTTTTTAATCATTTAATTGTTAAATGACCAAAATGCCCCTTCTCACTAAACTTTCCAATATCATCCACTCATGCCCATTTTTGTCTAAAAATTAGAATTTGGGAAAATTACTATTTAAGGACCTCTAATTGATAATCCAAAGCTATTTCATACAATTAGCTTCTAGAATCTCACATTTTGCAACTTTTGCAATTTAGTCATTTTGGACAATTCAACCGCAATTTAACAAAATTGCTTCATGAAACTTCCACACTAACATGCAAACATAGCATAAACCTCAAAACTCATACATATATCTCAGATTTGTGGTCTCGCACCACTATTCTGACTAGGCCCTAAATCGGGATGTTACATGGTGAATGATAGAAATGTTAATTATGACATGAATGTGAGATGTTTGGAAATGTGGTCTATTGATGAAATGATAAAGTGGTGTACAGTTAGGTATCTTGAAAGTAGTCAATTGTGACTTAGTAAATTTTTTTAGTAAGTATGATAGAAGTTGATATTGTATTGGCATGTGTTGGTCATAATTATGGATGTTTGGTTGCCTAAGTATGATATGTTTTGTGCCTTTGAATTGTTGTAAGTGTATGTGTGAACAAGGGTGGCAAATGGCTTGGTAAATAGTCTTTATTTGGTCCACACGGGTAGACACACGGGCGTGTGTCTAGGCCGTGTGTGACACACGGTCTGCCCCACGGGCATGTGTTTCGGCTGTGTGTCCCCTGCACCCTAAATAATTGCAAAACAGAATGTCGAATATCCAACACACGGGCAGAGACACGGGCGTGTGTCTCAGCCGTGTGGAGGAAACGGCCCTGGACACGGGCATGTGCCTTGGCCGTGTGAAGTATTCACCTATTTTATGAAAAATTATAAAAATTTATTCGACCACACGGCCTAAACACACGGGCGTGTGCCCTGGTCGTGTGACCTTAATTTGTTCATGACGTCATAAATAGAGAGTTACACGGGTTAGGAACATGGGCTGTCCCTCACTACATGGGCGTATGCCTTGGTCCACACGGGTTTGTGGCACTGTTTCCATGAAAATTTTTCTAAGTTCTCCAACAGTTTTCAAAGTTCTCGGTTTAGTCCCGAACCATTTCTGATGTATGTTTTGGGCTTCGTAGGCTCGTTTTAGAGACGGCATGAATGTTTTTGAAAAGTTTTAAATTTGACTGGAAATTCATGTATCGATTTTGAATGTTTGCTTGTGAAAAAGTCCGGTAATGCCTCGTATCCTATTCTGGCGTCGGATACGGGTCAGGGGTGTTACATTTAGTGGTATCAGAGCTATGTTTTAGTCGATTCTCGGACTAACCTAGCATGTGTGAGAGTCTAGCTTTACATGCCATATTACTACCTGTGATAGTGTGATATCTCCCAACTCTGACGAAATTGTTTTGTTGAGGCAGAGATGCTTTCCAATCGAGCTATTTTTGAAAACGTTGAAAGCGATACTAAAATATTTGAAAATGTGTTTGTGATGAGTCGGAACTTGGAAAGGTATGAATAGGAGTTCATAATGTGTATGTGATGATGTATAGAATGAAATAACCATAAGTTGAGATATATGGATAAAATGTCATTGTTCTGGTTGAACGTTGTATTTCGATGGATTATGGAGATTTTATGAAATGGATAAAATGTTTTAAATGTTGCAAAAAGGATTTAGCTCGGAATGGCAATCCTAAATTAAGCCCTCTCGAGCATATGTTATGAAATGGATTTAGCCCAGACGGGTAATCCAGAGAAAGTCTTTAGAGCATACGTTATTGAAAGGATTTAGCCTGAATTGGCAATCCTGTTATGTCATATGTGGCTCGAGAGTGTGATCCATGAATATGTGTCAAAATGACACTTTTAAATATGAATTGATAGATTGCTGACATGTATACCTTGAGTATACTACCCGAGTATCCATCAAAATTACATAGTTCAATGGGAATTATTCTTGAAATATGGAAAGGTGAAATGAAATGGAAGTTTATAATGTGATAAGCTCATCCATGTTTTTTGGCATTCATATGATGTTATGTGCCTAACTTGTTTAATTAAGTGAGTGTGATAAGTAAACTTACTCAAAATTTTTGGAATGTATGTTTAAGTACACTTGTTTGAATAAAGGTAATAGAAAAGTTCGTGTGACATGAATATGTATGTTAATTAGCTTGAAGTTAATTATATGATTGTGAAGATATTATGTTGATAATGAATGCTAAGTGATATGTGTGTATTTATGAGAGTCAAGTAGAGGCTTTTCGACCTTACCCCCTTACCAATGTAGTATTTTATAACGAAATTTTACGAGATTTATATTGAATAAGCTCACAAGTATGAAACTAAAGTGCTCAGTGGTGGAGTAATTATTAATACGAGCAGAGATAAGAATAGTTTGGCAAGTTGAATACAGTTTTGGAAAAGATGCCCAGTTATTCTAAAGATCATCCGGATTTTGAAATGTCACCGTTAAAGAAAAAGTTAGTCTCAGCTAATTGACTCATTTAGGTATGGTGTCTAAAGTATGTTTTTGCTGGAATTTCTTCCAGATTGATTTCAGTTAGTGAATGGAATAATATGGGATTAATGATGACAGAATTAGTCCGAGAAATGATATGTGAGTTGTAAAGATGTGCAGGTGTACATGATTATAGTTGAATAGATTATGATGATCTCTCCTGAGTATTCTATATATTCGTTTGTCTTCTGGGGTTTATGTAATTGTTCATTCTCTGATGAAATTTTTATCGTATGAGAATGCTATCTAACTCTAATGTTAGACGAAAGCACTCTTGGTCTGGTTTGTTTATGATCAGCATATCTTATCTCTCTGTGGGATTCTATTCTATTTTGCTTGGAATAAAAGTTGTTGGTGAAAATTTATGTGAGGCTATTCTTCTGTCTCTACTGGATGTTGTGTTGTTCTGTATAGATATATTTGGAAAATACATTATCTCCATTACAATTGATTCCAGAGCATATAAGCATTGTTTTTCTTCTGGTTTTCTCCGAGAAATCATCTAGATCTTTATTATTTTCTTATGAGTTATGTTCTTGGACTTCCAGTATGATATCGCATCTTGGATTTCTTTGTCTCGATTTCCTTATCATCCTTATTTCGTAAATTATCAATCATGGCTCACCTTTAAATTGTGTTCTGTGGCTTGTGATAACTATGTCTAATATGAGTGTATTCCTGGTTTGATTATGGGAACGTAATAATTCTGGTATCACGATTTCTCTAATTTTCATGAAAGGAATTGACTTTGGAAAAGGTGTAGATAGTGGAAGCTCAAGCTCAAATTGTACTATGGTTTTCTTTTCTCAGGTAATTTTAATTAAGGTCAATGAGTTCAATCAGGATATTTTGTTTCCCTGAGCTAATGCAGTTGTAAAGATGTTTTGGCTAGCATGTGAGGAAAATTTGGAAAGAGTGTATGTTTGAGTTGTTTTAACAGCATGAAAGAGGAAGTATTTTGATATGATATTATTTGATAGTTGAGATCGACTCAGTTGTTTTATCTGAGCGAGCTGGCCAGTTGAAAGGTAATTTGAGTCATACGCATTTAAATTGTCCTCAGGTATGGAAATGAATTTTGTGCATTCATGAGTAATTAGACAGACAGTCTGAAGGAAGAATTTATATTTTAGACAGTATGATACAGAGATATACCTAATAGATTTTTTTCTAATCAGACGATGTTATTATGAGTTAGAGCTGTTCTGATTGATAAAGTTAACACATTTGTGAAAGTTGAATGGTCTGTTGAGTATTAGCAAAGTAGAAAACAGTTGAAGGTATTGTTAATCGAAGCACTGGCTCTGGGTTCTGTTTGAATTGAGTAAAGAATTCGTAATTTTTTAGGGATGCACTATCGAATGGATTGGAATATGTTTTAATACAAGAATGTAAAGTGGCAGTTTGTGCTTTCAGACGATTAAAGTCTCATTAAAAGAATTGTTCGACGAGTGACTTAGGGTCGGCCGCTAGTATGTCTGTGTTGAGAAATGGATGACATCGTTTGTTCGACGAAAAACATCATATGCTTCTTGATCCCAAGAGTATACAATATCTAATGTTACAGAAAAATCTGAAATTAAGACAATGTTGATGGCTTGAACTATTGAAAAATTGTGAATAATTAAGGATTAACCTTTGAGAAAGCAGATGTAGTTGCAAATGCTTGAATGGAAAATCTTTGATTATTTTCTGAGTATTTGATACATGATTAATCTTATTTGATGAAGGTCTAAATCCAGCTAAATTAGAAGCTAAAGCGATGTTTCCCTTGCAAGATTGAGAATCTCAGGAATGTGATAGTGAGTGGTAAACTATTGAGAATCTCAGGAATGTGATAGTGAGTGGTAAACTAAACGAGTACAGTGTGAGATGACTTTTGATTCTGATTTCTGTTATCATTACTCTGAGATAGAATTCGTGCAATGAATTATCCAGAGCTTATACAGAAAATGTTGTACGAGACTCAGTAGTAGCTCGTTTGTTCATTCAGGGAGCAATAAATATACAGTTATTTGAAGAAGATTTTTTGATGATTGGGAATATAATCTGAGTACGCGTTTGCATCTTGGTAATGTAATTCATCTTTAGATTGATGGTAAGCCTGAGAGAGTAATTCAGAGCTTTGACGATATGCTCTGACACTATGTTCTAGAGTTCAAAGGTGATTGGAAAGAGATATATGAGGTGGAATTAATTTGTGATTCTGGGGAAAAGGGTGAAAGTGATTCATGAAAGTTGAAAGCAACTTCAGACTGACATAAGTAGTATACAGATTTGATGATTTAAGATATTGGGTTCCAGATCAATAACAGAGTGCTTCTGGAAGTATTTCCCTCGAAGAGGACTCCTCAATGAGGTAGAGGAAACTACGAGAACGTTACCCTAATCTCTTTTTTGGTAAGATTTTCGGGGAAGAAAATCCTTAAAGGGGAGAGAGTTGAAACAACCCGATTTTGGGTCTAGTCGGAACAGTGGTTTCGGGACCACACATCCGACGCAGTAAAATTTGTTCTTATTATATTTTTATGGTCTACAATTTTATAGAATTTTTTCGTGAAAATTTCGTTCAAAAATTTTGACGATTGGGCACTCAATTTAGTCAAAAGGACTAAATTGTAAAAAGTGCAAAAGTTAAGTTCTACATGCTAGAGGTGTCTAGTTGCTATGAAATTTAAAATTGAAGATTCTTAGATGGCAATTAGACCATTGGTTAAGTTAGTGGACAAAAATAGACATGAAGTAAGAGAATTGTTATGTTTTAAGTTAGGGGCATTTTGGTCATTTGGTTAATAAATGAATTAAAAAGCCAAATTAAAAGCCAATTTTTGTCCATCTTCTACCCCATGGCCGAAACTTGCATGGAGAAGACATAGCTAGGGTTTCCCAAGCTTCCAAGCTTGATTGTAAGTCTGTTCTAGCCCCGTTTTTAATGATTTTTACGTTTTTGAAATCCTCATAACAAGATCTACCTATTTCTACCACTAATTTGAGAAAATATCAAGGTCTAGGGTTTGACCCATTTTGAATATTTGTGTATTTTTTATGTTTAATGGTAGATTATGCAAATTTGATGTTGAAAAAATGACTTTTGCTAAGTAATTTTCGGTAAAAGTTGTAAAATGAGTAGTAAAAGTGTGAATAAATGAAAAATGTGGGCTGTTATGAGCATGAAATAGGTTCGGCTAAACTTGGGCTTTGAAGAAATTAAATGAAATTCATTTTATGAGCCTAGGGACTAAATTGTAAAAATGTCAAACTTTAGGGGCAAAAATGTAATTTTTTCCATAATGTGATTTTGTGCTAATTTGAATTGTATAATTATGGAATAAGTTAAATGTGATATTATAGATCAAGAAAAATGAGGTTTGGACCTAGAACAGGGAAAAATGAGTATTTGACGATTTAGTCATTTTTGCCAATTTTTATGTCGAGGTAAGGTTGTATGTAAATAATGCAACGTTATAATTGTATTTATAATGCTTTGTTATTGTATGAATTGTATGATTGACTCTATGGATGAAATTGACAAAGTTTCGACAAGCGAGTAAATCCCAGATGAACCTTAGGAATAGTTAGGAAACAAATGTCATGACATTAGGGTCACTAAGAATACGTGTAAGACCATATCTGGGATATGGCATCAATATAAGACTTAGTGTAAGACCATATCTGGGATATGACATCGATGTGAGATTTCGTGTAAGACCATAGCTGGGTTATTGGCATCGATACGAGATTACATGTAAGACCATATCTGGGATATGGCATTGGTACGGTACTGTTTGTACGAGATCCCCGAGTATCCTTTAGTATTCCAAATGGTTCAATGAAAAATTCAACGGGTATGTCAAAGAAGAGAAAAAGTATGTGAGTATTATGAATTGGTATAGCTATGTACGTAAAGTTTATAATCATTGAGTTCATGAAATCGTGAGTTCATGATTTCCACGAGAATGATTTTATGAAAACCTTGTGATTATGAGTCTATACTTGTGATGTATGAAATACATAGTAAATTCGATTGATGATTTTGTGATTGAGCAAGTTGTGCTTATGAAGCTTAAATGACAATTATGTTGATATGTGTGACGTTATTCATACGATAAGCTATTGGTATATGAAAATTATGTCGACTTGTGTTATGAGATTCATGTGATGAGCCATTAGTATATAACAATTATGTTGACATGTGTTATGTTGATAGTAAATGACATTTATGTTCATATGACATTTATGAAGTTTAATGACATTTACATTGATGTATGTTATGTTATTCAAATGATGAGCTATAGGCAAGAATGTGATTGAGTAAATTATACTCATAAAGTTTAATGATATTCATGTGGAAATATGTTATGTTACTTATATGATGAGTTGTTGGTAAGATTGGGATTGAGTAAGTGGTGTTTATGAAGTTTTAATGACATTTATGTTAATATTTGTTAAGTTATTTGTATTTCAAGTGTATGAATAATGTTTTGTATTATTTTCATATGAACTTACTAAGCTATACAGCTTACCCCCTTCCTTTCCCATGTCTTTTAGGGTTATTAAGCTAGCTCGGGTTGGAGTTCGCCGGAGATCTTATCACACTATCAAGCTATCATTTTTGGTATAAATAAATTCAAGTATTTTAAGTCTATGGCATGTATAGGGACTTAGTCATTTTGTTAAATGTGTCATTGTGATTGTAGCCAATGTGTTGGCTTGTGATTGTCAAAGGCTTGTTTGATATTTGGCCATGTAGATTGGCTTATTTGGGCTATCATGGTTGTAAACCTAAGTATGGATATATATGTGCTAATGTCTTTGGTGATATGGTCATGATATGCTTGGTGAATGATAGAAATTTTAATTCTGACATGAATGTGAGATGTTTGGAAATGTGGTGTATTGATGAAATGATAAAGCGATGTACAATTAGGTATCTTGAAAGTAGTCAATTGTGACTTAGTAAACGTTGTGAGTATGATAGACGTTGATATTGTATGGTTATAATTGTGGATGTTTGGTTTCCTAAGTATGATATGTTTTGTGCCTTTGAATTTGTGTAAGTGTATGTTTGAACAAGGGTGGCAAATGGCTTGGTAAATAGCCTTTATTTGGTCCACACGGGTAGACACACGGGCGTGTGTCTAGGCCGTGTGTGACACACGGTCTGCCCCACGGGCATGTGTTTCGGTCGTGTGTCCCCTGCACCCTAAATAATTGCAAAACAAAAATGTACAGTATCCAACACACGGGCAGAGACACGGGCATGTGTCTCAGCCGTGTGGAGGTCACGGCCCTGGACACGGGCGTGTGCCCTCGCCGTGTGAAGTCTGCACCTATTTTATGAAAAATTATGAAGATTTAATCGACCACATGGCCTAAACACACGGGCGTCTGCCCTGGCCGTGTGACCTTAATTCGTTCATGACATCATAAACAGAGAGTTACACGGGTTAGGAACACGGGCATGTCCCTCACTACACGGGCGTGTGCCTTGGTCCACACGGGCGTGTGGCCATGTTTCCATGAAAAATTTTCTAAGTTCTCCAAAAGTTTTCAAAGTTCTCTGTTTAGTCCCGAACCGTTTTCGATGTATGTTTTGGGCCTCGTAGTCTCGTTTTAGGGACGATATGAAAGTTTTTAAAAAATTTTAAATTTGAGTGGAAATTCTTGTCTTGGTTTTGAATGTTTGCTTGTGAATAAGTCCGGTAATGCCTCGTACCCTATTTCAACGTCAGATATGGGTAAGGGGTGTTACAGCCATGCATTTCTAATCTCACTCCATCGAGAGGCCTAAGATATTGTTCTCATTATGTAGGAGGGACAAATCCTATCTTTATCAACCATATCCCTCTACATAGATTACAACATACCCAACATCAATCTTTGTAGTGTAACCTGTTATGATAGACGTTTGACTGTGTCAAAATATACAACTCACTATCTTGGGACAATAATGATCTCAAGTCTGAGGATCATGTACATAGTTATCACTATGAGTAATATTATGGCTACTACATAATAATCCAAGAAACATACTCATAGCGGGTCAGTCCAGTATGTTATTCTCTAACACATACTCATGTATCGATTTTGACATCCCTATGTCAATGACAACACTCTGTCATCAATCAACTACACATTAATCTCAATGCATTATCATTGTCCAAGCCCACAATAATACTTTACTATGGACCTTTTAAGAATAATCATATTATTCTTAAGACTTTATTATTAATCAGTTTATTTGTACAAAGAAAAAGAAGTTGAAATAACAATGGTAATGCCTTATATTAACAAAAAAAAAGGTAAAATGAGTATGTGTGGCGATCTTCCACTAGTAATCTCCAACTAGCACTAAGACCAATCAATCATATATCTAATACCAAGTGACTTAGTGTGACGATCATGCTTCTACTGTGTTAGAGGTTTCGCTAGTGATCAGCAATGTTGTCATCTATTGGTACTTTGCATATTTCCACATCTCCCCGATCAATGATTTCTTGAATGAGATGAAAGTGCCTAAATATCTGTTTGGATTGTTGGAGAGATCTGGGTTCCTTTGCCTGTGCAATGGCTCCATTGTTGTCACAACGAAGTTCTATAGCATTTGATATGCTAGGCACAACCCCTAGTTCAGATATGAACTTCTTGATCCAAACAACCTCTTTTGCAGCCTTACTAGCTAAAATATACTCAAGCTCAGTTGTAGAATCAGCTACTGTATCAGTTGTAGAATTAGTTGTAGAAAACCCAGAAGAATAATATCGATCATACGCACTGGATCTAGCTCTGTCTAACGTTATGATTATCTAGCATTCTCATATGATAATAATCACATCTGAAGATGAACAATTGCATATGTCTCTAAGGTTAAAAGAATATATAGAATACCCAGAAAATATCGTTGTAATATACTCAGCCATAACAGTTGCATTCAGATATATTTGCAATTCAAACACTATCCCACTGACTACTAAAGTCATCAATGATCCCACATTATCCCGTTCCACTAAAGAAATCAATTCAGAAGAAATTTCAGTTAATCTATTCATTAGTTATCATAACTAATGAAGTCAATTACCGGTGAATAACTTCTTCTTTAACAGTAACTTTGCGTATCTCGAATGATCTTCAGAAAAATTTAATATCTCTTCTAAAACTCTCTTTACTTGCTAACCAATTCTTGGCTCTGACCACATTATTACTAATTCAATTGCTGAATTCTTTAGCTCTCTTTTGCCGATTTAATCTACATAAATCTTGTAAATTTTGGTGTATAAGACTTTAAGGGTGAGGGGTGGAAATTGTAAAGCCTCTAAATTTGACTCTCATATAAATACACATAACATAACATTTATTATTAACATAACCTTATGAACTTCTACTCTCACCTTTATGATTTCCAACTCATCATTAGTAACTTTTTAATCAGACACTTGAGTATCGCTTTCAACATTATTAGAATTAGCTCGGTTGGAAAACATCTCTGTCTGAAAGTGAAACAAATCTCATCAGAGTCAGGAGACATCACACTATCACAAGTTATATAATGGCATGTATTTCTAGACTTCATACATGCTACGTTCAGTCCGAGAATCAACTAAATCGTAGCTTTGATACCACTAAATGTAACACTCATAACCCGTATTCATCGTCAAAATATGGTTACGAAGCATTACCGTAAAAGCATAACTCAAATCATTCATTTTTAAACATTTCATAATCATTGCAAAATCCAATCAAACATATGCATAACGTCCCTAATTTGAGCCCTCGAGGCCTTAGAAACACTTTAGAAATGATTAGAGACTAAATCGGAAACATTTAGAACTTTATGGAAAAAGATAGAAAATTTCACACTGCAGGGGTCACATGGCCGTGTAACTCTCAAAACGCAATCTTTAAAACCTACAGAGGACACATGGCCATGTTGCATGGTCGTGTGTCACATACGGCTGAGACACACGCCCATGCCTTCGGCCGTGTGGACAAGAAAATGGCCAAAATCAAGCCATTTCTTTCACCCTTTCATCCTTGAACTTACAAGTTATTTGCACACATGAACAAAACATCATAACCTACCAAAAAATGCATAAAAATGACCAAATCATTAAACCATTTATCCATACAACCAATATGCCAATAAGGCACCTCAATCACCACAATCAAACATACCTAAATTTATGTCCAAATGGTCATAATTCAACTAAACATACTTGACTAAATTCCATATCAAAACATGCCCTAAATGATCACTTTACAAACATGCCAACACTCATCACTTTGGCCATAAAACCATGCATCAATTTGATCATATAAACATCAACCATTAAGCATCAAATTGCCAAAAGCACACCAACCAACAAGGCATCAAAATAACATAAGTTTCATAAATTCAAAGCAACATTACATGCCAATATCATTAACTAAACATTAGACATAAGTCCACCTATACATGCCATTATAACCACGACTAAAGCATCAAAATCTACTGATGAAATCAATGGATAGTGTGATGGATCTTCGACTAGCTTCCTACCCGATCGAGCTTTCGATAATCTATAAAGTAAAGGAAAAATAACCACGTAAGCAATGAATTCTTAGTAAACTCGTACAAACTTTAAACATAAAATTTTATTTTAATAAAGAACTTTATGGGGTAATTATAAATCTATACCAATCTCACAAAGTTTATCAACTTTATAACCATTAACTCAAAAATGAGTAAATTCTTCAAAATCACAAATATTTTCCATTCCTAACATAATAGGATTTTATAAGACTTTGAACCCTTCCATTTACTTACTTTAGCGCAAATAACAACATCAATTCACTAATTTGTATTTTTTCATGAACTAGGTATATTCATCCATAACATACGTAAATTTCTCACATATAAGTACATTATTTAACTCATCATTTCCTTTTTATCATATTACAATTAAACTATGAACTTATCATTTCATTACTTTTTCTCACCCGTTTCATATGCATAACACACAAAACATAAGAATAACATCAAACATTGCTACAAACTAGTGCATTTAAATATAGCTCCTTTGGCATCAACTACATGATAAACCTCACTTTAATGCATACCTTTCTTTCCATTTTCATGCCCGTTGAACCAATTAGAACAACATTGGATAATTGAAACTGTAACACCCCAAACCCGGCCCAGACGTTATGGCCGAATCTGGCAATATCACATTGAAGTGTTTTCCGAAAACATCGTTTCTTTAAAAAATCCATGCTTATTGATAAACCTCGTTTATGTATCTTAACAGGAATTTAGGGTATCTTGTTCTTTTAAAACTCAAGTTATTTTGGTAGAACGTTGATCATATTAGTTTGTGACTATACTTTAAAACCAAGTTTGATGCGGAAGCTTTTATTATAAGTTACGAAAATGTGGTGTTTTGAAAACCAATTATCTTTTAAAAACCATGTTATACTACTACTCAGTTGTGAATTAAAATAAGTAAAATCACAAATTTAAAAGTTAAAATAATTAAAGAGGACTTATTACATAACGAAAACCCAAATTAAATTTATAGAAAACAAACTCAAAATATATAAATAGGTGCAGTTGTGTGGCCACCTCTGAATCCCTCGCAGCACCGATCCGCCTAAGACTGGGGATTACCTATAAAGATAAACAGAGAGGTGAGTTTACGAAAACTCAGTGTGTAACCCCATGCCAGTATATAGCCAATCATGCCATAGGCAAGTACAGTCTGGGCCTAAGCCTAAATCAATAACAGTTCAGTTCAGTTGGGCCCTAGCCCATTACAGTATCAGTATCAGTGTGGGCCTTAGCCCATAATAGTATCAGTGTCAGTTTAAGCATGCAATCAGAAATCCTACCCATCCAGCCTCTACACTCCATTCCGTCCAGCCCAACACACCATGTGGGGATAAAATCACCCACCCATCCCTACACTCAAAAAATAGCACCGGTTGCGGCACTAAACAGTATTTGCAGTAGAGCTGCCAGTACAGTACACTTCCTCTAATCATAATAATCCCATCCCATGCAACATATCACACATTAATGCAACATACATATATATATATCATGGCATGCTCATATATGGTCATACATAACTTAGGGGCATAACAGTCATTTTACCATAGGGGCATAACAGTCATTTTATCAGTTTGGGGTCTAGGTGTACTTACTGACCCATCAGTAGGTCCACAGTTGTCTCGGGCGACCCGTGCAACCTTAACAGTCAAACAGTGCAAATGGGCCCAAGGCCCAACATGGGCCCGCACGCTCGTGTGGCCCACTTAGCCCAAAAAATGGGCTCGGCCATGTAATTTACATAGCTTGGCCCAAAATTCTCCACACGTTTGTGTGGTTTACCCATATGGGGCCCACAAGCCCGTTGGGCCAACACGGCCTATTTCAGCCCAACATGGCCCAAAATGGCCCAAGACCACAAAATCGCTCACGGTGGCCTCGGTAGTCTAACGCCCACATTTTATACGTTCATTTTACCACACGATCGAGTGAACGCTCATGTAGCGTCAATGTCATACTTTTTTGACTTTTTCCGGCTTACTATTTGGGCAGTGTTTACACACTTTTCGGCATTTCACCGATACTGTTTATTAGAGTACTGTTACACACCTAGATCTGAAAAGATGCGCAGACAGTCCTCCATCATTCCAGAACCTATGTTCACCCATAGATTCGGTTACTGACATATCAATTGAATTTAAAACGAACCCAAATCAATATACATATCCACTTAATCACCAGCCACTTACCTTGATTGAACAACCGAATCCCTACGCACTTCACTCACTGGAAAACGATGATCACTAGAACTCGGGGTTATTACCTGCAATCTAATCGAAGCCCCTTATTAACAAGTATCTACAAGCACGATTTAAGCCAAGACGAATATCAACTTACCGAAAGTAACAAACCGTAGACTAGCAATGAACACTAAATAGACAGAGATCAAAGAAAAAGTCGGCACAGTGAGGGTAGAGGAAGAGAGAATCGGCCAGGAAGAACAACAGCAAGCTTCGTAATTATTTGGAAAAGAAACAAAGAAGAGGTAGGGAAGGGAAGAGGGTGTATTCGGCCAATAGTAGGAAAAATAAGAAGAGAGAAGATGAGAAGAAGAGAAAAGGGTATGTTCGGCCAACACAAGCAGGGTGTTAGGAGGAGCAGTCCAAAACGACGGAGGAGACAAGGAGGATGTGGTGACAGAAAGGGAGAAAAAGGAAAACGATTTAGGGGAGGAGAGGTTTTGGCAGAGGGAAAAGAAAGAAGAAGAAAAAAGATGCAAAAAGGGGAGGAGAGGTTGTGGCAGAGAGAAGTTTCGACAGAGGAAAAACAAAGCAAAACCGAAAATGAGAAAGCACCCCTCTAGCCAAATTCTTGAGTGCCTCAAAGTCCCAATTCGGCACACCACTCCCTCTCTCCTCTCTTCCCTTGATTTTCTCCTAAAATCACTCCACCTGATCACCTATTTCCCTCAACCACTCAATTCTAATTCACCTCAACCACTTCAGTGTTTCAGTCAAACTCCACCACCTCCACGGCACAGCAGCATAATAACACTCCTTTGCCTTCAGCAAGATTCGAACCTTAGACCACTTGCATAGATAACACACCACCTACCCCCTAGACCAACAAGCTCCTTATGTCATGCTTTAGCCACATTTATTTAAAAGCCTACTAACCAAAGGCAAGGGTTTTATTCCCCAAAAATTAAAATTTTGCACAAACCCAGGCTCGAACCCAGGACTTCTCAGACACTCCCAAACACACCCAAGTCATTTAGCCACTAAAGCAGGTAGGTATTTATGTTAAAAACATGGAAAAATATATACCTAAGTTTTGGGGTGTTACAACTCTACCCCCCTAAAAGAAAATTTTGGTCTCAAAATTTACCTGGTCAAAACAGATTAGGGTACTGTTGACGCACCGCCTCTTCGGGCTCCCATGTGGCCTCCTCTGAACTGTTATTGTGCCAAAGTACCTTAACCAGTAGGATAGACTTCTTCCTCAAGACTTTCACATCACGATCTAAGATCTGAATCGGTTCCTCCTCAAATGTTAGGTCCGGTCTAACCTCAATCTCCTCAGTCGAAATCACGTGCGTGGGATCAGAGTGATAACGCCTTAGCATAGAGATGTGGAACACATCATGAACCTGATCCAACTCTGGAGGTAACTCAAGTTGACAAGCAACCGGTCCCACACGTTTCAGTATGCGATAAGGCCCAATGAACCTAGGGCTCAACTTGCCCTTCCGTCCAAATCTCAATACCTTCTTCCACGGTGAGACCTTAAGAAAGACGCAGTCCCCCACAGAATACTCAATCTCCTTGCGCTCCAAATTCGCATACGACTTCTGCCTGTCTGATGCCGCCTTTAATCGATCCCAAATTAATCTGACTTTGTCCTCAGTATCAGAAACCAATTCAGGGCCCAAAACACGCCGCTCGCCCAACTCAGTCCAACACGAAGGAGTACGAAACCTACGGCCATATAATGCCTCGTAAAGTGCCATCTGTATGCTAGACTGGTTATACGCAACTCTGCCAACGGAAAGTAGTCTTCCCAACACCCTCGAAAATCCATTACACAACACCTTAACATATCTTCCAGTATTTGAATCACCATTTCTGATTGACCATCAATCTGAGGGTGAAATGCAGTACTGAAGTCTAGTTTTGTACCCAAAGCCTCGTGTAACTTCTTCCAGAACCGAGACGTGAAACGAGTATCTCTATCTGATATGATGGAAACCGGTACCCCATGCGGTCTCACTATCTCGACCACATACAGATTCAAATGACTTTTGCAAAGGATAATCGTGACAAGCCCGGTATGAAATTGGCTGACTTGGTCAACTGATCTACTATGACCCATACTGCATCCTTCTTAGTAGGCGTTAGGGGCAGCCCACTAACGAAATCCATAGTTACCCTCTCCCACTTTCAAAGTGGAATTTTAACTAGCTGAAGCAACCCTGAAGGTAACTGATGTTCAGTTTTAACCTGCTGGCAAGTCAGACACTTGCCTACAAAGTCGGTAACTTCACGCTTAAGACCTGGCCACCAATATAACTCTCGAAGGTCTCGATACATTTTATTCCCGCCGGGATGCATAGCATAAGGACTACTATGCGCCTCTCGCAGTATAGACTGCCTCAAATCAGTATCCCTTCGCTATTCAGTCCAAAATATGAAGTTTCCCCATTCTCAATCTGTCGGAATCGAGGACCCAAAGACCCATCCTCCACTTGTTTACCCTTAATCTGTTCAATCCACGATAATTTAACTTGGAGTTCGGCCAACAAACTACCATCATCAAATAAGCTGAGACGAGCAAACATCACTCTAAGATCTGTCATAGCCCTATGGCTCAGTGCGTCAGCCAACACATTGGCCTTACCAGGATGGTATTCAATCGAATAGTCATAATCCTTAAGCAGCTCAATCCATCTATGCTGCCTAAGATTTAGCTCCTTCTGAGTGAGGAGATATTTGAGGCTCTTTTGATCTGTGTAAATGATACACTTTTCACCGTATAGGTAATGCCTCCAGATTTTTAGTGCGAATACCATCGCGGCCAACTTCATGTCATGCGTCGGATAATTCGCCTCATGAGACTTAAGCTGGCGAGACGCATATACCACTACCTTACCCTCTTGCATCAACACACATCCCAAACTGACATGTGATGCATCACTGTAGACAATGAATTCTTTCCCAGACTCTGGCTGTATCAAGATAGGGGCCTCTGTTAGAACCTTCTTAAGTTTTTCAAAACTCTCTTGGTGCTTATTAGTCCAGACAAACGGTACCTCTTTACGCAAAAAATTAGTCAGAGGTACAACAATCAACGAAAACCCCTCAACAAAATGTCTATAGTACCCAACCAAACCCAGAAAAATTCGAACCTCAGATACCGTCTTAGGCGGCTTCCAATCCAAAATAGCTTCAATTTTCCAAGGATCCACTCTAATCCCTTCAGTAGATACCACATGGCCTAGAAATGTTACTTCTTGTAGCCAGAATTCACACTTGTTGAACACCTTTCTATGGCTGAACAGTACCACGACCTATAGCTTGCATCTGCTCGGGCCTCTGTGGACAATCTCTGATACAATGCTCTATTGATCCGCACCTCAAACATGCCCCAACCCTTTTCCAGCATTCGCCCTGATGGCGTCTACCACAGTCAACACATGGCTGCGGTCCAGTAGCAGCAATAGGGGCCCTAACTCTGACCAGCCCATCCACCCTGGCCTTTTTATTCGGCCTTTGAACGGAACTTGAGGGCTCCGAATCCCTCTTATTCCTACCCTTTCTCTCTGTTGGGCACGCCGGTACACTTCACCTCCTCGGCGATCTTCGCCTTATCAACCAGTGTGGCAAAATCTCACTCCCTCTGTGGAGCTACCAAAACTCTCAGACTATCTCTGAGGCCGTCCTCGAAATAGACACACTGCTCATAATCAGTTGCCACCATTCCACGTGCATAGCGGCTTAATCGCAAGAATTCAGCCTCATATTCAGCCACTGACTTATCCTTCTGAGTCAAATTTAAAAATTCCCTCCTCTGGGCATCCACATAACTAGTGCCCACATACTTTCCTTGGAAAGCAGTCTTAAAGAATTCCCATGTCAATCGGTCAGCCTGAGTACCCTCTTTAACTGTAAGCCACCACTGATAGGCCGTCTCTCGCGAGCAAGGACACTGCACCTTTTAGTTTTACGTTCGGGGGTGCAGTCGAGGTCATCCATGATCCTCTCTGTGGCCTCAATCTAATATTCAGCCACGTTAGGGGCAACTCCTGCGATACCCCTAAAGATCTCAGCCCCATTAGACTGGAGTCGTTCCGTGACTGACCCACGGCCCACAATACCAGTATTAGGCCCAGCGACCCTCTCCAAAATTTGCAACATAGCATGGGACAATGCATCGTCCCCAACTACTCGATCGTGAGACCTAGTCTCAGTCACAGGTGAAGCCGGTGCCTCTCTAGCTTCAGTGTTAGGCATGTGGCCCGATGACAAAGACCCAGCCCAAGCACCTCTACGGCCTCCGCCACGGCCTCTTGTACCCTTCTACGAGTACCTCTGGTGGTCATTATCTATTTGTGTATTATCAGTTTAAAAATTTTATGCATCAGTTTACAGTTCCAGTGTTATTTAACAGATGTCTTATGTAAAGTAGTATCAGTATTTAAGAGTTTGTTTTCTCAGAACACAGTCTTACTACAGTTTCAGTTTTTCCTAAACAGAATATTTCAGTACAGTTTACTATTTATAATAGTATCCATATCTCACTTTAAGCAAATAGAGGTTTCAGAGGACTTACAATATCGATGCCAGAGATTCGGTGTACCACACATCAGTAAAAATACTGCCAAATTGCTTGGAACAGTTCTTTTAAAAATTTTGAGTTTTTAGAAGAATCCCAAAACCACAGCCGAGTTTTTGTAACCTGGCTCTGATACCACTAAATGTAACACCCCAAACCCGGCCCAGACGTTATGGCCAAATCTAGCAATATCACATTGAAGTGTTTTTCGAAAACATCGTTTCTTTAGAAAATCTATGCTTATTGTTAAACCTCGTTTATGTATCTTAACAGGAATTTAGGGTATCTTGTTCTTTTAAAACTCAAGTTATTTTGGTAGAACGTTGATCATATTAGTTTGTTACTATACTTTAAAACCAAGATTGATGCGGAAGCTTTTATTATAAGTTACGAAAACGTGGTGTTTTGAAAACCAATTATCTTTTGAAAAATTGCGTTCTACTACTACTCAGTTGTAAATTAAAATAAGTAAAGTCCCCAAAATTAAAAGTTAAAATAATTAAAGAGGCCTTATCACATAACGAAAACCCAAATTAAATTTATAGAAAATAAACTCAAAATATATAAATAGGTGCGATTGTGTGGCCACCTCCGAATCCCTCGCAGCACCGATCCGCCTAAGACTGGGGATTACCTGTAAAGATAAACATAGAGGTGAGTTTACGAAAACTCAATGTGTAACCCCATGCCAGTATATAGCCAATCATGCCATAGACAAGTACAGTCGGGGCCTAAGCCCAAATCAATAATGATTCGATTGATTTGGGCCCTAGCCCATTACAAGAGATCGAAGATCGGTGTGGGCCTTAGCCCATAACATGATCGATGTCGATTTAAGCATGCAATTAGAAATCCTACCCATCCGGCCTCTACACTCCACTCCGCCCACTTAACACTCCATGTGGGGATAAAATCACCCACCCATCCCTACACTCTAAAAATTAGCACCGGTTGCGACACTAAACAGTATTTGCAGCAGAGTTGCCAGTACAGTACACTTCTTCCAATCATAATAATCCTATCCCATGCAACATATCACACATGAATGCAACATACATATATATATCATGGCATGCTCATATATGGTCATACATAACTTAGGGGCATAACAGTCATTTTACCATAGGGGCATAACAGTCATTTTATTAGTTTGGGGTTTAGGTGTACTTACTGACCCATCAGTAGGCCCACAGTCGTCTCGGGCTACCCGTGCAACCTTAACAGTCAAACAGTGCAAATGGGCCCAAGGCCCATAATGCAGGCCCATGTGGGCCGCACGCTCATGCGGCCCACTTAGCCCAAAAAAATGGGCTCGGCCATGTAGTTTACACAGCTTGGCCCAAAATTCTCCACACGTTTGTGCGGTTTACCCTTGTGGGGCCCACAAGCCCATTGGGCCCACACGGCCTATTTCGGCCCAACATGGCCCAAAACGGCCCAAGACCACGAAATCGCTCACGGTGGCCTCGGTAGTCTTACGCCCACATTTTATGCGTTCATTTTACCAGACGAGCGAGCGCATGCTCATGTAGCGTCAATGTCATACTTTTTCGGCTTTTGCCAGCTTACAATTTGGGCAGTGTTTACACACTTTTCGGCATTTCACCGATACCATTTATTAGAGTACTGTTACACACCTGGATCCGAAAAAAAAGCGCAGACAGTCCTCGATCACTCCAGAACCTATGTTCACCCATACATTCAGTTACTCACATATCAATTGAATTTAAAACAAACCCAAATCAATATACATATCTACTTAATGACCAGCCACTTACCTTAATTGAACAACCGAATCCCTACGTACTTCACTCACTGGAAAATGATGATCACTAGAACTCGGGGTTATTACCTGCAATCTAATCGAAACCCCTTATTAACAAGTATCTACAAGCACGATTTAAGCCAAGACGAATATCAACTTACCGAAAGTAACAAACAGTAGACTAGAAATGAACACTAAATCGGCAGAGATCAAAGAAAAAGTCAGCACAGTGAGGGTAGAGGAAGAGAGAATAGGCCAAGAAGAACAACAGTAAGCATCGTAATTATTTGGAAAAGAAACGAAGAAGAGGTAGGGAAGGGAAGAGGGTGTATTCGGCCAATAGCAGGAAAAAGGAGAAAAGAGAAGATGAGAAGAAGAGAAAAGGGTATGTTCGGCCAACACAAGCAGGGTGTTAGGAGGAGCAGTCCAAAACGGCAGAGGAGACTAGGAGGATGTGGCGACAGAAAGAGAGAAAAAGGAAAACGATTTAGGGGAGGAGAGGTTTCGGCAGAGGGAAAAGAAAGAAGAAGAAAAAAATGCAAAAAAGGGGAGGAGAGGTTTTGATAGAGGGAAGTTTCGGCAGAGGAAAAACAAAGCAGAACTGAAAATGAGAAAGCAACCCTCTAGCCGAATTCTTGAGTGCCTCAGAGTCCCAATTCAGCACACCACTACCTCTCTCCTCTCTTCCCTTGATTTTCTCCTCAAATCCTTCCTCAAATCACTCCACCTGATCACCTCTTTCCCTCAACCACTCAATTCGAATTCACCTCAACCACTTCAGTGTTTCAGTCAAACTCCACCACCTCCACGGCACAGCAGCAAAATAACACTCCTTTGCCTTCAGCAAGATTCGAACCTTAGACCACTTGTATAGATAACACGCCACCTACCCCCTAGACCAGCAAGCTCCTTATGTCATGCTTCAGCCACATTTATTTAAAAGCCTACTAACCAAAGGCAAGGGTTTTATTCCCCAAAAACCAAAATTTTGCACAAACCCAGGCTCGAACCCAGTACTTCTCAGACACTCCCAAACACACCCAAGTCATTTAGCCACTAAAGCAGGTAGGTATTTATGTTAAAAACATGCAAAAATAAATACCTAAGTTTTGAGGCGTTACAGAAACAATATTTACCGTACCAATTACCTATATAACACACTGAAACAAAGCTTGCTAGGTTTGAGGCATGATACAATTACACCATCACGAAGCCTGCTAGGCACAAAACCCGAATAACACAGGCACAGAGCCTGCTAGGCACAGAGCCCGAATAACACAGGCACAAAGCTTGCTAGGTATAAAGCCCGAATAACATCGGCACAAAGCCTGCTAGGCACAGAGCCCGAATAACACCGACACAAAGCCTGAGAGGCACAGAGCCTGAATATCACCGGCACACAGCCTGCTAGCCACAGAGCCCAAATATCACCGATTCAAAGCTTGCTAGGCACATAGCTCGAATAACATTACAATTCTATTTCATTAAACATAACTAAATGAAATTCATGATTTTACCAATAATGAAATAGTATGAAATATTCAATAAAATTAATAATAACCATATAACGAACTTACCTGGCTAAATTACAGCAATGTCAAAGTACATGGGCTATTTGGTAACTTTTCATTCTCCTCGATTTTCCACTCAATCTTGATCTAAATTAATAATTTCATTCAAATTATTAATTTATATAGTAAAAAATATTATTTTACAATTTAGTCATCTTTTATATTTTTACAAAGCCCCTAACATTTTACTTTTATTCAATTTAGTCCCTGAGCCTAAAACATGCAAATTAACCATTTTTATTGCAATTTCCCACTAGCCAAAGATTTGTAGCCTCCATTTCAGCCCATTTTTGCAAAAATTTCACATCAAGTCCTTAAACTATTACTATTTCAACAATTTAGTCCCTAATTGGCAAATTCATCAAAAATCACTTAACAAAATACTTTTAAATAACAACTAATATCTCAAATTTATCATTTAACATAAAAAAATAACTAGATTCATCAATGGCAACATTCAAAATCTTTAACAGTTTCAAAATTGAAGGTACGAGCTAGTTGGACCTAGTTGCAACGATTTCAAAAACATAAAAATTACAAGAAATAGATGAGAATTAAGCTCACATGCACAAAGATGAAAGAACCAAAGCTTGAAGCTCTCTCAAATGGTGAATTAGGCCAAGGTTGAAGAAAATGAATAGGAGTTGAATTAGTTTTTCAATTTGTTTTACCTAATTTCAAACTATTTACAATTTCGCCATTAAATTACTTAATATTTTTTTTATCTTTTTCTTTACTAATGCCGTCCCACCACACTAATTAAGGCCTAATTATCACATAGGTCCTTTTTCAATTAATAATTAAGCCATTTGGTCACTAAATGCATTAATTAACAAATTTTGCACCTTTTACAATTTAGTCCTTTTTCTTTAATTAACTATCTAAACGTTAAAATTTCTTAACAAAACTTTAATATAACATTAATAATACTCTATAAAAATATTTACGATTCGGTTTATAGAAACGAGATCCCAATACCTCATTTTCTAAAACCACTGACTTTAAGGTCTTACCACTTGAACTTAATTAATCATTTATATAACATATATTACCATATCAAAAACCTTTTTAAAACCATATTTGTAACACCCTATACCTGTATTCGACGCCAGAACAGGGTACGAGGCATTACCAGACATAAACTCAAACAATCATACAAAATCGAGACATGAATTTCTGTCCAAATTTAAAAATTTTCATTTACATTCATATTGTCCCTTAAACGAGCTTACGAGGCCCAAAACATACATTAGGAGTGGTTTGGGACTAAACCGAGAACTTTGGAAACTTTCAGAAAACTTAGAAAATTTTTCATGAAAAAGATCCACACGCCCGTGTGACATATCACATGCCCATGCTTCAAGTCGTGTCCAAAATAGAGGACATTCTGTTTATGACGTCATCATCAAAATGAGGTCACACGGCCAAGGCAAACGCCTGTGTCCTTAGGCCGTGTTGCGAATTAAATTCTAAAAATCAAGTGCAGACTTCACACGGCCTGGGCACATGCCCATGTTCTATAGCCGTGTCTCTCACACGGCCGAGACACACGGCCGTGTCTCATGCCCGTGTGTTTACTACTGGGCATTCTGTATCTCAAAACTAAGGTACAGGGGACACACGGCCAGAAGACACGCCCTTGGGGCTAGCCGTGTGTCACACATGGCCTAGACACACGCCCGTGTGTCTACCCGTGTGGACAAAATAAGGCTATTTACCAAGCCCTTTTACCACCCATACTTGCACCAACCTACACAACATCAAAACCACACCAATCCAAACATATGTATGACTTCAAGGCACTTAACATGGCATAACTAAGTGCTTCACCATCATCAAACATCCATAATCACATGCAACACATTATCATTCGACCATCAATAAACATAGGCTATATCATAATGGCATTGGCACATGCATGCATATATGAATAGGTTTACAACCAAATAATCATTATGAGCCACATCCCATGGCCTTATACAAATTGAATCAAATATCATCATAAGCCAACACATTTGGCTAAACCAATATGACATATAACAAAAAGACCAAGTCCCTATACATGCCATACTCAAAATGTTGAGACTAACTATGCCCAAAAGTTCCAATTGATAGTGTGATCGAGTCTCCGACGTCCTTCAATCCCCGAGATAGCTTGGCGATACTATAAGAAAATGGAAAAGAAAGGGGAGTAAGCATAAAGCTTAGTAAGTTTGCATGTAAATAATTAACAACATTAACCATGCATTATTATACACATAACATAATGTAATTTATCACAATGTCATCAAGTATCATAGATACTTTTTAAATCATGTCATTTACATAATGTACAATAAAACCCATGATCATGATTTATTCATTCACTTCTTACCAAGATCTCGTCGATTTATAATCTCAATATGTATGAGCTTTATGTACATACCTCTACCCTTTCAACATGTTCATACCTTGTCATTTTGTTGACATAATCTTTGGACTACCCGTTGAACCACTTGGAATACTAAAGGATACTCCGGAATCACATACACATAGAATCATACCAATGCCAAATCCCAGATATGGTCTTACATGGGATCACATATCGATGCCTATAGCCCAGCTATGGTCTTACACGATTCTCTTATCGATGCCATATCCCAAACATGGTCTTACACGAAATCTCATAACGATGACATATCCCAAATATGGTCTTACACGTAAACTCAATCCCTAATGTCATGACATTTGTATCCTAACTACTCCTAAGGTTCAACCGGGATTTCGAGGTATCAAATCTTCGTCGAATCGTCATCGAGTCAACATTAATCAAGTCCACAAGGACAATTACACAATTCATGCAATATTAAAGCATTAAATACTTAAAAATGTAATGTTGCATTATTTACACACGAACTTACCTCGGTACCAAAATATGGCTAACTATTCGATTTAGTCCACAACCTTGTTCTTTCCTCGGTTTAGGTCCGGACTCTATTTTTCTTGATCTATAATAGAAAATTTAGCTCATTTAATTATCACATTGTTCAAATCAGTCCAAAAACTATACTTTGGAAAAATTATAGTTTTGCCCCTAAATTTTCACATATTTACAAATTAGTCCCTAGGCTCGTAAAATGAAATGTGTCCATTTTCTTTGTTACCAAGGCCTAGCAAACCTATATCAAGCTTATACCAGCCCACATTTTTCATTAAATCACATTTCTACTACTCATTTTCACAACTTTTACAAAAAGGTCCTTTTTAGGTGTTTTCATCAAAAATCACTTAGTAAACGATGTTTATTACACATCAAACTTTCATAATCTACCATGAAACATCAAAACACATGCATGTCACACATGGGTAAATTTTTAAACATGAACCCTAGCTCAAATAAATGGTAGAAATAGCTAGATCGGTTGATAACAACTTCAAAAACGTAAAGAACATTAAAAACGGGGCTAGGATGCACTTACAATCAAGCTTGGAAGTTGAAGAAACCCTAGCTATGGTGTTCTTGAGAATTTCAGCTAAGGTAGATGAAGATGGACAAGATTTTTGACTTATTTTCCCTTTTAATTCTTTTATTAACCAAATGACCAAAATGCCCTTTTTACTAAACTTTAAAATTTTACCTACTCATGCCAATTTTTGTCCAAAAAAATAGAAATTGGGAAAATTGTTATTTAAGGACCTCTAATTAATAATCCATAGCTATTTCATACTTAAAGCTCCTAGAATCTCATATTTTGTAACTTTTACAATTTAGTCCTAAAAGTCAAATTGGACACTTATTCACAAAATTTCTTCATGAAACTTTCACACAATCATGCAAACATGTCATGGATCTCAAAACAATCATAAAACAAATATTTCTACTTTGGATTTATGGTCTCGAAACCACTATTTTGACTAAGCCCAAAATTGAGATGATACAGTATTTGACTCGTAAATATTAAATAATAATACAAACTTACTCGTCAAATTTGTGGACCCGAAACCACTGGAAAACAAGTTGTTTCACAGCACCACCATTAAGGCAAAACACAAAACCCGATTGCGATCGTGAATCATCCTTGTCGGTTTGAAAGCTAGTATCAGTGTAACCTTTTACACTCATCTATTCCTCACCTCCATATATAAGGAATTTATCATTTTTCCTTCTCAAGTACTTAAGGATTTTTTAATTGCGACCCAATAACTTTCACCTGTATCAACTTGGTACCAACTCATCATGCTTAAAGCATATGATACATCTAGGCGAGTACATAGCATGTCATACATGATAGAACCAATAGTCGAAGCATATGAAATCTAACTCATACATTATCTCTATCTTGTGAAGTTGAAGGACACATTTCCTTCGAGAGTGAAATACCATGTCTCATAAGTAGGACCTCTCTTAGATTCTTCCATGCTAAACCTTTTAAGTGCTTTATCTATGTATGTACTTTGGCTTAGACCTAAGAGTCATCTTGATCTATCTCTGTAGATTTTGAATCCTAATATATACATAGCCTCGCCCAAGTTCTTCATAGAAAAATAACTTTGTATCCAAGTATTAATAGACTGTAGGGTAGGTATGTCATTTCCTATGATAAGTATGTCATCTACATACAGTAACAAGGATACAAAGCTCATCTTCATTTTTCTTGTAAACACAAAGCTCATCTTCATTTTTGATAAAAGCCAAACTCTTTGATCGCATCATTAAAACAAAGATTCCAACTTCGAGAAGCTTGCTTCAATCCATAAATGGATCTTCGTAGCTTGTATATTTTACCAATATCTTTTGGATCGATAAAACCTTCAGGTTGTGTCATGTACACATCTTCTTCCAGTTTCTCATTAAGGAAAGTTATTTTAATGTCCATCTATCATATTTCATAATCATGAAATGCAACTATTGCAAAAAAAAGATCTTGATAGATTTATACATAGAAAGAGGAGAAAACATTTCGTCATAATCTACACCATGAACTTGTCGGAAACCTTTAGCAACTAATCGCTCTTTGTATGTTTGTACATTACCATCCATGTTGATTTTCTTTCTGAAAACCCACTTGCACCCTATAGGTTTAACCCCTTCAGGTGGGTCAACCAAGATCCATCTTAGTTTTCTGACATGGAATCCATCTTAGGCCTCATGGCCTCAAGCCACTACTTAGAATTTGGGCTCGCCACCGCTTTTTGATATCCCCTAGGCTCATCTTGATCCATAAGTAGAACATCACCATGTGTTGTAATGAAAAATACATATCTCTCAGGTACATGGCGTTCTCTTAAAGACCTTCGCGGTAGTTGTGTTTCCAAGATAGTTGATTGTTCTACAACAACTTATGGAACCTATTGTTGTTTAATCTCTAGTTTAGTGATATTTTTTTGTTCTCAAATTTCTCTGCGTTCAATTCTTCAACCACTTTCTTTTCTAGAGACAAACTCTCTTTCAAGGAAGACTCATGCCTGAGCAACAAACACTTTGTTCTTGGTAGTATTGAAAAAACAATATCCTTTAGTTTTCTTAGAATATCCAGCAAAGATGTACTTTTGAGATTTGGGTTCGAGCTTAGTAGACGTCTAATGTTTAACATAAGCTTCACAACCCTAAATCTTCATGAAAGACATACTAGGATGCTTCCCAATCCACATATCATATGGTGTCTTTTGAACCGATTTAAATGGAACACAATTTAGTGTGAAAGTAGTTGTTTCAAGTGCATGTCCCTAAAAAGGAGTAGGAAGATCAACATGACTCATCATTGATCGAACCATGTGTAACAGTGTTCAATTTCTCCTTCTAGAAACTCCATTCCATTGTGGAGTACTAGAAGGTGTAAGTTGTGAGACAATCTCACATTCCTTAAAAAATTCACCGAACTCTAAACTTAAGTATTCTCCTCCTCCTTCTGATCAAAGTGCCATAATACATTTACCTAGTTGGTTTTGTACTTAATTTTTAAGTTCCTTGAAATTTTCAAGGGCTTCAGATTTATGGCGCATAAGATAAATATATCAATAAATATTGAAGTCATCAGTGAAAGTAATGAAGTATTGAAAACCTCTTCTGGCTTGTGTGTTCATTGGTCCACATACATCACTATGTATTAAGCCCAATGAATCACCAGCTCGCTCACTTTTACTATTAAAAGGAGTTTTAGTCATTTTACCCAACAATCAAGACTCATATATATCAAATTGTTCGAAAACAAAAGAATCCAAAATTCCATCTTTATGGAGCTTTGATATGCGCTTCTCACTTACATGGCCCAATTGACAATGCTAAAGATAAGTTTGATTAGAGTCATTTATTTATTATCTTTTAGTATTTATGTTATAAATGAATCTATCTTGATCTAAAATGTAGAGGTCATTTACTAATTGTGTTGAACCATAGAAAACATTATCGAGATAAAATGAACAATAATTATTCTTAATAATTATATCAAAACCAATTTTGTCTAAACAATAAATTAAAATAATGTTTCTAGTTAAACTTGGCAAAAAATAACAATCCTCCAAAATTAAATCAAGTCCACTAGGAAATGATAAAATATGTGTTCCTATAGCTAATGCAACAACTCTTGCTCCATTTCTAACTAGCATGTCCACATCTCCTTTAGCTAAATTCCTACTCCTTTGTAGTCCCCGTACAGAGGTACAAATATGAGAACCACAACCGGTATCTAATGCCCAAGAAGTACATGTTGATAAATTAATATTAATAACATATATACCTGAAGTGGACGCTCCACTCTCCTTTGCCTTCTTAACCTTTTCAAGATAGGCAGGGCAGTTCCTCTTCCAGTGTATGGTTTTGCCACAATGGAAACATTTTCTTTCCTCAGCAATTCCTCCTTTAGGTTTCAATTTAGTATTTCATTTGTTAGATTTGGCCTTGCCATTGTCTTTAGGCTTTGCCTTAGCATTAAGCTTTCTGTAACTGCCCGATTTTAGCTAAATCGCAACAGTAGTTTTGGAACAACAAATCCAATATCAGAATTTTTTAAAATATTATTTTATGTGTTTACAGCATGACAACATGTATGTGTGAAAATTTCGTGAGCTAATTTTATCGTTTAATTGCTCAATTTGAGAAAAATGACTTAATCGCGTAAAATGCAAAAGTTGCATTCTACTTGCTAAAGGTGTTAAATTGCTATGGCTTATTAATGTTAAGGTAATTATGTTGTAAATAGACCATTAAAAGGGTGAGTGGACAAACATGGTCATGCATAAATGATTTTTAATGGTTTATATTAAAGGATACTATGGTAAATTAGTTATTAAGTTATAATAAATAAAATAAAAGCCATATTATCTTCATTTTCTTCGTCTTAACCGATTATCAAAAGAAAAAGAAGCCAAAGAAGATGTATTAGGGTTCAGCACACATTAAGCTTGATTAAGGTACAGTTTGAGCCCGATTTTTGATGATTTCTATGTTTTTGTGATCGTTGCTTTGAAATCTAGCTAGCCCGTACCTTAGATTTTGAAATTGTTAAAGATTTTGAGAGTTTCCATTATTGAATACTTGAGTAATTTGATGATTGATGATAGAATATGAAAGCTTGATAATAGTTTTACATATTTTGTAAAGTGATTTTTGACAAAAATGTCAAAAAGGGATTAAATTGTGGAATATGTAAATTGAGGGGTTGAATTGTGAAATAAATGAAAGTTATGGGCTGCTAGGGACCTATAGGTATTTCAGCTAAGCTAGAGTATAATGATATTATGTGAATTTTGTGTATTTGTGAAATAGGGACTAAATTGTTAAAAGTGTGAAAGTTTAAGGGCTAAAGTGCAAATATACCTAAATGTATGTTTTGGACTAAATTGAAAGAGTATATGATTGAATAAGTCCATTTTGAATTCATATAGATCAAGAAAGAAAGAATTCAGATTTAGATAGGGGGAAAAGCAAGGTTGTCGAATAGTCGATCCGATCCGTTAATTTTGAATACGAGGTAAGTTCGTATAGTTGAACTTAAATGTGTATCTATTTATTGAATGGATGAAATTGAGATAGTAATTATTCTATTGAATAAATGTTGTGGTATTAAATGAAATATACGAAATGAGTAAGGCAAGTTGCCGAATAAGACCATAGTTGGGCTATGGCAATCAAATAATAATACCATAACCGAGTTATGGCATGTGAACGAAAGACCACGGCAGGGCCTTGGCAATGTATGCGTAAGACCATAGTGGGACTATGGCATCAGAAAAATTGATGAATTTGTATCGAAAGCATTTGTAAACCGAAAGGGTTTGATAAGAGTATTGATGAGAAATAGATATGTATCGATACAGGTACGTTCGGAAGATTATTCAAGTATCGAGAACTTATGAATGTTGTTATGGATAAATTTTATGATAGCTTATGAATTGATGCTTTAAATGTTCATGATATAGTCCATCTTGAATTGTTAATGAATGTTGAGATTATTTCATGTTCACATACGAACTTACTAAGCTTAAAGCTTACTTTATTTAATTGTTTCCATGTTTTATAGTTCTACGAAGCTAGCTCGGATTCGGGAATCGTCTGAGACTTCATCGCACTATCGATCATCTATTTTGGTACTTTTGAAGCTATGTATATATGGTATATGGCATGTATAGGCTTGTGTCAAAATGGTTTATTTGATGGATGTGTATTTTGGCTATTTAAGTTGGCATAAGATGATGAACTTGATGATGCTTATGAATGTGCAAATAGTTCTACTTTTAATGTTTGGAAATAGGCCTACCTTGAATGAATGGAGTTGAAGTGATTATGCATATTTGAATTGGTTTAGTTAGATGAATTATATATGTGAATTATACTTAGTAAAGCAAGATGAATTGATTGGTATTTGAATAGGTAAATGGTATGGAATTGAGTATTGAATTTAGTTGAAATGAAAATGGTATGATTATGTGTTGGTTGATGAACTTTTGGCTGCATATTTGTGTCTTAAAATGATGCCATTTGAGCTTGTGTAGGTATGTGCAAAAAGGGTGGCAAATTGGCTTTACAAATGGCCTATTTTTGTCCACACGGGCAGAGACACAGGCGTGTGTCTCAGCCGTGTGTGACACACGATCATGCTACACGGTCGTGTGTCCCCTAGTGTTGATATTGAAGTGAAGTCAGTATGCTCCACACGGTCTCACACATGGACGTGTGACTGGCCGTGTGGTATAAGTCAGTAAACCCCCTAAATGGCACGCGACCTAGCACATGGGCGTGTGTGGCCATTTCTTAGGGCACACGGGCTAGACACATGGGCGTGTGGTTGGCCGTGTGACCCAAGTTAGTATACTCTCTAGATTTCACACAGCCTGGCACACGGGCGTGTCCTCGGCCGTGTGATGCAAGTCAGTATGTATGCCCTGTTTTCACACGGCCTAAGACACGGACGTGTCTACTAGCCGTGTGAGGCACACGGCCTAAGACACGGACGTGTCTACTAGCCGTGTGAGGCACACGGCCTGTTGACACGGGCGTGTGACCCTTATATGATTGAAAATTTTCTAAGTTTTTCGAAATTTTTTTATGTTATCGATTTAGTCCCGAACCACTTCTAAAGCATGTTTAAGGCCTCGTAGGCCCTCATAAAGGACAATGTGATTGTATTGAGTGATGTATGAGAATGATTGATTGAGGTTGATAAATTTTAGCTATGTGTTATTTATTGATTGGTAATACCTCGTAACACTATTCTGGTAATGAATACGGGTTAGGGGTGTTACACTTTCCTTTGCCTTTGTCCTTTCGGACCATCAGAATGGGCTTAGGTCCAACGTTTTTCATGTTACTTTCATCAGTTTGCAACATGCTAAGTAACTATGGCAAACTGTTATTAATCTCATTCATGCTGAAATTAAGGATAAACTTGTTAAAACTATCCGACAACGATTACGAGCTGACATCAGTGGCCAACTCAACACCTAAAGGGAATCCTAGTTTTTCAAGGCTTTCAATATAGACTATTGGAACGACGAAAATGTGCAAGTGTACACAATCGCAATAAGTAATAAAGTGACAAGTAAATGTCAATTTATCATACCTACAGGGACTCTGAAAGAAAATATTTATGAAATGCAACTTTAAACAATTTGGTGAAACAAAAATATGTTGAATTGAAGAAGTGTTTATAAAAACTAAAAATTAACTAAGAAAAATAAAAAGTAAAAATGTTCCAATGCACGATTTCTAAAAGACGAGTTTTAATCAATATGACATAAATGTGTTAGATCAATTACATTCCTTAACTTAGAATTACTAAACCCATGTTCATATTATTACGAATAATTTCACGGCACTTGGTATTTTGTTAACTAATGCACATACATACTTACTAAATCAATTAATCTCTTGAACATATTCCAATGTCAATTCAAACAATTAATCAATTTTCATAACCAAGTATAAGATTAAATGAAGTAACAACATATTCCTACATTGAAACAATTTAATCACAATAATCTTGCAAGTTATGCAAGGCTAATATACCATTTAATACTGTCGCTAATTTAACCTGCAACTACCTTAGAAGATTAAACATGCACCAATTAGATACTCTGTGAATTAATTAAAATTTCAATATGATTAATAATTAATTCATTTTTTCCCTTACAATTATAATGCAAGTATAACATAGGCATGATTTTATTTAATTGAACACCTTACCAAGGCCTATAACAACACAAACATGATTTCAATAATCTAAGCAAATAGAATGCAATTAATCTAACACAAATTAAATTTAAGTCATTTTAATTAAATCAAGAATAACAAGACAACAAATATTCATGTTCATAATCTTAACAAAAATGAGAAAAAGTAAAGAGAAGGGAACTAGGAAACAAATCCCAGTGTCTCTTTGAAGCTAGACTAGTGCGCTCCTCTTCTTCTCCGCTCATTCTGTCGATTCAAGGCCTTCATGAACACTTGATTGTTTCTACTCGAAGGTGGATGCAAGCCCTTTTTAAAGAGTGGAAATCGGCAAGTGAAGAGGACAAAGGAAATGGGGAAAATGAAGGAAATGGAATAGAGACATGAAGAGATGTGTGTGAAATGAGTTGTGTCAAATGAAGAAGGGAAGAGGGGTATTTATATGTGGGAATGACTACTAAAAATAGCAAATAATTATCAGCCACTCTCTCTCCCTTGGCCGGCCATGCATTGAGCATGTTTGAATGATTCAGACTTGTTATTTTTAGCTTGGGGAATTTACGAGAACCTCAAGGTTCTTTTGCAAGTGTGAAAATCAGCTAAAATTAGCTGATTGGGTCAATTATATGGACGGTTTGGGCTGCCCCATTTTTTTTGGATCAGTCCTCTTTTATTTAGCACAATAGGGCCACTTTCTTCTTCAGACTTTATATTAATTTTTAACCCAATTAATGTTGGATAAAAATTAAATATAAAGTATGTATAATAATCATTATTGAACCGTCTTTGGCTGAAAAAACTAATTAGCCCTGCTCTTGATTCACTTGATGCAAAAATTACTCCAACGGTTCAAGCCTTTCGAGGTGTCTACCAAGCCAATTTTCACCTTTTGTGCAAAATTGTTGAAAATAAACCAGATTTGTGAATATTTATTACAAAAATAATTAAAATTAAATATAATTTAAGTGAAAATTTATTGTTTTATAATTAAAGTATGAATTTCGGCAAAAATTACTACAAAAATGGATGAATTGGAGCTCAAAAGGTGCTGAAAAAGTCTATATGTTGTGTTTCCAACTATCATCTTGAAAATGTGAGTTCCCACAGGAGTTCCCTCCACTATTTTGCATCGAAATAGAGCTTTAGAGGTCTTGTACCTCTCTTGACATGCTTTCCCCTCATATAATTCCTTGAGGTGTTGGATCATATCATAGACAACCATATCCTCATGTTGCTTTTGAAGCTCAGGAGTCATGGTGGCAAGCATTAGAAACCTATATCTAACATGTCATCAGGATGATTCTTATAAGCATCCTTGTTAGCTCTAGCGGCATTAGTTGTTGGTTCATTAGGAACGGGTTCTTCAATGACATATAATTTTTGTTTTTCTTTGAGGACAATCCTCAAGTTACGGAACCAGACACGGAAGTTCAAGCCATTCAACTTGTCCTTCTAAAGGATAGATCTTAATGATAAAGAGTTTGTGTTTTTTTTCCATAATAAATCTACAATAATAAAACATGCTTATGAGTAAATTTACTAAGTTCATTACGAACATTTAAAAGGACTTTATTAAAAGATGCTCCCACTATTTTATTCAAAATTAATAACCCTCAAATATTAATTTCAAAAAATCCTTTCTCTAAAGTTTTCTAGTGGGTAAAGATTCATATTTCACCTCCTCTTAAGTCAGCTTTGGCCTTTCTTTAAAGATTACGGTTATTTAGGTAAGTAACACTTGCTAGTTACATCCTATGTAACTCTTTATTTGGTGAACAACTCTTGTTCCAATCATCTAATTATCATCCAAATCTCTTGCCTCTAGGTTTCCAATCCTATTAGAGTAATATAGTTAAGTTATTAACCAATATTATAACCGAAGACTATCACTTGCTTATTCTACGCGTTTGACCAAGATAGATACAAGTACTTCGCTTTAGCAAAACCCAATTTGTATCGATCGAGGCTTTAACAAGAGTAAATATTGAAAGGCAATCTTAACTTAATATTTTATTGAGGATTTTAAATAGAATTCATCTCACCATTAATGTTCAACTTTAATCCATTTTATTTATTTATTAAAGTTGATTGTATCAATATACTATAACATACATGCTAACATATCATCCATTGTATCACAAACATGAATAATATAAAGCAGTAAATAAATGCAATGTTTATAGCCCATAAAACTAAGGTGGTCCCTCCCAAGCCAATGAGAGAATCGATAGGAATCCTAAGGGTGTAAGTCACTTTACAAGCTTCTTTTTCACTTTAAGTAGCCCAACCTTCAGCTCCTCTAGTCTGAAGTAGCTCGTACAGTTTATGTAACATCCTGAAAAGGGCCTATGCATTTTCGGTTTAATTGTACGAAATGACATGTCTTATGTGTTATGAATGAATTTTTGAAACCTGGAAATGTATAGAAATGTTAAGTTTAAAGTGGACATTTTTGGAAACTGGGAAATGTAAGGAAATGATTTAGAAATGATTCAAAAGAGGAAAGCGAACATTTTTGGAAACTTGGAAATGTAAGGAAATGTTAGGTTAAAGGAGGGAAACGAACGTTTTTGGAAACTTGGAAATGTAAGGAAATGACTTAGAAAATGTTGAGTTTTAAAGTCTAAAAGAGGAAACTAAGGCAAGGTGGCCTTAAGAGAAAATGTATGTGAAATATGACACACAAATGGGCTTGGAAAAGTGGTCTGAAGATGCCACTTAGGGCCCCTGGAAATGGCGTCACATACAGGAGTATTGGGCCAAGGTTTGAGCTGCAGGGGAAGCAAAATAAAAGAGTTTTATTTTGCTGCAAGGAGCAAGGGAGTTGGACGGCAACAAGGCTTTTAAAAGAGGAGTTTTATTCTCTTTAAATTTCGGCTAAGGGTGGATAAATAATGGATTTATTTTAGATTATTTTTAAGAGAGATAAATGAGGATTTATTCTTTAATTTTTAAAAATTAAAGAGATAAAGCTATCAAAATAAAGGAGAGTGGTGGCCAAGTAAGGGACTCTAGCTAGTAATTTCGGCTACTAGAGGAAAAGAGGCCATCCATCCCTTCACTTTTCCTTTGCCGAAATTCCCTAAGCAAATTCTCCTCTCTCTGCCAAAATTCCCTAGAGCCTTGTTCTTCTTCTTTTTTTGTTAGCCAAAGCCGAAAATTCAAGATACCACCATAGCCGATTTCTTTTCTTTCCAATCCATCAAAAGCCGAAACCTCAAAGATAACCCCCCTAGTCGATTGTCCATCAACCTCAAAAGCCGAAACCTTTTTGGTCACTATCTAGTCTCCATAGCCGAATCTTTAAAGGAGGTTGCTGTCGACTACTTACTTTAGATTCTTCAAGGCAACGTGTAAGGGTAAGAGTTTCCTATGCTAGTAATCGATTTGATCTCTTCTTCATAAGTGTGCCGAGATCTTGTAAGTAGGCCTTGATTTTAGGCATGGTCGAATGTGCATAGTGCCATAATAAGTGTTTTGTGTGTAGCTAGCGTTAAGGAGCAACAAAGGAGTCTTTCGGGATTGAAGTGATCAAGGTAAGTCATATTGGATATTCGGCCAAGGGCCTATTTTAGTATTTAGACTTGTTTCTTATTATCTCAAAAACCGAAAACTAACCTATGAAGAGATCTAGTGCTTGGCCGAATACAAGAAGGAACATAGCAAAGTTTTCGGGAATTGATTAATAGAGAAATCGGCACCAAGGAATTAAAGATCTAAAGCGCTAGATCGGGTGGTTCGGGATTTCTATAAACTCGCTAAGTATAACAGGTGTGTACCTCACAATATTTCTTAATATATTTATGGCAATAATTAATCTATATGTGATTATAAGAATGTGCAAGAATATGGCTAAGGTACCATGTTATGGTACAAAGTACTCAGGTACGTTTCCTACTCCTACTAGGATTATGAAATATGTTATAATTAACATGTGATAAGTTATAAGAATGTGGAAGTTGGCATGATTAATGCATAATAAGTATGATATGGGGCATATGGGTTATTGAAAAAGGGGAAGTGAATGTGGTGACCTAAGACCACGAAATCTAAATGTGGTGACCTAAGACCACGAAATCTGAATGTGGTGACCTATGACCACGAAATCTGAATGTGGTGACCTAAGACCACGATATCTGAGTGTGGTGACCTAAGACCACAAATACTCATAAGGGCGATGAGCACGTCGATCGCAAATGATCGCCTTCGATGGTGTGTAGCGGACGGAGGGTCGACTTAGTAGTCCCCACGAGTGTGCGAGTTGGTACGGGGATGTGTAGCGGATGGCATATAGGTTTCGATTTGGGATTGCATCATTATTTTGATCTGTTATAAGAATTGATATGTGATATGATTATGTATGCCTAAGTTGTTAAGATTTAGTGTTGTAGTACACATTGAGTCTGTTGACTCACCCCGCTGAGGAACATGTTTGAGTGATGAACAGTGATGGACCGGGTCGGGAGGAGCTTAAAGGTGGCCATGCTCAGCAAGGAATTTTATTTGGACATTTTACTCTTATTTGAGTATTTTAAATTATTTGGGTTTATTGATGTAATAAGGCCATAGTGAATTCTATTATTTCTGTTTCGTTTATTTACCATGTTACGAACTTTTTGTTTATTAAAGACTAAGCGAATTTAATTTGAAATAAACTTTTAAAAAAAAATTCACCTAAAATAAATGGGTTTTCCATATAAGATAAACTTGTTTTCAACTCAAGCCCAACCCAATTCAAACTTTCTCCCACAATCACTTAAAGTTTTTTTTCAAAGTGCACACAATTTGAACCGGTTTTTCTTAAGGAACATACCAAATCTGGTCAAGGCTCGTGGGCCAGGTTTGGGGTGTTTCAACTTGGTATCAGAGCCAGGTTCAAACTCTCGGCCTGAGGTTTAAGGCCCAAAACGTTTCCGAATCGAGCCCAAATAAGTGTTCTAAAAATATTTTATGAAATCAAGCAGGTTTTCTGGCATGGCACCTAAGTCTCCGAATTCATCCCACTGTAAGTATTTCTATCCATTGTGTGGATTATGTTATGATGTGTAAAAGGGTAGAAATAGAATGGAACGTAGATTAGCATGATAAGTGCTTGAACCCTAGGACTAGTTTACCCCAACACTTACATAAGACTTAATGCCTAATTAAACAACCCTATGGCTAAGTCCCCGAGTTAGGGTATGGTAACCCCCATGCGCATGTCTAGGATTGGATCCGGAAGAGCCTGGTATTTAAGCAGTCCTAGTGACTCACCTCCTCTTCGCTGGAATCCTACCAGTGCGTAGCTTCGGTTCACCCTAACCAAGAAGACTCGGTGGGTGTGGCAACCTCTCATGCGCATGTCTAGGACCAGCTTTCGGTGGGAGCTTGGTACTTAAGCGATCCAGCGCGACTCACCTCCTCTCCTCGAATCCTACACAGTGCGTAGCTTTGGTTCACCAGACCAAGAGGACTCGGTCATAGGCTAAACACAATAGCTAAAACCCGAAGGGAACTAGCGTGTTTTTTATACAAACCCTAGTTTTAAAATTCTTGAAATTACCTTTTTAATTTGTGAGAACTATTGTTACGAAATTTTTCAAAAAATTTCCGAATTGCAAAATTACTAAAACACCCCTAATGGTAAAATTACAAGAATGCCCTTGGTTTATAAAATGTCCAAAATACCCACAGTCCTTATTCAAAATTACGTTACTTTATAAAATGTTCAAAAACCCTAATTTGCAAAATATCAAAATATCTTGATTTTGGAAAAATTACAAAATTGCCCCTAACTTACAAAATTACCAGAATGACCCTAACTTCCAAATTTTTTGCAATATCATCAAATTAGAAAGCAAGTTCTCAAAAAGAACCCTCAAAGTTTTGCAAATTTGGAAATACCCCAGAATTATTAGACTTTACAAATTTACCCTGGTTTATTACCAAAATACCCCTGGAAATGCAAAAGTACCAAAATACCCTTATTGACAAAATCAACAAGGAACCATATTTTGAAAAAAAATTTACGAAAATACCTCTGTAGGACAAATTACGAAAATACCCCTGGGTAGTGGAAAAACAACAACAATGGAAACTACAACATTTCTCTGAATGAACGAAAGTTCATGATTGATTGATGGATGCATGAATGCAAAGACTGTGTGCATGTATGGATACGAAAGAACCACTCCTAAAATTCTTCTCATAAAACTTCTTCGCGGATAATAAGTGAAATGAGGACTAATTCATAAAACTTTTTAATCAGATCGCGACAATAAAAATGAGTTCTAGAGGACGTGGACGTAACGTCACGAGGACGCCAGTAGAGGTAGAATGGCCGTCTCTAAACTGTTAGATCGGGTCAAGGATCGAAAATGATGTACCATCGCCACCACCACCACCGCCTTTTGGTGCTTGATCGACGGAGGAGGATCTTTGTCGCAGCCGTGTCGCGAGTGCTAGAAATGGTGGCTGGTGCTGGAGGAAACATGGGAGCTCAAAAGTCTGTACCTGAGCGACTTCGAGCCAACGGAGCTGAGGTGTTCCGTGGCGATCCGTGTAGCGCCAAAGATGCGGTGAATATTGGTTGGAGGCAACCGAACGGATTATGGATGAGCTGGATCTGACCCCTGAGGAGAAGCTGAAAGGAATGGTGGCATTCCTACGCGATGAAGCGTACCAATGGTGGCTTACAGTTCGTGATGGTGCCACAGCTGAGGATCTGACGTGGGACTATGTTAAGACGGCCTATCAGAAGAAGTATGTCGGTACCCGGTATACTGATGAGCAAAGGAAGGCATTTATGGGGCTCGTTCAAGGGAACAAGTCCGTAGCAGAATATGAAGCTGAGTTTCTGAGGCTGAGCCGTTATGCTCGAGGAGTGGTGGCTACGGAGCATGAACGGTGTGTCCGATTTGAGGACGGTTTGAGGGATGATTTAAGGCTGTTGATAGCTCCGCATCAGGAACGGGAGTTTTCTGCTCTAGTAGAGAAAGCTAAGGTAGCTGAGGGGATTAAGGATGCTACAAAGTAGAACTTTGACCAGGAGCAGCGAGTAAAAGAGGTTTTGGATCTTCAGGATCATCTGGGAATAAAAGGCCTAGAGTTGATAGGTCATGAGGTCGCAAAGTCGCTCTGGGGGGAGGCGATGATCGCACTTGTGATCGGTGTGGGAAGAGGCACCAAGAAGAGTGTTGGAAGAGGACAGGGGATGTTTCAAGTGTGGGTCCAAGGACCATATGATCAGGATTGTCCTATGAAACCAGATGGAAATCGGCCGGTAGCGGAGAATGTTAATCAAGCGGTAGAGGTGGACAGCGACCTCGGGCGAGGTCGTGGTCCGAATAATAGAGGTAATGGTGCCGCAGAGGACGTGGAACACCGGCGGAGGTGCTGCTAATATCGAGGCAAGGCAACCGGGTTTGGTTTATGCGATTCACGGAGGAGGAGGATGGAGACGCCACGGACGTTATAAGCGGTACGTTCCTTGTATTTGGAAAACCTTATTATGCTCACGATTGATGTGGGCTCGACTCACTCCTATGTTGCATGTAGTGTAGTGGAAACACTAGGCCTAGACTCGAACTTTACGATAGGGAGATGATCAGTAGTAAGCCCACTAGGTCAAAGCGTAGTGGTGAATGAGATCTTTTGAGTGTACCCTTGGAAATCCAAGGCGTAGTATTTCCTTGACTTAATGGAACTACCCTTGGAGAATTCGATCTCATACTTGGCATGGGTGGATAGTAGAGCATCGAGCCGTGTTAGATTGTGCACTAAGCGAATGGAGTTAAGGACCCGGAGGATGAGGTGGTCATTATGATAGGAGAAAGGAGAAATTACATGTCGATGTAGTTTTGGCGTTAAAGGCGGAGAAAATGGTGGGGAAGGGTGCAAGGCATTTCGGCCTTCGTTAGTGTCTTTGTGGACGCAAAAGAAGGGGGAATTAGTGGAGTTAGAGCGGTAAGGGACTTCGTGGATGTTTTTCCGGAGGAGCTACTGAGAATACCCCGAGATAGGGAGGTGGAATTTGGAATAGACTTGCTACCGTGAGCAGCTCCGGTGTCAATCGCTCCATACCGAATGGCGCCAAAAGAGTTGGTGGAGCTCAAGGCTCGAGATCCAAGAGTTGTTGGATCGTGGGTTTATTCGACCAGTGTGTCTCCGTGGGGAGCATCGGTCTGTTTGTGAAGAAGAAGGCGGAACTATGCGAATGTGCATAGATTATCGTCGATTAAATAAAGTGACCATCAAGAACAAGTATCCTTTGCCACGGATAGGCGACTTGTTCGATCACCTTAAAGGGCCGCCGTATTTTCAAAGGTCGATCTAAGGTATGGATATCATCAGTTGAAGGTGAAGGAGGCAGATATCCATAAAACGGCCTTTAGGACAAGGTACGGCCATTTTGAGTTTGTGGTAATGCCGTTTGGGTTGACGAACGCCCCAGCCGCGTTCATGGATATGATGAACCGGGTTTTTCAACCCTACTTGGATCGGTTCGTTGTTGTGTTCATCGACGATATCCTAGTATACTCCAAGTCTGAGGAAGAACATGACGAGCATCTCCGGAAAGTGTTGCAAGTGTTAAGGGAGAAGAAGCTATATGCCAAATTCAGCAAGTGCGAGTTTTGGCTTAAGGAGGTTGCATTCTTAGGGCATGTGGTGTCTGCGGAAGGAATAAGGGTGGACCCTAAGAAGATTGAGGCAGTACTAGATTGGAAACCACCTAAGTCTGTGGCTGAGATTCGAAGTTTCTTAGGATTGGCAGGCTACTACAGAAGGTTTGTGGAAGGATTTTCTTCAATAGCCGCACCTTTGACAAAGCTGTTGAGAAAGGAGGTACCTTTCGTTTGGACAGATAAGCAACAAGAGAGCTTTGAGAAGCTTAAGTGGGTTTTGACTGAAGCTCCGGTTTTGATTCAACCTGAGGCAGGAAAGGATTTCGTGGTGTATTATGACGCTTCCCATACAGGCTTGGGTTGCGTACTGATGCAAGACGGGAAGGTGGTAGCTTATGCGTCTCGACAACTAAGGCCTCACGAGGTTAACTACCCGACGCATGACTTGGAACTGGCGGTAGTGGTCTTTGCTCTTAAGGTGTGGAGGCACTACCTTTATGGAGAAAAGTCAGTGATCTACACAGACCACAAGAGCCTCAAGTATTTGTTGACCCAGAAGGAGTTAAACTTGAGACAGCGAAGGTGGGTAGAATTATTGAAGGACTATGATTGTTCATTAGAGTATCATCCGAGCAAGGCAAATGTAGTGGCGGATGCTCTAAGTCGAAAAGTAGTGTCGGATCTGAGGGCGTTGTTCGCACACTTGAGTCTGTGTGATGATGGCAGCCTATTGGCGGAATTGCAAGTCAAACCAACATGGTTAAATGAGGTAAAGGAAAGTCAGTTGGTGGATGAGGATCTAAGTGTTAAGTTACAACAAGTACGGAACGGAGAGTTAGAGGATTATAGTGTTAATGATGAGGGAGTATTGTGCTTCAAGGGAAAGGCATGTATGCCTAAGGACAAGGACCTAAGACGGAGGATTCTTCGGGAAGTGCATAGCAGCCCTTATGCTATGCATCCCGGAGGCACTAAGTTGTCTGAGGATCTAAGGGAGCAGATTTTGGTGGCACGATCTTAAGCGAGAAGTTCTCGAATTCGTGGGAAAATGTCCGACATGTCGCCAAGTTAAAGCTGAACACCAAGTTCCATCGGGATTACTTCAGCCAATCGAGATTTCGCAGTGGAAGTGGGAGAGAATCACCATGGACTTCGTTAGTGGGCTTCCCCTTACGCCTGCTAAGAAGGACTCGGTATGGGTAATAGTGGACCGTTTGACCAAGTCCGCGCACTTCATTTCGGTAAGAGTCGACTATTCTCTTTAGAAGTTGGCAAGATTGTACGTGGCGAAAATTGTAAGGTTGCATGGAGTGCCGGTATCAATTATTTCGGATAGAGACCCAAGATTTACGTCTCGGTTTTGGCGGGCACTTCATCAAGCTTTAGGCACTAAGTTGGATTTCACTACGGCCTTTCATCCACATTGACGGGCAGTCCGAACGAGTAATCCAAGTGTTAGAGGATATGTTGAGGAGCTGTGTGATAGACTTTAGAGGAAGTTGGAAGGAGTATTTGCCTTTAGCAGAGTTTGCGTACAACAACAGCTATCAAGGCAGCATTCGAATGGCACCGTATGAAGCGTTATACGGTCGGAAGTGTCGAACTCCTACGTGTTGGACTGAGTTAGGAGAACGTCGAGTTTTGGGTCCAGAGTTAGTGGCAGAATCTGAAGAGAAGGTTGAGACAATTTGGGCACGGTTGAAGGAAGCATCGATAGACAAAAAGTCGACGCGGACCTCAAGCGGAAGGAAATAGAGTTTGAAGTGGGGGACCAAGTGTTTCGAAAGTCTCGCCTTGGAAGAAGGTGATGAGGTTTGGTCGCAAAAGGAAGTTAAGCCCAAGGTTTATAGGGCCCTATCGAGTGTTGAAGCGAGTTGGACCGGTGGCATATCGATTAGAGTTGCCACGGAGTTGAAGCAGAGATGCACGGCGTATTCCATGTATCCATGCTACGTCGTTACCGATCGAGATCCATCTCATGTAGTACCGGTTGAAGAGGTGGAGCTAAGGCCGGACTTATCCTACGAAGAAGAGCCGATTCGAGATCTTGGAAGCGAGGCGTGAAAATGTTATGGAGGAAGTCGGTTCCTCTAGTCAAAGTGTTATGGCGCAACCATGGATCGGAAGAAGCTTCGTGGGGAGAGGAAGAGGCAATGCGACAATAATACCCTCAATTATTTTAGCTAGGAAATTTCGAGGACGAAATTATTTTAAGGGGTAGAAGCGTAACATCACGAAAAGGGCCTATGCATTTTCGGTTTAATTATACGAAATGACATGTCTTATGTGTTATGAATGAATTTTTGAAACACGGAAATGTATAGAAATGTTAAGTTTAAAGTGGACATTTTTGGAAGGCCCGGGAAATGTAAGGAAATGATTTAGAAATGATTCAAAAGAGGAAAGCGAACATTTTGGAAACTTGGAAATGTAAGGAAATGTTAGGTTAAAGGAGGGAAACGAATTTTTGGAAACTTGGAAATGTAAGGAAATGACTTAGAAAATGTTGAGTTTTAAAGTCTAAAAGAGGAAACTAAGGCAAGGTGGCCTTAAGAGAAAATATATGTGAAATATGACACACAAATGGGCTTGGAAAAGTGGTGCAAGATGCCACTTAGGGCCCCCGGAAATGGCGTCACATACAGGAGTATTGGGCCAAGGTTCCAGTGCAGGGAAGCAAAATAAAAGAGTTTTATTTTCTTTGCAAGGAGCAAGGGAGTTGGATGGCAACAAGGCTTTTAAAAGAGGAGTTTTATTCTCTTTAAATTTCGGCTAAGGGTGGATAAATAATGGATTTATTTTAGATTATTTTTAAGAGAGATAAATGAGGATTTATTCTTTAATTTTTAAAAATTAAAGAGATAAAGCTATCAAAATAAAGGAGAGTGGTGGCCAAGTAAGGGACTCTAGCTAGTAATTTCAGCTACTAGAGGAAAAGAGGCCATCCATCCCTTCACTTTTCCTTTTCCGAAATTCCCTAAGCAAATTCTCCTCTCTCTGCCGAAATTCCCTAGAGCCTTGTTCTTCTTCTTTTTTTGTTAGCCAAAGCCGAAAATTCAAGATACCACCATAGCCGATTTCTTTTCTTTCCAATCCATCAAAAGCCGAAACCTCAAAGATAACCCCCCTAGCCGATTGTCCATCAACCTCAAAAGCCGAAACCTTTTTGGTCACTATCTAGTCTCCATAGCCGAATCTTTAAAGGAGGGTGCTGTCGACTACTTACTTTAGACTCTTCAAGGCAACGTGTAAGGGTAAGAGTTTCCTATGCTAGTAATCGATTTGATCTCTTCTTCATAAGTGTGCCGAGATCTTGTGAGTAGGCCTTGATTTTAGGCATGGCCGAATGTGCATAGTGCCATAATAAGTGTTTTGTGTGTAGCTAGCGTTAAGGAGCAACAAAGGAGTCTTTCGGGATTGAAGTGATCAAGGTAAGTCATATTGGATATTCGGCCAAGGGCCTATTTTAGTATTTAGACTTGTTTCTTATTATCTCAAAAACCGAAAACTAACCTATGAAGAGATCTAGTGCTTGGCCGAATACAAGAAGGAACATAGCAAAGTTTTCGGGAATTGATTAATAGAGAAATCGGCACCAAGGAATTAAAGATCTAAAGCGCTAGATCGGGTGGTTCGGGATTTCTATAAACTCGCTAAGTATAACAGGTGTGTACCTCACACTATTTCTTAATATATTTATGGCAATAATTAATCTATATGTGATTATAAGAATGTGCAAGAATATGGCTAAGGTACCATGCTATGGTACAAAGTACTCAGGTACGTTTCCTACTCCTACTAGGATTATGAAATATGTTATAATTAACATGTGATAAGTTATAAGAATGTGGAAGTTGGCATGATTAATGCATAATAAGTATGATATGGGGCATATGGGTTATTGAAAAGGGAAGTGAATGTGGTGACCTAAGACCACGAAATCTCAATATGGTGACCTAAGACCACGAAATCTGAATGTGGTGACCTAAGACCACGATATCGAGTGTGGTGACCTAAGACCCACGAATACTCATAAGAGCGATGAGCACGTCGGCCGCGAAATGCCGCTCGATGGTGTGTAGCGGACGGAGGGTCGACTTAGTAGTCCCCACGGTGTGCGAAGTTGGTACGGGGATGTGTAGCGGATGGCATATAGGTTTCGGTTTGGGATTGCATCATTATTTTGATACATTATAAGAATTGATATGTGATATGATTATGTATGCCTAAGTTGTTAAGATTTAGTGTTGTAGTACACATTGAGTCTGTTGACTCACCCCGTTGTGGGAACATGTTTCAGGTGATGAACAGTGATGGACCGGGTCGGGAGGAGCTTAAAGGTGGCCATGCTCAGCAAGGAATTTTATTTGGACATTTTACTCTTATTAGAGTATTTTAAATTATTTGGGTTTATTGATGTAATAAGGCCATAGTGAACTCTATTATTTCTGTTTCGTTTATTTTCCATGTTACGAACTTTTTGTTTATTAAAGACTAAGCGAATTTAATTTGAAATAAACTTTTAAAAAAATTTGTCACCTAAAATAAATGGGTTTTCCATATAAGATAAACTTGTTTTCAACTCAAGCCCAACCCAATTCAAACTTTCTCCCACAATCACTTAAAGTTTTTTTTCAAAGTGCACACGAATTTGAACCGGTTTTTCTTAAGGAACATACCAAATCTGGTCAAGGCTCGTGGGCCAGGTTTGGGGTGTTTCAGTTTACAATTATAGAAACTCATTTTACATACGAGGGAGTGAGATGAGAAGAGAAATACAAAGGACAGATAGAAAGGCACAACACACATGTCGTATTTATAAAATTAAAACCTTTTTAAATTATAAATTAAGTAGGCTATCGGACGATAACCATGCATTTCAAACACCGTGCATATCAACCATAGCAAACAACATATGATATGTATTTATTAAACGATTGTTAATGTGAATTACAAAATTGTCCCTACTATTAATGTCGCATATGCAAAGGGGTCAATGGGCGTATCCCTTTACGGGGGCGAGGGGGTGGAGCCCCCTTCAGGGGTCCCGCTACCCTATCAATGGTAGACCCTGGTTAAATATAAGAAACTAAACTCAGCTCTCTATGGAAAAAACATCACCGATTGTAAAAAAAAATTTAGCAAAACAAAATATTTTTCAAGATCAAAATATTTTCAAAATTTTGATCTATGAGTGTTCTTACTAAAACAACTTTTGTTCCTTAATTTTCAAATGTTACCAGCAAGTTAACTATTAACTTCGAATAATGAAAACCCCATCGCCCTAAGGCAGATTTGTTAACATTTAACAAATAATATATCAGTTCCAATAGGTATTGAAATCAATGATTAACACTAAATCAGTGACTTTGAGGAACAGGTTATCATATTTTTTAAACAGATTACATGTATCAAATATACATAAAACAGATCAATAAAATCAAATCATATAGCATGTATCTCATACAATTGTATCAACCAATAAATTTAATCCAAAATCTATATCGGACAAGTGGCTCTAATACCACTGTTGGAATGTCTGTACGCCCCATGGCGCAGCGAAAAAAATATTCCGCCGATCATCAACCCTGGATCCATGTACGATGAACGAATTGAGTTGAAACAAGGGTCAAAAATATACCTTTTCGAAATTGAATGAGCTACGTACAACATTTTTGATATGATCTCTTACGCAATCTCGATCCTAAGCCATAATAATAACGTCTTGGCCTCTACATAATCCACCTAGTCATAGAATGAACAACAAAATTATCTTGAACTTTTTCAAAAATAAAAAATAAAAAAATTGCTACTAGACCTTTTGATATTGTCTTTTTTAGGTAACCCTTACACACTAAGGGATTATATTCCTTTTATTTTCTTTAATATCACATATCAGAAATAAAACAGGATTATTCTGTTATTATTAGAGAAACAAATGGAAAGTCAAAAAATAAATTATATTCTTTCCTAAAGAATATCAATTTCCATGTTTTTTATTATTTGACCGAAATTAAACATATAATTGTTTATATTAATAATTTCAGTAAACTATATACAACTAATATTTTGTATGAATCAAATTCATATATTAATTTTATGTATGTTCTCTATTTGTGTACAACAAGTTTGTATATATAATGTGTTCCATATTTAACTATCAATTAATTTAATTCATGTGACAGCTAAATACAATACCAAATGTATTTGGATTCTACTCGCTTCAACTATAGGGTGTGACCCTGTAGGTTCTTGTAATGTTAGTAGTAATACTAAAACGTTTCTAATATTACACGCAATGAGTGGCATCAAGCAATGCATAATTGATACCCAAGTTACAAGAAGTTGTGATTCAACATAACCTTTTTGTGAAAATATTTTCATGTATTAAGATTTGACACTAGTCATGGAATAGTAACACTTGTATAGTTTAATCTCATATTTCTTGATATTCTGAGTAGACTACAATAAAAAAACAAGTGTGATATCTCATATCAAGTTTTTCGAGCATGGTCATGCATTTCTATTCTCACTCCATCAGGAGGCCTAAGATATTGCGCCCATTATGTGTAACATTCGGGAATTAGGGGCTTTTCATTTTATGTTGTTGTGTGTTAGCATGCTCAGTTTGTTAATTTAGTATGTTTGGGGGTCCCGGGAAGGCTCTCGGGGTTAAGCTTGAGCCTTGGTGAAAATTTTGTTTTTCGGCTCTTGAGGGGGGAGCTGGTTGAGGCAGGTCTTAAGGGTAATTTCTTGTGTTTGTTGACACAAGAAGAAGTGTGGTGGAGTGGCATGAAGGCGCCACTTAAGGTACAGGGGCGTGGCGTCACAAGGGGGCAGCAAGGGGAAGGAGTTCGAATTTCGTCAGCAGCATTCAGGAGCTTTATTTTTTTATGCCTTGGGAGCTAAAGTGTTGGCATTCGGCTAGACTCCTCATGGTGGTTGGTTGAATGGGTCAAAGTGTTTAAATGGAAGGTGTGGAGGGATTTGTGGAGGAAGACTTGGTCTACTATTTCAAAATGGGTGAAGGGGAGTGAAAGTAGGAGCAAAGCATGGGATTTGATGTTGGTGGAGTGGTGGCCGAATGTGGGAAGCTTGAAGGGGGGAGAATTCGGTTTCGTGCTAGCTTTGGGTGCCAAAATTTTGGAGGTTTGAGGCTTTGGTTTTATTTCTTTGTTTTGCATATTCGGTCACTTTGTGTCAATCTCTGTTACCAAAACCGTAGCACCCTTACTCCTACTTTGTGTTTTTTTTTTTTTGTTCTTTCATCTTTTCTTCTCTACATCTTTTCCCTATAACTGAAACCCCTTCTAGATTTTCTTTTCTTGTAGCCGAACCTACTCAACCTTTTGACATCTTCTACTTCATACTTTATACTTGTGCCGAATCTCTCTAGTCTCCCTCTCATTGTGTTCTTTTCATTTGTGTGATAGCTGAAACATTCCCTCTCCTTCACCTTCCTTTTTCTACTATTTTCCTTAAGCCGCATATTGTATCCATCGAAATCTTCTCTCCATTGCCTTTGCCAGTAGCCGAATATAGTCTTTCCAAGCGGCATTTGCTTATTTTTCGGTAAGGATTCGTCTTCTTCTATTTCATTTCATTCTTTTCCTCTTCCTTCGTTGTTTTGTTAAACCGAAGATTTTGACTCACTTCTTTTGGGCTTTGGCCGATTGTAGAGGGGCTTATTCTCAACTTCTCCTCTTTTTTTAGCCTGCATTCGGGAGGTCTTTGGTAAGTATGGATGTTGGCCGAATGGATGGAAAATGTGGTTCTTTTCTATTTTGGTTTGGTCGAAAGGTCGTTTCTTTGTTCTGTTTCGGGAAGCGATTCTAACTTGGTGAAATCTAGGGACTCATTCGGTTTCGCAAGCCAACCTTCTAGTGTTCGGTTTTCGTTGTTCAAGGTAAGGAGTTACCCTCTGATTCTATTCGATTGGTCACTCTTTTTTGTTTGCTAGTCTGATATCATTGTTAGATAACCGTCGTTTCATTATAGTACGGTATTGATCAAGATTCTTTCATGGATGCGAGTACCAGTCAAGCTGTGGTGGGGAGCAAACCTTAATCCCTGCTCCTAAGTTTAAAAGGCATGTTGTGTCAACGGTTTGGGATTTTCCGCCGAGCTGTGGTAGAGAGCCGATGTCTGCCTGGGATAGGCAAATAGCCGTTGTCTCTGCTAGTGAAAGCGTCGACGTAGAGAGTTTAGTGTTACGCATTATCAGGTGTGTAATTCCCATACCTTCTTTCGTTTGTTTGTAATAAGTGTATGTGTTGTTTGAAAGCCGAAATCTCGGTAATGGCTATTGAGTTACCTTGGAGGGTAAAATCGAAATACCAGGTTAGTTATTTCTGACTATGCCATATAAATATTTACGTTAGCATGAATATACATATGCTCTAAATATTCTATGTATGCTGTCAGATGTTGCATCCATTCCACTATGTTTGTATGTTGCATGGGTATGGGGACATGATGTTATTGAAAGGGGCAGTGTATTTCAGTGGCTTTGCCACATATTCTGGTGAAATTGTAACATTATTTCGGTGGCTATGCCACATATTTCGGGGATGAGCAGCTGACTGCTATACGACTGCCATCGATGGTGTGTAGCGGTGAGGGTCGATTGTAGAAATCCCCACTGGTGTGTTTGGCAGGAATGGGCGGTGTGTAGCGGATGGATATCTAGGTTGGGTTGGGTTTTGCATCATTTTGCATATGTTATCTACTATACTGTGCTATTAGGGCTAAGGCCCAATCCGATTCTGAATGGGCTTCGCCAAAGGTGATTTTGTAAGGGCTAAGGCCAGATGGTATTTGAATGGGTTCGGGCCCAGTTATGTTCATGTGGGGAATTGCACACTGAGTCTTTTGACTCACCCCTCTGCTTAACTTTTTGCAGGTGATTCTTAGTTCTGCGGATATGGGCCGAGGCGGACTCTGTGGTGGCAATGCACTGTCTATTTAGTAAACTCTATTTTTCTTTGCTTTAAACTCATTTTAAATTGGGATTCTGTTCTGTAATAAGGCCACTGATATTTTTCTAATTGGTTTTACTTTCAACGCATTAATTATCTTTTATGAATTAATCAGTACGGGTTTTTCCTAAAAACATAAATAACTGTTTTCCAAAAAAACATAATGAACGATTTACAAGTAATATTGGATAAAATTTCGGTTTCACTTAACACGACATCAATAGTTTAAATTCGACTTTCACAGTAAAGGAAATTTTCAAATTAATTACAAGTTTTCAAAGTTAAACACTGAGTTTCCAAACGACCAACCTATCCCGGAGTTTGCAAAAGATTCAAATAGTTTTAAACGATCGCGAAGTTTCTTTAGCAACCATTCCATGTGACATGCCAAATTCGGTCGTAACATCTAGGCCGGGTTTGGGGTGTTACAATTTAGTGGTATCAGAGCCAGGTTGCAAAACTCGGCTATGGGTTTTGGGTTCAAAAATGTTTTCCAAAATTGGTTTGAAAATGGTTTAGAAAAATATATACATGTTTTTTGGAAGTATGGCACCCGAGTCTCCGGCACCAAGTCTGTACGGTAAGTCTTATGACTGTTGGGTGATTTGCATGAAGTGATTATATTATGCTAGTGTTAAGAAACTCAACTTTAGAGATTGAAACCTTTAGGTATATGTATGTTTTGCGAAAAACTACTTCTAACTCTATTTTCATAAGACTACCCGGTAATAAACAATGAAATAAATGCTAATTCATAAAATTTGTAATCAGATTAAGACGATTCAGTAAACATGAGCACGAGAGGATGTAGACGTGGTACACGCGGCCGTGGTAGAGGCCGAGGTGCTGGAGCTGGATCCTCAGAATCAAGACATGAGCCGGAAGGCGAAGTGCCAGCATCACCAATAGTAGAAGCGGGATCTTAAGACCGAACTGGTGGAGATGATGCCTTGTCCCATGCGATGTTGAGTGTTCTGGAGCGAGTTGCTGGGGCAAGCACTGGGTCAGTATCTCGAAAGTCTATTCCTAAGCGACTTCGAGCAAATGGGGCTGAGATGTTTAGGGGTATTTCTGGTGTGGCCCCAAACGTAGCTAAATATTGGCTGGAGGCAGTTGAGCGAATTATGGATGATCTGGACTGCACAGCAGAGGAGAAATTGAAAGGAGCGGTGTCCCTTCTCCGAGATGAGGCATATCAGTGGTGGCTCACGGTAAGAGAAGGTACTCCAGCGGAACGTATTAACTGGGATTTCTTCAAGACAGCTTTCCAAGGGAAATATGTTGGGGCAAGCTATGTGGATGCCCAAAGGAAAGCATTCTTGAATTTGGTTCAGGGAGGTAAATCTGTGGCTGAATACGAGGCAGAATTTCTGTGTTTGAGCCGTTACGCCCGAGGGATAGTTGCGACTGACTATGAGCGTTATGTACAGTTCAAGGATGGGTTGCAAGATGAGCTGCGAGTTTTGATAGCTCCACAACGGGAGAGAGATTTTTCCATTCTGGTGGAAAAAGCTAAAATAGCCGAAGAGGTAAAGCAGACTGAGAGGCAAAACAGGGATAAAGATAGGGGTAAAAATAAGAGGAGTTTTGGGTCGTCAGGACCATTTGGGGGTTTCCAGAAGAGGCCTAGGTTTGATGGGCCAGCTTGAGTTGCGACGCCTGCTGCGGTAGGTCAGTTTTGACCATGTGCTCTGTGTGGGAAAATGCATTCGGGGGAGTGTTGGAGAAGAATTGGGGGATGTTTTAAGTGTGGATCTAAGGATCATATGATTAAAGACTGTCCAGAAGAATTGGATAAGGTGCGGTCAATAGGTCAGGGTTTTGCTCGGTTTAGGAGAGGTGGTCAGCAGCCGCTGAGAGGTTGTGGTCCGGCCAGAGGGGGAAATGGTTTTGGTCGAGGTCGTGGAACACTGGGCAAGGGTTTCGGTAATACAGAGGCAAGATAGTCGGACTTGAGGGCAATGTTTGCTCATCTTAGCTTGTACGATGATGGAAGTTTGCTAGCTGAACTTCAAGTGAAGCCTTCTTGGGTCAGTCAGATTAGAGAAAAGCAGATGACAGATGAATCGTTAAGTTCCAAATTTCAGTTAGTGGCAGGGGGTGAGGCAGAAGATTTTAGTGTGAACAGTGATGGGGTTTTGTGCTTTCGGGGAAAGGTTTGTATGCAAAAGGATTCCAAGTTAAGGCAGAAGATTCTGCAGGAAGCGCATAGTAGTCCATACGCTATGCATCCTGGTGGGAGTAAAATGTATCGGGATCTGCGGGAACAGTTTTGGTGGCCGGGTCTAAAATAAGAGGTGACCGATTTTGTGAGTAAGTGCTTAACGTGTCAACAGGTAAAGGCGGAACATCAGTTGCCTTTGGGGTTGCTACAACCAGTGAAAATTCCACTTTGGAAGTGGGAGAGACTAGCGATGGACTTTGTTAGTGGGCTACCCCTTACGCCTACGAAGAAAGATTCAGTGTGGGTAATTGTCGAGCGGTTGACGAAGTCCGCTCACTCCATACCGGTTCGGGTTGATTATTCACTACAAAAGTTAGCCAAGTTGTATGTGGCAGAGATCGTGAGGTTGCATGGAGTACCTGTGTCTATCATATTAGACAAAGACCCCAGGTTTACATCATGATTCTAGAAGGCGTTGCATCAAGCGTTGGGTACAAGATCGGATTTCAAAGACAACGTTTCATCCAGCGACCGATGGTCGATGCGAGAGAGGTAATTCAGATCTTGGAAGACATGTTGAGAGGCTGTGTTATTGACTTCAGGGGTAGTTGGGAGGATTTTCTACCGTTGGCAGAATTAGCATACAACAATAGTTATCAATCCAGCATTAAGATGGCACCTTACGGCGTTGTATGGTCGTAAGTGTCGTACACCTACCACCGCCGGACGAGTTGGGTGAGCGGCGCTTGTTGGGACCGAGGTGGTTTTGAGAGACAGAGGAAAAGGTTAGGTTGATTCGAGGCTCGGTTGAAGGAAGCTTCCGACGTGCGTAAATCTTATGCGATCGAAGTGTAAGGATATAGAATTTGCGAGTGGGTGATCGGAGTTTTCCTAAAAGTTTCACCGTGGAAGAAGGTGTTAAGGTTTTGACGGAAGGGCAAGTTGAGCCCCAGGTTCATCGGGCCATATCGAGTGTTGAAACGTGTGGGACCAGTGGCGTACCAGCTGGAGTTACCTTCGGAATTAAGGCAGATACATGATGTATTCCATGTCTCGATGTTAAGGCGCTACCGATCGGATCCATCTCACATAGTGCCGGTGGAAGAAATCGAAGTAAGACCTGATTTATCCTTTGAGGAGGAACCAGTTCAGATCTTGGACCGAGATGTTAAAGTATTGAGAAGGGAGACGGTTCCATTGGTTAAAGTGTTATGGTGAAATCACGGTTCAGAGGAAGCCACGTGGGAGCCAGAGGATGTGATGCGACAGCAATACCCTCACCTATTTTGATTAGGTAAATTTCGAGGCTGAAATTTCTTTAAGGGGGTAGAACTGTAACATCCAGGAATTAGGGGCTCTGCATTTTATGTTGCTGTCTGTTGGCATGCTCAGTTTGCTAATTTAGTATGTTTGGGGGTCCCGGGAAGGCTCGGGGTTAAGCTTGAGCCTTGGTGAAAATTTTGTTTTTAGGCTCTTGAGGGGGGAGCTGGTTGAGGCAGGTCTTAAGGGTAATTTCTTGTGTTTGTTGGCACAAGAAGAAGTGTGGTGGAGTGGCATGAAGGCGCCACTTAAGGTGCAGGGAAGTGGCGTCACAAGGGAGAAGCAAGGGGAAGGAGTTCGAGTTTCGTCAGCAGCATTCAGGAGCTTTATTTTTTTTTGTGCCTTGGGAGCTAAAGTGTTGGCATTCGGCTGGACTCCTCATGGTGGTTGGTTGAATGAGTCAAAGTGTTTGAATGGAAGGTGTGGAGGGATTTGTGGAGGAAGACTTGGTCTACTATTTCAAAATGGGTGAAAGGGAGTGAAAGTAGGAGCAAAGCACGGGATTTGATGTTGGTGGAGTGGTGGCCGAATGTGGGAAGCTTGAAGGGGGGAGAATTCGGTTTAGTGCTAGCATTGGGTGCCGAAATTTTGGAGGCTTGAGGCTTTGGTTTTATTTCTTTGTTTTGCATATTCGGTCACTTTGCGTCAATCTCTGTTACCAAAACCGTAGCACCCTTACTCCTACTTTGTGTTTTTTTTTTTGTTCTTTCATCTTTTCTTCTCTACATCTTTTCCCTATAGCCGAAACCCCTTCTAGATTTTCTTTTCTTGTAGCCGAACCTACTCAACCTTTTGACATCTTCTATTTCATACTTTATACTTGTGCCGAATCTCTCTAGTCTCCCTCTCATTGTGTTCTTTTCATTTGTGTGATAGCCGAAACATTCCCTCTCCTTCACCTTCCTTCTTCTACTCTTTTCCTTAAGCCGCATATTGTATCCATCGGAATCTTCTCTCCATTTTCTTTGCCAGTAGCCGAATATAGTCTTTCCAAGCGGCATTTGCTTGTTTTTTCGGTAAGGATTCGTCTTCTTCTATTGCTTTTCATTCTTTTCCTCTTCCTTCGTTGTTTTGTTAAACCGAAGATTTTGACTCACTTCTTTTGGGCTTTGGCCGATTGTAGAGGGGCTTATTCTTAACTTCTCCTCTTCGTTTAGCCTGCATTCGGGAGGTCTTTGGTAAGTATGGATGTTGGCCGAATGGATGGAAAAGGTGATTCTTTTCCGTTTTGGTTTGGCCGAAAGGTTGTTTCTTTGTTCTGTTTCGGGAAGCGATTCTAACTTTGTAATATCTAGGGACTCATTCGTGTTTCGCAAGCCAACCTTCTAGTGTTCGGTTTTCGTTGTTCAAGGTAAGGAGTTACCCTCTGATTCTATTCGATTGGTCACTCTTTGTTGTTCGCTGCTATAGTTTGATATCGTTGTTAGATAACCGTTGTTTCGTTATAGTACGGTATTGATCAAGATTCTTTCATGGATGCGAGTGCTAGTCAAGCTGTGGTGGGGAGCGAACCCGTAATCCCTGCTCCTAAGTTTAAAAGGCGTGCTGTGTCGACGGTTCGGGATTTTCCGCCGGGCTGTCGTAGAGAGCTGACGTCTGCCTGGGATAGGCAAATAGCCGTTGTCTCTGCTAGTGAAAGCGCCGACGTAGAGAGTTTAGTGTTATGCGTTATCAAGTGTGTAATTCCCACACCTTCTTTCATTTGTTTGTAATAAGTGTATGTGTTGTTTGAAAGCCGAAATCTCGGTAATGGCTATTGAGTTACCTTGGAGGGTAAAATCGAAATACCAGGTTAGTTATTTCCGACTATGCCATATAAATATTTACATTAGCATGAATATACATATGCTCTAAATATTCTATGCATGCTGTCAGATGTTGCATCCATTCCACTATGTTTGTATGTTGCATGGGTATGGGGACATGATGTTGTTGAAAGGGGCAGTGTATTTCGGTGGCTTTGCCACATATTCCGGTGATATTGTCACATTATTTCGGTGGCTATGCCACATATTTCAGCGATGAGCAGCTGACTACAGCACGACTACCATTGATGGTGTGTAGCGGTGAGGGTCGATTGTAGAAATCCCCACTGGTGTTTTGGCAGGAATGGGCGGTGTGTAGCGGATGGATATCTAGGTTGGGTTGGGTTTTGCATCATTTTGCATATGTTATCTTCTATACTGTGCTATTAGGGCTAAGGCCCAATCCGATTCTGAATGGGCTTCGCCAAAGGTGATTTTGTAAGGGCTAAGGCCAGATGGTATTTGAATGGGCTCGGGCGATTATGTTCATGTGGGAATTGCACACTTGAGTCTTTTGACTCACCCTCCGCTTAACTTTTTGCAGGTGATTCTTAGTTCTGCGGATATGGGCCGAGGCGGACTCTGTGGTGGCCATGCACTGTCTATTTAGTAAACTCTATTTTTCTTTGCGTTAAACTCATTTTAAATTGGGATTCTGTTCTGTAATAAGGCCACTGATATTTTTCTAATTGGTTTTACTTTCAACGCATTAATTATCTTTTATGAATTAATCAGTACGGGTTTTTCCTAAAAACGTAAATAACTATTTTCCAAAAAAACGTAATGAACGATTTACAAGTAATATTGGATAAAATTTCGGTTTCACTTAACACGACATCAAGTATTTCCAAAATATCACATACCCCAATAGTTTGAATTCGACTTTCACAGTAAAGGAAATTTTCAAATTAATTACAAGTTTTCAAAGTTAAACACTGAGTTTCCAAACGACCAACCTATCCCGGAGTTTGCAAGAGATTCAAATAGTTTTAAACGATCGCGAAGTTTCTTTAGCAACCACTCCTTGTGACATGCCAGATTCGGTCGTAACGTCTAGGCTGGGTTTGGGGTGTTACATTATGTAGGAGGAACAAATCCTATCTTGATCAACCATATCCCTCTACATAGATTACGACATACCCAACATCAATCTTTTTAGTATAACATGTTATGGTAGATGTTTGACTGTGTCAAAATATACAACTCACTATCTTGGGACAATGATGATCTCAACTCTAAGGATCATATACATAGTTATCACTATGTGTAACACCCCAAAATAGGGCCTAAGAGTTTTAGGGATATTTTAGAGATTTTAGCCTAAAAGTGTTCGAAATTTTGTGACAAGGTAAACCGAAAATATTTTCAACTATGGTTTTTAGGAAATCAAATCAATTTTTGAAAAAGTGTTTTAGAAACCTATATTTTAGGAAAAAGATTGATTTGCGATAGAGCCAAAATTGTGAGCATTTATGTTGTAGTTTGATAAACCGAAATAGTAACACATTTTAGGCCCACATTTAGTATGCTTTTGGATGAATTATCCCTTATTTTATGTAATTTGGTGCTCTTAATCCTTTCTTTTCATGTTATATACTCAAGAAAGCACCAGGGGATGAAAAGAACGCAAAACGGGCTTAAAACGGGACAAATGGGCCAAAGCATGAAACCAGTACGGCCTGAACCAAAGATCACACGGCCGTGCCTCCTTAAAGATCTCAAACACGATCTGGACCACGATTTACACGGCCGTGCCTCATCAACGAAGTCCACACAGCCTGACCATGATTCACACGGGCGTGTGCCATGGCCGTGCCCCTACCGCGGCCAAGAGGAGTTTTACTCAGATTTGGATTCTTTGAGGCAAAGAAACACACTCCAAAGTCTAATTAAACCCCCAATTAGGAATTGCACTCAAATTAGGATACTTGGAGGCCAAGTAACACATCTCAAAGCCTACATAAACACCCTAGGGGGCAACTTAATCGGGGAGTTCGGCAGAAGCCTTCTGCCAGGGCTTTTGTCAGGGCGGTTAGCTAGGCCAAGGAGCCAAGCCGAAAAGGTCAGATTTGTGGGAATTACTCGAAGATAGCCAGTTGATCCATCTCAAGAAGCCAGAATTCTACTCAAGACGGCGGATCTCTCCTTCAATTCCTTCAGGGAGTTTTAGGGATTTCTTATGTTTTGTTTTATCTTTTCTCTTGAGATGTTTTCTTTTATTATTATGAACTAAACCTTGGATACCCGAAGAGATGAAACCTATGATGAATCTTGTTATTTGATTTTTTGAATTATATGATAATAACTTAGTTTGTTCTTAATTGTGTGAACTTAATCCAAACCTAATGTGCTTAGGTGGAGGAGGAATAGACCCTGCCTAAGAGTAGATCCAACATAATTAAGCAGATTTGATCGCACGCCTAGAGATAGGGTGACGAGATTTTTCCGGATTAGGGTGAAACCTAACATGGGAATCCACAGATCGATTTACTGCTATTCTAGGGGGTGACTATAAGAGAAAGAGATTTCCACTAGTTAACCTAGGGTTAGACGTTATTCGCTTTGAGAGAGGGTTTAATATACGTTAGGGAGTCTCACGGATCAAACTAAGTAAATAAATCATATGGTTCAAGGTTAGATAACAAGTGAAGTCTAGGTGGATTCTTCCTAAGTGTATCGCTTGAGTCAACTGAGTTTTCCCAAAAGTTATTTCCCGAATTCATTCTTTTTGTCTTTGCGTCTTAGCTTAGTAAGTAGATTAGTTTTAGTTTAAACAACCATCACTTTATATTAAGGCTAAATAATAAAAAGACGGTGAGTATTAGTACTTTTAGTTCCTTTGGGTTCGACAATCCGGTCTTGCCTAAACTATACTACTGTTCGATAGGTGCACTTGCCTTTAATCGTTGTCATAGTTAGTTTCCAGGTTCGATCATTCTTTTATAAATTTTAGAACTCTGATTCACAGCGATCAAGTTTTTGGCGCCGTTACCGGGGAACTAAAATATTAAGAAAGCTCTATTTTTATTACTTTAGCCATTATTTTTTTTATTTTTTGCAATTTTTTTTATTTTTATTTTACTAATTTTTCCTCTATTTTTCTTTTGGCAGATAATTTTAGTCTATAGAGAAGATGGCACTGAATAATTATCAGTGGCAAGCGATGAGGACAATTCCTACTAAAGCAGCTAGTGTCTTCAACCTCGACGTGGTCACCAGTCTCTCGCAGGTACACCCAGAAATACAATATGATTCGAATTTAGGAGGCGTGGCGAATCCTGAGTATCCATTCTACGGATATGGCATGGAAAATGAGCAAGCTCACTATACGGGTAACTATTCTAGACCACAAAATAATTTTTATGATAACACTTATAATGCAGGTTGGAGGTACCATCCCAATTTCTCGTGGGATGATCAAAGTAGACAAAGGCCAGAACTTCCTCCAAACTTTCAACAACCACCTCACCAACGGGAAGAGAGTCAAACCTTGAAGAGATGCTAACAAAATTCATGGCGACTCTACAGATAACCGTCTCCAAAAAGCGAGACAACACTTAATGACCTACAAGTATCGATCAAAGGGATCGAGAGCCAAGTTGGGGAACTTATCGAGTCGGTTTGGGAACTTACTAAGTCAGTTATACAACTTGCTAAGCTGATCTCAGAACTACCACAATGAAGCTTGCCAAGCAATACTGAAACTAACCCGAGTGAGCAAAATCAAGCAATTTACGATAGTGAAGGGTTAGACGAACCAAACTCAAGGGAAGAACCTGTGGTAAGTGAAGGTAAGGTTGAAGTGTACCATGATATACCAAAACCGGCAATTACAGAGTACCAACCTCGTGTGCCATATCCCGATGTAATAAAGAAAGACCACACAGAGGAAGAAGTCGGTGAACTCACACTTTGTGTAGACGACGAAACAATCACTCTTCAAGCTCTTGACTCAACTAGGACATCGAGTAATAAAGGTACAAACGTTAATTCTATTGATAACCATTTGGTTCAACCTTCTTTATAGGAAGCATCACTAAATCACCTAGCTGAGCTAGATCTTAGACCTCGTACCCATAAAGAAATAATTCATGAAGAACTAAGCCTTCAGGTCGATGAACTAGACGAGTGGAAAACACACTTTAAAGAGAAACTAGGAATACACGAAGTGAAACCAAAGGAAATCCCAGACGAGCTGATAGGAACAACAAATCACTTCAAAATAGGGGACCAGGTATTATTGAATAAGGAAGACCCTCGAATCACCAATTCAGACCTCAAGACAAACGAAGAAATCACTTTTGAGGTAATTAATGTCTTCCTATACGGCACAGTCGAGGTAAGCAATCTTAAATTCAACACTTTTGAGGTAAACATTACTCGACTTAAACTATTTATCAAAAACCGAATTGATCGCATGAGAAAGGATTTTCACCTCCTCAAACCACCATGACCATGCGAATGAGAGGTAAAGTCTAGCTTAAGACTATAAACGAGCGCTTCTCGGGAGGCAACCTGAGCATTAACCCCATTAATTTTTACATTTTTTATTTTTTATTTTTTATTTTTTATTTTTTCTTTTAGCACCTAACCATAAACTAACCAAAGTACAGATTTCCAGACCACACGGCCTTACACACGGCCGTGGCCGTGACCGTGTGGCCACCATAGGAAGGTACAAGGGCGGGGGCAACCACCAGATCCATAATTCTTATTTAACCCCCTTCTTCCTTTTTCTTTTCCAGTTGTTTTTCTTTTTTTCATTTTCCATTATTTACTTTTACTTTTATTTTTATTTCTTTTAATTTATTTTATTTTCTTCTTATTATTCATTCCATTTATATTTAGCTTAGGATACAATAAAATTAGGACGGCTGCTTCGAGGACTCAAACGGTTCGAGACGCTTTCCCACGTTCACCTCTAATCCTATCCGATTTCTTTTCATAGAATTCATCCAAAATTCAGGAAGTTTCACTTCTCTCCCTATCTTATGATTTTATGATTATTTTGCTATTATCGATCTTTGTACATTGAGGGCAATGTACATCTTAAGTGTGGGGGGGTTAACTATAGTATTATTTGAAAATCCCTGAATTATGCCTTGTCTTAAAGTAAGTTTCTCATATTATGATTAGAATGAAATTTCCTTTGATTTATGATTTTTATTGATATGTTTTAGATTAAGTCATTGATAATTGTGCATTGATAATTAAATTCTAAGAATACTAGAGAATCAGGCATGATAAGTCTATTTTTCAAGAATTAAAAATTTTTTTTTAGGATGTCTACCTGAATTTAAATATTACTTTGAAGTTTGAAATTTACGAGGTTGACATCAAAACACCCATAATTTTTGTGAGATTTTGAGCCTTATAGAGCATAAATTCTTTTTCTTGCTCACTTTTTTATTATGAGTGTGTCAACATTGATTTGTTATTCTAGAACTTGCATCGATTATACATATCGAGACCACATCTTTGATTTGATATACAGAAATGATAAAGGCACCTAGGATTTAACCCACTTACTCCACTAAAAAAACCACCTTCATAATTAACCCCTAGTGAACCCCTTTGATCCTAACAACCCTTTTTATTGACTCACCCACTAATATTAACCCAAAACCCTTTGTATATTTGTTATCACCATTCCTTGACTCCCTTTTTGTCGAGATTTGATTTTGAGCAGTTGCCTAACTATGTTCTATATTTCAGTTGTTAAAGTTCTTTATTATTACTTGATTTGTTTTAAAAAAAACGAAGTATATTCATTATTAGTTTTTATTAGTTATGTGATTAAGTGAGCTTATACATTTGAATTCCAAATATCGAAGAAGAAGCTCATATTATTAGTTTCAAAGTTTCAATTCTTGTAATTATTTATTTATCAGTTCATTTTTTCTAGTTAGGTAATTTGTCAATTCAGTCTCGATTCTAACCCTCTAATTCAGCCTTATTCCACACCTTTAACCCAAGCCCCGTTACAACCCTTTCAAAGACCTTTTGATTTGTGTTTCATCTCATATTTTAGTGGTGGAGATTTGATTCTCATGCAAGCCTATGGGATTAACCCTTCATGTTTGACTTTTGAGTGCCTAATTTTGAACCTTAAACAATTTGAGTGATTTGAGTGAATCTTTAAGCGAGGATGTCAATCCTTGTCGATTTTAAATCAGAGGTAATTGTTTAGATGAAGGGAAACACCTATGTTTTGTGCTACAAATGTATGACTTAGACTGTTTGAATCTTTAGGACTCTTTGAGTTGAATTATCCATGTATGAATTATCTCTGAATTATGATGAAACACTATTAATGACTATTATGAATTGAGGGAAGTTCGTTTTAATTATGAGTTGAGAATTTTGCTTGAGGACAAGCAAAAGCTTAAGTGTGGGGGTATTTGATAAACCAAAATAGTAACACATTTTAGGCCCACATTTAGTATGCTTTTGGATGAATTATCCCTTATTTTATGTAATTTGGTGCTCTTAATCCTTTCTTTTCATGTTATATACTCAGGAAAGCACCAGGGGATGAAAAGAACGTAAAACGGGCTTAAAACGGGACAAATAGGCCAAAGCATGAAATCAACACGGCCTGGACCAAAGATCACAAGGCCGTGCCTCCTTAAAGATCTCGAACACGGTCTGGACCACGATTTACTCGGCCGTGCCTCATCAACGAAGTCCACACGGCCTGACCACGATTCACACGGGCGTGTGCCATGGCCGTGCCCCTGCCGTGGCCAAGAGGATTTTTACTCGGATTTGGATGCTTGGAGGCAAAGAAACACACTCCAAAGTCTAATTATACCCCCAATTAGGAATTGCACTCAAATTAGGATACTTGGAGGCCAAGTAACACATCTCAAATCCTATGTAAACACCCTAGGGGGCAACTTAATCGGGGAGTTCGGTAGAAGCCTTCTGCCAGGGCTTTTGTCAGGGCGGTTAGCTAGGCCAAGGAGCCAAGCCGAAAAGGTCAGATTTGTGGGAATCACTCGAAGATAGCCAGTGGATCCATCTCAAGAAGCCGGAATTCTACTCAAGACGGCGGATCTCTCCTTCAATTCCTTCAGGGAGTTTTAGGGATTTCTTATGTTTTGTTTTATCTTTTCTCTTGAGATGTTTTCTTTTATTATTATGAACTAAACCTTGAATACCAGAAGAGATGAAACCTATGATGAATCTTGTTATTTGATTTTTTGAATTATATGATAATAACTTAGTTTGTTCTTAATTGTGTGAACTTAATCCAAATCTAATGTGCTTAGGTGGAGGAGGAATAGACCTGCCTAAGACTAGATCCAACATAATTTAAGCGGAATTGATCGCACGCCTAGAGATAGGGTGACGAGATTTTGCCGGATTAGGGTGAAACCTAATATGGGAGTCCACAGATCGATTTCCTTGCTATTCTAGGGGTTACTATAAGAGAAAGAGATTTCCACTAGTTAACCTAGGGTTAGACATTATTCGCTTCGAGAGAGGGTTTAATATACGTTAGGGAGTCTCACGGATCAAACTAAGTAAATAAATCATATGGTTCAAGGTTAGATAACAAGTGAAGTCTAGGTGGATTCTTCCTAAGGGTATCACTTGAGTCAACTGAGTTTTCCCAAAAGTTATTTCCCGAATTCATTCTTTTTGTCTTTGCGTCTTAGCTTAGTAAGTAGATTAGTTTTAGTTTAAACAACCATCACTTTATATTAAGGCTAAATAATAAAAATACAGTGAGTATTAGTACTTTTAGCTCCTTTGGGTTCGACAATCCGGTCTTGCCTAAACTATACTACTGTTCGATAGGTGCACTTACCTTTAATCATTGTCAGAGTTAGTTTCCAGGTTCGATCATTCTTTTATAAATTTTAAAACTCTGATTCACAGCGATCATAGTTTTTCCAAATTTTTAAAATAGACCTATTTCTTTCCCCCACCTACATTTTTTCGTGAAAGTCTTCTCCATCTTCATGCTTTACCCATCCCTTCCTCCCTTAGCTCCTCTATTTCACTTTTTTTTCGTCAAACCTTAATTCAATTGATTTCCTCCATTTCCATAGCACTAATCTTCATAGGACTTTCAAGAAAAACACTCAAAATACTATTAATTTCTTCATCTTCCTTACTTGTGGGTTTCTCGAATTTGCATAAAAAATCTACGTTTTTTCTTCCATCGAAGGTAACTGCTCGTCTTTTTGTTTGTTTTAAACATAATCTAGTCTCTAAAACTAAGTTAATAGTCATTGAATTGCATGTTTTAAATAAAGGCATAATTGAAAAAAAATCCTCAACGTTTTGGGGCTTTTGGTTTTGTGCCCTTAACCTTTTTATTTTTTGATTGACACCCTCAATGTTATAATTTTTTCAGAAATCAGCTCAGTTTTAACGGTAAACGTGAGTTGACCGTTAATCAAACTGTAGGTCAACATGGTAGCCCATGTGGTATGCCACATAAGCGCACGATGTCATAGATGATGCTTTCTATTTAACAAATTCTTTTCTCTCATTTTCTCTCTTTCCAAACACAATTTTTCTTCTTAAAAACACATGGTTGGCTCATTTCATCTACAAGATTTTCCATTACCATGATTATAATCATGCTTTTGTGTAATTTTTGTAAACCCATACCATACTTTCAGCTTAAAATCATTATTTTTTTCCCCAATGTCGACTGCCATTTCTCTGATTTTCTCGCTTACCAAACACCATTTTTCCTCTTCAAAACACATGGTTGGCTCATTTCATCTACAAGAATTTCCATTACCATTATTATAATCATGCTTTTGTGTAATTTTTGTAAACCCCCACCACACTTTCAACTTAAAATCATTGTTTTTTTCCCCACTTTCGGCTGCCATTTTTTCTCTCATTTTCTCTCTTATCAAACACCATTTTTCTTCTTTAAAAAATAGCATATGGTTACTTCTTTAATCTGGGTTTCAAGCAAAGCTAAACCAATTAACATTCACGTGTAAGCTTCTTTTTTTTCTCTCTAATTCATTTATTGTCATCAAAATCTATTTAGTTTCTATTACTGGGTTTTCAAAAACCAATTATTTAGTGATCAAATTCTATTTGTTTTGTTGGTTTATTTTGAGTTTTGATTAGTTTTTGAAATTGGGTTTTTAAAAATGAGGAAACAATAAAAGTTGAAAACTGAGCCAATCGGTCAAAACCTGATAAAAAAATCTATGGCTGAAATCAACAGTTAGAGGGAAAGAGAGAAAAAAGGAAGAAGAAACAAAATGGAAAAAAAATGAAAAAAAAATGTTAAATAGATGACGTCATCTATGACTTCGTGCGTTTATGTGGCATGCCACATGGGCTACTATGTTGACCTATAGTTTAATTAACAATTAACTTACGTTTACCGTTAAAACTAGACTGATTTCTGAAAAAATTATAACGTTGAGGGTGTCAATCAAAATATAAAAAGGTCAAGGGTACAAAACCAAAAGCCCCCAAACGTTGAGGGTTTTTTTTTTGCAATTATGCCTTAAATAAAAGTAAAAAATTAGGTCGTTAATGGTGGATTTTGGAATTTTGAATAAAAATGTGGTTTTAAAGTTATTTTCAAAATTTTTTAACATGATTAGAAGGTTTCTAAACTTACTTTAAAGTTTCGTTAAGGATTTTTCAAGTTTTAATGAATTTTCATCATAATAACCATTGTATGTCAAAAAAAATTGATACTGTGAATTGAGAGATTTTGTGTAGTTTAAAGGTTGGGAATTAGTCATAGATAAATATGTAGATGAATGGAATTCGTTTCATGAAAAAAGATTAAGTGTAGACCGAGATATTCAAATTCTAAGTTTTCTATGTCGAAGGTTTTAGTTATAAGAGAACTTAGATTAGGCTTATGTTTTTTTACTGTTTGAGGTAATTCATTGGCTAATTGTTGCTTGTGTATTTGTGTGGTTTGTCTTGTTGAAGCATCAGAGTCAATAGGACCTTCAACGAGTAGAGACAAAGGCAAAGAAAAGCTTGTTTGAGCTTTCAACATTTCGGTGAAAGCATATTTGGTAAGTGTTTTGGAATTGCTGCTCGTAGATGATTCATTGTGTAAATTGGGAATTTAGATGTAGCCTAAACCCCTACTCTAAATTCTGAGTGTAAGTCCTCTTATACTAAGATTCATTGTGATATATGTGTGCTTGTGCAAATGTGGAAATATGAATGTATATGTGATGCGATGACATGTGTTATAAGCTTGTGATGACTGTTGTGAAAGTGAATATGTGTGCATGTTATTCATGCTAAGTGACAGTAATTATATTGTGCTAATATTGTGAATATGCAGTGAATATATGTGGAAAATTGGTAAGTAATGTGTGATAAAATTCTGGATATGTTGGCCTTGTGACCTTATGAGACCATTGGATTTGGCATGGCATAGGATTGTGAGTACTCACCTTTGTGTTGTAATTTTTGGCGTTGAGGCCCGGGACAGTTTCGGAGAGATAAGGGAATGTGAGCTAAGCTCCATTCACCGGGATATATTTTGTGTGTTGGAGGGTGTTAGCTATATGCTTTACTTATGGGACATGTTCAACTATACGAGTCATTAGGTGTGTTGGAGATCTGTGTATCCAATGAGTGGTGATAGTGCCCACTTTTTTGTTTCATAACTCAAGTGTCAAATTATCATTATTTATGACTGCTATTTAAAGTGATATATGCTTAAAAGCTAAGGTGATTACCATGAAAATGAACTAGTATGTTATGCATGAGTAAATATAATATGACACTAAAGTTGGGACTGTTATAATTATACTATATAGTTGTTGTTAATGCATGATGACTTGTTTGCGTGGTAGTTATTCTGAGCATTCACTGAGCTTGTTAAGATCACCCACTCCTTTTAAACCATTATAGATAAGTAGTGTCGGTGTGAGCAATATGGTCTTCGAGGGGTGATCCAAGCCAAAACTTTAATAGCTATTTGTAGGTGTTTATGTGATTTTTATGTTTTGGGGAATAAAGGCAATATGGTGGACTATATGCTATGATTATTAAGTTGATTACATGTTTATTTTTCTTAGAACCTATGGATTTAAGTATGTTTTATTGGTTTCTTGCTTAGTCATGATTTTGATGTTTTGGACTGATATTTCAGACTTTTTGGTGTCCATTTGATGCATGATGTTTGTGTTTCAGTTGATATGGATTATATGCTTGAAACTGTTGTAATATTATGGTCTGGAGCAGAGGTATCGATATTCGGGTTTCAAAAATGATACATCTGTGATTTTCAAAAGCCAGTTTCATAAGTTGGTATCGATATTTTATCATGAGTATCGTTACTCGGGCTAAAATTATTGATACTTTTTTAGTGGTACCAATAATTTTCGAGTCTTTGGTTTTAAAATAAGAAATAGTAAGCAGTTTGGGTATCGATTTTTCAAGCGGTATTGATATCACTTGAGAGAAATATCGATACCACACCTTCAGTATTGATACCTACGTAACAGTTTTGAAATTTTTGCTAAAAGGTCCTAAAGCATGTTAATTGATGTTATAAGCTTAATGGAAGTATGTTTAGCATGATCTATTGATGGTTTATGTTTTTCTTAAAAATCCATAAAAATTCCAAGATGAAAAGATGTTTACATAAAATGTAACAATTCATGATGTGTATGATGCGTGACGGTGGTGTAGCATCCTAGTATTCGGGCTCGGCGACCGGGCCAGGTATACGGTGTTACACTATGAGTAATGTTGTGACTATTGCATAATAATCCAAGAACCATACTCACAGTGAGTCAGTCCAATATGTTATTCTCTAACACATTCTCATGTATCGATTTTGACATCCCTATGTCAATGACAACACTTTGTCATCAATCAACTACACATTAGTCTCAAAGCATTATCATTGTCCAAGCCCACAATAATACTTGACTAAGGACCTTTTAAAAATAATCATATTGTTATCAGGACTTTATTATTAATCAGTTTATTTGTACACATAGAAAAAGAAACTAAATAACAATGGCAATGCCATATATCAACAAGCAATGTAAAACGAGTATGTGATTACAATCATCTCAGAATTGGTCTTTGGGCATACTCTAACACATTGCGCATACATGCCATACCAATCCGTTCTTCAATACTTCAAAATGCAACCCATGAAGCAAGATCAAAGCATTACGTATATATAGACATTAATGTTCATAAAGTTACCAACTTAACCAAAATACCATTCAACTAATATATACCATTTCAAACCACAAATTTCATATACATATATGTAACCAAAGCCTATTTACATGCCACTTATAAAATATCCCTAAATGATAAATAATCTACTGAGTCATTGAATGGGTAGTGTAAGCTCCGACTTTATTCCAAACGACTGCAAAACTTCTGATGATCTACAAGAAATCAAACAAAGAAAACATAAACAACACAATGCTTAGTAAGTTCGTACAAAATTAACATAACTTATCCGAGTTTAATATAATTTAAGCATTGAAGATACAATTTATACAAGTAAGAAACATGGTATTCTTTGATTGCCTATACAAACCACAAACCAACAAGGTTAGTTCCTTCACAATATAAACATCAAACATTTCCATGCTTATGAATCTTATTCAAGTGAACATTCTTGGTACATATATCACCATTCACTTATAACAAATCATACTATCATTTATGTTCCATATGTCCCATTTTTACCTGATGAACTATAATGAAATAACATTGGATATGTGAGATAACAGTGCTCACACGAGCTGTGAAAATGGGCCTATTCACACGATCAGTGCGTCTGGATGATAATGTTACATGATGCTGCTCACAAGAGATGTGAAGAATCTGCAACAAATGCAGAATCTTAGCCATCGATAAGACATCCAAGACCAGTACCCGAACGGTAATCAATAATAACCCTAATGACATGTCATTTGTATCCTAGCCATGCACTAAGTTCATACAGGCCTCAATTCATATCCATATCATTCATCTCATAAACATTATCACATACTCAACAATTTAGCTGTATAAATTCCCATTTTCAATCATATACCTCATTTATACCTTACTTCACAATTTAGTCCAACTAGTATTCAAAAATATAATTCCATAACAACTCATTACATGATATAAATACATACCAAATTACAAGTCAATTAATAGTTATACAAACTTACCTAATTCGAAAAGTAGCAAACACGACACCAAGGACTACTTAACAATTTTTCCTTTTCCATATTTATCTATCGATTGTTCATTTCTTTATCTATAATATAATTTAATTTAGTTAACCATTCAAATACCTTAAAACATCTAAACGCATGCATATGACCCTTTTATTAACATTTTTCATTATAACCCTAAACTTTTACCTTTTATTCAATTTAATCCCTAAAACCAAAACTTACATATTTTTCACAATTCAAAAAAAACCCTTAGTGAAGAATTCAATATAGTCCCTTAGCGACCCCTAACTTACTAAATTTTACAAGAATTCCTTGTTAAATTCAATATTTTATCAATTTAGTCCCAAAGCTCAAAACTAACTAAAATTGCTTTACAAAATTGTCCAATTTTCACACCAAGCTTATAATCTATCAACTAACCTCAAGAACATCTAAAAATCATTAACAGAAAGTCCCAAAACCTTTAACATTTTTACGAAATAATACTCGGGTTAGCTAGATTGAGCTACAACGATCTCAGAAACATAAAATTTACAAAAAAACAGAAGCAAAATTCACTTACATCGAAAGAACCAAGCTTGACTGATTCTTCCTTGTATAAAAATGGTGTTTTTTGGTTGTTAAATGTTTGAATGAAGAAGATGATAACTTGGTTTTCATTTGTTTATGACTTTAATTACTTAATTACCATTTTACCCTTGTAATTTAATTAATATTTCATAAAAAATGCATGACCCATCCACTTACTATTAATAATGGATAAATTGTCCTGATAGTCCTTAAACATTAATTTACCAAGCACTTAACTATTAAAAATCATTACCGATTGACCGCCTCCGGACGTACCAACATCTAGAGTAGAAATACTACACAAAAGATGTGAAAAGCGGTATTCGCAAGTATACGGGTCAGGTTATAATATAGTTATAACGGAGTAGGTAAGTACTCCAAGGATCATACCCAAGGGAGGTGAGCACTAAATTAATTCTAATCTAAACATAAATAGATCTAAGCAGTACTTTAATTGGACTATAGTACGAAGAATTAAAATAAAGGTTTTGATAAACAATTCTAAAAATAATCAGAAAAGAAATAAATGAAAAGTAAAAAAATGAAAAACAAGAAATCAAATAATCTAATATGTATCAAATTTGGGCATGGGTGTTTAGCTCGCTTTGGTAGTCATAATCAACTGTCATCCCAGGCTTTCTTGTTCAATCAACTAGTCAATACCCCAGCAAGATCTTTCGATTCGTCCTTTGGAATACTGAGTTAGCAAGGACTACTTATCTTCCAACCTCAATGTCCAAACCGATTTAGGGTTAAGGTGTTCACGGATAGGCTATACCAAATTTGGGTTAATTCCTACCTTGATGACTTCCAAGGGTTGTCAGGCCTAGGGTTTAAATTCTTCCTTTCCTGAATAACTGATCTGTTAAGAAATCCCTACAAAATAGTTAATTGTTCATACCTTAACTCGCTAATCCCTTACAAGAGGATTAGTTCCTCAATGATCTAATAAATGATATAAACTTGATGGAAAGAATAAACATAAAGAACAGTTCAAGAATAGAGTTTAGAATAAGCCTACTTTGTATTGAAATTAAGCGTAGAATCCTCATAGAGTTTGACAGAAATTCTAGAATTTGGTTTCTCCACAAAAGTAAATAACAAGAACAAAAATAAAATCTAAAACCTAAAAGAAAGGAAAAACTAAAGACTAAATTTAAAGAGAAAATTATACAATATATGAATGGTCTATAACATGTGCTAAATGAGCCTATTTATAAACTTTAGGGTGGTCGTCGTCCTTAACCCTAGGCCAGTTATCGTCCACGTGTTTAATATTTCATTGTGCAGACCAAAACACCACTGTCTCGTAATTATTTCTCGTACAAAGGTGATGTCGCGACACACCAGGTCTTGTGTCGCGACATCAAAGGTAGTATGCTCATCTTCAGGGTGCCTTCAAGGGTATGTCACGACATCCTCAAGCTGTGTCACGTCATCGAAGGTAGTCTTGGAATTCTTCTATTCTGCTCCCTATGTTGCAACATCCAATGCTCCGTGTTGCAACCTATTTATATACGTCATCTTCTAGCAGTTTCTTTTGAGGATTCATCATTTTATCCAATCGCTCTATAGGTACTCTTGCTCTTTTGTACAATTTTGTTATCAGATAGGGAAAGAATATACCTTTTTCCAAATTTCTTGTGCAATCAACCATATTCTTATATATCCACATACCGATACATATTTGCTTCTTTTGTAGTATTCCATATGTTATAATAGCGTGGATTCGGTTGACGTCGAACTCGTCCGTTGTGGGCCAAATTATTGTACATACATACTTCATCCAAATTTTTGCTTTTGGCGTCATTAACGCTTGGTTGAATGTTTCAGGTATTGTTTTTCCCTTCTGATATGTCCATATATTTTTTTCCTTCCGTAAACAATCTCAAGATCTCCTTTGTGTCAACGTTTTTGAACTCCTTGAGATCTATTTTGTAAAGATAATTGCGATAATAATATGGTGTATCATAAAATTGACAAATACTTCGTTCAGTTACCAAGATATTAACCCATCTGACCTTAACAGAAGATCGCATCTCATAGAATGGTCTTTTCGCTTCCCTCTCTTTTAATGCTAGATAAAATTCTTGCACCACGGGAATTATTATGGGTTCTTCAAGCGGCAAACAAAAGTTGGTCTGCTCCTTTTCTGTTGTGATCTCCTACACACCTTTACAATTCCTCATTAAGGGATCAAATCCTTGTTCTTGAATAAAAGTATAAGGCTGCAATTGCTGTAAACATTTATCTATGTCGCTTTCTTGGAATTCAATAGATGGGCTTGAAACGCTTGCACAAAAAATTGCCATTCTTCAGACCTAATCTTCTGTTATAATCTTTTTTTCTGAAAATTAATGAGCCTTTCACGGTAAAATTGTATTTCTTCTCATCGGTTGTAGATGTTGAGTGACCTATTTATCCTTAAAGAAAATAATTACATAATCAAGAGTAATAATTTAATCCTAATTAGTAAAGGGTTAAAGAGTTATAAATATAATGGAACTAAACTACACAAACGTTAATAGTTAGTTTTAATTCGACTAGCAGAGCTTACGCAGTGGTGTCGTGACATCCTTCAGTGGTGTCATGATGTCGAGGACAGTTTACCTATTCTCAGTGTTGTCCGATGTCGCTACATAAGGTTCTGGTGTCCCGACATGTGAGCTAGGTCTTACTGTGTTCCTTTTGTGTTTTGAAGTCATCAATTTCGTCACTTTCTTCTTCATCGTCCTTTTCATTTACCAACAACCCTTCGGTTCCCCCAGAACTCCATATAGTTTTGCATTGTAGGAACTATTTGCCGACAATTGTATTCATTGTTCCTCCAAAATAATGTTTTACACATTGTCCATTTACAAGGAAATATTGCCCCTTTTTCTGATGAGTTCTACTGCTCCATGAGGTGTTACTTGGTTTGTGGTATACAGGTTTGTTCATCTTGATTTAAGTTTATCGGGAAATAACTTTAACCTTGAATTGAACAAAAAAACTTTTTGCCTAGGCAAGAATTCTCATTTTTGAATATCGCATCATGCTGAAGTCTACTTCTTTCCTTGTACATCTTGGTGTTCTCATACACCATAAAACAGAATTCTTCCAATTCTTGTAATTGAAATATTATTTCTTTCTTTGTCAATTTCGGATCTAAGTTTAGTTTTTTGATTGCCCAATATGAATTTTTTTTCTAATTCAATTGGTAAATGGAAATTTTTTCCATAAACTAACTTACAGGGAGACATACTTAATGGCATATTATATGTTGTCCTATAAGCCCATAATGCATCGTCCAATCTTGCCATCCAATCTTTCCTATTTGGGTTCACTATTTTCTCTAGAATTTGTTTGATCTCTCGGTTAGATACCTCTGTTTTCCCATTAGCTTGGGGGTGGTATGTTTTTATCATTCGATGTCGTACATTGTATTTGGCCAGAGCAGCCTCGAATTGTTTACTGCAAAAATTGGATCCTTCATCACTTACCAATGCACATAGGGTTCCAAAATTGGCAAAGATATTTTTTTCTCAAGAACTTAATTATTGATTTTGTGTCATTAGTGGGTAAGGCCATAGCCTCGACCAATTTTGACACATAGTCAACTGGTAATAGAATGTACTCGTTCCCGAAAGAACTTGGGCATGGCCCCATGAAGTCAATCCCCCAAACACTGAATACCTCTACCTCAAGTGTCCTTATTTGTGGCATTTCATCCCTTCTTGATATACTCCTAGTTCTTTGACATCTGTCACATTTTTGTACAAATTCATATGCATATTTGTTCATGGTTGGCCAATAAAATCGCGATTGGAGTACTTTTTAGGTCGTTCTTTTTCCACCGAAATGTCCCCAACATGGGGACGTATGACACTCTTAACAACTGTTCGTCAACAAAAGTCTCTTTTATTTCTTTAGAGCCCAGTTGTTTTGGTTCATTCTCTATTCTGGATAGATGATCTGCAATTTTATTTTTTGTTCCTTTCTTGTCCATCATCCATAAATCGAACTCTTGAAGTAGTAATACCCATCTCATTAATCTAACTTTTGTTTCCTTTTTCTTCATAACATATTTCAATGATGAATGATCAGTGTAAGCATAAACTTTGTTTGCCATCAAATACAGCCGGAATTTTTCACAAGCAAACACATTGGCAAGCATTTCTTTTTCAGTTGTAGTGTAATTGCACTGTGCCAAATTGAGTGTTTTACTTGCATAATGAATAACTCCAAATAGGTTGTTTCTTTTTTGTCCTAGTACTGCCCCTACAACATAGTCACTAGCATCGCACATTATAATAAAAGGTTCTGACCAGCTAGGAGTAATAATTATAGGAGCAAAAATAAGTCTTTCTTTTATTACCTCAAAAGCTTCGATGCATTCTTTGTCAAATACAAACGGTGCCTCTTTCTGTAATATTTGATTTTGCGACTTAGAGATATGAGCAAAATCTTTTATAAATCTCCTATAGAACTCGGCATGACCCAGAAAATTTCTCACTCCCTGACTATTGTAGGATTTGGAAGGTTCTTAATAACCTCAATCTTAGCTTTGTCAACTTCCAGGCCCTTTCTTGATATTTGATGCCCTAAAACCAATCCTTCCTTGACCATTAAATGACATTTTTCCCAGTTTACTAGGTTGGTCTCTTCGCATCTTTACAAGACTTTTTCAAGATTGTTTGAACATTCTTGGAATGAATCTCCATATACTGAGAAATCATCCATAAATATGTCTAAGCCTTCCTCTAACATGTCGGTGAAAATAGCAGTCATACATCTCATAAAGGTTTTCGGGACATTACAGGGGCCAAATGGCATTCATCTGAAAGCATAGGTACCAAAGGGACATGTGAAGGTAGTTTTCTCTTGGTCATTCGGATGTATTGGGAGTTGATGGTATCCTGAGTATCCGTCAAGGAAGTACTAATAATCCTTTCTTGCTAACCTATCAAGCATTTGATCAATGAAAGGAAGTGAGAAATGATCTTTTTTTGTTGCATCATTTAGCTTCTGATAATTGATGCTTGCTCTCCAACCAATAATTGTTCTTGTTGGAATTAATTCATTCCTGTCGTTTTCAACCACTGACAGCCCACCTTTCTTCGGAACACACTACGTAGGACTAACCCATTCGCTGTCGAAAATAGCATAAACTATACCTACATCTAACCATTTAAGTAATCCTTTTTTTACCACTTCCTTCATAGCTGGATTAAGTCGACGTTGTGCATCCGCTACAGGTTTTTTTCCTTCTTCTAATCTAATCTTATGTTGACATAACGCAGGATTAATTCCCTTAATATCAGCGATTGTCCATCCTATGACTTTTTTGCGTGTTTTTAAAACACTTAACAAAGCATCTTCTTATTTTGAACTTAGCCCGATAGCTATATCACTGGTAATGTATTTTTCTCCCCCAAATATTTGTATTTTAAGTGTTCTGGCAAAGGTTTCAAGACTAACACAGAAGGTTTAATAATGGACGGTATCATTTTTATTGTGCTTAAAGTAATTTGTTCTGTTTGTCTCTTACTTTGACACTACCAATCTAGTTGAATAGCTGTTTGAGCATTTTCCTATTCAATATCATCCCATTTTTCTTCCTCTGATTCATATTCATAATCTGCCAAATTTGCTTTAATGGTCTCCAGTTTATTGCACTCTTTCTACTCCTTTTTGCTTTTTTCCAATTCCCGTACTTCTAAATCTTAATGTATTCCCAAGAAAATTCATTTTCACTTAATCTTTCTAATATTTCCATTACTTCCTTCCCGGTTTTCTTACAGATGTTCCCTCCAGTCATGATATCAAACTTTCGCCTATTCTGACTATTCAACCCATCATAGAAATGTTGAATTTGAACCGCAAAATGTATTGTTTTAAATATTTCCCAGGCTTGTCCCAATGTTTCAGTACTGTATTGTTTGAATTGAAATAGCTTTCAATAAACATAGAGTACCTGAGTCATGAGAAGAACCCGGCGAAGAAATAAGTGCACAAAATCAGTCCAAGTAGTAATAGTATCAGGTGGAAGTGCATCTAACCAGGCTTTCGCTTTCCCATCCAATGCGAACGGGATTAATAATAATTTGATAGTGTCTGGTGGTATTCCAGTGTAAGCGACAGTATTGCATATATATTCAAATTTTCTAAAAAGACAATAGGATCCTCTGTCTTAGGATCATTAAATGTGACATTGTTAGAAATCGACGTTAGTAAATAAGGGTTTAGCTCAAAGTGTGAATTATAAATAATGGGACTAGTAATACTAGATCGCAACTAGTTTATATCAAAAAATGTCCCTAGTGTTTGCATCATACTTCCAAGATTTTGAAGCTAAAAAGAAAAAAATGAATGTTAGCAACCTTGGATTTAAATTTCGCATCTATAATGCGTAAATTTCCTAGTTATTCTATTAATATAAAAAAATTAAAATCAATATAGTGACATTGCCTCATCGGAAATGGTGCCAATAACTTGACCACCTCCGGACATACCAACGTCCAGAGTAGAAATCCTACACAAAAGATGTGAAAAGCGGTATTCGCAAGTATACGAGTTAAATTGTAATATAGTTACAATGGAGTAGGTAAGTACTCCGAGGATCATACCCAAGGGAGGCGAGCACTAAATTAATTCTAATCTAAACATAAATAGATCTAAGCAGTACTTTAATTGGACTATAGTACGAAGAATTAAAAGATAGGTTTTGATAAACTAATCTAAAAATAATCAGAAAGGAAATAAATGAAAAGTAAAAAAAAATGAAAAACAAGAAATCAAATAATCTAATATGTATCAAATCTGGGCATGGGTGATTAGCTCGCTTTGGTAGTCATAATCAACTGTCATCCCGGGCTTTCTTGTTCAATCAACTAGTCAATACCCCAGTAGGATCTTTCAATTCGTCCACTGGAATACTGAGTCAGTAAGGACTACTTATCTTTCGACCTCAAAGTCCAGACTTTTCAGGGCTAAGGTGTTCATGGATAGGCCATACCAAATTTGGGTTAATTCCCACCTTTATGACTTCCAAGGGTTGTCAGGCCTAGGGTTGAGATTCTTCCTTTCCTGAATAGTTGGTCCGTTAAGAAATCCCTACAAAAGAGTTAATTGTTCATACCTCCACTCGCTAATCCCCCACAAGAGGATTAGTTCCTCAAGGATCTAATAAATGATATAAACTTGATAGATAGAATGAACATAAAGAACAAATCAAGAATAGAGTTTAGAATAAGCCTAATTTGTATTGAAACTAAGCGTAGAATCCTCATAGAGTTTGACAAAAATTCTAGAATTTGGTTTCTCCATAAAAGTAAATAACAAGAACAAAAATAAAATCTAAAACCTAAAAGAAAGGAAAAAATAAAGACTAAATTTAAAGAGAAAATTATACAATATATGAATGGTCTATAACATGTACTAAATGAGCCTATTTATAAACTTTAGGGTTGCCGTCGTCCTTAACCCTAGGCCAGTTATCGTCCTCGTGTTTAATATTTCATTGTGCAGACCAAAACACCCCTGTCTTGTAATTATTTCTCGTACAAAGGTGATGTCGCGACACACCAGGTCTTGTGTCGTGACATCAAAGGTAGTATGCTCATCTTCAGGGTGTCTTCAAGGGTATGTCGCGACATCCTCAAGCTGTGTCACGTCATCGAAGGTAGTCTTGGAATTCTTCTATTCTGCTCCCTATGTTGCAACATCCAATGCACCATGTTGCAACCTAGTGACCAATATCGAGTTAATATGCCTTCTAATGTTCTCTTGCACACTCACAAAGTATATATTAGCTCACTCTTATGCCTCATTCGGCCCCTAAGGTCAATAAAAGACTCAAATAACCTATTTTATTAAACTTAACTAAATTTACTGAAATATAATTAAACTTAACTAAAATGCTTATGTTCAAGCTCCTAAAGTGAAAAAATTAGTTTAATCTGCTATACCGAATTACAGTAAATCACCGATTAACTTTTGCAGTTTTTACAATTGAGTCTTTTTTCCTTATTTAACTAGTCAAACACAAAAATTATCGGACCAAACTCTAATACGACACTCTAGTAGACTCGTAAAGATTAAATAAATAATATTTACTTACTCACTATTTGAAATGTGGTCCCCAAAACTATTATTTTCGACACCATTGAAAATAGGTTGTTACACCACACATACAAACGAGCCTACAAAATCATTGAAGACATGGCCATAAATTTGCACATGTGGCCCAATTAAGGGTTTATGTACAAATCTAAGCCTCCAACGGTAAAAGTGGTGAATAAAGAAAACGATGATGATATATTCCAACGAATCCTAGAAAAGCTTAACCATTTGGAGACACCCATCAAGCCGACAAGAGCAGAGCCACATTATGAGAACCAACCGGAGGAAGCAAGCTACGTAAATAATAGTAATGGAAATCCCTATTCAAATACCTACAATCCTGGTTGGAGGGATCATACGAACTTCAAATGAGGAGCTAATCAAGGAGCTGCAAATCAAGCATAAACTTGACAAAACCCTCCTTACCAACCTTCACCATGACAACAACGATATGTGGGAAATAACCATGTTGCATGTGGTCAAAGATTCGATCGGCTAGAGGGGGAGATCCAAACAATGAAGACTGATATTAAACAAGTTCATACGACGTGTGGACAACTTGAACCCCAGATGGATAGCCTCTGCGACCAAATGAGCCAGTTGATGACAATGTTTTAGAAACAAAATGGTCAAAGTCTCCCTAGTAACACGGACAACAACCTTCGAAGAGATGGGAAAAGGCATGTAAATTCGATTGCTTCGCAATTGAGCAATGAATTGAAGTCGCCAAGCAAGCCCATCCATGAAGAGGAGGAGATTCCTGAAGATGTTGACGAACCTACGGAAGAGGAAGAAGGCGAGCACCATGAGCCGATCGAGGAGGTAGTCAAACTGGTGTTTGATCTGATAATGTCAAACCCGAGCACAACGAAGGTACAATTCCTGATGAGATTAGAGGACAAGTAAAAAAGGAAAGAGGTAGATTTTATAATTTTTCTTAATTTATTTAAATCCCTCAATGTCAATTTGCCGCTATTAGAATTAATCGACAAAATACCTAAATTTTCCAAGTACTTAAAAGAAATTATGAAATGGCATAAGAAAATGAAAAAGGGCAAGACATTGACGTTGATGCCTCATGTAGCGCACTAATTACAAAGAAGATACCCCCGAAGTTAAAAGATCTGGGTAGCTTTACAATCCCAATAGATATAGGGGATCTATATTTTAGCAAAGTACTTTCTGATTTATGTAACACTCCAAACCCAATCCTTAAAGAGGATCCAAGGATGGCGTGTCACTACCATAAAATCATTATCTTAAAAATCGTATCTGGAGTAAACCAATTTACGCCAAAATTTAAGTTAGTATGAAATATAAACTATTTGTCATTCAAGGATAAATAAGATAATACACTTTGAAAACCATAAATACTTCATTGAAATTTCATTAGAACCATAGATTCATGATCATGAGTTTAGATACAAAATAGATCCTTCAAATTGTAAATGTCTTGACACCACCCCCATGTCATGCATAATACAAAATATAAGATTTCTCACGGCGACAATAGTCCTTTGGCGTACTTCGTCAGCAGGCTTGAGAAGGAAATTTACTAAGCAATAGTCACGTATAATTCAAGTAAACCTTTCCAGCTCAATATAGTCACACAGTTCACCAATTGGTGAATTCCAAACACAGACAGACTATACACCGGGCACTATTCCTTTGGCATGTATTCTACACATATGAAATCATACAGACCACCTTCTTTTTGTTAGCCACAAACCCTAGTCCATATTCAGAGCCATATCATTCGTTCATTCATTTTCTTTTGTCATGATTGGTCAATCTGGTTTGCAATAACTCTTGCCCTGCTAGAGGTTACACAACCATTTTCATGTCTTGCGATATGCAAGTTCAATGCTCATTTCATTGAAGGCAATGCCATGAATTCATTTCCATGTTTCAGCTCACATTGTTCATTTCAAAAGAAATGGGTAGTGGCATGAACACGAAGAAAGGTTCTTACATCTTTAACACGAACATACCAAACCAGACTAATAATGATAATCATCCATCACTTTTGCACAATTACTCCAGCTTCACAGAATATGCATACTTACCTCAAACTAGAAAGTGCAGCAAATTCAGCAGCAGGACTATTGCCCTTATCATGAAAACCTTCAAGAGTGTCTTGAGCTATAATATAAATAGTTAAAATTATCAGACTATATACCAAAAAAACTAAACAAACTTATAAGTAACATCATCACAAAACCCATATTAGGAAGTTTCCTTCCTTACATTCAAAACTGACGCTAAAGCGTGCAGCTCAAAGGTCACGTAAATAACCATGAAATGACCTAAGGTTCATCGATATATACCAGGTGCTAAAAAAATGAAGGAGTTGGCTAAATACAGCAAACCCAAATCTTTAAGCAGGCTTCTACTCTAAGGTTTTCCGAGCGAAAAGTGTAGAGAAAGTTTAAAAACAAAGTATAGGTGCAAGAGAAAACATAAAACTTGCTCAAAAAGCCAATACCAACCTTATACAACTATACACGACTCATGCGAGTACAAAAATGGACCATTCCAGTCGAGGTCTCTTGAGTGATTACCTTCAGCTGATATATGTGTCAAAAAACGCAAAGGAAGGGTGGTGCTTTCCGTAAGCAATAATCTATGAAATACCCTACCAATATCCACCAAGATAAATTGGTGAGCTATCCCGATGCAATCCCATATTCCTTTAGAATAGTAGAGAAGAATAGGTGCAAGGGAAGATGGAAACTCGTCTCAAGCAGATAGAGGGGAAGTATGAAGTCGTCTATAGTGTCACTCAATCAACACTCTCCTTAAACGACCTCGAAATTGTAAGAAAAATTGGGTAACCAGATTCCCTTAGCAGCCAAGTGCATTACCATTTCATCTTTGGTAGTTCGAATCAGTAAGAAGGCGATTCTACTAGAATACTGACCTCTCAGATTCAGGGCCCCTCGCCACCCCCAACAGCTGACCTACTCCCACGACTTGTTAAATTTTTATCACTACAACCTCTTCCACTACTAGGGTGGCTTTCTCTTACCATTTTGAGTAAAGGAATGTAAGCTAAAGAAAATAGAGATTGAATAATTGCCTCTAAGACGGGTTTGAGTTCTGAGCTAATGGAGAAACTACACTTCAATATGGAGAGAGGAAGAACAAAAGGAAAAGAAATTAGGGTTCTAAAGGAATTTGAGCAACAAGAAAATTTGGGGAGGAAACAAAATTGAGAAATTGGTGACTCAATTTCTTTAAGTTCAGTTTTTAAAGCCAAACATTCACTGGAAGTTTCAAGTTTAAAATGGTAATAAACTGTTCAAATTCCCCAATCTATACATGGTAGTTGTTAGTGTTCAAAAAAACATGAGGGTTTTTTTAAAACACTTGGTATTCAAAAAAGCGAGAATATCCACCATTATAGTTCACAAAAGTTAGTATCCATCAAGTTAGGTTTTCCCTTTAGGAATCCAGCAACATGAATATAAAAATATCATTATCCATGAAGGATATATGCTCATGCATTCCGCAAGATCTCATCTTATGTCTCTTTAATGAGACTATCTACCAAGATGACTATCCGCAGAATTCTGTTGGTAATACAACTGTTCATGTGTCTTTTTGAAGGAGAGTTCCGCACAAAGATCACATATTTCCAACCATATTATGTTATGTGCTGATTAATTCACCAGGTATCAGGGTACAAATAATTTCTCAAGTATCTTGAATGAGATTATTCATTATTATACGCTGCTCTACTTTAGTTCATCTTTTTTTTTATTAAAGGATGTCCAAGAGGATTATATATATTGAAAAGGTTTTATTCTCCGGGATTGTTCTTTCATTTTTCTGTTTCTTCTTCATCTTTTCTCTGATTTGCCATGGAAGAGAGAAGGCTTAAGGAGCATTGTGGATGGAGGATGAAAACAGAGGTTTGAGGCTTAGAAATTGGAAATTTCGTAAGTCGGTAAGCTTCTTAACCTTTTTGTGCTAACAGATTTAAGAAAAGGAAAGAAGGTTTTATCCATCGAACCTATTTTGTTAATTATTTAAATGGTCTATGCATGCAAGCAAAGTTTGCTTCTTATGATGATGAATTATCTTCACTAGAATTTTGAAATGGTTGTTATGTTTGTAAGATAGAGGCTCATGTAGCAAGGGAGAAGCTTAGTAGATGGATTTGGCGTTAACTTTCAGGTGAGTTCTTGAACTTAGATTTTAAATGGATGTATATTGTGTCATTAGTGTACTGAATATGCATGAATTAGTGTTTTACAAATGATGAATCAAATTGTGGCGAAGTGTTATTGTCTTACTTGTGCATGAGGTGTTGACATGCAAAAACTGATTGGTTATAAGTATGATTATTTTGAATAGATGAAATGTTTGGCATGATGCATGTTGCATAATGATACGAATATGATGTGTAGATAGAATGATGGGCATGAGATATGTCGTATGATAAATAGTAATTATTGGCGGAGTAATATTGTGTAATGTGCATGTTAATTATAAGTGTCTTTACGGAGGTTCGGATGAACATGTATGGGGATTACATATGCATTTATTTATGTGGCTTTGAGGGAGGTTCGATTGGACTAAGCCAGGAAAGGAGATTTAAATGGTACGAAGAACGATGCACACCAATATATGAGAGCCTTTTATAAGACGTTTGAGTGCCCCTCATGGGACGTATGAGAGCCCTTTATGGAACATATGAAAGACCATGGCCATGGCAATATCTGATCAGTAGGAAGTCCATAAGAACTATTTTAGTGTGGAAGTCCATCAAGACTATCTTAATGTGGAAGTCCGTCAAGACTGTCTTAAATGGGAAGTCCGTTAGGACTATCTTATAACTGGAAAGTTGATTAGGGCTATCTTACAAATAGGATTCTGCAAAAAAGGGATCACTTGTATGAGTGCGCCAAGAATGAGTTCCTTTTCTGGGAATCTATTGATATGTGCAAGCTATCTGTTTATGCAAAATCATATATGAAAGATATGATAGTCTGCCATGACTGCCTCATATGTATAATTCCGTAATTAGGGGATTCGATGTTAAGAATCTGCCTACAAGTTATCTGTTTCAAGAAGGTAACCACTAGGAGTGGATAATCTGATCGTGAGATAAAGTCAAGAGGAGATGTACTGTCCAATCTATCTACTTGATTGGGATGAGCACACTTTTTATATTAAGTTATACTAGTGTCTCCCTTATGGATTCATGAGGATTGTAATACAAGTCTGAGTTCGATAAGAAAAATTACTATTAATAGTCCACAACGTGGACTATTCACTACGAATAGTCTTATGTGAATATTTGTGGCCATTGGTGCAAGGAATGTGATGGGAATTATTTATGGATTATGTTTTACAAGTTCACAAGTAAGAATTTGTGAGGATTTCCCTCTCAAGGAAATAGATGCATAATGAGCCATGGAGACAATTAATGAAAATAGAATTAGTAGGGGAGATCCACTAAGAAATCATTTACTATTAGTGATCGTTGTAAATAAGAGTTTTAAAATTTATAAAAGAATGATCGAACCTGGAAACTAACTCTAACAAAGATTAAAGGCAAGTGCACCTATCGAATAGTAGTATAGTTTAGGCAAGACCGGATTGTCGAACCCAAAGGAACTAAAAGTACTAATACTCACCGTCTTTTTATTATTTAGCCTTAATATAAAGTGATTATTGTTTAAACTAAAACTAATCTACTTACTAAGCTAAGACGCAAAGACAAAAAGAATGAATTCGGGAAATAACTTTTGGGAAAACTCAGTTGACTCAAACGATACCCTTAGGAAAAATCCACCTAGACTTCACTTGTTATCTAACTTTGAACCATATGATTTATTTACTTAGTTTGATCCGTGAGACTCCCTAACGTATATTAAACCCTCTCTCGAGGCGAATAACGTCTAACCCTAGGTTAATTAGTGGAACTCTCGTTCGCTTATAATAACCCCCTAGAATAGTAGTAAATCGATCTGTGGACTCCCATATTAGGTTTCACCCTAATCCGGCAAAATCTCGTCACCCTATCTCTAGGCATGCGATCAACTCCGCTTAATTATGTTGGATCTACTCTTAGGCAGGGTCTATTCCTCCTCCACCTAAGCACATTAGATTTGGATTAAGTTCACACAATTAAGAACAAAGTAAGTTATTATCATATAATTCAAATAATCAAATAACAAGATTCATCATAGGTTTCATCCCCTTCGGGTATCCGAAGGTTTAGTTCATAACAATAAAGGAAAACATCTCAAGAGAAAATATAAAACAAAACAAAAGAAATCCCTAAAACCCCCTGAAGGAATTGAAGAGGAGATCCTTCGTCTTGAGTAGAATTCCAGCTTCTTGAGATGGATCAATTGGCTATCTTCGAGTGATTCCCACTAATCTGACCTTCTCGGCTTGGCTTCTTGGCCTAGCTCTCCGCCCTTAGATGATGGCTTTTGGCTCCCCTCAGCAGAGGGTTTTCGTCTAACTCCCCGAATAAGTTGCCCCCTAGGGTGTTTATATAGGCTTTGAGATGCCTTCCTTGGCCCCTAAGTATCCTAATTCAAATAGGATTCCTATTTGGGTGTTTGAATAGGCTTTGGAATGCCTTTCTTTGCCTCCAAGTATCCAAATCCGAGTAAAACTCTTCTTGACCGCAGCAGGGACACGGCCATGGCACACGCCCGTGTGAATCTTGGTCAGGCTTTGTGGACTTCGTTGATGAGGCACGGCCGTGTAAATCGTGGTCCAGGACGTGTTCGAGATCTTTAAGGAGGCACGCCCGTGTGATCTTTGGTCCAGGCCGTGTCGATTTCATGCTTTGGCCCATTTGTCCCATTTTAAGCCTGTTTTGTGTTCTTTTCACCCCCTTGTGCTTTCCTGAGTATATAACATGAAAAGAAAGGATTAAGAGCACCAAATTACATAAAATAAGGGATAATTCATCCAAAAGCATACTAAATGTGGGATTAAAATATGTTACTTTTACGGTTTATCAAATACCCCCACACTTAAGCTTTTGCTTGTCCTCAAGCAATATTCTCAACCCATAATTAAAACGAACTTCCCTAAATTCATAATAGTCATTAATAGTGTTTCATCATAATTCAGAGATAATTCATACATGGATAATTTAACTCAAAGAGTCCTAAATATTCAAACTGTCTAAGTCATACATTTGTAGCACAAAACATAGGTGTTTCCCTTCATCTAAACAATTACCTCTGATTTAAAATCGACAAGGATTGACATCCTCACTTAAAGACTCACTCAAATCACTCAAAGTGTTTAAGGTTCAAAATTAGGCACTCAAAAGTCAAACATGAAGAGTTAATCCCATAGGCTTGTATGAAAATCAAATCTCCACCACTAAAATATGAGATGAAACATAAATCAAAAGGTCTTTGAAAGGGTTGTAACGGGGCTTGGGTTAAAGGTGTAGAATAAGGCTGAATTAGAGGGTTAGAATCGAGACTGAATTAACAAATTACCTAACTAGAAAAATGAACTGATAAATAAATAATTACATGAATTGAAACTTTGAAACTAATAATACGAGCTTCTTCTTCAATATTTGGAATTCAAACGTATAAGCTCACTTAATCACATAACTAATAAAAACTAATGATGAATATACTTCGTTTTTTTTTAAGAACAAATCAAGTAATAATAAAGAACTTTAACAACTGAAATATAGAACATAGTTAGGCAACTCCTCAAAATCAAATCTCGACAAAAAGGGAGTCAAGGAATGGTGATAACAAATATACAAAGGGTTTTGGGTTAATATTAGTGGGTGAGTCAATAAAAAGGGTTGTTAGGATCAAAGGGGTTCACTAGGGGTTAATTATGAAGGTGGGTTTTTAGTGGAGTAAGTGGGTTAAATCCTAGGTGCCTTTATCATTTCTGTATATCAAATCAAAGATGTGGTCTCGACATGTATAATCGATGCAAGTTCTAGAATAACAAATCAATGTTGACACACTCATAATCAATAAAGTGAGCAAGAAAAAGAATTTATGCTCTATAAGGCTCAAAATCTCACAAAAATTATGGGTGTTTTGATGTCAACCTCGTAAATTTTAAACTTCAAAGTAATATTTAAATTCAGGTAGACATCCTAAAAAAATTTTAATTCTTGAAAAATAGACTTATCATGCCTGATTCTCTAGTATTCTTAGAATTTAATTATCAATAAACAATTATCAATGACTTAGTCTAAAACATATCAATAAAAATCATAAATCATCAGAAATTTCATTCTAATCATAATATGAGAAACTTACTTTAAGATAAGGCATAATTCAGGGATTTTCAAATAATGCTATAGTTAGCCCCCCACACTTAAGATGTACATTGCCCTCAATGTACAAAGATAGATAATAACAAAATAATCATAAAATCATAAGATAGGGAGAGAAGTGAAACTTCCTGAATTTTGGATGAAGTCAATGAAAAGAAACCGGATAGGATTGGAGGTGAACGTGGGAAAGCGTCTCGAACCGTTTGAGTCCTCGAAGCAGCCGTCCTAATTTTATTGTATCCTAAGCTAAATCTAAATGGAATGAATAATAAGAAGAAGAAAATAATAAAGGAAATAAAAGAAAATTAAAAGAAATAAAAATGAAAATAAAAATAAAAATAAAAGTAAATAATGGAAAATGAAAAAAAAGAAAAACAACTGGAAAAGAAAAAGGAAGAAGGGGGTTAAATAAGAATTATGGATTTGGTGGTTGCCCCCGCCCTTGTACCTTCCTGAGGTGGCCACACGGCCACGGCCACGGCCATGTGTAAGGCCATGTGGTCTGGAAATCTGCACTTTGGTTAGTTTATAGTTAGGTGCTAAAAAGGGAAAATAAAAGTAAAAGAAGAAAAAAATGTAAAAATTAATGGGGTTAGTGCTCGGGTTGCCTCCCGAGAAGCGCTCGTTTATAGTCTTAAGCTAGACTTTACCTCTCATTCGTATGGTCAAGGTGGTTTGAGGAGGTGAAAATCCTTTCTCATGCGATCAATTCAGTTGTGGATATAAAGTTTAAGTCGAGTAATGTTTACCTCAAAAGTGTTGAATTTAGGATTGCTTACCTCGATCGTGCCAGTATAGGAAGACATTAAGTACCTCAAAAGTGATTTCTTCGTTTGTCTTGAGGTCCGAATTGGTGATTCGAGGGTCTTCCTTATTCAACAATACATGATCCCCTATTTTGAAGTGATTTGTTGTTCCTATCACTGTCAGGGGTTTCTTCTGGTTTCACTTCGTGTATTCCTAGTTTCTCTTTAAAGTGTGTTTTCCGCTTGTCTAGTTCGTCGACCTTAAGGCTTCGTTCCTCATATAGTTTTTCTTTATTGGCACAAGGTCTATGATCTGGCTCCGGTTTGTAGCTTTGTGGTGTTTCCTGCAATGAAGGTTGAACAAGTTGGTTATCAACTGAATTTACTTTCTCACCTTTATCACTTGATGTTCTGGCCGAATCAAGAGCTTGAAGAGTGACTATATCGTCGCCTACACAAAGTATGAGTTCACCTGCATAGATATCAATTTTAGCTCTGGTAGTTGCTAAAAAGGGTCTTCCTAAATTTAAAGGAATATTATTGTCCTCATCTATGTCTAAAACGATAAAGTCTATTGGGAATACGAATTTATCAATTTTTATTAGAACATTTTCTATTATACCCCTAGGAATTTTGATAGTTTTATCAGTTAATTGGATGCTCATCCTAGTTTGTTTGGGTTTCTCTAGACCTAGTTGTTTAAACAGTTTATAAGGCATAACATTTATGCTTGCCCCTAAATCGGCTAATGCATTTTCTATAGATAAACTACCAATTATGCATGGAATTGTAAAACTCCCTGGATCTTTTAATTTCTGTGGTAGTCTATTTTGTAGAATTTTCGAGCACTTTGCATTGAGTTCCACATGTGATTCCTCGTCTATCCTTCGCTTTTTAAGTTATGACTCCTTAAAAATTTTCTAGAGTCCAGTATCTCATGAAAGAGCTTGAGTAGAGGTAAGTTAATATGTAATTTCTTTAAAAGTTTAAGAAACTTACCGAACTATTCCTCTGTATCATCTCTCTTTAATGCTTCGGGGTAAGGTATGCGAGGTTGGTACTCTTTGATTACCGGTTTTGGCTTTTCTCGTGTTACCTCTACTTTACCTTCTTCTACCTCGTGTTTTTGTATTGAGTTGGGTTCATCTAACCCTTTACTATCATGAGCTGTGATGGTTTGAATTTGCTCTTTTGGGTTAGTTTCAGTGTTGCTTGGCAAGCTTTCTTGTAGTTATTCTGAGATCAGCTTCGCAAGTTGTCCAACTGACTTAGTAAGTTCCCCAACTTCGTTCTCGATCCTTTTGATTGATTCCTCTTGATCTTCGAGTGCTGTTTTGGTGTTTTAGAGACGAGTTTCTGTGGCTGCCATGAATTTTGCCAGCATCTCTTCAATGTTCGACTCATCTTCCTGTTGGTGAGGTGGTTGTTGAAAATCTGGAGGAAGTTCCGATCCTTGGCTACTTTGATCATCCCATGAGAAATTGGGATTGTACCTCCAACTTGCATTATAAGTGTCATTATAAAAATTATTTTGTGGTCTAGAATAGTTACTTGTATAGTGAGCTTGCTCGTTTTCCATGCCATATCCGTAGGGTGGGTACTCAGGATTCGCCACGCCTCCTAGATTCGAGTTATATTGCATTTCTGGGTGTGCCTGCGAGAGACTATACAAACCATCCATCTTTTCATTCATCATCTCTAGCTGGTTAGATAACCTGGTGACCACGTCGAGGTTGAAGACACTGGCGGCTTTTGTTGGCATTGTCCTCATAACTTGCCACTGATAGTTATTTAGTGCCATCTCCTCTATAAATTAAAATTACCTGTCAAAGCAAATAAAAGAAAAATTAGCAAAGTAAAAAAAAATGAAACTAATAATAATAAAATAAAAAAAATAAATTGCAATAAAAAAAATTGGCTAAAGTAATAAAAATTAAGCTTTCTTAATATTTTAGTTCCCCGGCAACGGCGCCAAAAACTTGATCGCTGTAAATCAGAGTTTTAAAATTTATAAAAGAATGATCGAACCTGGAAACTAACTCTGACAACGATTAAAGGCAAGTGCACCTATCGAATAGTAGTATAGTTTAGGCAAGACCGGATTGTCGAACCCAAAGGAATTAAAAGTACTAATACTCGCCGTCTTTTTATTATTTAGCCTTAATATAAAGTGATTATTGTTTAAACTAAAACTATTCTACTTACTAAGCTAAGACGCAAAGACAAAAAGAATGAATTCGGGAAATAACTTTTTGGAAAACTCAGTTGACTCAAACGATACCCTTAGGAAAAATCCACCTAGACTTCACTTGTTATCTAACTTTGAACCATATGATTTATTTACTTAGTTTGATCCGTGAGACTCCCTAACGTATATTAAACCCTCTCTCAAGGCGAATAACGTCTAACCCTAGGTTAATTAGTGGAACTCTCTCGCTCGCTTATAATAACCCCCTAGAATAGCGATGAAATCGATCCGTGGACTCCCATATTAGGTTTCACCCTAATCCGGAAAAATCTCATCACCCTATCTCTAGGCATGCGATCAACTCCGCTTAATTATGTTGGATCTACTCTTAGGCAGGGTCTATTCCTCCTCCACCTAAGCACATTAGATTTGGATTAAGTTCACACAATTAAGAACAAACTAAGTTATTATCATATAATTCAAATAATCAAATAACAAGATTCATCATAGGTTTCATCCCCTTCGGGTATCCGAAGGTTTAGTTCATAACAATAAAGGAAAACATCTCAAGAGAAAATATAAAACAAAACAAAAGAAATCCCTAAAACCCCCTGAAGGAATTGAAGAGGAGATCCTCCGTCTTGAGTAGAATCCCGGCTTCTTGAGATGGATCAACTGGCTATCTTCGAGTGATTCCCACAAATCTGACCTTCTCGGCTTGGCTTCTTGGCCTAGCTCTCCGCCCCTAGATGATGGCTTTGGGCTCCCCTCAGCAGAGGGTTTCCGTCCAACTCCCCGAATAAGTTGCCCCCTAGGGTGTTTATATAGGCTTTGAGATGCCTTCCTTGGCCCCTAAGTATCCTAATTCAAATAGGATTCCTATTTGGGTGTTTGAATAGGCTTTGGAATGCCTTTCTTTGCCTCCAAGTATCCAAATCCGAGTAAAACTCTTCTTGGCCGCGGCAGGGACACGGCCATGGCACATGCCCGTATAAATCGTGGTCAGGCCGTGTGGACTTCGTTGATGAGGCACGACCGTGTAAATCGTGGTCCAGGCCGTGTTCGAGATCTTTAAGGAGGCACGGCCGTTTGATCTTTGGTCCAGGCCGTGTCGATTTCATGCTTTGGCCCATTTGTCCCGTTTTTAGCCCGTTTTGCGTTCTTTTCATCCCCTGGTGCTTTCCTGAGTACATAACATGAAAAGAAAGGATTAAGAGCACCAAATTACATAAAATAAGGGATAATTCATCCAAAAGCATACTAAATGTGGGATTAAAATATGTTACTTTTACTGTTTATCAATTAGATCGGTATTTTGGCATTGCATCTATGAGATCTCGTCGGTGGAAGCTGTATGTATGCTAGGCTTAGTATACCCAGTCACGAAATCTTTCGCTTCCAAGTCGTCAATGATAGATCAACTTCAATCAAATAAGATGGATTGTTTTCCAGTCTGTAAGAATAAATAAACGATAGTACCATTGAGGGAAATGTGCCAAGTATGAGTAGACCAGTTTATATGATGTGATTACTATGACAATGAGATTGGCATACTATCCTAATACGAGCGAGACGATCGTTAAGTCCCAGCCACAAAGTGCAAGCGTGTTAGTGTTGTGTTAATAAGTTATGAAAACTCATCAAGTTCTAAAAAAATTACTTGTGTTATTATGTATTGCCGATAAATAGGAGGATTTTGAGAGTTCGAGAAGGAACCATGCCAGAGTTTGTTGTGCAATGACAAATTTGTTTCTTAGTTGTAATATGCATACAGTGGGGCAACCCAGAGGTGGAGTCCTAGGGTCCGAGTCAAGTTGTAACCAAGTTGTGAATATATTGAAATTTTAAATCAAGTAATGGTTCCAATGTAAAAAACTTCCATGAGAGTAAATCCTCTCTTGGTAACATAAATTGCAAGTAAATTCTTTATGCGTAACGGATTATATAACTATGCTATATATGTTTATTTTAGGCTTTCATTCGTTATATAAACTGTACTATAATAAGGACTTTAAAATAAAAGTTAGTATTATATGATTCCCAATTTGCAACATATTCCCTTAAGGTATGGGTTTATTAGTATAGTTAATGGAGTGTAGCACCCTGCGGTCTGGATTTGGTGATCGAGTCGGATATGAAGTGTTACAAGCCCATTTAACTTGACCTTGCCACCCATAGGTGCGAAGTCTTATTAATGATATTGATTATGGTAGTTGGAAAGGTATGTGAATAAATACAATGATAAGAAATCATTATTTTTAAAATTTTAAATGAATATTGCCACCCATGATGGTGATGCCATGTTAAAAAATAGGATTTTTTACTCAAATAATATAAAATAATTAAATAAATACAGAAATGGGATAAAGGCAATAATATTTATGAATCTAGGCAGGAGCTATAGTAAAAAACTGGTGCCACCTAACCAATCAGCGACACCTCTCTCCCTAGCCACCGGTCACATCAAGTTTAAAAAAAATATATTCTTTTATGGGTGTCGCCTGGTCAATCGGCAGCAGCGAACTAAAATGCGATAACCTAAAATATTTAGGGACATGATAGGTAAATTTTCCATTTTGATTGAAAAGCTTTAAAGTTCCCTTCAACACAAAAAAAAAAGAGGTCTCTTACCAATTAGTCCAATTTTTTTACTAAAAAGTATTTTTGCCAAAAAAGCTTATTCCAACTGGAAATAAATTTTATTTATTTTTCAAAAAATAATTTTTTTGTAAAAAAAAATTTCAAACAATTATTCGAACTGGAATAAAATAATTTGAAAAAAAAACTATTTTTCAAAAAATAAATGAAATTTATTTCCAGTTGAAATCGACTTTTTTACAAAATAATTTTTAGTAGAAAAAAATTTTTGGACTAATTAGTAATAGACCTCTCTATTTTTGCTGTTGAAGGGAAATAAAAGAAAATAAATAAGAAGGTGTTATTAAGCAATTTACCTTTTTAAAGTTTGGTGTCGTCAAGCTGTCAGGTGGCACCCTTAAAGCTTTTCATTCAAAATGGAAAATTTGCATATTAGGTCCCTAAATATTTTAGTTCATCACATTTCAGTCCGATGCCGCCGATTGAGTAGGCGGCACCCATAAAAAATATATATTTTTAAAACCTGATGTGACCGGTGGCTGGGGAGAGAGATGCCACCTATTGGTCAAGCGCCATCGGTTTTTTACTGTAGCTCCTACCTAGATTCGTAAACATTATTGCCTTTCTCCCATTTCAGTATTTATTTAATTATTTTATATTATTTTTTTAACAACCCTTACCAGTATCCGACGCCGGGACAGGGTACAAGGCATTACCGAACTTATTCACAAGCAAACATTCAAAAACGAGACATGAATTTCCAATCAAATTTCAAACTTTTCAAAAACATTTATATCGTCCCTAAAATGAGCCTACGAGGCCCAAAACATGCATCGGAAGTGGTTCGAAACTAAACCGAGAACTTTGGAAACTTTTGGAAAACTTAGAAAATTTTTCATGGAAAAAGGGTCACACGCCCGTGTTGGTTCGGGACACACCCGTGTGTCCCTAAGACACGCCCGTGTGTCCCTAAGACACGCCCGTGTGTCCCTAAGACACGCCCGTGCTTCAGTCCGTATTCAAATTAGGGAGCATTCTATTTATGACGTCATCATCAAATTAAGGTCACACGTCCAAGTCACACGCCCGTGTGCTTAGGCCGTGTGATCGATTAAATTTTCATAATTTTTCATAAGATAGGTGCAGACTTCACACGGCCAGGGCACACGCCCGTGTTCGAGGCCGTGCCATCCGTAGGGCTGAGACACACGCATGTGTCTCTGCCCGTGTGCTCATTACTGAGCATTCTGTTTTGTAACAATTAAGGTGCAGGGGACACACGGCCGAAACACATGCCCAAGGGGCAGACCGTGTGTCACACACGGCCTAGACACACGCCCGTGTGTCTACCCGTGTGGACAATAAAAAGGATATTTCACAAGCCATTTGTCTGTAACACCCCTAACCCATATCCGTCACCGGAACAGGTTTACAAGATGTTACCGAAGTTTACAGAATAATTACACATAAATTCCATTATTTACTTATATTCACATCAAAGCTGTCCACTCGAGTCATATTTACTAAATTATTTATATCTTAAGCTACAGAATTCCAAATTAAGATCCGTAAAAAGAATTTGAGACTAGACTCATATATATTTCTACCATAAAATTTCCAGAATTTATGGATTAGCAAAAATGTACAGTTTATTCTTCAAAGTTACCCATATTCTGCTGTTTGACAGTTTCGACCTTTCTTTACTAAAAATTAATTATCTCCTTGTACGGGATTCGGGTGATGTTATAGTTTATTTATTTTTAAACTAGATTCATTAAGGATTTTAATTATATAAATTATAACCCATAGTTATTTGTTTAAATTTTTTAATGATTTTACAGAGTCAGAACAGGGGAGCTTGAAATCACTCTGACCTTGTCTCACAAAAATTCAAATATATCCTAATATGAAAGTCGTTTTCTTACACCGTTTCTTCTATGTGAAACTAGACTAAATAGGCTTTAATTTCATATCTTATTAAATCTCTAATTCTATTTTTATAATTTATGGTGAATTTTCAAAGTCGAACTACTGCTACTAACCAAAAACTGTTTTAGTACAAAATATTGCTAACTAGTTTATAACATCTTTACTTCATTTCATTTAAACTCTATACATGCCATATAAATCTTTAAACATAAAACAAAAGCTACTGGAATTGATCTAGATAGTGAGCTTTGTTGTGATGATCCGATCTACCAACTTCCCTTTAATTCAATCTACATAAAAATATCAAACACACACACAAGTAAGCTTATTGAAGCTTAGTAAGTTCATAGGTTTAAAAGTAATGCTTACCAAACATAATATTTCCAAACAATAACAAAACATTTACTAAAGATCCCTGCCATTCACAACCACTGTTATAATACTTCACATAGTTGAGCTCAACGTTAACAACTACTCAATCTCTTTCATTCAGTTCACTCCTCTTGTATTACTTATTATCAAATTAGGAAACATCTTACGAATTTGAGTACGTCGTTGCTCAGTGCCACGTTTCACAACTCAGTATGGTTTTCCTCATTGAAATACCATACCTACATTTCACAACTCGGTATGGGAAATGTCATACCTACGTTTTTTAACTCAGTATGGTTAATACCATACCTACGTTTCACAACTCAGTATGGTTAATACCATACCTACGTTTCACACTTTTCCATGGATCAACCATGGTCTTACCTGTAACACCCCAAACCCAGCCTAGACGTTATGGCCGGATCTAGCATGTCACATAGAAAGGTTGTTTAAAACTAAGCGTTCATTGGAAATGTTTGCATCTCTTTTGAAAACTCCGTGTTACGTTGGTTGTTGATAAAAAACCGGTTTACTCAGTGCCCATTTTAGAAAAGTTGTAATTAACTTGAAAATTCCCTTTGTTATGAAAATCGATTTTTAATATTTACGGTAACGTGATATTTTAGAAAACGATTGCTAATGTTTTAAGAAAACCCCGATTTCATAAGTTTAACAGTTATAATTGAAAAGTTTAAGAAAAATGTACCAATGGCCTTATTACAAAAAAAAACAACCCAAAATAAATAAATAGTCTTAAAGGTAAAGAAAAAACTACATTTACTAAAGTTTGAGGGAGATCTCCGTTGTATGGCCACCACTGAGTCCTCCACGGCTCCAAACCCTCATCTGGGGATTACTGCGAGGTTAAAGAAAGGGGTGAGTTACGAGAACTCGAGTGTGTAATCCCCTAAATGACATCAATCGGCCCGAGCCCAAAAGGTATCAATCTGGGCCTAAGCCCTATAATCATGGTAACGCAAATGAAGTAGTGCAAATGAAGTAGTGCAGATGAAGTAGTGCGACCCAACCCAATCCAACCAAACACACCTCGTACTGACCAATCACACACGTGGGGATCAAGTCAACCCACCCCGCCTAATCACACAATATTATTGCCAAGCCGCTAATCACAATGTTTGTGGTCGAGCCACGAGTCATAATTATGTATATATATAAATATATTGTGGCTATGCCACAAGGCTACACTGCTCTTCAATTGTTAACCCTCCCCATGCAACATGATAAAATGCAATAAACATATCAATATATATACAAGTATAATGTAAACATACAATAGTTACTAAACACTACTGAGGGTAAAACGGTCATCCAACCCATCGAGGGTATTTTGGTAATTTCGCAACCTATAGGCATTTTGGTAATTTACCCTTCAAGGGTATTTTAGTAATTTCACCATTACTGACCTTTCCGAAGGCCTAATGTCGCCTCGAGCGACTCGGGACCCTTTTTGGGTCTCTAAGGAGCTATTGGGGCTAAAAGTCATTTTAGGCCCACACGGGCCAAACGCTCGTGTGGCCTATTTCTCATGATTTCGGTCTCAGAATTCCCAATTTCACAACTGCACCTACCCTTCGGTAGGTTTTCCAACAATATCGCCCAAATGGGCCGAAAAACCCATAGGGCCCGTTAAACCCGTTCGACTCGGTTAGGCCCGTTACAGCCTCTGCTTCGCGAGAGTGCTCGCGACACTCTCCATGACTTATCGTCATTACTCATATTCCGATTTACCACTACGAGCGCTCGCACGCTCGTGTGGCACAGATGCTGGTTTTTCGGCTTTTCGGCTTTTGGCCGATTCGCGAAACAACATTTGCAATCAGACAAAGGGGGTGTGAAATTACACACCGAATTGGAATACGAACTGCGACACTCTCCGAAGCACCTAAGGCATAACAGACTATCAATTAGTCTCCTTGCTCAAGGATCCCACAATGGAAATCGATAACACGACCCACAATACTTACCAAAAACGACAGCCCTCCTAGCTATGCCTGAATGTTCGGTTTACTCCTCTGGTTACGAGATTGCGTCCCTAAAGGAGAGCACGAGTTAGTAATGTAGATTCTAGAATAACAAGGAAATGGCCTTTCGGCCTGAATGAACCTGAAATGGTGAACGACCACCCACTTTACCTTTTTCGGCCATGTAAACTTACCAACAATTGTAGATGGTCACCAAAGCGATTTGCACCTAGAGGGCCTTAGAGGATTCGGCTTCCTCCACACGAGAAGGATTCTAAATAAACACTGAGCCGATTCGGCCTTGGCAAAAAGGTGGAAGTTCAGTTTAGAAGAGAGAATAGATAAGGAGAAAAGAAGGAAAGAATACAGAGAAAAGAACTCTTTACCTTGCTCAACGAAAACCCGAATGGGGACAGATTCGGCTATGGCTTTAAACCGAAATAAGTGTTCCACGATGAGAGAAGAAAAGAAAGAGTCAGACAACAACTTGGGGAAACAGGAATAGCACATTCGGCTATGTGAACACAGGAGGGAAAAGAAAATAAAATAAAGAAAGAATTATCATTACCTCAGATTCAACACAAGCAGCAACTCCAAAGAGTCAAGATTCGAATACAGAGTGGAGTCAAAATGGAACGATTAGCAACAACACAAGGTGTGAGAGGGATTCGGCTACAGGTGTTGGGCGACTACCAAGGGAAGAAAATGTCTACAACGAAACAGAAATGAGAAGAAGAAGTCACTAATATGATCAAGGTTTCGGCAAGGAGAATGGAACCAACCAAAAGATTCGAAGTGTTTTTAACCAAAATGCAGAAAGAATAAAAATGCTCTCTCAAATGAACTCTTAGAGAAACGACACTCTCCCCACACAATTATGACCGAATATGCTAGAATGCCTAGGAAACTAAAGAGAATTCGGCACACACACACACATACCAAAACCGATTATGCTCCCTAAGCACCTCCCCACTTTCGGCCAAACACCTCCACTCACCCACTCCCACGATTCTCTCCCTGATTTGCTCCACAATCCACTCTCCATCACCCATTTGAAATGCTTGACCAAGTCCTCTCTCTCTCCTGCAGAGTTTGAACTCCACTCAGCTTCCTCCTTTCCTGAGCATAAAAAAATAAAACTCCCCAAGTGCTACCTGTGGGATTCGAACCCCACTTCCCTTGCTACCAAGTGACGTCAACTCCACTAGACCACCTTGCTCCTTTTTGCTATCACAACACCCACAATTACGCTTCAATCCTACCACCACTAGCTCTCCCCACTTAAATGTCCAAAAGCCAAAATTTTACCAAGGCTCCCACACGACCCCAGGCCTCCCTAGGGCCCCTAAACACCCTTAAACATCACACAGAACCAACATAACATACAATTAATCAAATATGAAAAAACCCCTAATTTTTGGGATGTTACATTACCCGTCAATTCATCACATGTCACGATACGAACGTACTCAATCCTGCGTTTTTTTCCTAATTCGAATTACCATCTTTATTCTTTCATTTATCATAATTTTCACAATCCCCCAGCAAATTCATATTTAATAACACATTATATCACTCAATAATTCACAAATAAACAAGTAAATTCAACCATATGAACTTACCCAGCTGATTTGTAGAAGATATTAAAATTTAGGGACTGTTTCGCAACTTTTTCTTTTCCTCGTTCTTCTTTGGATTCTTGATCTATAATGTAAAATATTTTCACTCATTAGCATTTATTTCATTTCTATTTCACTTCATAATTTATGCTCTTTAATTTTTGAAATTGCACTTTTACCCCAAAATTTACAATTTTTACAATTTAGTCCCTGCTTAATTCACCCATCAATTGAACTAATTTTTCCCAATTAACACTTTATTTTATCATTATAAACTATTTCACAACCTTTTATATTCTAAATTTCAACACCAACCTCTAATTCATGACTTTTTCACAATTAAGTCCTAAATACCATTTTCTATCAACATCACTTAATAAAACCACATTAATATGAAATTAGAATTTAAATTTCATAATAATTCATCATAAACTTCCCTTACTCAGCCTGGGTAACTTCCAATTTCACCCACCAAATCAAAAACTAATAAATTCTATAAGTGGACCTAATTGTAAAAGTCATAAAAACATAAAAATTATCAAGAAAAAGCAAGAATTAAACTCACATGATGTAAAAATATGAAAAACCAGCTTTCTCCAGACCTCCTATGGCGTTTTGGCTGAGAAAATATGAAGAGATCTCTAGATTTTTCAATTTTGTCCTTATTTTATATGTTAAAATTGTAAAATTTCCAATTTTGCCCTTATTTCCCTTATTTTTCTGATGATTTTCTTGCCTTTACCGCCCAACCTATTCACTTTTAGGCTTAATTTCCATTTTAAATCCTCTTTCTTTTAACAATTGAGCTATTTAATCCTTCTAGCAAATTTTGAATTTGTTACAATTTAGTCCTTTTTATTTAATTGACTACCCCAACGTTTAAATTTCTCAACCAAACTTTAATACTAACTTAATGACACTCCATAAATATTTCTAAAAATATTTATGGCTCAGTTTTCAAATTTATACCTCATTTTTTGACCTATTTGACCTAATAAATTCTTTTAATTCACCAAATTCACCAATTCACAAATTCTTCTAAATCCTTACTTGACTCATAAATATTAAATTACTATCTTGTTCAATCTTACTTGTCGGATTTAGTGATCTCAAATCACCGTTTCCGACACCACTGAAAATTAGGCCGTTACATTGTCACCCTTATTCACACATACACTCACATCAATTCAACGGCACATAACATTACATACTTAGGCAACCAAAGCATCCACATTCATGGTTGAAACATATGAACTTTATATTTTTATCTAACATACTCACTACATTTATTAAGCCCTAGATCAAACATACAAATCCCACATTTATTAGGTTTCATTCAATTTCTATCTAGTTACCAAATTATACTTAAATTCCTCATCTTATCAATAGGTCACAATTTCAACATTACACAATTATGCCATAAATCACATTTCCAAATATTCCACTTTCACCAAGCATACCATGATTTTATCACCATAGATATTGACACATGTATGAATATACTTAGGCTTAAAACCATGTTATCCAAAATGAGCCAACTTACATGGCCAAATAGCAAAACAAACCTTTGACAATCACAAGCCAACACATGGGCTACAATCACAATGACACATTTAACAAAATGATTAAGTGTAACACCCCTTACCCGTGTTCAACGCCGGAACAGAGTACGAGGCGTTACCGAACAATAACACTTGCAACTGAACAAATTCAAGGCATAAATTTTCGTTTAGAATTTAAAACTTTTATCTTATATCATCAAGTCCCTAAAATGGGCCTCTGAGGCCCAAAACATGCTTTAGGCGATTAGGGACTAAGCGAGAACTTTTAAAACTATTGGAACATTTAGAAAATTTCCTTGCTTTGGAGAGTCACACGACCGTGTGGGCAGGCCGTGTGGTTACACCCGCCCGTGTGGCCCAAGACACACCCGTGTTCTCCACCCGTGTAACTCTCTGTTTATGACGTCATCATTCGTTTTGGGTCACACGACCAAGTCACACACCCGTGTGCTAGCAGAAGTGTCCTCCACACCTAATTTGAGACACCACAGTGTGTCTCTGCCTGTGTGGTCAAGAATTTGGCTATTTTCCAAGCCAATTTCTACCCTATCATGCCCATACTTGAGTATAACTTGAATGACACATTTCATGACATATTAAAGCTACCAAAACATCCACCACACACACGTAACAAGTCATAGCATACAATTTACTCAACCAGGGAATGGATCATCAGGAGTTTATAGCATAACCAAATTATTGGCCACATTAAATGGCCTTATACAACAATGAACTCCGAATATCATAGGTCATTATTCTAGGACAACTCATAGTAACATATACACATGACCAAGTTCCCTATACATGCCATAACCATAAGTATAAAATCATCGATACCTAAATTGTAAGCTTGATAGTGTGATAGGTTCTCCAGCGACTTCCAACCCGAGCTAACCTGAGTACATTATAAACACGGAAAACAACGGAGAAAGCTATAAAGCTTAGTAAGTATGTATGTAAATAATAAAAAATTGATTACCATTCTTTTAACAATCCTCATTATAAGCTCTCAAGATAATACCATCATTATTGCATAAAATTTCACAATTCATTTATGTTCATCTTGAGCTATTTACTCGAGTTAGAGTCACTAAATTATTTTTACCCGGAGCTACGGAACTCCAAATTAAGATCTGCTAATTTTCTCTAAAACTAGACTCACATATATTTTTACCATAAAATTTTCAGAATTTTTGGTTTAGCCAATAAGTACAGTTTATTCTTTAAAGTCTCCCATGTTTCGCTATCTGACAGTTCCGACCCCTCTTCACTAAAAATTAATTATCTCATTGTACAAAACTAGAATGACATTCCCATTTGTTTCTCTTGAAAACATACTCATTAAGAAATTCAAGCATATAAATTTTATCCCATTATTATTTTTTAAAATTTTTTAATGAATTTCCCAAATCAGAACAGGGGGTTCCGAAATCATTCTAACTCTGTCTTACAAAAATTCAAATATCTCAGAATGTGAAATTCTTTTGCTTACACTATTTCTATTATGTAAAAATAGACTCAATAAGCTTTAATTTCATATCTTATTAAACCTCTAATTCGATTTCCACCATTTTTGGTGATTTCTCAAAGTGATACAACTACTGTTGTCCAAACTATTTTATTGTTGATTTTACTCTATCATGTTTTCTTTATATTATTTTTTCATTTACACACATATAACACCAAGGTATATCCATGGTTAGCCATTATAATCTATACATCAACAACAAAGACTTGAACATATCATTTCTCAATTTAATTTGGCCTAAAAGCCTCACACATAATCATCAATCACATTTACCACATATTCATACATCATAAGCATGGACTTATAATCACAAGGTCATTCTCATATGTATAACTTACTCATTTACGTTCTTACCAAAATTCGGTCACATACCGAGCACATTGCTCATGAGTGTATACATACATATATATGCACTTAATCACATTCATTTACACTTAGCCATTTTTCCATCTTTAGCATAAACTTTAATTCTTTACCCCGTTGAACCACTTGGAATATCGAAGGATACTCGGAAATTGTCATACACGTAGTAAGATGCCAATGCCATATCTCAGATATGGTCTTACATGGGATCACATGTCGATGTCGATGCCATATCCCAGATATGGTCTTATACGGGATCTCATATCGATGTCGACGCCATATCCCAGATATGGTCTTACACGAGATCGTATGTCGTTGCCGATGCCATATCCCAGATATGGTCTTATACGGGATCTCATATTGATGTCGATGTCATATCCCAGATATGGTCTTACACGAGATCGTATGTCGATGCCATGTCCCGAACATGGTCTTTACGATTTCATACCGAAGCGAGTCCCGGACGTGGTCTTGCGGAATCACTATTCGATGTCGATGCCATATCCCAGATATGGTCTTACACGGGATCTCAATTCGGTGCCGAGGCCATATCCCAGATACGGTCTTATACAGGACCTTATTAATCTAATGTCGTGACAAGGGTATCATTTCTATTCCTAAGGTTCAACTGGGACTTCAATATAGTAAAACTTCATCCTCTCTCTTTTTTTTTCATCGAGACCTCATTAACCAATTTCATAAAAAGAATTTACATTTCATGTAATATCAAGCATTTAAATACATAATAACATAATGTTGATTTATTACACACAAACTTACCTCGACTTAAAATGGCAAAAGGGACTGAGTCGTCCAATATGCGCCTTTTCCCCGTTCTAAGTCTAAAACTCGTTTTTCTTTATCTAAAATATCACATTTGTCTTATTAAGTTATTATACTATTCAATTCAGTCCAAAAATCATATTATGGAAAATTTACATTTTTGCCCCTAAACTGTCATATTTACACTTTTGCCCCTAGGTTCGTAAAATGATTTTTATTCAATTTCCTTGTATTTTATGCCTAGCCGAACCATTTTTATAACTATAGTAGTCAACAATTTGCATTCATTCACACATTTTCATACATTTTTCAACTTTTTACAAACTCGTCCTTTTATGCGATTTCATCGAAAATCACTTAGTAAAAGTCGTTTATTACACACCGAGCATTCATATTCTACCATTAGACATCAAAACACATGCATGTCATCCATGGGTAATTTTTTAAACACAAACCCTAGCTCAAAATAATGGTAGAAATAGTTAAACTGAGTTACGGGGATCTCAAAAATGTAAAGAACATTAAAAATGGGGCTTGGATGCACTTACTATTGAGCTTGAAAGCTTGAAAACCCTATCCATGGCTTCCCCCATGCTAAATTCGGTCAAGCAAGAACAAGGGATTTTGGCTTTTATTTTGTCTTTTAGTCCATTTAATTACCAAAATGCCCCTAACTTAAAATATCCTATTTCACTTATCTCATGTCATTTTTTGTCCAACAATTTAACCAATGGTCTAATTACCATTTAACGACCTTCAATTTAAAATTTCATAGAAATTGGACACTTCTAACATGTGGAACTCAACTTTTGCACTATTTACAACTCAGTCCTTTTGACTAAATTGAGTGCCCAAACGTCAAAATTTTCGAACGAAATTTTCACGAAATCTTTCCGTGAAATCGTATACCATAAAAATATAATAAAAATAAGATTTTCCTCATCGGATTTGTGGCCCCAAAACCACTGTTCCTACTAGGCCCAAAATCGGGCTGTTACATTAAGTCCCTATACATGCCATAGACTTAAAATATTAAAATTCACTTATACCCAAAATGATAGCTTGATAGTGTGATAGGATCTCCAGCGAACTCCAACCCGAGCTAGCTTATTAACCCTATAAGACATGGGAAAGGAAAGGGGAGTAAGCTATATAGCTTAGTAAGTTCATGTGCAAATAATAAACAACATTAATTACACATTGTCATATGAATAACATGACATATATTAACATAAATGTCATTAGACTTAATGAGCACATCTTGCTCAATCATAAGAACAACATATCACTTACCACAATCAACAAACCATTTCAAACCTCACATAAAACATACACATTAAGTATGAGCATTTACAATTCAAGCATATACTCTTACATCTTTCAATTGCCTAAATTCTTATCTTTCCATGCTTCCATAATCATTTTAATAGGAAATTTTGCCAATCTTTCCTTTATCTCATATCCGATAAATCACAATTTGCATGAATACAACATGCTATGTCATAACATAATTTGGCTCGAAGGCCAATTACAAAATCGTCAATCGAATTTACCATGTATTTCATACATCACAAGTATAGACTAATAATCACAAGGTCTTCATAAAAATCATTCTCGTGGAAAATCATGAACTCACAATTTCATGAAGTCAATACTTATAAACTTTACGTACATACCTGTACCAATTCGTAGTACTTACATACTCTTTCTCTTCTTTGACATACACGTTAGATTTCTCGTTGAACCATTTGGAATACTAAAGGATACTCGGGAATCTAGTACATACAGTACTGTACCAATGCCATATCCCAGATATGGTCTTACATGTAATCTCGTATCGATGCCAATAGCCAGCTATGGTCTTACACGAAGTCTCACATTGATGCCATATCGCAGATATGGTCTTACATGAAGTCTCAAATCGATGCCATATCCCAGATATGGTCTTACACGTAATCTTAGATAACCCTAATGTCATGACATTTGTATCCTATCTATTCATAAGGTTCAACCGGGATTTCTTGCTTGTCGTAACTTTGACGAATGCTTCCATAAAGTCAATCACAATTCATACAACTTTAAAGCATTTAAAACATAAATATAACAATGCATTATTTACATACGAACTTACCTCGACATAAAAATGGTGAAAAAGGACTTAATCGCCAATTACTCATTTTTCCTCCGTTCTAGGTCCGAACCTCATTTTTCTTTATCTATAATATCATATTTAACACATTTATTATTCACATTATTCAATTCAGTCCAAAAATCACATTATGGAAAAATTACATTTCTGCCCCTAAATTTTGACATATTTACAATTTAGTCCCTAGGCTCGTAAAATTAATTTCATTCAATTTCTTCACACCCAAGCCTAGCCGAAACTATTTTCATACTCATAACAGCCCACATTTTCCATTTATTCACATTTTTTACACACATTTTAAAACTTTTACAAACAAGTCCTTTTTGACCTTTTTACCGAAAATCACTTAGCAAAAGTCGTTTATCATACATTAAACTTTCATTTTCTATAATAAAACATCAAAACACATGCATGTCATACATGGGTAAAATTTTAAACATGAACCCTACTTCAAAACGATGGTAGAAATAGAAAGATCGGGTGAATACGACTTCAAAAACATAAAGAGCATTAAAAACGGGGCTAGGATGTACTTACAATCAAGCTTGAAAGTTGAAGAAAACCCTAGCTATGGTGTCTTGAAATTTTCGGCCAAGGAGAGAAGATGGACACCAATTTTTACTTGATTTTTCCCTTTTTATTCTTTTATTAACCAAATGACCCAAATGCCCCTAAAGCCTTTCTTTGAAATTTTTCCTAAACATGTCCATTTTTGTCCATAAAATTAGAAATTGGTCAAACTTCTATTTAAGGACCTCTGACTAAGAATCCATAACTATTTCATACTTAAAGCTTCTAGAACACACATTTTGCAACTTTTGCAATTTAGTCCTAAAAGTCAAATTGGACACTTTACCAACATAATTTCTCAACGAAACTTTCACACAATCAAGCAATCATATCATGAACCTTAAAAAAATCATAAAATAAATATTTCTACTTCAGATTTGTGGTCTCAAAATCACTATTCCAACTAGACCCTAAATTGGGCTGTTACAATTTTGGTAAAAAACCCTAAAAAAAATTTAGAAATTAATTTCCAATAGCAATATTTCGATAAATCAAATATTAATATTTTATTATGAAGAAGGGAAAATATGTTATATTTTTTAATAATAAAATCAAGAAGAAGAAAAAGAAGAAAAAGACTACAATAAATAGTATACACCACTCTTAGCATAAAACGATAATCAAAATCCATTTTTTTTAAAATTAGACCGGTGGTTAAACCGATCAGACCACCAGTTCCTGATTTAATTGGTCTATTTGGTTCAAAGCAAATAAATTATCAAAAAAAAATAAAGAAAACATTAAAAATTAAAGTAAAATTAGGTTCAACCAATTTAACTATTGATTCAACTAGTTTTTTAGTTTGGTTCAACCTATCTGTACTGGTTCCTGGGTCTACTGGTTTTTTGTCACTCTCCAAATCGATACCTCGACCACTTTGATCCAATCGATTCAACCAATTGATTCGATTGGGTTCAGACAACATTACCAATATATCATCGGAAGCATTCAAATTGAATGTTTCTTTTTGACAATTCTGTTGTACGCCATAAAAAAAACTTAGAAAAATGTTTAACCAAATCACCTGATTACAAGTTAATACTAAAATTTCTAATGGTATAACAATATTTGTAACAAATATTTCTAGCTTTTATAGGTTAGAAATTTTGGTATAATAATGATTCAAACCCATGCTATTTTTGGGGAAAGTAGATACTTTGACAATAAGCCACAACTTGGATTCAACAAGTTATTCCTAGTGAAATTATCATGAATGTTCTTGTACTAAGAGTTAGATTGCATTTTACCCTCTTAACTAAAAAAAATGGGCAATTTAGTCTCTGTAACAGCCCAATTTCGGTGAAATCGGAACAGTGGTTTCGGGACCACAAATCCGACCCAAAAATATAATTTATTTTTATTTTATTATATGGTCCGTATTGTGATAGATATGACATGTGAAAATTTTGGTACGGGAATTTTATCGATTTAGTGCTTAATTACGAAAAGGACTAAATTGCACAAAATGCAATAGTTGAGTTCTAGTAGCTATAGGTATTAAATAGCTATAGAATTTAAAACTAGAGGTCCTTATATGGTAATTAGACCATTAAGAAAAGTATGTAGAATTTTCTTGGTGACTCATCCATGGGAAAATTAAAAATGGCTAGGGACTAAATTGGAAATCAACAAATTAAAAAAATGATAGAAAAATAAAAAGAAATTATCATCTTTTCTATTCATCTTTTTCCCCAATATTTGCATGGAAACCCTAGGAGAGAGGAAGAAGACTTTTCAAGCTTAAAAAGGTATGAAATCAAGTCCTGTTTTTAATGATTTTTATATTTTTAGAATCGAGATAGTCTAATCTCTCTATTTATGGGATTAATTTGAAAAGTTATCAAGGTAAGACATTTGGGTCATGGATGTAAATGTTAAAAATTTGAAATTTATGGTAGAAAATGAAAGATAGTTGATAGATAAACAACTTTTACAAAGCAATTTTTCATGGAAACCTAGTTAGGGACTAAAATGAAAAAAATAGTAAAACCCATGGAAAATGCTGAAATTTGTGAAATGTGTGTGGTGTAAAATTTTTTATTAAATTTCGGTTAGGCTTGGAAAGAGGACTAGATTGCATGAATTTCATTTTCCGAGCCTAGGGACGAAATCAGAATTTTTGAAAAGAGTAGGGGCAAAATAGTAATTTTGCCTAGGATGTAGTAGAATGCAAATGTATGTAAAATGTGATGAGTTAATAATTAAATTTGCTTATATAGACCCGGAAAGACCAACTACGGAATTTGATCGAGGGAAACAAAAAGTTTCGGATTAGTTGGAATTCAAACACGAACAATTGCCAAGGTAAGTTCGTGTGACTTAAATATGTATGTTAAATTGCTTGAATTGAATTATATGATTTTACTAATATGTATGTGATGATGAACATAATGAAATAACTATAATTTGGAAAATATGGATAAAGTGTCATGCCCCGGTTGAATATTGAAATTCGATGGATTATGGTGATTTCTTGAGATGAGTAGGATATGACAAATGTTACAAATAGGATTTAGCCCAGACGGGTAATCCTGAATTAAGCCTCTTGAGAAAATGATATAGATTGGGTTTAGCCCGGACAGGTAACCCTAATTAAACTCTATAGAGCATAGGTCACTGATAGGATTTAGCCTGGACTGCAATCCTAAATGACTCTTGTGAATGTCAGTTGAAAATCGAGATTTAGCCTGGACTGGTAATCCTATTGTAACATATGTGGCTCGAGAGTGTGCTCTTTGAACTTATGCCCAATGGGTAATTATGAATAGGAATTGACAGATAATTTAGATGTATACTCTATGTACATCACCAGAATGTCCATCGAAATTTCATTAGTTCAACGGAAAAGACTCTTGAAATATGGAAAGGTGGAATTAATGGAAGTTTGTATGTAATGAGCTCATTTATGTTGACTTGACATTTATATGATGTTATATGACTAACTTGCTTGATCAAATGTATATGTTTAGGTAAACTACCTATAATGGAAGAAATGTATGCTTATGTATGCTTGTTTGAATAGATATGACCGGTAAGTTTATTTTCCGTTATACGAACTTACTAAGCATGAAAATGCTTACCCCATTTATTTTTCCCTTGTTTTATAGTGCTCGTAAGCTCGCGAAGGTTGGAGGATCGGTCGGAGCATAATCACACTATCCACTATCTCTTTTTTGGTATATTTAGAAATTTCATTTTGGTATAATGGCATGTATAGGCTTATTTGTCTAAATGATGACTTGTAAATGATGTTTTGTAATCTAGTCATTGGAATGGCTAGTAATGATTTATTTGGTATGTTTATAAGTTATCTCATTATTATTGCTTATGTGTTAAATGTGGATGAAAAGAGTATGTTTATCTTGAATATGCACTAAAAGTATGATTATAAACATGAATTGCATGTGATATTATGCCATGTTAGATGTTAGTTTAATGCTTGATTAGGCTGGTATGTATATGCAAATATTGGTGTAAGTTGTTATCAAAATTGGGTGAGAAAATGAAGCTAAGAAATGGCTTCATTTTGTCCACACGGGTAGACACACGGGCGTGTGTCTAGGCTGTGTGTGACACATGGCCGAGTACATGGGCGTGTAGTCAGGTCGTGTGTCCCCTGCACCTTAAAATTTAGAAACAAAATGCTCAGGATTGAACACACGGGCAGAGACATGGGCGTGTGTCTTAGTCATGTGAGGGACACGGCCTTGAACACGGGCGTGTGTCCTGGCCGTGTGAAAATTGCACCTTAATTTCAAAAATTAAATTCGCCACACGGCCTAGCACACGGGCGTGTGACTTGACCATGTGACTTCAATTTGTTCATTCCTTACAAGTTAGAGAGTTACACGGGTTAGGGACACAAGCGTGTGTAGCCACACGACCTGAGACATGGGATCACATGGGCGTGTCCCTAGACCACACGGGCGTGTGGGCACTGTTCATAAGAGAAATTTGGAAATTTTGCGAAAAATTTTATGAGATCTCGATTGAGTCCCGAATCGATTCTAATGTTCATATTGGGCCTCGAGGGCCCATCAAAGGATAATAAGAAAAATTTTGAGTATGAATGATATTTTAATACAAATTTGCATGTGAATGTTCTGTGAACTCTGGTAATACTCCGTAACCCTGTTTCGGTGACGGATATGGGTTAGGGGTGTTACAGTCTCTGTATGTTAGATTAAACAACAAATTGATATTTTTATTAAAATTTTCATCCATTTCAATGGTTAAAAATTGATTCATATACGTTAGCTTGAATAGCACTATCTGATTATTTCATAAGTTACGTTAATTTTTTTTGTTAAAATAAACTAAGAAATTTACATAGATAATATCATAAGCAAATTATCAAGAGAGTTATCATCCTTCAAGATCTCTTTAATCTCTAAATGGGGATCCTCGAATAAATTCAACGATTCAGCACTTGACAGAGCCATTTTAGCCAAAGCATCCGCTACTCGATTTGTCTCTCTGGGAACATAATTCAAGGACCAATTCTCTTCAAAGGCTAGAATTTGTTGAATCCTCCTTATTAGGGAGTTTTTTGGACCACCATGCTTGCTGTCACTGATAGAAATTACATTCTCAAGATTATCCGTGTGAATAATGACCTCATCATAGCCTTGTTTCTGAAGAATAAGTAGTCCATCCAATAAGCCCCATAATTCAACAGTCGCAACTGAGCATTCCCCCAAAAAGCGATTATAGCCTAGGATCCACTCCCTATCACTATTACGTATCACACCACCTGCAGCAGAGAAACCAGACACAAAATTAACAGCACCATCAGTATTAAGGAATACGCACGTACCTGAGCTATGGCATTTTGAAGACTGCTTCATCTGAGATGCCACCACTTCATTATGGGTAGAGAGAAAGTGCTTTGCCCAACTATAGGAAACACTGATAGTTTCCTTCAGAGTCAAGGTGTTTCCTTGAAAGATGATCAAATTTTGGTTCTTCCAGATGCACCAAAGAATGATTCCAAATAAACAAGCCCAAGATGAGTCGCTCAACTTTTTTGTAGATATCAATTGCAAATTTGAGGATAACCACTCCGAAATATTACCGAAAAAGAAACTTCCAAGTTGGTTAGCAGGAATGATATTGTGCCAAATATCCTTCGCAAAAGAACAGTCTCTAAGAAGATGAAGAATATCCTCCTTAAAATGGCCACAAAGAAAACACGATGCGTCTTGCGCAATACCCCTTCTAACTCTTTTAGAGTTAGTTAAAAGCCTCTGTTTGAGAATTAGCCATATGAAATGTTTCACACGTTGGGGTCCTGGAATTTTCTAAAGCATGCTCCAATTCACCTCCTTCAGGTTCCAAGACTCTTCTTTCAACAAAAAGTACGCACTCTTCACAAAAAAGATCCCATTGGTCGTTCTAGACCAAGAAAGAATGCCAGGTCCGGCCTGGTCTAAAGGATGAGGGATACCAATGATGCGTTTAACCACTTCTTCTGGCAACCATAAACTGAAAAGGTCAAGATTCCAATCACCATTACCCAAAACCATCTCATTAACTTTGGTCTCAGGATCAATGTTGCCAAGGCTCGAGACATACTGACTAATTGGTCCCGTATTGGGAACCCAATTATCCTTCCAACATCGAACAGACTTCCCATTACCAATGGACCAGATCATATTTGTAACACCCCTAACCCACATCCGTCACCGAAATAGGGTTACAGGATGTTACCGGAGTTTACAGAATAATTACACATAATTCCACTATTTACTTATGTTTATATCAAAGCTGTCCACTCGAGTCATAGTCACTAAATTATTTATATCTTGATCTACAGAATTCTAAATTAAGATCCATTTAATTTTTTTGAAACTAGACTCAAATATATTTCTACCGTAAAATTTTCATAATTTATGATTTAGCCAATAAGTACAGTAAAATCTTTAATTTTACCCCTGTTCTGCTGTTTGACAGCTTCAACCTTTCTTTACTAAAAATTAATTCTCTCTTAGTACGGGGTTTTGATAATGCTCCTGTCTATTTCTCTTAAAAATAGAGTCATTAATAATTTAAAAATATAAATTTAAACCCAAAATCATTTTTATAAAATTTTTAATGATTTTCCAAAGTCAGAACAAGGGAACCCAAAATCATTCTAACCTTGTCTCACAAAAATTAAAATATCTCATAAAATGAAATTCTTTTGCTTACACCGTTTCTTCTATGTAAAACTAGACTCAATAGGCTTTAATTTCATATTTTATTAAACCTCTAATTCGATTTCAACAATTTTTTGTGAATTTTCAATGTCGGACTATCGCTGCTGTCCGAAACTGTTTTAGTGAAAAATGTTGATAACTAAGTTTATAACACCTTCACTTCCTTTCAATTAAACCCTATACATGCCATATAAACCTTAAGATGCACAATAAAATTTACCGAAGTAATCTGGATAGTGTTCCCTGATGTGTTGATCCAATCCACCGATTTCACATCAATCTACAAAGAACATTAAACACATATGAGTAAGCTTATGTAAGCTTAGTAAGTTCATAGGTTGTAAAGATAAACCTTACCAAACATTCTACATTAAATCATAAACCACATAATTTACTATCATTTCCTGCCAATCACAATCACAGTCAATACACATCACATGATTGAGCTCAATATTAACAACTATTCAATTTCTATCTCTTGAGTCCATTTATCGCTTATTTTTCTTAATCAATTTAGGGAACGGTTTGGAATTGAGTACTTCATTTTCACAATGCCATATTATAACTATGGTATTGTACATAGTCATATATCACACACCGAAGCCATAGCCCAGCTATGGTCTTACACGGAAGTACATATCACACCGATGCCATAGCCCAGCTATGGTCTTATACGGAAATCACATATCACACCGATGCCATATCCCAGATATGGTCTTATACGAAAATCACATATCACATCGATGCCATATCTCAGATATGGTCTTATACAAAAATCACATATCACACCGATGCCATATCCCAGATATGGTCTTATACGGAAATCACATAACACACCGATGCCATATCCCATATATGGTCTTATACGGAAATCACATAACACATATTGCCATGGTCCAACCATGGTCTTTTCCTTTAATGCGTATTAATCACTTAATGAAAGTACTCAATCCGATGTTCCACTAAATTAGAACTTTTATTCAAACATTCATACTTTCATAATTATCTCAGTTTAATAACATTCATATACAATAACATACCATAACATTCATGAAATTTTTATAACAATTCATTAATTTAGCCATATGAACTCACCTGGGCCAATCAGTAGAATTTGTAAAAATTCAGGGACTAGTTTGATATTTTTTCTTTTCCGCGTCTATCTTCGGATTCCTGATATGGAGCAAAATTATGAAAAACCAGCTTGGAGGAACTCTTCTATGGTGTTTTTGGCTGTCAATTTTTGAAGAAAATGTCTAGATTTCTCTTTTAATTGATATTTTATTTGTTTAATTTTGCAAAATTTATAATTTTGCCCTTATTTCACCTAATTTCAGATTTTTTTTCTTGCTTATGCCGCCTCAGCCATTCCCTTTAGGCTAATTTGCCTTTTTAATCCTCCCTCATTTGATACTTAGGCTATTTAATCATTTTAACAAATTTTGCACCTTTTACAATTTAGTCCTTTTTAATTAATTAACTATCAAAATGTTAATATTTCCTAACAAAACTTTAATACTAACTCAATAACACTCCATAAATATTTCTAAAAATATTTATGGCTCGGTTTATGAATTTGAGGTCTCGATACCTCGTTCTTGACTCAATTACCTAATAATTTCCTTTTTAAATCACAAAATTCACTAATTCAAAAATATTTCTAATGTCAAAAGTTTAAATTAGTTCAAATTAAAGTCTGCCACTTTGGCACATTTTCTCTCTGCCGCTCTTGGCACGATTATTAGGGTTTTAATTTCCCCTATTTTCTTTACTGTAGATTTCGTCTTTTGTACGTGAATCTCTGTTTACGGTCTGTGGGGAGAGAGAGGTGTTGATTCACATTGAGTAATGGAAAGTGGTATTGCAGATCTGAATCTGGAGGATGGGGAAGATGAGGCTTTTTCTTTGCCGGAGGAATTAGAGGAACAACGTTCTGCGTATAATTTATGTTTGGTGGGTTGCTTCCTTACAGCTAGTGTGGTTCACTTTCCAGCCATGAAGAATACTTTGGCAAACATTTGGCATCCATTGGAAAGGGTGCAAATATCAAATCTGGGAGAAAGACGTTTCCTGTTTAAATTTTTCAATAAAATAGATATTCTTCGGGTAATCACAGGTGCTCCTTGGACTTTTAATAACCATCTTCTGATTTTCCATCGGGTTCAGGAGAATGAAGATCCGATGTCTATCCCACTGGTATATACAGATTGGTGAGTTCAAATTCATGATTTGCTTCCAGGTTTCTTTAGAGATTCAATGGCGGTTCAGTTTGGAAATTTTATTGGTAGATTTTTAGAATATGATACGAAGTAGATTATTAATGGGTACAGGAATTTTATGCGTATTCGTGTGCAGATTGATGTGCGAAAACCTTTGAAACATAGGAAAAAAGTTATGATTGCTGAGTCAAAGTTCTCGTATGCAAATTTTAAGTATGAAAAATTAACATTGCTTTGCTTTTTATGTGGCTGCTTGGGACATGGTGAGAATTTTTGCCCGGTAAGATTACATATTGGAGCACAAGAGGTAGAGTTCGGGTGGGATCTGCCACTAAGTGCTCAGACGAGGAGGGCTTCCACGACCAACAGCATCTGGCTGAGGGACGAGGGAGACAGCGGTCGTTTTGGAAAGTCTTGGGTAGGACAGCAATATAGCCATAATTCAAGGCAATATCAAGGACGTGAACAGTGGGGAGACTTTAATAATATTCTTGGGATAAATTTGGAAGGCTCCAAATCTGTTGACGTGATGCATGAAGGTCAGGAAGGAAGGAAATTTCGTCATATAGCGGGAGAGAGGGTGGGACATGGGAAATTTCAAATGATGGGATCTACTCAGATCAACAATGATTTTAGGAATGTTCCGGGGAGGAAGGGGATTTTGAATGAAATGGAGTTGTCAAATATGGAATGTGATTTAGTAGACGCTCCAATAAGTAACGAGGAAGGAAATAAAAGACAAAGATCTGACTCTTCAATCTCTAACGTTTCTAATGGACAAGATTCGGCGGAGGTTTGTGATGGGCTTTTCGCTTACAATCAACAGGTATCGGCGGCTGCCTTGGGGCAAGTCGACCGGAAGCAATGAAGATACTTTGCTGGAATGTTCGTGGATTGGGGAGTCCGCGAGCAGTTAGAAGACTTCAGCACATGCTAAAATATTATCATCCCCAAGTTGTCTTCTTCATGGAGACTAAATTGAACGCTAATAGAATGGAAAAAGTTAGGAGACGGTGTGGTTTCTTCAATGGTATTGACGTGCCGGCTGAAGGTTCTCGAGGGGGATTAAGCCTAGGGTGGAATGGGGGACAGTTAGTCAAATTGAAGAGCTTCTCAAAAAATCACATTGATGTGGAAATTCAAGAAGAAGAAGAAATACCTCGATGGCGGTTTACGGGCTTCTATGGGGCTCCTGATGTTAGAAATAAAGCAAAAACATGGGATTTACTTCGACGTTTGGGGGGTGTAACTCGTTACATTGGCTGTTCGATGGTGACTTTAATGATATTCTTTTTGCACATGAAAAAAAAGGAGGTATTCTAAGGGAAGAGGCTAGAATGGAAGCGTTTCGCAGAACGTTGGAGGATTGTTCGTTAGAGGATATTGGTTTTTCAGGCCCCTGGTTTACTTGAGAGAGAGGGCGAATTCTAGAGCGGAACATTAGGGAAAGAATTGACAGAGGAGTTGCAATGGATACTTGGATTCAAATTTTCCCAAATTATTCTCTGAGGCATCTCTCGCATTCATTTTCTGACCATTGCCCTTTGCTTGTAGAAACGGAGGTTGGTAGGAGGGGGAGAAGTCCTAGTCGATTTTGTTTTGAATCTTGGTGGGTTCTTGAGGAATCGTGTGAGGAAGAAATAAGAAAGCTTTGGGAAAAAAGCTCTGGACCCTACCATAATCGAATTACTACTCTTGCAAACGGGTTGCAAGTTTGGGCTAAAAAAATACAGTTCAAACATAAGGGTGAGGTGAAAAGGTTAAATAGAAGACTTGAGGAATTGAATGGTGAGGAGTGTTCAGAGGGGACGTTAGAGGAACTCATGGAGGTAAAACTTCATTTGAATAATGAAATGGATAAGGAGGAGCGATATTGGGAACAACGAGCAAGAGTTAATTGGCTACAAATGGGGGATAACAACACTTCATTTTTTCACAAGAGTGCCTCACAGAGAAAGCGCATTAATCGAATCAGGGCGCTACAGAAAATTGATGGGTCTCTTACGACAAATGGGAAAGAGATTGAGGAGATTGCTCGGATGTACTTTTCTGACTTATTTGAATCAAGAGGAGTTGGAAACGTAACGCACATAGTATCAGGGATAAAAACATGCATATCAGATAGTATGAATCAAAGCCTGACGACCCCTTACACAGAGGCTGAAATTATTGAGGCATTGAAAGGAATGGGGCCTACAAAAGCTTCCGATTTTGATGGTATTACAGCGATCTTTTATCAAAAATTTTGGCATGTCGTTGGAAAGGACACTAGTGACTTTTGTTTGGAAGTGTTGAATCATGGGCACTCGTTAGATGAAATCAACAGAACTCTGGTGGTGCTGATTTCGAAAACTGTGACTCCTATTAATCTCAAGAATTTTTGGCCTATAAGTTTATGTACAGTGATCTATAAGATTATTGTAAAGTCCATTGCCAATCGGTTACAAAAGGTGTTGGAAGAATGCATTGATGACTCTCAAAGCGTGTTTGTTCCTGGAAGACTCATTACTGATAATGTGTTGCTGGCATATGAGGTACTTCATTCTTTTAAGAATAAAATATCAGGGCAGAATGGTTTTATGGCTTTAAAACTTGACATGGGTAAGGCCTATGATAGAGTGGAGTGGCCTTTTATAAAAGGAGTAATGTCGAAGTTGGGCTTTGCAGAAGTTTTCATTGACTTCATTATTCGATGCCTTAATTCTGTTCAATATTCTATTTTAACTAATGGGGAAGAAGGATCAAGTTTCAGGTCCACAAGGGGTTTACGCCAAGGGGATCCACTAAGCCCTTATCTATTTTTGTTTTGTGGAGAAGGCCTGTCAGCGTTAATGAGATTGGCTTGTCAAGAAAAAAAGATTAGTGGAGCAAAGGTGTGTAGAGCTTCTCCATCAATCACCCATCTCATGTTTGCAGATGACTGCATTCTTTTCGGGGAAGTTTCAAATAGAGGGATTAATGTGCTCAAAGATATTCTTATGGAATATGAAGTATGTTCGGGGCAGTGTGTTAATTTCAAAAAATCAACGGTGTTTTTCAGCTCGAATGTAACCGACCATGATAGGAATTTGGTGTTTCAAGCTTTTAGAGTTCGGTGTTCGAATGATCCTGAGAAATATTTAGGACTTCCAAACATGGTGGGACGAAAAAGAAAACTGGCTTTCCAAGGTTTAAAATATAGATTGAAACAGAGAATCAACAGCTGGAGTATTAGGCATATTTCACAAGGAGGTAGAGAAGTTTTTATAAAAGCCATTTTGCAAGCTATTCCTACATATACGATGGCTTGTTTTCTTTTGCCAAAATATTTGTGTACGGAATTGGAAAATATAATGAGCTCCTTTTGGTGGAACAAAAGCAATGGAAAGAGAGGAATGCATTGGTGTACATGGAAATCGTTAAGTGCGCTTAAGGAAGAAGGTGGAATGGGCTTTCGTGATTTGAATTTTTTTAATATTGCTTTATTGGCCAAACAGGGTTGGCGCTTATTGCGTAATCCTAATTCGTTACTAGCGCGTACTTTGAAGGTGAAATATTATAAAGATTCCGATTTTCTTAAGTCGGAGTTGGGTAATTTACCTTCTTTCACCTGGAAGAGTTTGTGGGCGGCAAAAGGCCTCCTTTTGAAAGGCATGGGCTGGAGGATTGGCGAAGGACAGAAGGTTTCTATTTAGGATGACAAGTGGGTTCCTGGAAAAGAAGCGCTTAGTGGTCAGAACTCAACCGTTAATACAAATCTAGTAAAAGTCGCAGATTTGATTGAAAATAACACAAGGAAATGGAATGAAAAATTGGTTCTTAATACCTTTACAGAGAGGGATGCTGAGAGGATTCTATGTATTCCGTTGTCTCGGAGTCCACATGAAGACTTTGTCATCTGGCGAGAAGATCCAACTGGGGAATATTCGGTTCGAAGTGGGCACAAAGTCCTTTCATACGATGGACAGACTCTAATACAGGACTAGTTTTAAACAATTTTACAAGCGACTTTGGAATCTAGATCTACCCTCTAAAATTAAGATTACAGTTTGGCGAAGCTCTCACAACTATTTGCCTAACTATAGTAACTTATATTACAGACGAATAATGGGATCTGTCAATTACTGAAGATGCCAAATGGAAACAGAGACGAGAGAGCATTTATTCAGAGATTGCCCTGTTGCAAAGGAAACATGGGAGAGGTTAGATATTGTTGGGCTTGTTTCAGAAGAAAACATGGAGTTCACTGAATGGTTAAGAAAATTTTTTGAAGTTAATTCTCTGGGCATGTGTAGGAGATTTGTGTGCGCATTATGAGGGATTTGGACATCCAGAAACAAACTCAGTCATGAGGGCAAAATACAAACAGGGACTCAAATTGCAGACTTCGTTACAAACTACTTAATGGAACTCGACGGGGTGAAGCAGATCTTACCTGATAGAAGAATCCACACGAACAGATGGGTAGCTCCGCTAGGGATGTGTTTGAGGATTAATTTTTATGCGGCTTTCAACAGGGAAAGAAATGAATCGTGTTCTGGGTTAGTGATTAGAAATGGGAAAGCAGAAGTCATGTGTTCAAAAACTATTATAAATAAAAATATACCATCTTCTTTTGCAACCGAGGCGTTGGCGTGTTATTAGGCACTCGATCTGGGTTTCCATCTTGGGCTTCGGGATGTGGAAGTAGAGGGAGACGCCAGGACGGTGATTCGAAAGCTGCAAGGGAAGAAAGAGGATAGATCTAAAATCGCTGCGTATATTGAAGATTCAAAAAAAATGGTTCTGCATTTCAGATATTGTGCTTTTCTTTTTCTAAATAGGGAAGCAAATGAGGTTGCACATAAAATAGTTACGGAAGGTTTAAAAAAGGGAGAAAACACTTATCTGCCACAGAGGGTTCCATCTGTCACTGTAACAGCGGTGATGGATGATCGTAGATGGACGGAACATGTGCAGGAGACAAGGACTCGACGCTACTGAAGAAGAAGATGGAAGGGCTGCGATGATATCTGGTAGTGTTTTGGGGGTTTTCTTTTGACCAGAAGAGGGAGTATTCGAGAAGAGCTGTTGGTTTTCTCAGTGTGGTTTGTTGGAAATGATGGGAGTCATTTAATGAGGATCTGATAACTTTGCCATCACACTTTATTATTTTCAAGGTTGGGATTATTGTTGGTAACAGTTGGGACGCAGTCCCTATAGCTTCCCCTATAACAGTCCGGTTTAGACCCTAGTCGGAATAGTGGTTTCTGGACCACAAATCTGAGTTAGAAAAATATTTTAATATTATTTTTTGTGCCTATGATATGTGATTAAGTATGTGTGAAAGTTTCGTGATTTAATTTGGTCATTTACGTACTTAATTTGAGAAAATGATTAAATTGCATAAAATGAAAATTTAGTGGATATTCTTAAAAGGGCCGAATAGTGGTTGTTATTTTAATATGGAGGTTTTATGTTGCAATTATACCATTGAATATATGCATGGACGGTAGTGGACATGTATTTAAGTGTTTTAATTAATGTATCATTAAGGGTAAATATAGAAATTGATGAATTAAAGTTTATTAATAATAAAAACATGAAAATGGCTAGTATCATCATCTTTGTTCCACCGAATTTAGAAAGAAAAGAATAAGGGTTTTAAGCGTTCAAACATTCGGCCATGGATGTTCTTTGATTCAAGGTATGTTTTGCTTCAGTTTTTGATAATTTCTACGTTTTGTAATCGTTGCTTCGTGTTCTTTAAAACCCATGCTTCAATTTTTTGAATTGATGAAGATTATGAAAAGTGCCATTGATGAATCCATGAGTTTTTTGATGTTTTATGATGAAATATGAAATATATGTGTGAGATTAACATGTTTTGTCTTTGGAGTTTTGGTGATTTTGAGTAATTTGGACTTAATTGAGAAAATAATATTTTGAGGGACTAAATTACGAAATAAATGAAATGTATGGACTTGTATGAGCATGGGTAATATTCGGCCAAACATGGGTTGTATTGAATTTTGTGAATTTTGTGATTTTGTGAAATAGGGACTAAAATGTCAAAATGTGAAAATATGAGGGCTAATTTGTAAATTGCCCTAAATATGTGTTTTTTGATTGAATTGAATGAATTAGTAAATAAATGAGTTAAATTTGAATATGTATAGATCAAGAACCAAAGAAAACGGACTTAGATCGTGGGAAATCGAAAGTAATTGAGTAGCCAAGTTCGTTTCTGTTTATCCGAATCTGAGGTAAGTCTATATACAAATAAATGTATTTACATTGATATATGTACGTTCATATGAAAATTTATAATGATGAATGTATATGAGATGATGAGTACATGAAATTCGAGATAGTATCGACATGGTGTCAACATCCGAAAAAGTCCTGTACGAACCTAGGAATAGATAGGATTACATATGTCATGACATAGGTGTCCGATATGTGATATCATATAAGACCACGTCTGGGACGTTGGCATCGATATGAGACATTGTGTAAGACCACGTCTGGGACGTTGGCATCGATTTGAGATTTACGTATAAGACCATGTCTGGGACATTGGCATCGTATTGATTCGTGTAAGACCCTGTCTGGGACAGTGGCATCGATATCTGGTTACATGTAAGACCACATCTGGGACGTTGGCATTGTATGACTATTCCGAGCATTCTGAGTATCCTATTTGATTCTGAGCGGTTCAACGGGCAAGTCTGAGAAATGAAAGTCTACGTAAAATGTATAAACGAATCAGGTACGTTTGAATTGTACACTAAGCAAGTGTACGAAAGGTAAGTGTTTATATGAACTTACCTAGATGAAATATGTGAATAGATTTGATAAGGTAAAATGTGTTATATGTGTGAATGAGCTATGATATAAAGAAGTACATGGTGACAAATATGTTGGTAAGCAAATGGCTAGATAAATGAGCCAAGAAGAATCATGAATGTGCAAATGAGCTAGTAGTAAACTCATATTTGTTATGAATAATGAATGCCTATATGTTAAGTTTATTTGTATATGGCTTATTAAGCTTTTGGAAAGCTTACTTTGTGTGTGTTTACTCTATTTTATAGGTCATCAAAGCTACGAGAGGCTCGGGGATTGTCAAGGATCGTCATCACACTACTCAAATCACATTTTGGTACCTTATGTTCATATATATAATAAGAATGGCATGTATAGTCTAGTTAAAATGGATTAAGTTTATGATTTGTAATAGCCATGAGATACGGCTAGATAAATGTTGGTGATATGTATGAGTGATCAAGCCTTATAATGCTTGGTTTTGGTATGGTTTGATGGCTAGTGAAATGGATTTGGTTATGGTAAGATTATTGATGCATAATTAGCATACTATTGATGGTAAGTTTGTGATGGATTATACTTTGAAGTGCTTGAGGTTATATTGAGTTAAATGGCTTATAATTTGTTGTGATGAAATACTCTTGAATGAGTTGAGAATGATGATCATTTTGGTATGTATTGGTTTCCTTTGATGCTTGGATTGATGCCTAATTATGATTGTAAGTGAAACCCAAAGTGTGGGTGGCAATTTGGCCTTGTAAATGTCCTATAATTGCCCACAGGGTTGAGCACACGGGCCTGTGGCTCGACCGTGTCCCTCGTGGTTGTATTTCAAAAACAAGTCAGGGTCGACCACGGGCTGGACACAAGGGCGTGTGACTGGCCGTGTGATGCAAGTAAGGCTCAACCACGGGTGAGGCACACGGGCGTGTCCATGGCCATGTGGACAAGTCAGTATGTATGCCCTGTTTTGACACGGCTCGGGCACATGGGCGTGTCTGAGGCCGTGGGAGGCACATGGCCTGCCCACACGGGCGTGTGACCTCTGTAACTTAGAAAAAATTTTAAATTTCCGATAATTGCCGTATGTGTTCGGTTTAGTCCCGGCCCTTTTCTAAAGCATGATTAAGGTCCCGTAGACCTATTTAAGGGACACTTTGATGTGGTTTGTCAAAATATGTTATGAAATGTCTGTAAAAGTTTTTGATTATCTGGTAATGCCTCTTAACCCTAAACCGGCGATGGTTACAGGTTAGGGGTGTTACATCCCCATCAATTTCTGATGCTGGTTTCGTTGGTATTGGGCCGTTTTTTTCTTTTTTGCTTTACTTGTTTTGTTTTTTCATTTCTTTGACATTTATGTTTTTGGGCTTTAGTTGTTTTCTGTTTTTTTTACTACGTTTAGGCCTATGTTAATGAAAATCCAGTATTTATATAAAAATATATATATATTTCTAATGTCACACTCAACTCATTTATTTTAATTTATTAAAATTTCCAAATCACTCGTCGGATTTAGTGATCTCGGATCGCCATTTCCGACACCACTTGAAAAATTAGGTCATTACAATATTCAAGCAAGCAATGAGGCTAAGCTTTGGCAACAGCTTTCCACATATAGGAACAATTATTCCTCATTATAGAGTCCGACATACGTTCACACAAACTATACTTAGCTCTAAGGACCTTAACCCAAAGCGCTTTAGACTTAGTAATAAGATTATACCCCATTTTCATCATGAAAGCTTTATTCTGATCCCCCAAGTGATGGAAACCGAGGCCTCCATGAATCCTAGGCTGACATATATCATCCCACCCTACTAAGGCTATCTTTCTTTTGCCGTCCGCAGCTCCCCAAATGAATTTTCTTGCTAATTCTTCAATAGAGTCACATATTCCTTTAGGGACAAGGGTCGATTGCATAAAGTAACTTGGTATAGTCAATAGAACCGATTGGGCTAAAGTAACCCTTCCTGAAAATGAGAGTCTCTTAGCATCCCAACTAGAAAGACGACTGCAAACTCTTTCCACCAAGAAATCCAAGATGATATTAGTAACTCTTCGATGAAAAAGTGGAACCCCGAGATAGTGACCCAAGTCATTAACTTCTTGAAAACCAAGGATACCATTAAGGACATTCTTTAAAGATTCATTCACCCCCGAAGAAAAGAACACATTCATTTTCCTAGCATTAACCTTGTGACCAGATAGCTCACAAAAACTACTCAGAAAATCCTTGAGAAGACCACTATGAAATAAATCAGCTTGACTAAAAATCACCAAGTCATATGTAAAGAAAAGATGCAAAAGATTCGGACCCGTGCGTGATAAACGAATGGGACTCTACTCCCCTGCAGAGATGCTTCCATGAAATCTATTGCCCAACCATTCCATACAGAGAACAAAAAGGTATGGTGATAGTGGACAGCCTTGTCGAATACCACTAACCGGCCTAAACTTTTGAGTTGGCTCGCCATTCCATAAAACCTATATAGAAGATAAGGAGATAGCATTCATAATAACTTTAACCAAATGAGAAGGAATACCTACTGCGTTGAGAGATGCTTCAATAAAATCCCATCTGACTTTATCATAAGCCTTCTCCAAATCAATCTTGACTGCCATCCATTGGAAACTCTTCTTAGTCCGCATAGAGCGTAAAACTTCCTGAGCGATAATGATGTTATCAATAATACTTCTTCCAGCAATGAAGCCTACTTGTTCTTGACCTATGATCTTCGGAAAAATACTCTTAAATCTATTAGCGATAACCTTCATAACCAACTTATACAACATCGAGCAAAGGCTAATGGGCCAGAACTGGGAGAAATTGTCTGGATTTTAGACTTTGGGAATTAAAACAATAAGTGTGTTATTAAACTCCGGATCGATGATACCTCCTCTAAAAACTTTCTTGACCTACTTATAGATGGTGTCTCTAATAATATCCCATTGGTTCTGAAAGAACGCAGCTTGAAACCCATCGCTACCTGGAGCTTTCTGGGGTGCCATATCAAAGAGAGCATCCCTTATTTCCTCGTTCGTAACATTCTTTCTGAGAAAGTCAACATCATCATTGCTAAGGCTAGGAAAAGCACTATGTAACATCCCGGTTTAGGGCCTAGTCGGAATAGTGGTTCGAGACCACAAATCCAAGGGTTATGAATGAGTTTTTGAGGTTTATATTATGTATGCATGCTAGTGTGAAAGTTTCATGAAGCAATTTTGTGGAATTGTGGTTGAATTGGCCAAAAGGACTAAATTACAAAAGTTGCAAAATGTGTGTTTCTAGAAGCTATTTGTGTGAAATAGCTTTAGATTATTAATTAGAGGTCCTTAAATAGTAATTTACCCAAATTCTAATTTTTGGACAAAAATGGGCATGGATGAGTCAAAATTTGAAGTTTATCAAAAAAGGCATTTTGGTCATTTATCAAATAAGTGATTAAAATAGGTGAAAAGATGAAAAATTCATTCATCTTCTTCCCCTTAGCTGCCGAAAATTAGAGAAGCCATTGTTAGGGCTCTTTCAACTTTTCAAGCTTGCTAGGAAGTGCTCCTAAGCCCGATTTTGATATTCTTTGTATTTTTAAAGTCCCGATAGCATGAGTAAGCTATTTTTAGCTATTTGATGAGCTATAATGGATGTTCAAAAATGTGGTCATGAATGACATGCATGTATTTTGATGTTTTATGGAAGATTATGAAAGCTTGATGTAGTAGAAAAATCTTTTGTTAAGTGATTTTCCATGAAAATGCATGTAGGGACTTGATTGTGAAAAACTTTAGTTTGGTCATACATGTGTGATTTAGTGAGATTTGATGAATGCTTTAGTTGAGTAAGTGGTTCGACTAAGCATGAAAGGATAGAAAGTTGAATAAAAATCACTTTACGAGCCTTGGGGCTAAAGTGTAAATATGAGGAAGTTTAGGGGTAAAATAGTAATTTTGCTAAAGTATGAAATATGGGTCAATTTAGTCAATGTGTGTATTGAATAAGTTGAATTATTCATTATAGATCAAGAAAGACGAAGCCCGAATCGAAACTGAGGCAAAAGTAAGGTGGTGGACTAAATTGCATATTTCCATACTTTTGAGTATCGAGGTAAGTCTATGCATAAATAATGCATTCATACTTACAATTTGTTAATGCTAGCTAGTGTGTAGCATGTTTGAGAACCTATGTGGGATGAATATAGTAGAAAATATGGAATGAATGTATGATCGAGAATGATTAAGTAAGTAGACTTGTGCATGTGTTGTGATAATGCTAGATGGTGAGCTAAGTGCGATGCCATCCTAATGCATATTGACGATGAGCTAGCTATGCGCGATGCTATCGTGAGGTATATCGTTTGGTGAGCTATGTGCTGAATCACTATGAATACTTTTGTGGTAGGCTAAGTGCGATACCACCTTATTAATCAATTGCGGTGTGCTAAGTGCGAAACCACTGAGATATTGGCTGTGTGGATTAACTGTGTGTATTAGCTATGTGTAATAGCTGTGTGGATTAGCTATATGAACTAGCTGTGTGGATAGGCTGTGTGGATAAGTTATGTGGATAAACTGTGTGGATGTATTACGAGAAATAATGATGTGTTGTATATTGTGTAAATGTGACGTAGAATGTAGGGGTGCATTTCGATGGTTATGAGTATGTGACTCATGATGTGTTGGAAATGTGGTAAGGGTTAGAAAGAGTAAGCATAGTTGTTCATTACTTTTGGTAGTATAATGCTAATTGTTGTTTAGCTTATACTATGATGCTTATTTGTTTATGTGTAAACTTACTAAGCTCAAAGCTTACTCTCTTTCTTTTCCCTTGTCTTATAGATTAAAAGCATTGAATCGAGATACGAGGATCATCAGAAGATATCCCACATATCAGTACACTTTGGTACATGAAACTTAATGCTTTGTATATGGCATCTATAAGGGCTAGATAAGTTAGTAAATTTTGTTGTAAATGGCTAAGATGTGTTGGCCTTTAGATGGATAGCTTATTTTGTATAATGCCATGGTTGTTGGCTATTACATTATATGAAAGAAAGATGTAGTTTTCTATGTGAGAATGCACTTTAATTTGAGTTTATTATGATGGTGTTAGATGAGTATATGTTGTGTATGTTAGAAGGGTGAAAAGAACTTGACACTTAGTCTTGTTCTTGACCATGTGGATAGACACACGGGCGTGTGTCTAGGCCATGTGTGACACACGGTCAGCCCACGGGTGTGTGATGTGGCGGTGCGTCCCCTACATGTTAACATTGTAAGTCAGGATAGTCCACGGGCTAGCCACACGGGCGTGTGACTAGGCTTTGAGGCCGTGTGAAGTCTGCCCTTGACACTTAGAAATTTAATTGTCACACGGGCCAGGGCCACGGGTGTGTCCAGGCCGTGTGGATTTAGCCAGTGTCGACCACGGGTGGAAGGCACGGACATGTAATAGGGTACACGGGCGTGTTCCCAAACCGCATGGGCGTCTGCCTTAACCGTGGGGCATTTGGCAGAATGCTTGGGTTTTTAGGCACGTTCTGGGGACATGGGCGTCTGTGCCCATGCAGGCGTGTCTAATCTGCTTGCGAGCGTGTGAGACTCTGTAAAAGAGAAAATTTTAAGGATCGTAAAAGTTTCGGATTAGTCTCGAGAGCCCTCGTGTGTATGAGTGAGGCCTCGTAAGTCGAGAATGAGGTTATAGCGAGTAATGACATTGAGCCTAAGTGGCGATTAAGTGGTTTGAGTTTGGTAACGCCTCGAGCTCGGTTCCTGGTGTAGAACCTGGGTAAGGGGTGTTATATTTTGTGGTATCAGAGCTATGGTTTAGCCGTTTCTAGGACTACCGTAGCGAGTGTAAGAGTCTAGCTATAGATGCCATAAGTGTACAATGATAATGTTGTGGTTTCTGATGATTTAAAACTTGTTTTATATAGTATATAGATTCCGATCCATTGACTGCTGATGAAGCAGCTAGTAATGCGCCGGCTCCTGTTCAAGGAACCGTACCTGTTGAGAGTGGACCTGAGGCTAGGGGTCAAGGGGAAGAGGCACGGGAAGCCTTTCTCCAAATGATGAGTAATTGGTACTCGGATTATGTTCGAGCGAACCCTAATGCTCAACCTCCTCCACCTCCTCCTGTACCTCAGCCAAATCTAGTAGCTCCTCAAGGTATGGATGTAGTGAGGATATCGAAGCCCCCGATGGATAAGATTAGGAAGCACGGGGCTGAGGAGTCTAGAGCTAAGGTAGATGATGACCCAGAGAGGGCGGAGTTCTGGTTGGAGAACTCGATGAGCTCTCATGTACACCTGAGGAGAGTTTGAAGTGTGCCGTATCGTTGCTGAGAGATTCAGCATACCATTGGTGGAAGATGCTGACGTTAGTGGTCCCAAAAGAGCGGGTGACGTGGGACTTCTTTTTGGAAGAGTTCCGAAAGAAGTATATAAGCCAGAGGTTTACTGATCGAAAAAGGAAAGAATTCCTTGAGCTAAAGCAAGGAAGGATGACAGTAGCTAAATACGAGCGTGAGTTTGTTAGGCTTAGCAAATACGCTCAAGAATGTGTGTCGACAGAGACCATCTTGTGCAAGAGGTTCGAAGATGGGCTGAATGGGGATATCAAACTCTTAGTGGGCATTTTAGAGTTGAAAGAATTTGTGGTACTAGTTGAGAGGGCAAGTAAGGCCGAGAATTTGAGTTCAGAAAAGAGAAGGGCTGTGAGTGAAGCCCGAGATGCTAGAAAGAGACCGATGGGCTAGTCGTATCAAGCCCAGTTGAAAAGATCCAAGGAAGTGAATCCTCGAACGACGGCACCAGTGGGTTATTCGCATCGAGACTTGGGCAATACTCATTCGGGTTCGAGAGTCCAAGCCCCCTCGATGGAAAGTGTGGGCAATACAAAGAGTAAACCGGAGTGTCCTAGTTGTGGTAGGTATCACACCGGAGAGTGTTGGGGAAACAGTCAGAAATGTTATAAGTGTGGTTCCCCTGACCACTTTATCCGTAGCTGTCCCGAGAGGGATGATAAGGAAGAGAAACAAGAAGTGAGACCTAGTGATGTGTCTACGAGGGGTAGACCACCAAGGAACCCAAGAGGTGGGGCTAGTGGTAGAGGTGCGCCCAGAGATTCTGCTGTGAGACCAGAGGGTCGGGCACCTGCGAGGACGTATGCCATTCGCGCTCGCGAAGAGGCATCCTCCCCTGATGTGATAACGGGTACTTTTTCTCTCTTTGACACCCTTGTTATTGCTTTAATAGATCCAGGGTCTACTCACTCTTATATTTGCATGAGATTAGCATCTAGTTTGAGTATGACCGTTGAGTCTACGGACATTGTGATTAAGGTGTCAAACCCGTTAGGAAAGTATGTGTTAGTGGACAAAGTGTGTAAGAATTGTCCTTTGTTGATTGAGAATCATTGTTTTCTGGCAAACCTTATGTTGTTGTCGTTTGATGAGTTTGATCTAATCCTAGGCATGGATTGGTTGACTACCCATAGTGTCTTAGTGAACTGTGGTAGTAAGTTTATTGAACTGAAATGTGAGAGTGGAGATGTAGTTCGGGTTGAATCAGGTGGATCAGACAGTCTACCCGTGATGATTTCTTCCTTAGTGGCTGAGAAATGTTTAAGAAAAGGGTGTGAGTCCTATCTTGCGTTTGTGTTGAATACTCAAGAGGTTGGAGTAGAGTTTGAAATAGTGCCAGTGGTATGTGAGTACCCAGATGTATTTTCGGAAGAGTTACCCGGATCACCTCCAGTGAGAGAGGTCGAGTTTGGAATTGAGTTGGTTCCGGGAACGGCACCTATTTCGATTGCTCCGTACAAAATGGCACTTGTAGAGTTGAAGGAACTGAAGGTTCAATTGCAAGAATTGACAGATAAGGGTTTTCCAAGACCGAGCTACTCACCGTGGGGTGCTCCGGTATTATTTGTGAAGAAGAAAGATGGGTCTATGAGGTTGTGTATAGACTATAGACAACTGAACAAGGTGACGGTTAAGAATAAGTATCCTTTACCAAGGATTGATTATCTTTTTGATCAACTGAAGGGAGCTACAGTGTTCTCCAAGATAGACTTGAGGTCTGGTTATTATCAGCTCAGAGTGAAAGAGCAAGATGTGTTGAAAACTACGTTTCGGACAAGGTATGGCCATTATGAGTTTTTGGTTATGCCGTTTGGTTTGACGAATGCACTGCAATTTTATGGATCTCGATGAACTGTGTTTTCGCACCGTATGTGGACAAGTTTGTGGTTGTCTTTATTGACGACATATTGATCTATTCTTGGGATGAGAACGATCATAAAGAGCACTTGAGAATTGTCTTGCAAACTTTGAGAGATAAGCAGTTGTATACTAAGTTTAGCAAGAGTGAGTTTTGGCCAGAGGTCGGATTCCTAGGACACATGGTGTCAGGTGATGGTGTCAGAGTTGACCCGAGTAAGATATCGGCTGTTATAGATTGGAAACCGCCGAGGAACGTGTCTGAAATCAAGAGTTTCTTGGGATTAGCAGGAAATTGCAGACGTTTCGTAAAGGGGTTCTCTGTGATTGCTAACCCGATGACAAAACTGTTGCATAAAGATGTCAAGTTTGAATGGACTGAGACATGTCAACAGAGCTTCGAGAGACTGAAAATAATGTTGACTGAGGCACCGGTTTTAGTTCAACTAGAATCGGGGAAGGAGTTCGTGGTTTGTAGTGATGCGTCGTTTAATGGTCTCGGTTGCGTGTTGATGCAAGAGGGTAAGGTAATCGCTTACGCCTCGAGGCAGTTAAGACTGCACGAGATGAATTATCCGACTCACGATTTGGAGTTAGCTGCGCTTGTTTTTGCGTTAAAGATTTGGCGACATTATTTGTATGGTGAAAAGTGCCGAATCTTTACAGATCACAAGAGTTTAAAGTATTTGATGGATCAGAAGGATCTGAATCTAAGACAGAGACGGTGGCTTGAGTTGTTGAAAGACTATGAGTTAGTCATTGATTACCACCCGGGAAAAGCGAATGTGGTTGCGGATACCTTGAGTAGGAAATCCCTATATGCTCTAAGAGTTATGAGAGCGAGTTTAGTATTATCTAATGATGGTGCTATTTTGGCAGAGTTGAGAGCTAGGCCACTATTTGTTCAACAAATATGTGAGGCTCGAGGAGAAATGATAGCGAGATGCAAGCTAAGATAGCTAAGCACTGTCGGAATGTGATTCGATTTTCAAATGGGTTTGAATGGTTGTTTGCTTTATCGCGATGCAATTTGTGTTCCTAAAAATGAGGAGTTGATTCGAAAGGTTTTGCATGAAGCCCACGGTGGATGCTTGTCAAGACATCCGGCAAGACGAAAATGTACAACGACTTGAGGAAGTTGTATTGGTGGCCCGGGTATGAAAAGAGATATTTCGAGTTTGTGACTAAGTGTCTGATTTGCCAACAAGTGAAAGCTTAGCATCAAGTGCCTTTGGGATTGCTTCAGCTAGTAATGGTTCCCGAATGGAAGTGGGATCGGGTTACCATGGATTTTGTAACGGGGTTACCAATGACTTCGAGAAAGAGAGATGTTGTGTGGGTTGTTGTGGATAGATTGACGAAGTCAGCTCACTTTATTCCAGTACGTGTTGATTATTCACTGGATAAGTTAGCTGAGTTGTACGTGGCAAAGATAGTGAGATTGCATGGTGTACCTGTGTCTATTATATCGGATAGAGATCCGAGGTTTACTTCGAGGTTTTGGAAGAAGTTACAAGAAGCCATGGGTACGAGATTGAATTTCAGTACTGCATTCCATCTGCAATCCGATGGCCAGTCTGAAAGAGTGATTCAAGTTCTTGAAGATATGCTTCGATGCTGTGTGTTAGAATTCGAAGGTAGTTGGGAGAGATATCTACCTTTGGTCGAATTTGCCTATAACAATAGTTACCAGTCAAGTATACAGATGGCACCGTATAAGGCTTTGTATGGCCGTAAGTGTCGGACTCCTTTGTATTGGACCAAGCTTAGTGAGAAGCAGATCCATGGGGTCGATCTAGTAAAAGAGACCGAAGAGAAAGTGAAAGTAATCCGTAATAGTCTGAAAGTTGCTTCGGACCGACAGAAGTCGTATGTGGATTTGAAAAGAAAATAAATTGAGTTTGAGGTAGGCGACAAAGTATTTTTGAAAGTATCGCCGTGGAAGAAGACTATAAGATTTGGGCGGAAAGGAAATTGAGTCCAAGGTTCATAGGCCGTATGAGATTACTGCATGTAATCTGGGCTCAGTAGCTTACCGGTTGGCTTTGCCGATAGAGTTGGAAAAGATTCATAATGTGTTCCATGTGTCGATGTTGCGACGGTATCGCTCCGATCCTTCACATGTGATTCCTTCAACAGAAATTGAGATAAGACCGGATATGTTTTATGAAGAGGAGCCGATTAAGATCTTGGCTCGAGAAGTGAAACAGTTGAGAAATAAGAGCATAGCACTAGTGAAAGTGTTATGGAAGAAACATGGTGTGGAAGAGGCTACGTGGGAAACAGAAAAGCTATGAGAGAGCAACATCCAAACCTCTTTTCTGGTAAAATTTTTGGGGACGAAAATCTCTAAAGGGGGGAGAGTTGTAACATCCCGGTTTAGGGCCTAGACGAAATAGTGGTTCGAGACCACAAATCTGAGGGTTATGAATGAGTTTTTGAGGTTTATATTATGTATGCATGCTAGTGTGAAAGTTTCATGAAGCAATTTTGTGGAATTGTGGTTGAATTGTCCAAAAGGACTAAATTGCAAAAGTTGAAAAATGTGTGTTTCTAGAAGCTATTTGTGTGAAATAGCTTTAGATTATTAATTAGAGGTCCTTAAATAGTAATTTACCCAAATTCTAATTTTTGGACAAAAATGGGCATGGATGAGTCAAAATTTGAAGTTTATCAAAAGGGGCATTTTGGTCATTTATCAAATAAGTGATTAAAATAGGTGAAAAGATGACAAATTCATTCATCTTCATCCCCTTAGCTGCCGAAAATTATAGAAGCCATTGTTAGGGCTCTTTCAACTTTTCAAGCTTGCTAGTAAGTGCTCCTAAGCCCGGTTTTGATATTTTTTGTATTTTTGAAGTCCCGGTAGCATGAGTAAGCTATTTTTAGCTATTTGATGAGCTATAATGGATGTTCAAAAATGTGGTCATGAATGGCATGCATGTATTTTGATTTTTTATTGAAGATTATGAAAGCTTGATGTAGTAGAAACATCTTTTGTTAAGTGATTTTCCATGAAAATGCATGTAGGGACTTGATTGTGAAAAACTTTAGTTTGGTCATACATGTGTGATTTAGTGAGATTTGATGAATGCTTTAGTTGAGTAAGTGGTTTGGCTAAGCATGAAAGGATAGAAAGTTGAATAAAAATCACTTTACGAGCCTTGGGGCTAAAGTGTAAATATGGGGAAGTTTAGGGGCAAAATAGTAATTTTGCTAAAGTATGAAATGTGGGTCAATTTAGTCAATGTGTGTATTGAATAAGCTGAATTATTCATTATAGATCAAGAAAGACGAAGCCCGAATCAAAACCGAGGTAAAAGCAAGGTGGTGGACTAAATTGCATATTTCCATACTTTTGAGTATCGAGGTAAGTCTATGCATAAATAATGCATTCATACTTACAATTTGTTAATGCTAGCTAGTGTGTAGCATGTTTGAGAACCTATGTGGGATGAATGTAGTAGAAAATATGGAATGAATGTATGATCGAGAATGATTAAGTAAGTAGACTTGTGCATGTGTTGTGATAATGCTAGATGGTGGGCTAAGTGTGATGCCATCCTAATGCATATTGACGATGAGCTAGCTATGTGCGATGCTATCGTGAGGTATATCGTTTGGTGAGATATGTGCTGAATCACTATGAATACCTTTGTGGTAGGCTAAGTGCGATACCACCTTATTAATCAATTGCGGTGTGCTAAGTGCGAAACCACTGAGATATTGGCTGTGTGGATTAACTGTGTGTATTAGCTATGTGTAATAGTTGTGTGGATTAGCTATATGAACTAGCTGTGTGGATAGGCTGTGTGGATAAGTTATGTGGATAAACTGTGTGGATGCATTACGAGAAATAATGATGTGTTGTATATTGTGTAAATGTGACGTAGAATGTAGGGGTGCATTTCGATGGTTATGAGTATGTGACTCATGATGTGTTGGAAATGTGGTAAGGGTTAGAAAGAGTAAGCATAGTTGTTCATTACTTTTGGTAGTATAATGCTAATTGTTGTTTAGCTTATACTATGATGCTTATTTGTTTATGTGTAAACTTACTAAGCTCAAAGCTTACTCTCTTTCTTTTCCCTTGTCTTATAGATTAAAAACGTTGAATCGAGATACGAGGATCATCAGAAGATAGCCCACATATCAGCACACTTTGGTACATGAAACTTAATGCTTTGTATATGGCATGTATAGGGGCTAGATAAGTTAGTAAATTTTGTTGTAAATGGCTAAGATGTGTTGGCCTTTAGATGGATAGCTTATTTTGTATAATGCCATGGTTGTTGGCTATTACATTATATGAAAGAAAGATGCAGTTTTCTATGTGAGAATGCACTTCAATTTGAGTTGATTATGATGGTGTTAGATGAGTATATGTTGTGTATGCTAGAAGGGTGAAAAGAACTTGACACTTAGTCTTGTTCTTGACCATGTGGATAGACACACGGGCGTGTGTCTAGGCCATGTGTGACACACGGTCAGCCCATGGGTGTGTGTTGTGGCCGTGCTTCCCCTGCATGTTAACATTGTAAGTCAGGATAGTCCACGGGCTAGCCACACGGGTGTGTGACTAGGCTTTGAGGCCGTGTGAAGTCTGCACTTGACACTTAGAAATTTAATTGTCACACGGGCCAGGGCCATGGGCGTGTCCAGGCCATGTGGATTTAGTCAGTGTCGACCACGGGTGGAAGGCACGGACATGTAATAGGGTACACAGGCGTGTTCCCAAACCGCATGGGTATGTGCTTTAACCGTGTGGCATTTGGCAGAATGCTTGGGTTTTTAGGCACGGTCTAGGGACATGGGCGTGTGTGCCCATGCACGGGCGTGTCTAATCTTGCACGGGCGTGTGAGACCTGTATAAAAGAGAAAAATTTTAAGGATCGTAAAAGTTCCGGATTAGTCTCGAGAGCCCTCGTGTGTATGAGTGAGGCCTCGTAAGTCGAGAATGAGGTTATAGCGAGTAATGACGTTAAGCCTGAGTGGCAATTAAGTGGTTTGAGTTCGGTAACGCCTCGGGCCCGGTTCCCGGCGTAGAACCTGAGTAAGGGGTATTACACACTAGGAGGCTTACTTTCTAATGAGCCTGGATTTTCCCCATAAAGATTCTGGAAAAACTTAACCGCTTCAGTTTTGAGAATCTCAGGATCAAAAACCCAATCCCTATTAGTGTTACGTAGAGCAGTGATTTTATTAAAATTTCTCCTCTAAATAGTACGTCTATAAAAATAACTCGTGTTGCAGTCTCCCAAATTTAACCATTCACACCTTGATTTTTGCTTCCAAAGTATCTCCTCTTGATGAAGAATATTTTCAAGCTCCTCACGAATCGAAATTTCCTGATGCATAAGATATTTAGACCCTGAAACGTCCAACGCATGTTGAGTTCAAGAAAGCTTATGCATTAAATGTCTCTTCCTTTGGTTGATGTGTCCATAAACACATTTGTTCCAGTTTCTAAGTTTATCCGTTAAAACAACAATTGTACTAGACAAATTACCATTGAATCTCCAATTCTCCTTGACAAAGTCAGGAAAATTTTGATGGTGTAACCAGCCAGCTAAAAAACGAAAGGGACGATTAAGAGCAAGCCTTCCTTCATGGCAAAATTTAAAAAGGAGGGGACGATGATCGGACTTAATTCTGAGTAAATGGGACACCAAACAATTAGGAAAGGAATCCATCCAAATGTCGTTACCCACAGCCCTGTCAAGTCTTTCAGAGAGATTACCACGATGCCATGTAAAAGATAGTCCCTGAAAACCTAGATCATGCAAAAGGGCTTTATCAATAAAGTCACCAAATAACTAACATCTGCGACCTTTGATATGACCACCTTTTTTATCATCGAAAGAGAGGATGGCGTTGAAATCTCCAATTGCCATCTAAAGAACTGTAACAGTCCGGTTTGTACCCTAGTCGGAACAGTGGTTTCGGGACCACAAATCTGAGTCCGTATAATATTTTAATATTATTTTCTGTGCCTCTGATAAGTGATTAAGCATGTGTTAAATTTTCATAAGATAATTTATATGTCTGTGTGTTTAATTTGATAAAAGGATTGAATTGCATTAAATGTGAAAGTTGCATGATATTTGTTAAGTACCAATGTGTTGTGGCTTTTAAAAGAAAAGGGCCTTATGAGGAAAATAGACCACTATTTAAATAGTGGATGGACAAAAGACAAATGTGCCCTTAATGAATGTTTGTTTTATTTGTTTAATAAAAGGTTAATTTGGTAAATGAATTATTAGCATATTATTCATGAAACAAAAGATGAAAGTGTTCATCTTTCATTTCTTTTCACTTGACCGAAACTAGCAAGAAAAAGAAAGGTTTTAAAGCTTTTCATATCCGGCCATTCCAAGCTTCAATTAAGGTATGATTTTGAGTTAGATTTTGATGATTTTTATGTTTTTGAGATTGTTGCTTAGTCTACGATCAAGCCCATGTCTCAATTTTGTGTATTGATGATGTTTGTGAGATATGCCATTGATGATATGTTGAGCTTTGTGATAATTTATGGTGTTAAATGAAAGATTTGAGCTAGATGAACATACTTTGTTCTTGAAATTTTGATGAATTTAGCTAATTAGGGCTAAATTGAGAAAATAGTAACTTGAGGGACTAAATTACAAATTTGATGGAAAATATGGGCGTGTATGAGATGTATGAACATTCGGCTAAGCATGGTTAAAAGATGATTTTGTGAATTTGATGTTTTGAGAAATATGGACTAAATTGATAAATTGTGCAAATGTGAGGGTTAATTTGCAAATAACCCTAAATGTGTGTCCTTGGATTGAATTTAATGAGTTAGTGAATAAAAGAGTTAATTCTGAATATGTATAGATCAAGAACCGAGGAAAACAGACTTAGATCGCGGGAAAGCGAAAGTAACCGAGTAGCCGTTTCCGTTTTAGTTAAATCGAATCCGAGGTAAGTCATATTGCAAATAAATGTGATTGTATTAAATTGAGCATATTCATATAACTATTGATGATAATGAATGCTTATGAGATGCTATGTATATGAATTCCGAGACAAGGTCGATATAGTGATAAGTCCGAAAAGTCCCATACGAACCTAGGAATACATAGGTATCTGTTTTGTCTTATCATGTAAGACCACGTCTGGGACGTCGGTATTGATTTGAGATTTCGTGTAAGACCACGTCTGGGACGTTGGCATCGATATGATCTTTACGTGTAAGACCACGTCTGGGACGTTAGCATCGATATGATCTCTACGTGTAAGACCATGTCTGGGACATCGGCATCGTATTGATTCGTGTAAGACCATGTCTGGGACAGTGGCATCAATATCTGAATACATCTAAGACCTCGTCTGGGACGATGGCATTGTACGAACATTCTGAGCTTTCTGAGTATCCTACTAGTTTTCCTAATGGTTCAACGGGCAAGTCTGTGATACGAATTTCAAATTCGAGCTATGAACAATTACGTGAATGTATATTTCGTTTCAGGTATGTTTGGTATATACACTAAGTGTGTATAAAAGGTGAGTACCTATATGACTTTGATTTGAAGAAGTATGTTTGAATATGAGAATGTGAATGAGATGCAAGAATGGTTATGAAAGAGCTATGTATAATTTTTATATGATTCTTGAATTGATGAATGTGGCAAATATGGCCAAGAATATGGACCAAAGCATATATGTGAGAAATTTGCTATGAATATGAATTGTACCAATGTTTCTACATGCTTATATGCTCTACATGATAAGTTTATTTGTATTATGACTTACTAAGCTTTTGGAAAGCTTACTTTGTGTGTGTTTTCTCTGTTTAATAGGTCATCAAAGCTACTGAAGGCTCGAGACCGTTGAGGATCGTCATCACACTACTCAACTTGTGTTTGGTACATTTTGGAAATGTATATAGCTAGATATGGCATGTATAGGCTAGTATTTGATATAAGTTTGTTTTATGAACGTAGCCATGTGATTTGGCTAGATATGAGTTGAGAATTTGCTTAAATGAATGTGATGTGTGAAGCATGTTTTTGGCATGGTTAGATGACACATGAAATGGTCAAGTTTCGAGTAAGTAATGGATGAATTATACTTGTGATGAGATGAGTTTTAGTCTTGTAAGTTGGCATAGTTGAGATTGGTTTTGAATGTATAGATTGAATGGTTATTTTGGCATGTTATGGTTGTTAATTGTGCATGAAATGTGTTGGTAAATTTCTTATAGAATTGACCCTAAGTGGGTGGCATTTTGGCCTTGCAAATGGCCCATAATGTCACACTGTTGTGGCACACAGGCGTGCCTAGTGACCGTGGGGCTAAGTCAGTAGCTAGCCTAGGAGCACACGGCCAAGACACACGGGCGTGTCTAGTAGCCGTGTGAAAAGTCAGTATATGGCTTATGAGTGCACGGCCTTAGCACACGGGGGTGCTTGGTAACCGTGGAACCAAAACAGATTCGACCACGGCCAAGGTACACGGGCGTGCTTGGTGGCCGTGAATGTAAAGTCAGATTTGACCACGGGGAGGACACACGGGTGTGTCAAAGAGCCGTGGGAGGCACACGACCCGCGCTACACACAAGGCGTGTAACCCCGAAACTTAGAAAAGTTTTAAATTTCCGTGAAATTTTGTATGTATTCCGGTTTAGTCCCGACCCGATTTATAAGCATGTTTTAGATCTCGATGACCTACTAAGGGGACACTATGTTTTAGGTTGATATACAATTGTATGAAATTTCGTAAATGTTTCCGATCCGTCCAGAACGCTTTAACCCTAGTCCTGGCGACGTGCGGGTTAGGGTGTTACATTTGGTTATATCGAGCTACGGTTTAGTCGATTCTCTGACTAACGTGAGCGTGTCAAAGTCTAGCTATACATGCCATATTTCTAAATTGTGATAGTGCGATGAATCCCGACGTATAAAATGTGATTTCAGATAGTAATGGATCCCGAAAGAGCCGTTGTCGACGACGAGAAAGTAATGCGCCGCTCCGCCAAGACAAGGACGACCCTCCGATCCGAGACCGACTACTAGCGGTTGAGATGGAGAAGCTAAACAAGCTTTCTTCCGGATGATGAGTGAATGGTTCGCTCAATTTGTAAGGAATAACCGACTGCTTTCGCAACCCCGCCCCTGCTAATCCCCTCAAACCTCGCCAGTGCCTCGGTGATGGGTATAAATCATTGAACAAGCCTCCGTGAGACAAAATTCACAAATACGGGTCAAGAATTGTGGCTACTAATGATGATGATGTTGAAAAAGGTCGAACTCGGTTAGAAAATACTATCCGGTATTTGACGAAATGTCTCGACTCGGAAGAATGCATAAAATGTGGTGTATCTTTGCTTCGAGACGCGGCTTATCAGTGGTGGAAAACTCTGATATCTGTTATTCCGAAAGAACGAGTGACATGGGACTTCTTTCAAATTAAGTTCCGAAAGAAATATATTAGTGAGAGGTTCATTGATCAGAAACGAAAGGAATTCCTGGATCTAAAACAGGGACGAATGACTGTTACGGAATATGAACGAGAGTTTGTCAGATTGAGTCAATATGCTCGTGAATGTGTATCATCTGAAGCAATAATGTGTAAAAGGTTCGAAGATGGGCTTAATGAAGACATCCGTTTACTAGTCGGGATTTTAGAGATAAAAGAGTTTGTTGTACTCGTTGATCGAGCGTGCAAAGCTGAGGCACTCGGGAAAGATAAAAGAAAAGCTGAGTCTGAAGCTAGAGATGTGAGAAAGAGATTTCAGAGTAGATCATTTCAGTCTGCTTCGAAGAGATTCAAAGATGATCAAAATCATTCAAGAAATAATGCAGGACTTTCGAATAGAAATCGAGCTAGATCGCAAGTGAATTCCAAAACTCCAGCAACTTCAGTGGCCAGTGTTGGAAATGTTCGATCCGAGAAGCTTGAATGTAAACATTGTGGGAAGAGGCATCCGGGAAGCTGTAGATTAAATGACAGAGCTTGTTTCAGATGTGGATCACTTGATCATTTTATCCGTGATTGCTCTGAATCTGTTGATCCAGAGACTGCTCATAATCCGAGATCTGATAATGTATCTGTGAGAGGTAAACCTGCAAAGAATGTAAGAAATGCCAGTGGTAGTCAGAGAACTACAAGAGACACTGTTGCAAGATCTGAAGCTAGAGCGCCTGCTAGAGCATATGCTATCCGAGCTCGTGAGGAAGCTTCATCTCCAGATGTTATAGCAGGTACTTTTACTCTTTATGATACTTCTGTGATTGCATTGATAGACCTTGGTTCTATGCATTCGTATATATGCATGAATTTAGTGTTCAGTAAGACTTTGCCTGTAGAGTCTACTGAGTTTGCTATAAAAGTATCGAACCCCTTAGGTAAAAGTGTCCTGGTTGACAAAGTATGCAAGAACTGTCCGTTAATGTTTCAAGATATTTGTTTCCCTACTGATTTGATGCTTTTGCCATTTGATGAGTTTGATATCATTCTGGGTATGGACTGGTTGACATTGCATGACGCGGTTGTAAATTGTAAAAGAAAGACTGTTGATTTGAGATGTCCGAATAATGAAATTGTACGGGTTGAGTCTATTGATTTAGATAGATTACCTACTGTGATATCTGTATTGAAAGCTCAAAGATATGTGAAAAAGGGATATGAGGCATATTTTGCTTATGTGATTAACTCGAAAGTGTCTGAAAAGAAAGTTAAGTCAGTGCCTATTGTCTGTGAGTTTTCTGATGTGTTCCCTGAAGAATTGCCGGGTTTGCCTCCGATACGTGAAGTTGAGTTTGGTATTGAGTTATTACCTGGTACTACACCTATTTCGATAGCTCCGTATAGAATGGCACCAACAGAGTTGAAAGAGTTAAAGTCACAGTTGCAAGAATTAACTGATAGAGGGTTTGCTAGACCGAGTTTCTCACCTTGGGGTGCTCCCGTTTTGTTTGTGAAAAAGAAAGATGGCACGATGAGAATGTGCATCGATTATTGTCAGTTAAACAAGGTGACCATAAAGAACAAATATCCGTTGCCCAGGATTGATGATGTATTCGATCAGTTAAAAGGAGCTACTGTGTTTTCGACGATAGATCTGAGATTGGGTTACTATCAGTTGTGAGTAAAAGATTCAGTTATTCCAAAAACTGCCTTCAGAACGAGGTACGGGCATTATGAATTTTTAGTTATGCCATTTGGACTAACCAATGCTCCTGCTATTTTTATGGATCTAATGAACAAAATTTTTAGACCGTACCTAGATCGATTTGTTGTAGTATTCATATATGACATATTAATTTATTCACGTGATGAAAATGAGCATGCTGAACATTTGAAAATTGTGTTGCAAACTCTGAGAGAAAAGCAATTGTATGCAAAATTCAGCAAATGTGAATTCTGGTTGCACGAGGTTAGTTTTCTGAGACATATTGTGTCAGCTTCTAGAATACGAGTCGATCTGAGCAAGATTTCTGTTATTCTGGATTGAAAACCTCCGAGGAACGTGTCTGAAGTCTGTAGCTTTCTGGGGCTAGCCGATTATTATCGTCGATTTGTGAAAGGATTTTCAGTGATAGCTACTCCGTTGACTAGACTACTTCAGAAAGATGTTAGATTTGAATGGTCTGATAAATGTCAGAAAAGTTTTGATCAGTTAAAAACTCTGTTAACAGAAGCTCCAGTGTTAGTACAGCCAGAATCGGGTAAAGAATTTGTTATATACAATGATGCTTCGTTAAATGGTTTGGGATGTGTTTTGATGCAGGAAGGCAAAGTTGTAGCTTATGCCTCGAGACAATTAAAGCCTCATGAAAAGAACTATCCGACGCACGACCTTGAGTTAGCTGGGATTGTGTTTGCACTTAAGATCTGGCGCCATTATTTGTATGGTGAGAAATGTCACGTGTTTTCAGATCATAAAAGTCTGAAATATCTGATGACTCAGAAAGATTTGAACCTGCATCAAAGAAGATGGCTAGAGTTATTAAAAGATTATGAACTTGTGATAGATTATCATCCGGGTAAAGAAAACGTTGTTGCTGATGCATTGAGTAAAAAATCATTGTTTGCACTATGTGCTTTGAATGCTCAGTTAGATTTGTCTGATGATAGTTCTGTGATAGCTGAATTAAAAGCGAAACCGTTGTTTATACAGCAGATATGTGATGCTCAGAAATCTGATAATGAGTTATTAGCGAAACGAGTTCTATGTGATTCGAATTCTGAATCTAAATTTTGAGTTGTTGATGATTGCTTGAAATTTTGAGATCGAATCTGTGTTCCGAGAAATCCGGAGTTGATTCAGTTGATTTTGAGTGAAGCACATAACAGTCATCTATCTGTTCATCCGGGAAGCACTAAAATGTATCATGATCTGAAGCAACACTATTGGTGGTCTGGAATGAAACGAGACATATCCGATTTTGTGTCAAAATGTTTAGTTTGTCAGCAAGCCAAAGCTGAACATCAAGTTTCGTCTGGGTTGCTTCAAACGATTCTGATTCCGGAGTGGAAATGGAATAGAGTGACTATGGACTTTGTTTCTGGTTTGCCCCTAACTCCGAGAAAGAAAGATGTGATATGGGTCGTAGTTGACCGATTAACTAAATCTGCCCATTTCATTCCAATAAGATCTGACTATTCACTTGATAGATTAGCCGAGCTTTATATTTCTGAGATTGTGAGATTGCACGGGGTGCCACTATCTATTGTATCAGATAGAGATCTGAGGTTTACATCGAGGCTCTGGAAGAAATTACAAGAAGCATTAGGCACGAAATTGCATTTCAGTACAGCTTTTCATCCGCAGACAGATGGTCAATCCGAGAGGATCATTCAGATTCTAGAGGATATGTTAAGATGCTGTGTACTTGAGTTTATCGGTACGTGGGAACAGTACCTACCTTTGATTGAATTTGCATATAATAATAGTTTTCAGTCAAGTATCAAAATGGCACCTTATGAAGTTTTGTATGGACGTAAATGTCGTACACCTCTGTATTGGACTGAGCTCAGTGAAAGTAAGCTACACGGAGTCGATTTGATAAAAGATTCAGAACAGAAAGTGAATCTGATCCGAGATTGTTTGAAAGCAGCATCTGATCGTCAGAAGTCTTATGCAGACTTGAAACTAAAAGATATAGAATTTGAGATTGGAGGTAAAGTATTTCTGAAAGTGTCACCGTGGAAGAAAGTGCTCCGATTCGGATGTAAATGCAAGTTGAGTCTGAGGTTCATCAGATCGTATGAGATCATTAAACGTGTTGGGCCTGTTGCGTATAGATTAAGTTTTCCCTCTGAGCTAGAAAAGATTCACAATGTATTTCATGTCTCAATGCTCCATAGATATCGATCCGATCCATCACATGTGATTGCCCCATCTGAAATTGAAATCCGATCTGATATGTCATACGAAGAGGAACCGATCCGTATCTTAGCTTGTGAAGTAAAGGAGTTGAGAAATAAGAAAATTTCGTTAGTGAAAGTATTATGGAATCGACACAGAATTGAAGAGGCAACATGGGAGCCAGAAGATTCAATGAGACAGCAATATCCGACTTTGTTTAACGGTAAGATTTTTGGGGACGAAAATCCCTAAGGGGGGAGAATTGTAACAGTCCAGTTTGTACCCTAGTCAGAACAGTGGTTTCGGGACCACAAATTCGAGTCCGTATAATATTTTAATATTATTTTCTGTGCCTCTGATAAGTGATTAAGCATGTGTTAAATTTTCGTAAGATAATTTATCTGTCTGTGTGTTTAATTTGATAAAAGGATTGAATTGCATTAAATGTGAAAGTTGCATGATATTTGTTAAGTACCAATGTGTTGTGGCTTTTAAAAGAAAAGGGCCTTATGAGGAAAATAGACCACTATTTAGATAGTGGATGGACAAAAGATAAATGTGCCCTTAATGAATGTTTGTTTTATTTGTTTAATAAAAGGTTAATTTGGTAAATGAATTATTAGCATATTATTAATGAAACAAAAGATGAAAGTGTTCATCTTTCATTTCTTTTCATTTGACCGAAACTAGCAAGAAAAAGAAAAGTTTTAAAGCTTTGCATATTCGGCCATTCCATTGAATTAAGGTATGATTTTGAGTTGGATTTTGATGATTTTTATGTTTTTGAGATTGTTGCTTAGTCTACTATCAAGCCCATGTCTCAATTTTGTGTATTGATGATGTTTGTGAGATATGTCATTGATGATATGTTGAGCTTTGTGATAATTTATGGTGTTAAATGAAAGATTTGAGCTAGATGAACATACTTTGTTCTTGAAATTTTGATGAATTTAGCTAATTAGGGCTAAATGGAGAAAATAGTAACTTGAGGAACTAAATTGCAAATTTGATGGAAAATATGGGCTTGTATGAGATGTATGAACATTCGGCTAAGCATGGTTAAAAGATGATTTTGTGAATTTGATGTTTTGAGAAATATGGACTAAATTGATAAATTGTGCAAATGTGAGGGTTAATTTGCAAATAACCCTAAATGTGTGTCCTTGGATTGAATTTAATGAGTTAGTGAATAAAAGAGTTAATTCTGAATATGTATAGATCAAGAACCGAGGAAAACGGACTTAGATCGTGAGAAAGCGAAAGTAACCGAGTAGCCGTTTCTGTTTTAGTTAAATCGAATCCGAGGTAAGTCATATTGCAAATAAATGTGATTGTATTAAATTGAGCATATTTATATAACTATTGATGATAATGAATGCTTATGAGATGCTATGTATATGAATTCCGAGACAAGGTCGATATAGTGATAAGTCCGAAAAGTCCCGTACGAACCTAGGAATACATAGGTATCTGTTTTGTCTTATCATGTAAGACCATGTCTGGGACGTCGGCATTGATTTGAGATTTTGTGTAAGACCACGTCTGGGACGTTGGCATCGATATGATATCTACGTGTAAGACCACATCTGGGACGTTGGCATCGATATGATCTCTACGTGTAAGACCATGTCCGGGACATCTAAGCATCGTATTGATTCGTGTAAGACCACATCGGGAAAGTGGCATCGATATCCGAATACATCTAAGACCTCAAATGCGGGGCGATGGCATTGTACGACCATTCTGAGCTTTCTGAGTATCCTACTAGTTTTCCTAATGGTTCAACGGGCAAGTCTGTGATACGAATTGCAAATTCGAGCTATAAACAATTACGTGAATGTATATTTCATTTCAGGTATGTTTGGTATATACACTAAGTGTGTATAAAAGGTGAGTACCTATATGACTTTGATTTGAAGAAAAGTATGTTTGAATATGAGAATGTGAATGAGATGCAAGAATGGTTATGAAAGAGCTATGTATAATTTTTATATGATTCTTGAATTGATGAATGTGGCAAATATGGCCAAGAATATGGACCAAAGCATATATGTGAGAAATTTTCTATGAATATGAATTGTACCAATGTTTCTACATGCTTATATGCTCTACCTGTTAAGTTTATTTGTATTATGACTTACTAAGCTTTTGGAAAGCTTACTTTGTGTGTGTTTTCTCTGTTTAATAGGTCGTCAAAGCTACTTAAGGCTCGGGACCGTTGAGGATTGTCATCACACTACTCAACTTGTGTTTGGTACATTTTGGAAATGTATATAGCTAGATATGGCATGTATAGGCTAGTATTTGATATAAGTTTGTTATATGAACGTAGCCATGTGATTTGGCTAGATATGAGTTGAGAATTTGCTTAAATGAATGTGATGTGTGAAGCATGTTTTTGGCATGGTTAGATGACACATGAAATGGTCAAGTTTTGAGTATGTAATGGATGAATTATACTTGTGATGAGATGAGTTTTAGTCTTGTAAGTTGGCATAGTTGAGATTGATTTTGAATGTATAGATTGAATGGTTATTTTGGCATGTTATGGTTGTTAATTGTGCATGAAATGTGTTGGTAAATTTCTTATAGAATTGACCCTAAGTGGGTGGCATTTTGGCCTTACAAATGGCCTATAATGTCACACGGTTGTGGCACATGGGCGTGCCTAGTGACCGTGGGGCTAAGTCAGTAGCTAGCCTAGGAGCACACGGCCAAGACACACGGGCGTGTCTAGTAGCCGTGTGAAAAGCCTATGAGTGCACGGCCTTAGCACACGGGGGTGCTTGGTAACCGTGGAACCAAAATAGATTCGACCACGGCCAAGGTACACGGGCGTGCTCGGTGGCCGTGGATGTAAAGTCAGATTCGACCACGGGGAGGACACACGGGTGTGTCCAGCAGCCGTGGGAGGCACACGGCCTGCCTACACGGGCGTGTAACCCCTGAAACTTAGAAAAGTTTTAAATTTCCGTGAAATTTTGTATGTGTTCCGGTTTAGTCCCGACCCAGTTTATAAGCATGTTTTAGGTCTCGATGACCTACTAAGGGGACACTATGTTTGAGGTTGATATACAATTGTATGACATTTCTGTAAACGTTTCCGATCTGTTCGGTAACGCCTTTAACCCTAGTCCGACGACGGATACGGGTTAAGGGTGTTACAAGAATATCCTCAATTGGAATTGAGCGACTTAAATCATTCCACAAAAACTTCCTCTTCATTTTATCAAGACTCCCATACACAAAAGCAACAAGGATCGGCTTAGGAGTTAGAAAAGAACAGATACGAGCCAAAATGAATTGAGAATGGTCACCAACCACCTTTAAGTTAATCAAAATTTTCCATCCGATCCATATACCTCTAAAAAATCCTACTGCTTCAATACTGTGAGACTTATCCCAACCCAACTTAGCAATGATTGTGTCAGCTTTATTCCCACTAATTCTTGGCTCAAGTAAACTGACTATATCAGGCTTATACTGATTATTATACTCAAGAAAAGCTCGCAGAAACTTATCAGACGCACATCCCTGTACATTCCAAGATAAAATAGACAAATTCATATTAATAAAATAAAAAATAAAAGGATAGAAAACTTATCTCATTGAGGAATGGAAGAAGAAAGTTCCACGTCCTCCCCAAGTTGCCTCTGCAGATCCTTAGCAGATTTTCCATCAAATTCTGAAGAAATAAGTTCCACTACTCTCTTCATAGAATCAGCAAATGGAACTCGAATATTTTCAGATATTTTAAAACAACTTCTTGGTCCTTTTAAGGTTTTATTGAGCTTCCAACATCCTTTTGAACCAGTCCCTTTGGAATTTTGACCCTTAGGAGCCTCCTTAGATAAATTAATTCCAACCGATTGACTACCCCCGATTCTCTAGTCACATTCTCCAGCATACTTTTGTTATAAAACACGACTGACGAATGATTTTTGGCCTCCAAAACACCTTCTTTCACCTCCACATTAACAAAAGAGTTTTCTTCAAAAGCAGGATTAAAATGCACAACATGGTCCGCTTGTTTATGAAGAGATAATTGAGGTTCCACTTGTATTTGATCTATACCATCAACATTCTGTGAATTTAAAATTGAAGGAAAAATCGCATTAGAAATACCTGAAATTAAAGGCCTATTATTTTCTTCAGCATTTGGCAAAGAAATAAACGAGGTAATTGAGTCTTTCGAAGGTTCGCCTGCATGTGCTTCCAAATCCTGGACTTCCTGCTGTGGCCCACCGCAATCTTTATTGGAGGCCTGCTTGCTATTGAACAAAAGGGCCAAGTTATTATTAGCCGGATCCAATTGTTGACCCAGGTCCGTCTTAGGCTGAACCATGGACTGACCAGCTTGAGGGGAAAATATCATTGGGTCACGGGCTTGGCCCTTAAGCGAATCCACCACCGACAAATCCATTGTGGATTTCTTAGAATCGTCTAATTAAAAGGGGCTTTCCCTTTATTCTTTATAGCCACCTGTTCACTATTAATCACACCCACTCCCAATGAAACCGCCTCTAAATAAGCTAAATCAGCTAAGGAATGGAACCGCGATCCCTGAATTTTCTCTCCTTTCAGATTATGTCCTTTTTTGTTTCCTTCCAGATTACCGCGCTTGGACCTCCTCTCCACCAGCATCCAAGGTCCATACTCCTCTTCTCCGGCTGCCGCAGTAGTGGTAGAAACACGCCCCGACGACTCACCCTTCTCAGTCTCCCCTGAGGTCTGTATGTCCGATGAACAGGTTTCTTTAGTGTGGCCATAACAGCCACATTTAAAACATACCACGAGTAAGTTTTCATATTCAATCCTCTGTGGGCTGCCATTAATAAGAATTTTAGAGACCAATAGCCGCCCTAAATTTACAAAAATCGCCATACAAGCATACCGTCCCCTTACTCTATTGTCTGTGTTCAAATCCAACTTAGTGACTTTGCCTATCATACCCCGATCTCCATGAGAATCATTTCTTATAAAAATGATCAAGCGCATCGAAACCGAATCCATGTGAGAACCGAATTTGGACAGGGTAGGTTAGGGTTGAAGTCGATGGTCTAAGGTTGGACAGTAAGGTAGTGACCAAAAATAACCCATGGTCCCTGAGAAAGGATTTTGTCATAGTCTTCAGTATTCTGAAACTTTGCAAGAAAATAGCCATTTTCAATATCCATTAATTGAAAAGGCTTAGACGGTCTCCAAATCCCATATAACCTATTTTGCAAGGTCAAGATTCCAAGGTTTCTTCCCAGCATCTTAAGTACCACCGAGGTTGACATTTCCTTTTCCAAAAGTTGATAAACTCTCTTTGAAAAATCAATGGAAGGAACCCCGTCAATAAAATATTTCTTGACATCCTGCTCCGTAAAGGCGAAACTATCAGCAAAGTGCTGGCCATCCTTCTTATTATTCCGATCTAAAGTTTCCTTTCCCACTAACATATCCTTCCATGACAACGAAGGCTCTGGTATAGGATCCACAACCATCACATCATCAGAAGACACGTCCGAATCCTTGAAGCGAACCTTCTTAGTGTTGGAGTCATCAGTAATAGAGGCATCATCTCCATTCCCGTTAGCAATATCAACCGATGAAGACGAGAGCATTTTTTTATGAGTTTTGATTACTAATTTAGTTTTTCAACCTAAATAAAGTACGTTAATTTTTAATAATACAAAAATTAATTTACTTATTTTTTTTTTTTGTTAAAAAGAGAAAAATGCAAATTAATCTTAATATAAAATCTTCTATCATATTTTTATCGTTATTCGTGTTATTAAAAAAAAAAGGGAAAAGAACCCGAAAATCAACAAATAGTGTCCGGAAATTACAACATTCCCACTTCAAAAGACTGTATATAACATTGGTTAAATTGACCCATAAATCCTCATTTTCCAACAGCAAAAAGAAATTATAGGTGAAAAATTTTGAAGGCATTGAAGTCATTCCAGAAAAGGCCCCAACTTTCAAGGACATTTCCCCACATTTTCTGGAGTCCAACGGAGCAGACAATCAGTCTTTTACATTTCCAACTCATACCAAAACCAAAACAACTAGATTTTTTTTCTTAGACAGATCTCAAAAGAAAAGGCTTTTAATATACTTGGAAGCCGCGGGCCATCACCTCTTCACACACTCGTTTATTTACTTGACGCAAAGAAAGAGGGTAACAGCTGTGGTTCTGAGAAAGAGTAAAGATGGCTGGTTACAGAGCTGAGGATGACTATGACTATCTTTTCAAGGTGGTTTTGATCGGTGATTCCGGAGTCGGAAAGTCAAATCTTCTCTCGAGGTTCACCAGGAACGAGTTTAGCCTCGAGTCCAAGTCCACTATTGGTGTTGAGTTCGCTACTCGTAGCTTGAATGTTGATGGAAAGGTCATCAAGGCTCAGATTTGGGACACTGCTGGTCAAGAAAGGTCTCACTTTTCCTACTTTCTCGTCTTCCTTTTCTTTTTTTTTTTTTTTTGATCTGGGTATTTATAGTTCTTTTCTGATTTTGTATACAAAGATAGGCAAATATCATAAGCGTATAAGGTTTTCCTTCTTCTTGGAGATTGTTTTCTTGAAATTCGTTGTTGCTTGGGAAAAGAAACTAACTTTGATTCTTGAAGAGTTTGGTTTGATCTGAAATGGGGTTTAACAAATCTTCCTTTTACCAGTATACTAGAGAAAAAAAGGGTCTTGCTTATCTAGATCTGTGAGTAGCTTGTAAGTAAATGGTGTTATGATTGCTTGTTTCTTGCAAATCTGTTGTTTAGATTTAGTATCTTTCCTAATAGGCTTGTATTGCAAATAGATCCAACATAGATTTGAAGTGCATGTCAGCAGATCTTGACTATTCTTAATCTTGTGATCTTGTTATACGAGTTGTGTGCATTCATCTACAGTTAAGTGGCTTGACAAAATGAGTAACAAACGAGATGGTCATGCTTTGCATTAATATGTTCGCTTCCTGCTAGATATAAGATATGTTTGTCTTCGTTACTTGCCCGCTTTCTGATTTTCTCATATGTTATCACTAGTCACAAAGAGATGATGATTGCTTACCAGGATCTTGAATCCGATTTGTGCATGGAATTTGTTAGTCTAGTGTTTAGCATCAATCTAGTCTGGTATTTTGGGATGTTGCAGGGACCTTATAGCTACAGTGTGGTAAATTGATTATGGAAGAAATGGCTTGAACAAGTAAATGATGTTAGTTTCTAGAGGGAGGGACCTTTCAAGTCCTTGAGTGGCAACTTTTAGGGTGTGCCTTGTTAACAAAGAAAAGTGAGATGAAAGAAAATAGGAGATGTATGATCATTTTCCATCCGAATGCATAAAAACAAATCATCCCAAATTGGAATGACAAGAAGAGATAAAATGAGAAAGATTTAAGTTAAGTGTGCATATTTACCAGATTTTACCTTTTTTTAAAAATTTTCATTTTGTTTCTTTTATTTTTCTACTCTACCAGGCAATGGGTGGAAAGAAAAATATTTTTCTATACTTCAACTTTTCATTTTCCATCTTTCCTACCAAGTATTCCAGCCAAAAAGAAAATGTAATTTCTGTGTTTCTACTTTTCTCCTTCTGTTAACTTTTCATCTTTCCAATTTTCTTTTTACCTTACCAAGCAAAGCTTGATTTTATGGGGAAAGAGTAGTGCCTCAGTAATATGTTTTTCTTTTATTCTGGTGAAGTTGTACTTACCTTAAGGTTTCTTTTGCAATGTGGGATACTTTACTCGAAGAGCGATATGCTATAATTTACTACTATTGATTTTAAGAGAACTCTAGCGTGTTTTTAATTGAGTAATGGTGCAGTCAAGTTTGTTGTTGAACACTAAAATGTTAAAATTTGGATGTTATACGCCGTTGACCAATATAGACTTGACTGGAGTTTTGGTAACTTTAGGTTTTGACAATGAATATTTGTCAATATGTGAAGTCCCTTTGATCCTAGAGGATAGAGCGAGCAACCAATGAGGTGTACCCTTTTAGGTTTCTGATTCAAGAAGTGGTTAAAAGTACTTCTGCTAAGCCATTTAAGTCGACTGCCTCTTTCCTGTGTCCCAGAGTACGGTAGAAGTGCTGCAGCTGCCAGCTTGCCACCAAGGCAATATACTTTACTATGGAATCTTTACCATCTTAGCTGCCACATCATCACCAGTGACCAAGTTTGATCATCGCCTATTGCTGCCAAAGTGAGAATATTATTGCAAATGCTGCCTGCCATATTATCTCCCCAGCCAAATACTCCTCTACAGTCTTTTCAATTGCCCCCAGCATGGCTCAGCAATTCCCCTATTGCACATCTAGCTTGCTTCACTTCCGAGACCGCTGAATCTTGGTTGACAAATGACATGATTCTTTTGAGGCATGCTCATGTATATTGCAGGCCTTGGTTTTTCATCCCCTTGTCCGAATATCTAGTAAAGTGTCCAATCTGCTCCAAGATTGTTTGATGAGACACTGAATTGAAGTTCTCATTCACGAATTGATGAAAAATAAATACGGTTAGCATGTGCAAACTATTATATCAAACTGAAATTCTGGGGGCTTAGATATCCAAAAGACCAAGAAAATTATAAACTAGGACTTCAGTTAGGGTTTCTATGCCTGTGACTTAATTTCTGTTAGAGTTGTGTGACCCGAATCCTGTCACTTGTTAAAGAAATAAAATAGAGAGGCAAAATAGGTGGATTTGTGGGGCCGAAGGACTGAGGCTGTAAAATATGTGTTTTTATTTTTCCTTCTTATTGCTTTGCCATCATTCTTACTCCCATCATCAGCATTCATTATAACAATTTCTGTGAACATAGCTACTTAAGCATTGATGCTATCCCACCATTTTAAGTCCCTTCCGATCTATGTAGGATGTAAGGGTGGGTTTGGATGGGCGATTGAGTGCGGTGCGGTGCGTTTAGCTTACTTTTTGTCTCACGTTACAGTATCGCTACAGTATCTAATCTCACCGCTACCGCTGTTTTTACACTAACCGCAGGTGGTGCGCCCATCCAAACCCACCCTAAGGTTGGCATATGTTTTCTGCTGTGATTCGTTGATTTGAAAAACAGACTCTAAGGCTCTATCCTCCCATCCTGGGAATAAAGTGTACGCATTAACAAATCTTTTAGCTGAGATTCTCTGCAGAGTTTGCATTAGATAAACATTGAGGGAATTGCTTTTACATCGTGTATTAATACTTGCAGTGTAGTTTCTATATCATAGGAAGTAGATGCATTATTGAACCTTTGATTTGGACACAGTAGGTATAATTAGGGCTGATGAGGTTAAATGGCCAAATGAATTATGATTCTCAATACTACTTTGTACTTCAAACATAATCATTTTGTACTCCAAACGAGAGTTGCAGATAAATGTGTTCTAATTCCAAATCCGTGACATGCTCTTTTGTTTGTTTTATGTTGTTGATCAAACTTCGCTTTTTTACTTGATAGGTATCGTGCCATAACAAGTGCCTATTATCGAGGAGCTGTTGGCGCACTTCTTGTGTATGATGTTACACGACACTCCACATTCGAAAATGTCGAGAGGTGGTTAAGAGAGTTGAGGGATCACACAGATCCCAACATTGTAGTCATGCTCATTGGTAATAAATCCGATCTTCGTCACCTTGTGGCTGTCTCAACCGAAGATGGGAAATCCTTCGCGGAGAAAGAATCCCTCTACTTCATGGAAACTTCTGCCCTGGAAGCTACTAATGTCGAAAATGCATTTGCCGAAGTTCTGACACAGATCTACCATATCGTGAGCAAGAAAGCTATGGAGACCAGCGAGGAAGGGAATGCTTCAGCTGTCCCATCGAAGGGAGAGAAAATCGATGTCGGTAAAGACGTGTCAGCTATGAAGAAGGGAGGTTGCTGCTCAAGCTAGGATGATCACACTAATCTGAAGTCAGATTGTTTAAATGATGCGGCCGGGGTTTCGATTTCATCATAAACCCTCGTTTTGTAAAATTTTCTTAAAAGGGTGCCTAAAGTAGGAGATCTGAGCAGAGATTGATTTAATTTTTCATTCATTTTTTCCCCTGATGACTGTTATTGTTAGTAGACAAGAGGATTACGAAGAACAGGGTCTTACACTATTGCATTTAAATATGTGCTTAGAACATCTGTTTACTTCGAACAAATTGTGCCCAACTCTTTTGTTGGAAATACCATATGCCATTTGTTTCTTCATTTCTCAAACAGATCCCAAAAAATCCCCGTAACCCATCATAAATTATTCCAAAAGTCCGTCTGATTTAACAATACCAAAATGTTATGTAATTTCATGAGCTTTATGATGATATGGGTTACGGGGTTTTCAGCGATGATTTTTATGACATTCGTTGATGAATACAGGCCGATGGAGCTCAAATAAAAGTAAATATTAGCTGATGTGATGGCTAAAATAATAAAAATAATAAAATATTTGGAATAATTGCATAAAGATATTATATAATAAATTCATAATAACTATATAAAAATAAAATGTCACTTCGATTGAATTGAAAATGAGAAAGTTGTAGTGAAGATTAAGTACTTTTCTTGCTTTTATATAGAATTTTTCTAGATTTTATATAAAAAACTAATATTTATTGTTTTGTAAAAATAAGGGATAATATTATATTTCGTACTTGTACTTTTATAAAATGTTTAATGCAATAATTATATTTTGAAATGTCTAATGCGACACTATCAATATATTTTTTAATATGGTATGTGATGTTAACAACATTAGTGAATTGTTAAATTAGTCAATAAAAATTTGATACAAAAATTTTCTTTCCAAATCATGAAATCGGTATGGATAATATAATAGTACGTGAAAAATTAAAGAAAACAAAATTAAATTAAATTAAAAATAATAATTAAACATATAGTTAATACAAATTAAATAAAGACTAAACTTACATGAAAATATCTGTACTTTCATGGATAATAAAAAATTTATTTAAAGATTATTTTAAATGAAAAACTATTTGGAGAAGATAAGATGGTGTTATTAATATTTACTTTTTTTTCTTAACCATATTTTTATAATTTATTTCTTTTTTATTAGCCATATGTTTAGTTATTTGTCTTTTTTAATTTGATTTGATTTTTTATTTTATATTTTCACATAATGTTGTATTATCCATGTGGATTTGATGATTTGAAAAAAAAAATTACGTGACGAATTTTCTTTGGCTGGTTCAAGTACCATAATAAAACATATATTGATAGTTCAAGTACCACATTGGACATTTTATGAAATTACATGTATCATAATAAAATACATGTCGAAACCATTTTAAAAGTTTAATTTTAAAAACGAGGATCGACTTGTAAAAACGAAAATGGAGTCGCCACCAATTTTTTTACTTAGGTGTGATTGGATCACCTTATAAAACGTTTTATTTTAAAACATATTGATTTTGGTCTACGAAAAATGAGAAAACGGGTTCGGGGGTCGGTTACGTATGAGGAAGGGTTAGCACCTCATAACGCCGTAAATTGGTACCTAATCGATAAAGTCATGCCCTAATGTTGAAACTTTAAAAATTCAAAAAAATGGACCTTTTATTTGAAGAAAAACCCCAGACTTACCTATCTCAAAGAAATAAAACACTATACCCAGTAAGTTAGGATATAGCATCTCATGACTTTGAAACTAAGCACGTCTTTATTTTAGAAAATTCCTACCTCGAGACGCAAAACGTCGAACCCAGTAAGTTAAGGCACAACGATTCGAATTCCCAAGAATAGGTTTTTTGATTTGAAATTGGTAAATCTCAGTTTTTTTAAGAAAGAAGGGATAGGTAATACCTAAAGTTTCACGAGAAAAATCGAACCCAATAAGTTAGGGCAAAATTCTTCTCGAAATCCTTCAAATATCACATATCACCGTATTTTGAAAACCATTTGAAATAAATATTTTGATTCGAAAGGTATTTTATAAACCTGGTTTGAGTGAATCATACATTACAACGTATATGCCAGATATCAGTTTATCATAACTAAAAAATATATTAACAATTTCTACTAAATATGAATAAGAAGAAATAATAAATGATTAAAACAATTGAAATATCATACTGAAACATGCAATTAAAGAATGAAAATAAACGAACATGCAATATAGTACAGTAAATAACTGAAGATAAAGGTTATAAGATAATATACATACATATAAATAATAATATTTAAAAATAATTATAATAAGTAATACATATAAAAATATATAAATGTAATAATTATGAAAAGTATATATAATAGATAATATAAGTGAAATATATCACATAATATAAATAATGTTTATACAAAAGTAAAAAAAAAAGAGTAATATATGATAAAATATAATATTATATTATAAAAAAGTAATGTAATAATTAATATATATAAATATTAAAGTAATATGTAAAAAGAAAATTAAAATAAAATAATAAATATGTATGTATTTTTAATAAATTAATATATATAATTACGAAGGCAAATATATAATTTTAATATAATAAATAATTTAATAGTAATTTAAAATGTATATATATATTTAAAAAAAAAGTAAATTGAAACAAAATAGATTTTTAGGGCTAATTTAAAAAAAAAATAAAACATTAGTTCGGATAAATTTAAAATTAATAAAATAACAGAGGGACCAAAAGCATGATTTTCCCCTTTTTATAAAATGCGCGGACCCTGATCGGGTCATCAGGTTGACGCGCGGACCCTGCTTAACCAAAACGGTGCCGTTCGAGTTTGCCTATAAAAGTCTGTTTCAACAAAAAAAAATCATTTTTAATCTGATTTAAAAAAAAAAAACTCTGAAATCCTCTGAAAGCCTCGTCTCCTCGCCTGAGCTCCGATCGCCGGTCCTTCGTGCCTCCGTCTCACGCGCTTCACGCGCCACCACATTCGGTGGCTGGAGGACCAAATCGCTCCATTTCGAAGGTATTTTTTCTCACCCCTTTTATTTTTATACTATATTGTATGTAAAACATGCATAAATAATAAAAAGTAACAAAAACAAAACGGAAAATCACCTTCTGTAAATTTTTTTTTTGTATTTTATTTCTTTTTGGTTTTCTCTGAATATTTCCGTATCCGTCCCCCTGTTTACAAATTTTTGGAAAGTTTTTTATAGCCTTCGAAATAACAAAATAAAAGGAAACAAAAGATTTTCGCCACTGTTTTGCCATTTTTGTCGCGTTTCTCCTTTTCTGTGCAGGTCGAAGGGCGTAGATCTTGGCGTGGGCGTCATTCGGGCGCGGATTGAGGCTGGACGAGAGCCTGATTTGCGGCGCGAGGAGGGGCTTGCGGCGCGAGTGAAAAATTAGGGTTTCAAAAACCCTTAATTTCTGATTTGGTTTGGGCCTTTAGGGCTCTGTAGATTGGGTCTAGGCTAATGGGTGTAAAGGGTTTAGGGTATAATCTGTTTAGAGGTATAAGTGGGCTATGGGTAGTGGTTTAGTATTTGAGCCTCTGGACTAGGTTATTTTGTAACAGGACATTTTTAAAAAATGGACATTTATTATTATTTTTATTTTGTTTCTTTTTCTGAATGGGCCCGGGCAAAATTGGGCTCTTACAATACATATTGATAATTCAGGTACCGTTTAGACATTTTAAAATACAGATACCACATGAGACATTTTATAAAAGTACAAATGCCAAATATGATATTATCTCTAAAAATAATAGATTTTTAGTCATTTTACAAGTGAGTTAGAACCCAATTGATGAATGACATTAACATCATTTTACTTAAACTAGTTTGGATTTCTGGAGATGCAATGTATGTGTATTAATATTATAATATTTTTAAAATTTTGGTTTTTGTTTAAATTAATTAATGATTTGGAAAAGATGAATGATATTTGAAGGAAAAAAAATATAAATTTACATTAATCAATGTCATTAAAAAATATTTTATTTGAAATATATTTTAAGTTAAAAATTAATTTTTAAAAATACATTTTTAAGTTTAAAAATTACTAAATATATATAGGGTAAAGTATAAAAATAATCACTAAAGTATTAACCTATTCTATTTTGGTCACTCAATTATCGATTTTTCTGATTTAGTCACTCTCTTATTAGTTGATTGACGAAAAACTAACGTGGGCTTTTTTATTGATTTAATAACAAATTTATCCCTCTAATGTTACGTAGTCTATCAATTCGATCCTAAATATAAATGATTCAAGAAATTTAGCTATCAATTTTTACCAAAATTTTCATTTTAGTTTAAATTCTAAAAAAATTTAATAAATTGAACTCTCAACATTTAGAAAATGAAAATTTTCTATTTTTAAAAAAATCTATAAATATTGAAGGCTATTTTTTTTTTTTTACCTAAAATATCATTCAGTTATGATTTTTGGTCCAAAATTTTAACAGGGGTTTAAAACAATTGTTCGCTATTTTAGCCCATCAAAGAGCACCATGTGGCATTTTTAATAAAATATATAAAATCTATTTTATCAAATATATAAACTTTAAAAACTTCTAAAAAAATCTAATATATGAATTAAAAGAATATTTTAAAATTTATAAAATTATATATAAACTCTAAATATGACTTTTTTAACCAAAAAATCAAAAGAAATTATGGGTTTCTTCTTCATTGTGTCTATCAAATTTGTTCTTTCATGCTCAAATTGTGCTGCTAATATCGCGATGACTGAACCGACTCATCTTACTAACCAACATCCCAAACACCTAGACCATGGTAAACAATTTTCAAACATGGTTATTAGAACTATTGAATACCAGAAAAATCTCGGATGTAACCTATGATTAGTAGGGAGCTAAAATGTGCCCATCATCTGAAAGAGAGAGTATGCTGGTGGAAACATAAATTGCATTAGCTTGGATTATCGGCCAAGGTGCATTGACAGCCTGCATCATCGAGAATTATGTTAGCTGTTTTTCTAGCTTCCATGACGACCCCACATTAGGCTAAAATCTAGCACATTAGACACAACCGAAGTCATACAATTTAGTCAAGAAAAAAAAAGATATAGCCTCTACTTAGATACGTAAGGATTTCAGAGTACAATTCAATCGCTTCGTAGCCACTGATAAAAGAAACCCAACAACTAATGGTTTAGGATTTTTTTTAAAAAAAATCAGAATTTGCCATTTTGTAAACGTTAGGGATTAAATTTATTGAAATTTTAGAGTTTGAATTAAAATAAAAAATATTGTAAACATTGAAGATTAAATTTGTTGATCTTTTTAGAATTAAAACTAAAATGACAAATTTTTTGAACATTAAGCGTTAAATTTGTTGAATTGTTTAGATTTAGGATCAAATTGATAAACTGCGTAAATATTGGATGGCGAAATATGTTGTTAGGCCAATAAAAAAACTCACATCAGCTTTCCATCACTCATCTAATGACAGCTACCAAGAGAATGACTAAAATATTTAATTTTGAAAAGTTAAGTGACTAAATTGAAAAAATTAATAATCGGGTGACCATAATAGAACTAACAACATAGTTGGATGACTACTTTTATAGTTTACCCATATATATATATTTATGTGTCTGTCAATTGCTTTATAGTTTGTATTTAACTTAATTATAGATAGAATTATAATTAATTTTATATTTTATATTTTTAGTGTATATTTAATATATCAATACATATTTTAATATGTGCTCATTTAGAGCATGCGTAGATATCACACGAAAATATTGATATAAAAATAAAGTATATATATCAATTATAATATTGTATTCATATAAAAATTATTTTTATTCAAAAAAAAATATAACATATAATAATATATTGAAAATAAAATAAGTTTAAATGGATATATTGTGAACAATAGATATAGATATTTTAAAAATTAATTAATTAAGTATAGCAATATGTATTATTAATAGGAATAATATTTAGTACACTGCCTGTGGACATTTTAGACTTCATAAGTAGGGTTAAAGGGTTGACAAGTGTCTTATAGAAAAAATATTAAAAAATAAATATTTTTAAAAAAATAGGCACAAGTCAAAATTTTAAAACTGCTCGTGGACAGTATATCAAATACTAAACCTCGTTAATATTGTGTTATCTCATATTAAATTTAAATTATAAATTATAATTTTTTATTCCCTAATCAATTTTTATATTAAATATAGTCTAATACATTTTTATTATACAATGAAGATGGTAGAGATATTAATAACATATATGAATTTCATATTTGTGGCTATATTTTTATAAAGAATATGTCTTAATTAAATATAATGTGATTACCATGAGAAATGAGAAATTATAAGCAATGTCACATAACCACTATTTTTTCTTTTGTAAATATGATAGCAGAAATGTTAACAAATGCCTAATGTCAGTAGTTAGAGATACAAATGTAATTAATACATTCTCTTTTAGAATTCATATATTAAATATAGGAAAAAGAACTTTCAATATTATTAATCGGTAATGTACAAAATAAATAATTATCGTTAATCAGAAGGGCCTAATGTGTATATTCTATCTATTTAAACTTCAAAACTACTAAAACTAAATTATGTAAATACCCTTTAATTTTTAAAATTAATAACATTATTTTATTTAAATATGTTATTTTAATAAATATTTAAAAATAGAGTTCACATAATATTAAAATAATAATAAATTTTGAATTCAAAACAAAATATTAAGTTTTTTTTAGATAAATACAATAATTATAAATTTCATCATTAAAATTTACTTAAGCTATTAATAAAAATAATTTTTTTTATACATTTAAAAACGTCATCACTATTGTAACATCAATTTTATAAGTTAGCTTATATTAATTGTTCAAGTTAACTCACAAGTATACTTAATTAAATTCCATGTTTCTAAAATTGCAAACCTTTTGAAAACAAAATTATTAATTCAATATTTTTTCCTAATTAGCAATTAAGAGAAAATATTGATAGTAAATTTCATAATAAAAGATTAATAATTATAAAATAATATAGTGAAATAAATAATAAGGTTTCAATACGTTAAAGGTCTTTGTGCTCTTTTAAAATTTAAAATTTAGTCCCTATATTTTAATTTTGAGACATTAAGTGTAAAGACCCGTTTTCCAGTGGAACCAGAAATTACGGGCCGAGTCTATAAATATTAAATAAATATATTTACGGAGTTATTGTATAGGTGAATTGAAATTTGAGTAGTTATTTAGCGGAAATTGTGATTAATTAAGGTCTAGAGGCTAAATTGTAAAGTCCAATCGCTATAAATTTTTAATTAGAAATGACTTAGGGACTTAAATTGTAATTATCCAAAGGCCAAAATGGTTAATAAACCATTGCTAATCATGTGCTAGTGTCACGGACTTAGATTTTTCCCACACGATCCGTGCAGCCTTAGGCAGTTTCTTCACTCAAAAATGCTTAAGTCAACGTAACTCACAACAATTGAGGATTCAACAGAATTCCTCTAAGCCACCACGAAGAACAGCGGAAGAACGAAATAAGAACGAACTCGAAAGATGAACAAAAGCCACAGAAAAGCAAGAACACTTGAGAGAAAAGTTTGAGTGAATGCTCTCAAAATTCTATTAATAACTGAATGAATTACAATGAGGGGAAGATGCCTCTATTTATAGTTGAGCCTCCCCAAAATCAATAGTACAGATCAAAGTACATCAATGGCTAAGATTAAAAGCTATCTAGATATCAAATCTCTAAAATTACAGAATCGTATCTTCTAAAGATTACATTTAATGTCTAGGATCACATATCTTTGAAGATCACATTCCATATTTTCCAAGCTTTGGAGGTGGGCTTTCAATCTCTCCAAGCAACTGGCCAATCCGATTGGGCCAAATGACCTCCTTTGAACACGATGGATCGCACAAGTTCGTCTTAGTTGTGGGCTCCCATGCGCAACCCATGGAACTAGTGGATGGTAATGATGAACGTGGATTAAATTAAATAAATCGAAGTTAATTAAGATTAAAACCTAATTAATTAAACTAATTAAAACTGAATCTATATATATGTAAACTAATGGATGAAGAGAAGAAGAATCATCTTCTCCAACCGGCCTAACATTGAAACTAAAAGGGGGGCGCCATTGTTGTTTGTTTAAGCTTTTAACCTTAATTTCAAGTAAGTCCCTAACCATTTTCCTTTGGTTTTTATAGAGTTTTGATCTTGGAAGCTTGATTAAGCTAGCCCAAGGATTAGTTTGATTAATTGGTGAAGTTTTGATGATATGTCATTGTTGAGAATTGAATGATTTATGTGCCAAATTGATAGAAATTAAGCTTAGTTTAAGGAAAGGACTAAATTGTAAAGCTTAATTGATAGTTTTGTACATTAGGGATCAAATTGAATAAAATGTAAAATTGAAAGGGACTTTTAGTAGGAATACGAAATGGAGGTCCCTAATGAGTAATTGTGAAACCATATTTCAATCTGAAACTTTAGATTGAAAGTTATGTTTGTATTGGATTTAGGGACTAAATTGAATAAATTGTAAAATATGTTTGATATTGTGATTGATTATTATTTGAATGGAATTTGATAATATTATATGTTTTATGATAGCTAACATTGACATGGAACCATCAAGAGGGAAAGAAAAATCGAAAGTCATTATGCATGTCATTATGCATCATATAATATTTAGGTGAGTTGTTATTGGATTTTTTAATTGAATTTCTTTGATTGAGATTGATTATCGAGATAACGACTAAATTGAATAGAATAGAAAATTTTATGATTTGATTGATATGTGATCATTGGTATGAAAATGAGTTGAAATATGTTGTATTATATGATGATTTGATGAATTGGTGGTTAATTGGATATGATTAAATATGATTTTAACTATATATAATGAATCGAAAATTGGGTTACCCTATTAGCTGTTCGGATCGAGTCAGATATAGTTGGGATGCCATAAGGTCAAATTACTGATTAAAACCATCGTTTTTGGACAACTTGGGGTGGTAGATTATAAGCATAGATTCATTGTTGTCGGGCAACCCGGGGTGACGATTTGTTCAGATTGAGAAAACCATCGTTCCTGAGCATAGAGTCATTGTTGTTGAGGGTTTTTCCTTAGTAGTCGCCCCTTAATTAAGTTGTTAAGGAAAGACATACCTTTTAAGTGGACCGAGGAGCAGCAAAGAATTTTTGAAAAATTAAAATTAGTTTTAACTCAAGCCCAAATTTTAATTCAACCCGAATCAGGAAAATAGTATGTTATTTATAATGATGCATCACATGTGGGACTCAGTTGTGTCTTAATGCAAGATGAAAAAGTGGTTGCCTATGCTTCAAGGCAACTTAAGAATCACGAACGCAAATATCCTACACACGACCTAGAGTTAAGCGCAGTAGTCTTCGTGCTTAAAATATGGAAGTATTATCTATATGGAGAAAAATGCATGATTTATACAGATCACAAAAGTTTGAAATATCTTCTAACTCAAAAATAACTCAACCTAAGACAAAAGAGGGGGATCGAGTTATTCAAAGATTATGACTGTACCATTGAATATCATATAGGAAAAGACAACGTTGTAGTAGATGCTTTAAGTAGAAAATCAAAAATGGAGCTAAGGACAATGTTCGCTAGATTAAGCCTTTACGATGATGGAGGCATCTTAGCAGAATTACAAGTTAAACCATCCTTAGAGGAGGAAATAAAAATCAAACAACCCTTAGACATAGAGTTGTTGCCGCACATAAAAAGGGTGGAAGATGGACCGACAGAAGACTTCTCGATTAAGGAAAAAGGGGTCATTTGCTTCAGAGGAAGATTTTGTGTCCCAAACGATCCAGAATTGAAACAGAAAATATTACGGGAAGCCCATAATAGTTCATATGCTATGCAACTTGGAAGCAATAAAGTATACCAAGACTTAAAAGAATTATATTGGTGGCTAGGATTAAAAAGAGACATAATAGACTTTATGGCAAAATGTTTAACATGTCAACAAGTAAAAGTGAAATACAAATTTTCGTTGGGGTTACTTCAACCAATAATGATTCCACAATGGAAATGGGAGAGGATAACAATGGATTTTGTAAGTGGATTACCTCTAACTCCCTCAAAAAAGACTTAGTATGGGTAATAGTGGACTGACTCACCAAGTCAGCTCACTTCATCCCTGTCTGAATCGATTACCCCTTAGTGAAATTAGCAAATTTGTATGTTACGGAGATTGTTAAATTACATAGAGTACCGATTTTGATTATATCAGATCGAGATCCTCATTTCACTTCGAGGTTTTGGAAGAAATTACGCGAAGCATTAGGAACAATACTTGACTTTAGAACAACTTTCCACCCACAAACTGATGGACAATCTGAAAGAACAATTCAAATATTAGAAGACATGTTGTGTAACAGCCCGATTTTGGGGCTAGTCGGAGCAGTGGTTTCGGGACCACTAATCCGGGGTTGAAGAAAATTATTTTGGTATTATTTTATGTGTTATGGCATAAATATATGGTTATATGAAAATTTTGATGCTTTAATTTTAGCAATTATATGCTTAATTGTGAAAAAGGACTAAATCGCATAAAGTGTGAAAGTTCTATTTTAAAAGGTAGAGGTGTCTAATAGTCATAGAATATTAAACTGGAGGTCCTTAAAGTGTAATTAGGCCATTAAGGGTGTGTTGGCCGGCCATATAGACTAGGGAGACAAGAGCATTAAATTTTTGGTCAATTTGGTGGAATTAGGTGATGAAAGAATGAATAAAATAAGATAAAAAGAAGAAATATCATCTTTTACTATTCATGCTTCTTCTCCACCAAAAATTGAAGAGAATTAGAGGATTTAGAGCTTAAAACTTTCAGCCAAGCTATCTCCTTACAATTAAGTGATTTTAGATGTCTTTCTTGAGAATTTTTGTACTTTTGGAGTCCCCAAAGCTTAAGCTAGCTAATGAGGGGACTAGTTTGCTATATGGTTGAAAGTTTAGGGACTTGCCATTAGAGTGTTCATGTTGTTTTCTAAGTTTTTATGGAAGAAAATGAATGTTAGTGAGTGAAGGAACAACTTTTGTGAAAGGTGTTACCATGAAAACACCTAAATGGGACTTAGTTGTAAAGATTGTAAATGTGTAATAAATGCATGAAATAAATGGTTTTGTGAGTTGTTGTAAGAGGAATAAATGTTCAGCTAGGCTTTTTAATGAGAAAATGTGATGAAAAATGATTTACGAGCATAGGGGCAAAATCGTAATTTTGCCATACTGTAAGGGCAAAATGGTCATTTTTGCCTAAGTAGAGATTTTGATGTATTATGATTTATAAAGTGATGGAATGAGTGAATTTCATTATTATATATCAAGAAGAGCGCGGAAACAACCTTGACCGGGAAAAAGGCAAGGTTACAGATTAAGCCGTTGGTTAACACATTTTGCACCGAGGTAAGTTTATGTGTAAACGATTCATTTCGAGTATACATGTTGCTAATAAATGATGCATTGTATGAATGAAATTATTTATGATTGAGATGGATTGAATTCAATAGATATTGAGTAATTTCCGTGTTAGTCTAATTATAGATTAATGGTGGGCTACGTGCGATACCACCGTAAATATTCTTAATGGTGGGCTAAGTGCGATACCACCTTACTAATCATTCACGACGGGCTGTGTGCGATACCATCGTTTATATTATCATTTGGTGGGCTATGTGCGATACCACCATAAATACTCTTATTGGTGGGCTATGTGTGATAACACCCTAATTATAGATTAATGGTGGGCTATGTGCGAAACCACCGAGTGTATGGTATTATTTCAATGGTTCATTGAGAAATTGTTTAAGTGTTTGTTTCATGTGACTTTGTGGTGATAAGTGCAGGGAATGTATGTTATTAAATGTGAGCATTATGCTTGTTATATGGTTGAAATGTGGTAAGAGATGAAATGAGTAAGCATGACTATGGAATGTGGATTGTTCTTGCTTAGTATCTAATGCTATTTATTGATTAGCACATGTTATGACATTTATTTTTTACACGTAAACTTACAAAGCTTAAAGCTTACTCCCTTTCTTTTCCCTTATTTTATAGAGTCAAAGAGCTAGTTCGGGATTCGAAGATAATCGGAAGATCACCCATACTATCGACTCATCTCGGTACATTTAGACTTAGCATTTTGAGTATGGCATGTATAGGGGCTAGGCTTAATGAAATGTTTTGTTGTTTTGGCTAAGTGTATTGGCTCTTTTATAGATGAACTCTTTTGTATATTGCCATAGTTGATGGCTCATTAATGCTAATCTATGAAAGGACGAGGTTATTCATGAGTGTGTGTGGTACATGATGGGGTTACTTGGTTTAAACATGTATGAAATGGTTGATATTTGAATGTGACTATATTTGTATGAGCTGGGGTGATAAAAAGAGCTTGGCAAATAGCCTTGTTCTTGTCCACACGGGTAGGCACACGGGCGTGTGTCTAGGCCGTGTGTGACACACGGTCAGTCCCATGGGTGTGTGGCTAGGTCATGTGTCCCCTGCATGTTAGTTTTACAAGTCAGTAAGCTCTGTAGTAAACACACGGCAGAGACACGGCCGTGTGTCTCAGCCGTGTGGAAGGCACGGCCAGGGACATGGGCGTGTGCCCAGGCCGTATGAAGTCTGCACCTGAATTTGGAATTAATTCGCCACACGGTCGAAGGACATGGGCGTGTGACTGGCCGTGTGATGCAAGTCAGAGGCGACCACGGGCCAGACACACGGGCGTGTGATAGGCCGTGTGATGAAAGTCAGTGTCGACCACGGGTGTCGAACACGGACGTGTGATATGTGACACGGGCGTGCCCTCCCTCCACACGGGCGTGTGGACTATTTGGAGAAAATTTTCCAAGGTCCTCCGGAGAGCTTCAAAGGAATTCGATTTGATTCCGAACCATTCCTAAACCATAAATTAGGCCTTGTAGGCTTGTTTAAGATGTGCTATCAAAAGTTTTAATTGGGAATAGAAAGTCAGGTTTTGATGTGGTTTGATTGTTTACGTATAAGTCTAGTAATGCCTCGTCCCCTATTCTGGCGTTGAATACGGGTAAGGGGTAATGGTATCAAAGCTATGATTTAGTCGGTTCTCGGACTACCGTAGCGTATGTAAGGGTCTAGCTATACATGTCATAGAATACAATGATAGTGTGGTGACTTCTGACTATATTTAACTTTGTTTTTGTATAGTAAATGGATCCCGACCGAGCAGCAGCTGATGACGCTGCTAGTAACGCGCCAGCTCCCGCGCAAGGGACCGCGCTTGTAGAAAGTAGACCCGAGACTATGGGTCAAGGTGAAGAGGCTCGGGAAGCCTTTCTTCACATGATGAGTAATTGGTACACGGAGTATCTGCGAGCGAATCCTAATGCTCAACCTCCTCCACCCCCTCCTATACCTCAGCCAGTTCCTGTGGCTCCTCAAGGTATAGAATTGGTGAGGATGACCAAACCCCCGGTAGATAAGGTTCGGAAGCAAGGGGCCGAGGAATTTAGAGCTAACATAAATGATGACCCCGAGAGGGCGGAGTTCTGGCTTGAGAACTCAATGAGAGTATTTGATGAACTCTTCTGCACACCTGAGGAGAGCTTAAATTGTGCCATGTCATTGCTGAAGGACTCGGCCTATCGTTGGTGGAAGACGTTAACTTCGGTGGTTCCAAGAGAGAGGGTGACGTGGGACTTCTTTTTGGAAGAATTCCTAAAGAAGTATATAAGTCAGAGGTTTGTGGACCAAAAACGGAAAGAATTCCTTGAATTGAAGCAAGGAAAAATGACTGTGGCGGAATATGAGCCCGAATTTGTTAGGCTCAGCAAGTACGCACAAGAATGTGTGTCTACAGAAGCTATCTTTTACAAAAGGTTTGAAGATGGGCTGAATGAGGATATCAGACTTCTAGTTGGAATTTTGGAGCTAAAAGAATTTGTGGTGTTGGTTGACAGGGCATGTAAGGCTGATGAACTGAATAAGGAAAAGAGAAAAGCCATGAGTGAGGCCCGAGATGCAAGAAAAAGGCAAATAAGTAAGTCATACCAAGCTTAATCAAAGAAGTCCAAGGAGATAAACCCTCGGACGACTGCATCAGTTGGATATTCACATCGAGATCGAGGTAATACATACTCGGGCTCGAGAGTTCAAGCCACCTCTATGGCAAGTGTGGGCAATCCAAAGTCCAAACCGAAGAGTCCAAATTGTGGAAGGTAACACACTGGGGAGTGTTGGGGGAATAACTGAAACTGTTACAAGTGTGGTTCACCCGATCATTTCATCCAGAATTGTCCTGAGAGGGATGATAAGGAAAGGAAGCAAGAGATAAGATCAAGCAATGTATCTTCGAGGGGTAGATCACAAAAGAACCCAGGAGGAGGGACTAGTAGTAGAGGTGTGCCTCAAGATTCTACTTTGAGATCGGAGGGTCGAGCACCTGCAAGGACTTATGCCATTCGCGCTCGCGAAGAGGCATCATCTCCAGATGTAATAACGGGTACTTTTTATCTTCATGATACCGCTGTTATTGCTTTGATTGATCTGGGGTCTACCCATTCTTACATTTGCATGAGATTGGCATCTAGTATGAGTATGATTGTTGAGTCTACGGAATTTGTAGTAAATGTGTCAAACCCGTTAGGCAAACATGTGCTAGTTGACAAGGTGTGTAGGAATTATCCTTTGACAATTAGAAGTCATTGTTTTTCGGCAAATCTTATGTTGTTGTCGTTTGATGAATTTGACTTGATTCTTGGTATGGATTGGTTGACTACTCATAGTGTTTTAGTGAACTGTGGTAGTAAATTTATTGAATTGAAATGTGAAAATGGAGATGTTATTTAGGTTGAATCAGGTAGGTCAGATAGTTTGCCTGTGATAATTTCATCTATGGTAGCTGAGAGATACTTGAGAAAAGGATATGAGTCCTATCTCGCCTTTGTGTTGAATGTTCAAGAATCAGAGGTAAAGATTGAATCAGTGCTGGTGGTATGTGAGTATTCAGATGTATTTCCGGAAGAGTTACCCAGATTACCTTCAGTTAGAGAGGTCGAGTTTGGGATTGAATTAGTTCCGGGTACGGCAACTGTTTCGGTTGCTCCGTATAGGATGGCACCACTGAAAGTTTAGTTGCAAGAGTTAACGGACAAGGGTTTTGCAAGACTGAGTTATTCACCGTGGGGTGCTCCGGTTCTTTTTGTAAAAAAAAAGGATGAGTCGATGAGATTGTGCATAGACTACAAACAACTCAACAAGGTGACAGTGAAGAATAAGTATCCTTTGCCAAGGATAGATGATTTATTTTACCAATTGAAGGGAGCTACGGTGTTCTCCAAGATAGACCTAAGGTCTGGCTATTACCAGTTGAGGGTTAAGGAGCAAGATGTGCCGAAAACTGCATGTCGGACGAGGTATGGCCATTATGAATTTCTTGTCATGCCATTTGGTTTAACGAATGCTCCTGCGATTTTCATGGATTTAATGAATCGTGTCTTTCGACAGTATTTGGATAAATTTGTGGTCATTTTTATTGATGACATACTAATTTATTCTCGAGATGAGAGTGAGCATGCAGAGCATTTGAGAATCGTTTTACAGACTTTAAGAGACAAGCAGTTATATGCTAAATTCAGCAAGAGCGAGTTTTGGCTCCGAGAGGTCAGATTTCTAGGACACATTGTGTCGTGTGACGGTATAAGAGTTGACCCAAGTAAGATCTCGGCCATTGTGGAGTGAAAACCGCCAAGGAATGTGTCTGAGATTAGGAGCTTTTTGGGTTTGGCGGAGTACTACAGACAGTTTGTCAAAGGGTTTTCCATGATTGCTATCCCGATGACAAAACTGTTGCAAAAAGAAGTTAAGTTTGAATGGACTGAGAAATGCCAACAAAGTTTAAAGAGATTGAAAGCATTGTTGACTGAGGCACCGATTTTGGTACAACTTGAGTCGGGGAAAGAGTTCGTAGTCTACAGTGATGCGTCATTAAATGGTCACGGCTGTGTGTTGATGCAAGAGGGTAAGGTAGTAGCTTACACCTCGAGACAATTAAAATCGCATGAGAAGAATTATCTGACTCATGATTTGGAGTTGGCTGTAATTTTCTTTACTTTGAAGATTTGGCGTCATTATTTATATGGCGAGAAGTGCCTAATCTTCACCGATCACAAGAGTTTGAAGCACTTAATAGACCAAAAGGATTTGAATTTGCGACAACGGTGGAGGCTTGAATTATTAAAGGATTACGAGTTAGTAATTGATTACCATCCGGGGAAAGCGAATGTGGTTGCGGATGCCTTGAGCAGAAAATCCCTATATGCTTTGAGAGCTATGAGTACGAGCTTAGCGTTGTTTGATGACGGTGCTATATTGACCGAGTTGAGGGCTAGACCATTATTTATTCAGCAGATATGTGAAGCTCAAAAGATTGATAGTGAGATACAAGTTAAGAGAGCTTAGTGCGAATTGGAAGATGACTCTGATTTCCGGGTTAGTTCAGATGGTTGTTTGATGTTTCATGACAGGACTTGTGTGTCAAAGGATGACGAGTTAATCCAGAAAATTTTACATGAAGCACACAGTGGTCGTTTGTCAGTACACCCGAGCAGCACAAAAATGTACAATGATTTGAAGAAATTGTATTGTTGGCCGGGCATGAAAAGAGACATCTCCGAGTTTGTTACGAAATGTTTAGTTTGTCAACAAGTGAAAGCCGAGCACCAAGTGCCCTCGGGATTACTTCAACCGGTGATGGCTCCCGAGTGGAAATGGGATCGAATCACCATGGATTTCATAACGGGGTTACCTATGACTCCGAGAAAGAAAGATGCTGTGTGGGTCATTGTTGATAGATTAATAAAGTCGGCTCACTTTATACCGATACGTGTGGATTACTCACTTGCTAAGTTGGCCGAGTTGTATATTGCTGAGGTGGTGAGATTGCATGGGGTGTCTATATCTATTATCTCGGATAGAGATCCGAGATTTACTTTGAGATTTTGGAAGAAGTTGTAGAAAGCCTTGGGTACGAGACTGAATTTTAGTACCGCGTTCCATCCTCAAACCGATGGCCAATCTGAAATAGTGATTCAAATTCTTGAGGATATGCTCCGATGCTGTGTGTTAGAATTTGAAGGTAGTTGGGAAAGATACCTACCTTTGGTCGAATTTGCCTACAACAACAGTTACCAATCGAGTATACGGATGGAACCGTACGAGGCTTTATATGGTTCAAGTGTCGGACTCCCTTGTATTGGACCGAGCTTAGTGAGAAGCAAATTCATGGGGTCGATCTAGTTAAAGAGACTGAGGAGAAAGTGAAGGTGATCCGTGATAGTCTGAAAGCTGCTTCGGACCGACAAAAGTCGTATGCAAATTTAAAAAGGAAAGAAATCGAGTTTCAAGTGGGCGACAAAGTATTTCTGAAAGTATCCCCATGGAAGAAAATATTGAGATTTGGTCGAAAGGGCAAATTGAGTCCACACTTCATAGGGTCGTATGAGATTACCGAAAGGATTGGGCCAGTGGCATACCGGTTGGCTTTGCCGGTAGAGTTAGAGAAAATAAAAAATGTGTTTCATGTATCAATGTTGTGGCGATATCTTTTCGATCCTTCGCATGTGATCCCTCCAACAGAAATTGAGATACGATCGGATATGACTTATGAAGAAGAGCCAATTAAGATATTGGCTCGGGAAGTTAAACAGTTAAGGAATAAGAGCATAGCTTTAGTAAAGGTGTTATGGAAAAAACACGGTGTGGAAGAAGCTACATGGGAACCGGAAGAAGCCATGAGAGAACAATATCCAAATCTCTTTACTGGTAAGATTTTCGAGGACGAAAATCTCTAAAGGAGGGGAGAGTTGTAACAGCCCGATTTTGGGGCTAGTCAGAGCAGTGGTTTCGGGACCACTAATCCGGGGTTGAGGAAAATTATTTTGGTATTATTTTATGTGTTATGGCATAAATATATGGTTATATAAAAATTTTGATGCTTTAATTTTAGCAATTATATGCTTAATTGTGAAAAAGGACTAAATCGCATAAAGTGCGAAAGTTCTATTTTGCAAGGTAGAGGTGTCTAACAGTCATAGAATATTAAATTAGAGGTCCTTAAAGTGCAATTAGGCCATTAAGGGTGTGTTGGTCGGCCATATAGACTAGGGAGACAAGAGCATTAAATTTTTGGTCAATTTGGTGGAATTAGGTGATGAAAGAATGAATAAAATAAGATAAAAAGAAGAAATATCATCTTTTACTATTCATGCTTCTTCTCCACCGAATATTGAAGAGAATTAGAGGATTTAGAGCTCAAAACTTTCAGCCAAGCTATCTCCTTACAAGTAAGTGATTTTAGAGGTCTTTCTTGAGAATTTTTGTACTTTTGGAGTCCCCAAAGCTTAAGCTAGCTAATGAGGGGACTAATTTTCTATATGGTTGAAAGTTTAAGGACTTGTCATGAGAGTGTTCATGTTCTTTGCTGAGTTTTTATGGAAGAAAATGAATGTTAGTGAGTGAAGGAACAACTTTTGTGAAAGGTGTTACCATGAAAACACCTAAATGGGACTTAGTTGTAAAGATTGTAAATGTGTAATAAATGCATGAAATAAATGGTTTTTTGAGTTGTTGTAAGAGAAATAAATGTTCAACTAGGTTTGTTTAATGAGAAAATGTGATGAAAAATGATTTACGAGCATAGGGGCAAAATCGTAATTTTGCCATACTGTAAGGGCAAAATGGTCATTTTTGCCTAAGTAGAGATTTTGATGTATTATGATTTATAAAGTGATGGAATGAATGAATTTCATTATTATAGATCAAGAAGAGCGCGGAAACAACCTTGACCCGGGAAAAGGCAAGGTTACGGATTAAGCCGTTGATTAACACATTTTGCACCGATGTAAGTTTATGTGTAAACGATTCATTTTGAGTATACATGTTGCTAATAAATGGTGCATTGTATGAATGAAATTATTTATGATTGAGATGGATTTAATTCAATAGATATTGAGTAATTTCCGTGTTAGTCTAATTATAGATTAATGGTGGGCTACGTGCGATACCACCATAAATATTCTTAATGGTGGGCTAAGTGTGATACCACTGATGGGCTGTGTGCGATACCATCGTTTATATTATCATTTGGTGGGCTATGTGCGATACCACCATAAATACTCTTGTTGGTGGGCTATGTGTGATACCACCCTAATTATAGATTAATGGTGGGCTATGTGCGAAACCACCGAGTGTATGGTATTATTTCAATGGTTCATTGAGAAATTGTTTAAGTGTTTGTTTCATGTGACTTTGTGGTGATAAGTGCAGGGAATGTATGCTATTAAATGTGAGCATTATGCTTGTTATATGGTTGGAATGTGGTAAGAGATGAAATGAGTAAGCATGACTATGGAATGTGGATTGTTCTTGCTTAGTATCTAATGCTATTTATTGATTAGAACATGTTATGACGTTTATTGTTTACACGTAAACTTACAAAGCTTAAAGCTTACTCTCTTTCTTTTCCCTTGTTTTATAGAGTCAAAGAGCTAGTTCGGGATTCGAAGATAATCGGAAGATCACCCACACTATCGACTCATCTCGATACATTTAGACTTAGCATTTTGAGTATGGCATGTATAGGGGCTAGGCTTAATGAAAAGTTTTGTTGTTTTGGCCAAGTGTATTGCTCTTTTAGAGATGAAATCTTTTGTATATTGCCATAGTTGATGGCTCATTAATGCTAATCTATGAAAGGACAAGGTTATTCATGAGTGTGTGTGTGGTACATGATGGGGTTGCTTAGTTAAAACATGTATGAAATGGTTGATATTTGAATCTGACATGTTTGTATGAGCTGGGGTGATAAAAAGAGCTTGTCAAATAGCCTTGTTCTTGTCCACACGGGTAGGCACACGGGTGTGTGTCTAGGCCGTGTGTGACACACGGTCAGTCCCATGGGTGTGTGGCTGGGCCGTGTGTCCCCTGCATGTTAGTTTTACAAGTCAGTAAGCTCTGTAGTAAACACACGGGCAGAGACACGGCCGTGTGTCTCAGTCGTGTGGAAGGCACGGCCAAGGACATGGGCGTGTGCCCATGCCGTGTGAAGTCTGCACCTGAATTTGGAATTAATTCACCACACAGTCGAAGGACACGGGCGTGTGACTGGCCGTGTGATGCAAGTCTGAGGCGACCACGGGCCAGACACACGGGCATGTGATAGGCCGTGTGATGAAAGTCAGTGTCAACCACGGGTGTCGAACACGGGCGTGTGATATGTGACACGGGCGTGCCCTCCCTCCACACGGGCGTGTGGACTATTTGGAGAAAATTTTCCAAGGTCCTCCGGAGAGCTTCAAAGGAATTCGATTTGATTCCGAACCATTCCTAAACCATAAATTAGGCCTTGTAGGCTTGTTTAAGATGTGCTATCAAAAGTTTTAATTGGGAATAGAAAGTCAGGTTTTGATGTGGTTTGATTGTTTATGTATAAGTCTAGTAATGCCTCGTCCCCTATTCCGGCGTTGATTACGGGTAAGGGGTGTTACATGTTGAGAAGTTGTGTCATTGACATCTAAGCCAATTGGGAAGAATTTCTACCACTAGCCGAGTTTACTTACAATAATAGTTATCAAGCAAGCATAAAGATGGCACCATATGAGGCATTTATAGAAGAAAATGTAGTACACCCTTATGTTGGACGAAACTGAAAGAAAGAAAAATAATGGGTCCTGAGTTAGTACAAGAAATCGAAGACAAAATCTAAGTAATTCAAGAGAGGTTAAAAACAACTTCTAACAGACAAAAATCATATGCAGACCTAAAAAGAAAAGATATTAAATTCCACGTCAGTGAGCAAGTTCTCCTATAAGTTTCGCCATGGAAAAAGGTTCTAAGGTTCAGAAGAAAAGGAAAATTGAGTCCTTGTTTCATTGGTCCCTACAAAGTACAAAAGCGAATCGGCCTAGTAGCCTATCAACTTGAGCTACCTCCTAAGTTAGATCAAATCCACAATGTGTTCCATGTGTCGATATTGCGATGTTATTGTTCTGATCCTTTGTAACATCCAAAAAATCGGGGGTTAGTAGAATTGAGTTTAGGAATCAAGAGAGAGTGGTCATGCCTTAAATTTTTTAAATTATCTATGCATTTTTAGGAAATAAATGAGGTATTGGTTTGTTGGTTAAGTGTTAGTGAAACGTTCTTTGAAACCCAAGTTCAAATCCCTTCTCTCTCACCATTTTTATTATTTTGCAAATTTTGCCTTAAACATTAGCTTGTGACATGTCTTATTTTTTAAAATAAATATTTCAAAATTATATCAAGAATGAGTTATTGGTTTGATGGTTAAACATTAGTGAATTTATCCTTGAGGTCCTAACTTCAATTTTATTTCCATGCAAATAATTTAATTTTTTGACAAAACCCCCTTGTTTTAATGTGGAGGTTATCCAAGCCTAGTTAACATAGGTATAAATATTAATTTTTCACTAATAATCAGCCTTTAAAATTCATCCTCATTTCCCTAGCCGTTCCTCTCATCCTTTCATTCTCTTTGATTTTAATTTTTTTCCCTTTCCTCCATTGTTGTCGTCGCCTACACCTAGTTTTACCATCTCTTTCTTTTTTTCTTTTTGCCACAAGATTTGTAACATATTCTCAACCATATTGCTTTCATTTTTCCTCATTAAAATCAGCCCCAAATTTGAAATCTTGAACTCCAAGATCAATCCCGAACATTGCCAAGAAAGTGCCATTGCCGTTTCTCTCGACTAGCTTGGGTAAGGTCTCTTTTCGCTTCAATTTCTTGATTAATTTTGTCAAATAAAAACCAAAATTTTCAGATCTAGAATTTAAGAGATTTTAAATTATTTCAAAGGTATTTTTCCAGATTTTAATGAGATCTCAAACCGTTTTAAAATTTAGCCCCAATTTTGGCCACCATGGGTGGTGGTGCGTACGCCTATGTGCAAGAAAGGGGGCTGTTTTGTTTCTTGCCTATATTTTTCAGCATTAATTTGAGTTCTTGAACCCTCCTAATCAGATTTTAAACTCATTTCAATTAAGGAAAAACTTTCTTGATCGATTGGCCATTCGAAACCTGCAAATCGTGAAGCGTAAGTACAATTAAGGGTAACTAGTTTGTTATTTCGACATAGTTATTGGGTAAAGGTTATGAATTGATTAAATGAAAGAATTTAATCATTAATTAGATACTAATTTTCCAGTATATTATTGAATTATGTGCTAACCCAAACGCCCCAAATCATATGTAAAGGCGAAGAACGATTGTACGTACGGTTCGTATCGATACAGTGTAAGGAATCTAACTAGATTGGATTCATAAAATAGTTATAATTTCAATGATTGGTTTGAACTCATAAGTGGGTGTTTGGGGGCTGGTTTAATGGTAAATTGATTGAATTTATACTGAATTTTGGTTTTGGTTTATTTAAGGAATTATTAAGGAAAATTGAAAGATTCACTAGTGTGCTGCGAGGAATCGAAAAATAAGGTGTGGGTCCTAAACTCATAAAATTGTTTGAAAATGTTAAATATCATGTTATATTTGATAAATTAGCTGGCTGATTGGATTGGCTTAATAGTCAAATTATTGATTTTTTGAGTGGCCGAACCAGGTATGTTTCCAGCCTTAAAAGATTGATAGTATGAATATTTGATTGAGTTTGTAATTGCATATTTGAGTTATGAGATATGAGAATGTTTGATTGGATGATATAATGTGTTGAGATATTAAGCTTATGTATGATTTAATCGCATGAGATATTTGTTTTATTGTGTACTGAAAAGGATGTTATTTATGCACAATGAAAATCTGTAAAGTATGTGAAATTGGATGATATTGATTGATACCAACGCAATGGTAATTTGAAATATTGGAACACTATTTCCATTTACTGAAAGTATGTGATTATTGAGGACATGTTGAGTATGTCAAATGAATGTGAAAAGTATTGAGATATGATTATATATGAGATTATGTGACATATTGCATATGCATTAGGTTGGGATTTTGTGGTTGACGGAGTTCCGTGGAGTACCGGTGGCATATTAAGTCCGCATTATTCGTAGTCAGTGCACTACACCTGGAGTACCGAGGGGAATGTCAATTTATCGCATTTTTACTGGCAGTTTGTCTGCAATTTTTACTTGCATAATTTTCTACATATTGTTATCGATGGTTTTAACCACAACGGGCTTAAGCCCATAATATTTTGGAGTTCAAATGACTGGTTCTGGGGAACTCGTGGTGTGTAGCGGATGGTATGGGTAGGAACCTTTTTGCATTGCATCATGTGCACGACATATTCGAATGTTATTGATTTAAGCTACGTATTGTATTTTTTTGTATTGAATGGTATTGAAATTAATGATTGTTACTCGAATGAATGATGTCCCATGCTCATACACCGTTTGAAATTAATTTGATAATGGCCATGTAATGATATGAAATTCCTATGGTGATTCTATTTTCTTCTGTTAAAGCTAATATGTTTCACTGTATTCAATATTTATGTTTGTTTAAATAATTGTTTGACTCACACTGAGCTTTTCATAAGCTCACCCCCTAATAGTGTTTAACTTTTCAGGTAAACCTCAAAATTAGGACCGAACTCAGCATTCAGAGAATCTCCTTGGACATCGGATTATTTTTTTAATAAGTATTAATAAATCTTTAATGGTTTTGGTTTCTAATTTTTAATGACTTCTGAATTGTGGCTTGGTAACTTTTCATCTGGGATTTTTGCATGCATGGATTACTCAAGCATAATAACTGGATAATGTATGATATCAGGCTTAATTAAAATTTGATATTATTTCCTAGTTTCCGCTGCATTACAAAGGAACTGTTTTTGAAAAACAAATCGATAAGGCAACTAAGTTTCCAAAATAATTTGAAAAATGGTTTTTCCGCTGCATTAGTTTAACATTGAGTTTTTTTTTTTAAAGAAGAGCGACAAGCAAATGATTTTTCTAAAAAAACACCATCAACAATAAAATGAATCCTAAGTATACACAACCTAATGAATGAATGCTTTTAAGCTAACTCAAAGTACAACTACAGTTTTCTCTAAAATGAGTTTGTTTAAGGTCTTCAAAAGTAACGTAAGTTAGCTTAACCATTTCAGTGGCTAATGTAGCCTTCTCAATCTAGCCATAATGTCTAGGTCGAGTTTGGGAGGTTACATCCTTCCCATATTGTCCCCATCAAAGAGATCGAGCTCTGATCGGATTTATCTTTTAAGAAATAGCCAATTAGTATTATAGATAAGGAGGTTAGAATACTTAGAAATAAACAAATTCCTCTAGTTTTGTGGCAAAACCATGAAACCAAAGAAGTAACGTGGGAACCCAATGAGCTGATTCGTCAAACAATAATCCTCACTTGTTCAATCTAGGTAAGTGAAATTCGAGGACGAATTTTCTTAAGGGAGGGAGATTTGTCACATCTCAAAAGTGGGCCTAAAAGAAATAGGATAAAATTTATATTGTTATTTATTTTCTTTAAAAATAGGGTAATGGGATTAGAATTCTTTAAAATTATTTTTTGTTAGAAATTAACAAAAATAAGCCTGCTGGTTCAAGTGGTAAGGCTTTAGCCTATCCATAGGTCCCAAGTTTGAATCCCTTAGTGAGCATTTAACCAAAATATTTTTTTCCTTGTTTTTGCCCTCAAAAAGTGACGAAATTTTAAAAAACAACCCAACCCAAAAACTATTTTTTTCAATTTAGTCCCTATTTTAAAATAAGTCCTAATCCTACATGAATTTGTAAAGCCTATTTCAATTAGGAAAAAAAAGCTTTATAAATAGCTAATTTCAAAACAAACCCTAGAATTTACGTAGCAAATTTTTAAGAAAACACCTATAAACACTTTCTCTCTCAAATCAAAATTTCAAAGCCAAATGACTCAAAAGTTTTCAAAATCATCCCTTAAGTGGATCTTCAATCTCCTCTCCAAACTAAAGGTTGTTAAGTCTTCAAAACAGGTGTGGAATATAAACCTAAATCGTGTGTATAATTGAACTTTATAGGAAGTAGAGAACTAGCTTAGGCGAACCCTAGAAAGAAACCCCCAGTGTGCGAAACCTTAAGTACGAGCCTCTGTGCAAGCCCTTATGCAAACCCCCCTTTCTGCATGTCCGAACCTCTTGTAGGTGAGACCCCCTTTGCATGCAAACCCTTGTAGGTGCAAGCCCAACTGTGAGCCTATGAGTGCGAGCCCTAGAATATGCGAACCCATTGTATGTGAATCCCCGTTTTCATGCGAACCCATACATACGAGCCCCTGTTAAGCCAACCTATCTGTAAAACCATTTAGGACTGAATACGCGAGCTCTTAGAACATACATGTGAACCCTATCTGTTTATGACATGTGAACTCCCTTACATGCTATTACTTGCGAGCACCTTACTAATAATATATGCAAACTTATTTGAATTTATATGCGAGCCATGATATGCGAACCATGTGTTTATTATATGCGAGGCATGTTATACGAACCATATGTTGATTATATGTGAACCCTAGGATTATGCAAGCCTATATGCAAACCCTAGGTACATGCTAGCCTACATGCGATCCCTAGGTACATGCGAGCCTATGTGCAAACCTTAGGAACTTGTGAGCCTTTATGCGATCCCTAGGTGCATGCGTGCCTATATGCCATGCAAACCCTAGGTACATGCGAGCCTATATGATCATGCAAACCCGTAAATGTGTTAAATAATTGGACTACTAATTCACATAAAATCGTGTGCATGTGACACTGTGTTTTCTTTGTTTACTTGCACCAATTATATGTAATTGTGTGATAATGAGATAAATGTATGTTTAAATACATGCCTTATAATGCCAATATCAAATATTGAAGGTAGCATAAAATGATGATAAAAAGTATAGAACATGCTAAGTTTATGTGCATAATTACACGAAATCGGGTATGGAGGACGAAGAAGTTCTGTAGGAGATAGTGGAAAAATAAGTCCACACCAAAAGTCAGTACTGCAGGAAGTAGATAACAATGCCATCTAAACCGGACAGGATGGAATGGTAGATTAAAAGCACCATCAAAACCGAACTAAATAGGGATGATAGTTTAAAAAGCCATCAAAATCGGGCAACCGAGATGGTAAGTTATTGTAGTAAAAGTCGCCATCACAGATGACAAGTGAATAACCATCATCACCGGAAATCAAACCGGGATGGCCAACTATTGTAGTGGGTTTCTGGAGCGTCGAGCAACGCTCGAGGGCGGATAGTATGGACGGGTGGGAACTTTAAAACGTTAATTGCATCATATATAATTGTTATTCATTGATTTATTATATGTTTCATGATGAATGCTTTAATTTCTACTGAATTCTATATACGTTATTGTTGTCAATTATATGTAATGATTTAGAATTTAGTCTCACACTAAGCCGTTTTAAACTCATTTCCCCTTTCTTTCCCTCACAGGTAACATAGAAAACTAGGACACAGAAAGGCATCGGAGGAACCTTAAACTAGTAGCTCGTTTTTCGTTATTATTATTCTAAAAGTTTTTATTAAAGCTTTCTTTAGTCATTTTCGGGATTTTAGTTTTTAATTATTTCTCACTTTTATATCTAGGGTGAAGTTGTTTAGATTATTCATTCTAAGGCATAAAACTTAGATAATAATTTGATATTTGCATGTTTTGCCTTTCCATTTAGAAATACATCACTTTAAATGTTTTCTGTTGCTTTATAAAATTCTTAAAAGTTTTGATAAGTCCTTTTTGAAAAGCCTTATCTTGTTTTCCAAAATCTTTACACTAACAATATTGTAATTGAATTGTTAAGTAAAGCCAGTTTAAATCAAATAAATGTTTTCCTAAAAACAAAAGAGCAATTTTCATACAAATTAACGCAAGGAAAAGAGAGGCTTTACATGATCACCTCAGTGATCGAATGTAACGCTTTCGACTTAGCCGAAACTCCTAAACCAGATCGAGGGTGTTACACAAACAAACTAAATCCACATAAATTTTGATAAGTATAGGGACTATCCTTAAAATTTAACGATTGATAAATAGTAATATATAATTGATAACAAGAAGGTAAATTACAAATATGAATAACAGGTTTGATTTGATAATCAAAAAATAAAAAAAATGTCAATTTAGGCTTTAGAATCAATAAAATTGAAAATTTTGATCACTGAATTGTTATTAACTAATGATTAGATTACATAATAATATAGCATCTATTAGTTATCACAACATTTAACATGTGGTGTGGAATTATGCATTTTTAAAAGAAATCATTTTATTTTTTATTTTTGGTTACTTCAACTTTTAGAAAAAAAAATATATTTAGTTGGTCTAAATTATGAAATGTTTTTAAAATGATTAATATTTTATGTTGAGGTTTAAATTTTTTCATATTTTAGTTATAATTTCTTAATTGACTGATGTATTAAGTATTTAAATATATATTAAATAAATTTTGTTTCAATTGACTAAATTTATTTTTAAAAATTAAATTTAAAAGGTATAATTATAAAAGATAAAAATTAAAATAATTTTTTAATTTTATAGAATTGGAATGCTTATTTAACTATCATTTCAACATATTTTAATGTAGATAAAAAAAAATAGTATAGCGAAATTTAAATAATTGTCTATTAAATTGTTATAAAAGTCCAGAATGAAAATATTGATAATGAAGCAAATATTAACAAAATATTTTGACAAATTATAACTTCTTCAAGTTATAAAATTTCAAATTTTGATAACTGAAATATAACTTCTTCAATAGTTAAGTGGTAAAAATGTTAATATACCTCAATGGACTTTTGTTGTTTGCCTAATCTGCTTATTGAGCTGTTTATATTTGTTTGGGGCTAAACCCATATTTATTTTTTTTGCGCAAAGTGTTGGGTATACAAAAGCATAATGATAAATTTAGTCTTTAATATTTATATTTTTCTGTCAATTTGACCCTTAAATTTTTTTAGTTAAATTTGATCTCAAGCTTTTAAAAAAAAGTTAAATTTTACCATCGATCTTTAAAAAAGAACTGAATTATTTGTTTAATGAAAATATTGACTAAAACATTAAAATTTTAAGTATGACAGCCCGCATGGCAACCTACGTGTACTTCATGTTTTTGTTTTCAATTTTTATGTACTTTATATTTATATATATTTTAAATATTTGTTGACGTCATCACATATAAAAGAAATAGTATCATGTTAGTATGAAATACAAGTGAACAGTCACGCGGGTTGCCACACCAAGATCGTTAAAAAAATAATATTTTAGTCTGCATTTCCATTAAAAAAAGTGATTTGACTCTTTTTGAAATGTTAATGATTAAGTTTAGCTAAAAAAAGAATAATGATCAAATTGACAAAAAATGTAAATATTAAAGGCTAAATTTATTATTATGCCAAAAACAATTAAAACGTTTCATCCTTTAATATCCACTTGGGTCCCTCAATTCTTATCCTCTTCCTCAACTACTCCTTGTATTATATTAGTATTTGTTTTCTTTTATTTTATATCAGGGATTATCATATTGTAATTCTCTGCTTGGCTGGCTAATTAGCTGAGAAAAAAAAGAAGAAGAAGCTTAAGATACAAGCAAAGCTTAGGTAAGCAAGATTTTATTTTATTTTTCCTTTGGATGAAAGTCATGACCGTCCAACTTGTCTTAAGCTATGTTATATGATTTTTTTCCCATGGTTTTCATAATTTATATTCATACCTTACACAGATTTAGAGATAAGCTTAAAGTATCCATAAAATTAAAAAAATATATAATATTTATTTTCGACAATCATTTTAAATTCAAATAACATGAAGACACAACCATTTGCAAAAGAGCAATTATTATTTATGCAATATTCTTTTCATGAGCGATGGAGACTGAATTTTGAACATAAATAATCTAGAACCATTGACTTTGTTCATTTTACGATAACCCAGGCCACGACATGATTGAACTTGGAAAATTATCTCATAATGTTTGAAAGGGAACATGTGATGTGATGAAGAAAATGTGGGAATTACATAATAAAACAATAGGTTCTGATATCATTTTAACCAACGGTAGAATTAAAATTTGAGAATCCAGAATTGCTGCTATGAGTCACGTTAAAATTGTTTCTATTCAATCAAGTCCCTTAAGCCGACGGAAATTGTTATATGTAACAGAGTTTTTTGTTTAAAAAATAATTTAAATAAAAAATCCGTTTTCCTTTTGTTGATTTCCGTTTCGTATCTTGTGCCAGACGATAACCGCACCGCGTTGAAACTAACGATTCCTCCTCCGCCGATTCTGAAATCCTATTCAGCCACTTGTCAGCAGATCCCAACTTGTGGTCCCATCTTCCGTTGGTGTCTAAACACAAAGGAGCATTCGGGCAGCTCGCCCAGATCAGCGAATAACAACTCGTCTTCTTCTCTCATCGGGAATACCATACCAACGTCACCCTCTCCGTTGTCTCTTTCCGAAAATATCTGGCTTTCCAAAACCGTCGACGACGTCGTTTCCATCTCTCCCAACCAACCAAATTCATCCCGTGTTTTGAGAATGGAGTCGTCCGTCAGATCAGCGAACCTTTCTTCGCTTCCTGATTCCGGTTCCGTGTCCGGCTGCGAAGTAGACGGCTCGGGCTTTACTGCTGCCGTCATGGTCATGGTTGGTGTCTCCGCTTCTGCTGCCGCCACCGCTTGTTTGGCGGCTGCGGTGTTGTTTCTAGAAGCGGGCCAAGGGTGATTGTGTTCGTAGGAATAGGTGATCACTAACATTTTAGGGTCCACGCGGCTCCTCTCAACTTGTTTCCTTGCTGGACATCCCTTTGAGCTACTACACCGGTAATAACCTCTGTCCGCCGTAAGATAAAAACAGAGATCTTAATCAACGGTTGAAGATCATAGAATCTTAAACTTTGAAAGTTACTCCTCGATGCAGACAAAACATGGGTTAAGTTTACGGCTAGTTGAGTTACATACCTGGGGTAAGGAGAGCCTTTGATGGGTTTTTGGCCGTACTTTCGCCAAGCCCAAGAATCAGACGGTGGAGCACTTTCCCCTTTTAGGCGCGAACTATCAACGTCCTTGATTGGCACTGACACCACTCTTTTCTGTATAGGTTTTCTACTGTAACAAAACCCCATTACGTCAAAACCGAAAAAAAAAAGCAGACAACGAACTTAACAGAATTTTCTCGGCCAAAAATAAAGAACGAAAGAGCATTACCCTTTTCTAGGGGAGGGGAGTTTCATGTCGTTGAAAGTAGAAGAAGGAGGAGGAGATTCAGCGCCGGTTTCTAACGAAACATTGTCGTTTCCTTCTACTTGTTGTTCAGAGACAAAAGGGTTGCCGGCTTTATTGAAATTACTGTCACCAGCGTCCATGATTGATGATCAGAAGATCTTATGATGACCGTTGATAAATCCTAAAGGAAGAAGAGAGAGAGCGAACTGGTTAGGTCGAAGAAGAAGAAGAAACAAAGAGGTTGGTCCTTTTTAAATTTAGGGGGAGAGAGGGGCGGCACGTTTACAGATTGGGTTTTGAGTATTTGTTTATAAAGGACGTGCCACCAAATGTGATATAAATCCAAAATTTTATCAAAATTGCAGCTTGAAATTAAATGTAATTTAACTTTTTTTATTTTTAGTTTATATTAAATATTCAAAGTTCAAATATTAGAGTTTTCCACTCTCATCTTCTTTAATTATATGCGTTGAAGTGAAATCTATTTTTAAAAATTTTCTAAAAAGATTTTAAAATGTGCCCACTGATAATTTCGTTTATAAGATTTGAAAATTTCGTTGTCAAGGATGATATAATTTACCTTCCATTATTATTGTAGTCTCTCTCTCTCTCTCTCTCTTTTTTAATAATGAAGTGGTGCTTGTTAATTTAGAGACTGTTCCAAAATGCCTAACCCTTAATCTAAAATATAGGCCAAGCAATTAATGTTTGCTAATGAAGGTTTTGAGCAACATTTAGTACTTAATTAGAGGTATTTTATGAGCTAGATTTTAGCAAAGCAATTTGTGTGGCCTTTGATGAAGAATTCACTTTAAATTGCCCAAGTCAGCTTGGTCCATTGAAGATGAGAATCCTAAAAAAATTTCAAAGGCACTAAAGCACAAAACAAGCAAAAAGTAAGAAAACTAAAGAAAGCTTTAGAGTAAATGCTCTCTGTGTACGGGTTACTCAATGTTGAACGACACAAGGAAAGTCAGGGAAGGTCCCTATTTATAAACGAGTATTAACGATATAAATTAAATTACATCAATGGCTCAGATTCAAACCTATCTACAACATAAAGTTCTAAAAAAATTTGAACTTTCTATTATCTTTATCCTTAGAATTCTTAACATGCTAAATTTCAAGTTACTAGAGTGCTTACTAAATCATTAAGCTTCAAGTAGATGGGTCTTCTAGAATGTTCCAAGAACTAAGCCAATCTTGGTGGGTTTAGTAATATGAATTTACTCAAATGATTGCCTTAGGCTATTATGCGTGCCTTTGTCACAAGCCTTTTGCTGTGTGTCATGAGATTAATAAGTATGTGTAAGTGTACACATTTGTCAACAAGTAATAAAGTAGTAAGTATAGAGTATCGTCTCTACAGTGACAGAATTTAATTCAATTAATTGCAAGATTAACTAATGGAAAAATGGAAAGTAACAAAAATATGAGTGATTGAGTTACTAAGTACTTAAATTAAATTTAACTAAGTATGCGAAACAAATTAAAATAATAACACAAAATGTAATAGCAGTGGAAACAGTGACACAAGTTTAATGAAAATGACATGAAAGGCTAGAACATTTATTTCCTCCTAACATGCAATCATCCAAAGCAATGTTGTAGAATGTTACAGTGATATGGTAGTTTACTAATCCGGAATCCACTGGTTGTAGGCTTTTCTCGAAGTCACTACGTTGAATCTTTTAATCACCTTAACATATGTCTATGTCAAGTTAACATCAAGATCACATTTTCAGGCATCGGTCTTAAGGATTATGCAATGTAACAATATATGTCTATACAGTTACAAATTTAATTACTGGAATAATTAAACATGCACCTTTCGAGTTGTATGTCTATTAATTACTATCTTCTCAAATGTATTAATTAACTTACTAATATTAGCTACTCTTTAGCAAGTGTTAAACGTGAAAACCACTTGAATGAATAAACAACCAATTACATAAAACATAATTAGCAAAGCATCGATAATTTCATGCTAATGATCCATATATATATATATATATTCTAGCATAACAAATTTAATTCAAAATCATTAAAGTGAAAACCAACAAAAAAGTTGCATCCATGATTTTAAAACAACAGAAAAAGAAATAGATAAGAGAAAGAAAGAATGTTAGTCTAATGTCGGTGGTTCTCCGCAGCTAGCTCACGTTGCTTCTCAAAAACTCTCTGCGTCGTTTTCAGCCTCAATGCTCTCACTCTTGTGTTTTGATTTTTTCTACTCTTAAATTCTATGTGTTGCGTTCTATTCTGTTCTGTCGTGTTATATTTTCGTTCACTCTCAATATGCTGAAATTTACTCCCTATTTATATTGTTGAGATCCTTTCATCTTTTTTTTATTTTTAGGCATAATGGTTCATTGATTTACTCTACTATTATAGTGGTTTCGTGATTTCCTTTGACATTGGTTCCATGATTTTCGCTTCTCACAATCTGAGACTAAGTCCTTTGTGTATGTGTTGGAGATTGACTACCATGACACAGCTCACATATCTGCGAACTAGTAAAGTGCAAGATGGAAACTGTGGTGTGCGGTCTCTATGCATGCAAGCTACAATGTATGCGAGTTGTTTTTAGCGAGCTACCATACATGTGAGTTGTGAACTGTGAGCTCCATGTAGGCGAGCAATGCATGCAACCTTAGGATTGTGGATTGCGTGCTGCAAGCTGTAATATATGCGAGCTATGTATCATGAGCTGTAATGTATCCAAACTATGTACCGCGAGTTGTATACTGTGAGATACTCGCCAACAAGTGCTGCTTGCGAGCTAAGAACAAAGAGCTTGCGAACTGTGTCTAAGCGCTGCATGCGAGCTATAAACAGAGAGCTTGTGAACTAAGATGAAGTTACGAACTGGGAGCTGTCTCTAAGCACTGCATGTAAACTGAGATGGAGATACAAACTGGTGAAGTGCGAGCTGTCTCTAAGCATTGCATGTGAACTGAGATGGAGTTGCGAACTGGTGAAGTGCGAGCTGTCTCTAATCGTTACATGCGAGTTGTAAAAATGACTTGCTATATTCTGAATGATATGCCAATTAAGGCAACATTGAGAACCCCATACGAATTGTGGCATGAAAAGCAATCGAATCTTATTCATTTTAAGATTTGGGGATGCTCGACCTATGTATTGAATAAATATGCGAGGAAGTTGGACTCATAGATAAAATTGTGCATGTTTGTAGGATATCAAAAGGGAACAAACGGTGGTTTGTTTTATAACCCGAAAGAGCAAATTGTTATAGTCTCAACTCATGCTACTTTCCTTGAAGAAAGTTACATGAATGAATTCAAACCACGAAGTAAAGAGGTACTCGAGGAGCTTCTAGGAAATATACAAAACCCTACGAAAACGGTTCCAGAACCAACTCCTAATAATAGACATGCAACGATTAGCAACATAGGGAGCCTCAATGCAGTGGGAGGGTCTCTCGTAGGCTTTAGTTCTTCCAGTCTAGCGGGAGTGTTTTTAACACTAAGTCTACCAAACAGAAAGATGATGACCCACTCACATATGATGAAGTGATGTAGAGTACTGATTCCAAGCTCTAGGAAATAACTATGAAAGCTGGGATGGACTCTATGTATTCCAACTCGATGTGGGAACTTATAGACTTACCGGAATGGGTAAAACCCATAGGATGTAAGTGGATCTACAAGTGGAAAAGAAATGCGAATGGAAAAGTGGAAACTTATAATGCCAGATTTTCAACAAAAGATTATACTCAGAAAGAAGGCATAGATTACGAAGAAACCTTCTCTCAGGTTGCTATGCTCAATTAAATTTGCATATTACTATCTATTACGAAGGCTCTCGATTACGAGATCTGACAAATGGATGTCAAGACATTGTTGTTGAACAACTATCTTGAAGAGAGCATCTACATAATGCAATCCACCAGATATATAGCTAAAGGAAACAAATACGAAATTTACAAACTGCTTAAATCCATATATGGACTTAAGAAAGTGTCGCGCTCATGGAATCAAAAATACAATCAAACGATCAAGACTTTTAGATTTGAGAAAAATGTAAATGAACCTTGTGTTTATAAACGTTTAGGGGATGAAAAGGTGGTCTTTCTCATCTTATATGTCGATGATATTCTACTCATTGGGAATGATGTAGGGAAATTTTCATAAATTAAACTGTGGTTAACCCAATAGTTTAGCATGAAAGACTTGGGAGAAGCTAATTTTGTTCTAGATATTCGAATCTTGAGGGATTGAAAGAAAAAAGTGATAGCACTGTGTCAGGCTTCATACATAGACAAGATACTGGAGCGTTAGCAGTGACAGATTCAAATAAGGGAAATCAACCATCCATATCAGGATTTCATCTCTCTTTAGAGGATCGTCCTAACACAGCGAAAGAAAAAAAGAACATGGGAAAGGTTCTTTATGCTTCGACAGTAGGAAATCCCATGTATGATATGCTATACTATGCATATTCTCAGATAGCTATTTTGCAGTGGGGTTGGTAAGTAGATATCAGGCGAATCTAAGACCAAGGCACTAACAAATAGCTAAGCATATACTCAATTATTTACGGAGAACAAGGGATTATATGCTTGTGTATTCTGGAGGGAAACTTACTCCTATCGAATATACTAGTTCTGACTTCCAAACGTGTTGGGATTCGAGGAAATCAATATCGGGATGTGTTTTTATCCTAGGCGACGGGTCTATTGTATGGAGAAGTGTAAAACATACTTGTACTGTTGACTCCACTATGGAGGTCGAATATGTGGCTGCTACTGAAGTTACCAAATAAGCAATATGGCTTCAAAAGTTCCTCACAGATCTTGAATTCGTTCCTGGTATAGAAAAAACTATCACATTGTATTGTGATAAAAGTGCGGCAATAGCTAATACCAAGCAGACGAGAAACCACAAGAGGACGAAACATGTCAATCAAAAGTATCATATCATAAGGGAGGCAACTGCAGAAAGAACCGTGGATGTAGTCAAGGTCGCATTTGAGGACAACCTTGCGGACCCGTTTACCAAGACTCTACTAGTTAGGAGTTTTGAGAAACACGTGAAAAGCATGAGAATGTGAAATATGGCTCATCTACTTCTCTAGGGCAAGTGGGAGACTGTGGGATCTGGTTCCCTAAGTGTAGTATATTCATTTGTAAACTTGTAATTTTTTTAAACAAATTGGTTAATAAAATAGATTCATTGATTACAATAATATACTTTGTATAATTGTCCTCACATTGTTTTTGCATGCAAAGCAAAATGAAAGCAAATATTGCTCATTGGTTGTCTAAATATTTAACTAATACTAAGCAATATTACGTGGTCGGATTGTAATACGGAAAGATAGCTTGTATTAGTAGAAGCACCTAAACATGTCATTAGTCTAATCGAAAATGAGCAAACTGATAAAAGACTAATATGTCGTCTATCAAATCCAAGTGAGAGATGCCTTGTCTTGGGCATTAGAGCGAATGATTTCCAGAAGATAGAGACATAGAAGTGATTGAATAGACTGACAATACATCGGAAAGGACCCACGCAGAATAGATCCTAAATCTATTTTTATTCACTTGTAACGTTCATAGTGTGTCATACCTAAATCCTGAGTGGATGAAGGACTATGTATATGTGACTCATACACTTTGATGTAAGTAAAAATATGAGTTCAAATAGATAAGGAACCGAAAGCTGGTGTGTTAGGTGTACAACTTTTGTAGTATGTAGAGTCATTTACAACAGTGGAATTCATAGCCAAAAACATGGGTAAATGATATCCTCTCATTGGCATTACATGGTTGATGAAAAGTGGAATTCAAAACAATTCTACCAGTTTCTATTAAGAAGAGATCATTTTTGATATCACCCCAAAAGGAGAGAAATTTTTTTCTAGTTATGTGTTTTGATTTAATTGGTTCTAGCCCACACTTGAAGCAGTTTGTGTTACGAGAATAGAGGAGAAAACTGTTTGGTTCAAAGTCGAGAAAATGAATGTCCACTAAGCCGAAAACATAGGTAAGAATTCGATTAAGGTTTATTGCTATAAATATCACATACCGAGTCGGTTTTCAAAATTTTAATTTTTTTCTATGCAAGAAAATCATTTTCAAATCGAATTTTTTTCCAAGAAATTTCGCTTTCGAGATCAAATCGATACCAGAAACGAATTTATTTCTCTACTTCTTACTTTTATTTAATTTGTTGTTTTGCATGTTAAATATGAGTTTCAAAATTATTGCATCTAGATCTATGAGTAGCTAATTTCCTTAGGGAGATTAACAAACGAATGTGTGGATAATTAACGAATGAACGAGGGTTGAAATTCGAGTTAGTTGGTTTAAATTATGCGCGGTTAAACCCTACGAAGTGACGCCCCTAGTAAGTAATTTAGGATAAACAAGATCGTGAGATAAGTTTACCAAGTACATCCTAATTTATCCTGATCAAGAAAGTGAGGCTGAAAGGTAAGTGTGTTTTAGTTGATTAGTTAATTAGTTAGAGGCCGAGAGGTAATAACTAGTTAATTAATAGCTAACTTAATAAAACCCGAGTTTTGAAGTTAATTAGGATCACTGAAGTGAGTTGATCTCCTGCTTGTTTTATTGAATTATTTTCGATTGTTAAATTGGTTGATTTTTAGTTTAAATAATTTTTAGGTTAATTCGATTACTTGATGTTAATTTGATTTTTTTTGTAATATAATTTTAAATCGGTACTATTTAGACTTATTAATGTAGAGAATTAATTTAGGTTTAATTTAACCTCTCTTGGCTACGATCCTCGGATGCTTCCCGATGTGTTTCATTGTAACACTAATCTATATTACAATTTGACCCGTATACTTGTGGACACCGTTGCTTAATTTTATATCTTTTTGTTGCAGTATTTCAAGTCCAGACATTTGCACGTCTGGTGGCGGTTAATATAAACTACGTATGCCATTTATGTTGTATGAACAGACAAACTAATTTAAATAAATCCACCTTATGTGTGTTTGTTGGTTAGAATTAGGTCTCTTTCGCTCTTAATGCTATCAGTAAGTTAAATCTTAGTTGTGAAGTTATAGGGTTGTTTATTTATAAGTGAAATAACTTCAATGATATTTCTCTTGGTTATTGGTAAGGTAAAGATAGATTGGTTGCTAGGCTCAATGTAGACAATTATAACTAATTTATTAAGAAACATTAAAATTATCTTTGCATTGATGATCAAGCCCATGAATCACAATTGAGATGTTGCCTTTGTATCTTCATCATATTGGTTTTTTTTTTTTTAAATTCAAATTGTGATATTCTTTTTGATGGTTTTAATTTTGATTTTAATTTTTAATTTCAAAATTATCATTTTTTATATTATTTATTTTTACTAAAAAATAAAATTATTTAAAGTCTCTTTAGATTCGGCCCTACTTACTGCTATCTAAAATAATATATATTATTGGGTAGGAATTTATTTTTCTTGGTCTCGACAACCCTACATCTGGATGATTTTTAGTTTGATTGATCGGTCCAGTTTAATTTCAACAATCATGGTTTAATGTCAATTAAAAATATTAAATTTACTAATTTTTAGCCATACGATACACAAATTAGTTGTATGCATTAAATATATTACTTTTTGTTATAAAATAAAGAGAAATGGGGAGAATAAAGAACAAAGAAAATATGAAAGCAACAGAGAATGTACTTTATTGATCAAAAGGGGTAATTACAATGCTTCATCAGAGTCTCTATTTATAGGTATAAGGAGTATAAAAGAAGTATAAAAGAAGTAGAGATCTAATTCTAATAACTATTAGAATTTAAAGTACATTAAAACTTTATCTTGATCATGATGGAAATCCACTTAATAAGATATTCATAACACTCCCCCTTGGATGTCCATTGATAGATAATGTGTCTCGTTAAAACCTTATTAGGAAAAACCATGTGGAATAAAAACCTAATGAAGGAAAAAGAGTACACAATCTATAATACGTATAATATGCTGCCTCATTAAAAACCTTACCAGGAAAACCCAATGGGGCAAAACCTCGATTAAGGGAAAAAGAGTGCAACGCGTATTTACTCTCCCTCATAAAAACATCACATATTTTCTTATATTGTACGTATTCAATCTTGAATACTAGTTTTTCAAATGACTATTTGAATGTATTTGCTAACCATTTATATCACCATTCTTTTAAAAGTCACGAGTGAGGGAAATTTGGGGAAATATATTTTGATCTCTTCAGGAGATTCAACAACAATCATAATAAACTTTAATCATGATTCTTTTATAAAAACACAAATAGGTATTTTGGATCATTTTATAATCTTCCTTCAACTACTCAAATTTACCACATATGTTCAAATTATTTCAATCATATAAATAAATAATATCCCGAGAATTTCAATATGCTTCTAGCATTCTAAATCCTTCAAGGATTTTAATATAAACTTTACTATATAGTGAATTATAAAGGTAGTAACAACAACCATTAGACGCAAGTTAAATATTTTATGAATTTTCAATTTAATAATATATCTAAAGGTTATTGCATCCACCACAAAAGAATATTATATCTTTTCATAACCAATACCAGTACTTAGCGAAAAACTTTATATTTTTATTTCACTTTTGCAAAACTACTTCATTTGCACTCTCATTGGCTTTATACCTTTAGATATTTGGACTACTGGTCCAAAAACTCCACGAATTTAATTGTACTTGAGTTGTGTCTTTCTATTTTGATCAATTTATTTCATATCTATATTTCTCAATAGATTTATTCAAGATTCTCCTTTTATTTTATTATTTCAATAATAATATTGCATGCAAAATCATTGTCAACCACTTTTATTATTCGGTTCCACATTTTTCTCGAATTGACATAACTTATCGAGATCTCTTATTTTCATTATTTTAAAATTCAGTTTCAGGTACCTGAATCTCTTTTGAAGTTTTACTTATTAGTTATGTCTTGGGTCTCTTCTGGAGCACCTGCCTCCACTATATGACCATCTAGAATAATTTTCATCTTTGGAACCAATCAATCTATTATTTATTCTAATTGATTGTCCTACTGGGACTTTGATTCAAATTAAAATATTAGATGGTATATAACACTTGGTTATTCTCATTAAGGTTGTAAATACATCTAACAGTTAACTTGTAATGAGTTATCCTTATTGAACTTCTGGTTCAATTACTCTCCCCCTAACTCATTACAAGTTATTGTTTCTCTCCCCCTAATGTTGGGAAAACTGACAACTCATATCACAATTAAATCTCAAATTAATTGCTCAAAAATATTATAAGGAGACTCATATAAATATACATTCCCAATCTCTTATTATGACCTGTGCGTTGTGGTGGAGCAGTTAGAACACATACCACACATCCAAAAATTGTAAAATGGGAAATATTTGGCTCTTGACCAAAAAACAATTGTAATGGGGAGTATTTATAATTTATTGGCTTGATGCGTACAACATGTAAATCAATACAAGCATGAATCTCATGCTGAAATAGAAAGTTTTGTTCTCAAAAGTAATGGTTTAGCTATTAGTTGGAGGCATTTGATAAGCAATTCAGCTAAATAATTTTGTGTGTGAACATGAGTTACAGGATGTTCAACTTTTATCCCAATTGACATGCAATAATCATTGAAAACTTGGGATGTAAACTCACCAGCATTAGCAAGATGAATTGTTTTAATTGCATAATATGAAATTAATCATTTAAACAAGCAATCTTACAAACAACAGGTTGCAAATTGATAACACATATGTGATTATTTTGTAGATGCATCTACCAAAATCATATAATATCAAAACTATTCACACAGTGGATGAATAGGCCCATATTTGTTTCAGAAATGCAAGACATTAAATCTCAACTTTAGCTAGTGAGTGTCTAAGAATCAATTTTCATTGAGAACAAGCAACTAATGAGAATTCTTTAAATTAAAGAATCTTCTGGTTCTTTAATGAATATCCATATGAATTCTCAATTAATTTCGCATCATATATAATCCAGGATGGTCTAACTGGTCATGCCAAGTAGTAAACGCATTTGTATTAGTAAACTTCTGGTTTACTTTAACATGTGTTTCAATTGTACTAAATTGTAACAAATTGATAATTTTATTATCATTCCTTTTAATTTGTATCCACATATAAGTATTATTGTGACATTTACTACTGGAAATGTCTAAATCAATGTGAAATCTATAATGCTTCCAAGTCAATAAATATAATTTCCAAATAATTATATGCAGTATTCGCTTCAGGGAATATGCCAAAATCTTCAAATGCCAAAAAATCTATTAATAGCAAACTTTGAGAGTGGATCTTATTTTCCAGATGTACAACAAGTACGTAACCAATGACTTTTCATACATAAGTTTTCTCTCTTACAAGTTCTCATTAGTAATATTTTACCACGTAATTTTATTTGAGAACTTATTCTGAATACTGTAGAGTTATACTCATAGTTTTTAAAAAAACTTGCAACTTTAGGTGCATCCAACCATAATAAACTTTAGATAGAATTATCATATTCTATTGCTCATGAGTAGATCTTTCACAGTCAAATATTTTGCTTTCAACCCTTTAATAGGGATGATGAAAAAAGAATATCACAAAGATTATAAATTAATAACCCAATCCCTTTTTTTATTCATATGAAATATAATATTTTCCTCATTCACAAACTCAGTATGAAATCCATTGCAAATAACTTTTAAAAGTAATGCATTAACCATCACAAATTTTGTGCTTTTTAGATAGTGATATATTAGCTCTTCTAGAGCTTTCAACTAATTTTGTACTATCAAATATTGGAATAATATTTGTTTGTTTCAGTACCAAATAAGATAAATATTTTCTATCTATAATAATAGAATTCATTACTAAATTCTCATATCCTTCCTCAAAGAATATTAACAAAAACAAAATATTTGGGCATACGCCACATATGTGGCCAATAATATTTCATATCACATTGATAACATAAGTTATCTTTACCATTTGAAGAGTTATCTTGAGAACTCTTATTGTTCTCTTATTTATTACTATGTTCCCACTTTTAGTGGTCCATGAGTATATGTTTACATTCACTTCAGGGAATGCAACAAATCTGGTAGGACAGACTTCTAAACGCCTCTATTGATTTTTTATTTCATAATCACCATCATAAACATACGTGGATTTTAAATCAGAAACTATCCGTTCATGTTGTCATGATTATTCTCCAATTATAATAAATATGATATAATAAATAAAACATAGTAAAATATACCTGAAGATCTTTAACATCATCGTCATCACCTTGACTATTATCACGAGCACAAATCTATACTTTCCCCATGCTTGTACAATAAATCAAAGATCGGGAATAAGAACCATAATCCATTCTGAGATTGAATCTTACTTCTCGATTTCATATAGATAACGGTATCATATCTTTCACTATCCTTAAGAACAAAAAGTAAAATAAGTTAATCAAAACAATGATAACGTATAATGGAAGAAGAATGAAAAATAATAATCAGATATGAAACATTAAATAAAAAGAAACTTCCTGTAAAAACTTTGCATCTTGCAGTAAAAAATATTGAAAATCATGGAGGATAAATTTGATCGTCGATAAAAAGAACTATCACTTTGAGAAAGATCGTGTTGATAACGTATTATAAAATAAAGAGAGATGGGGAGAATAAAAAATAAAGAAAATATGAAAGCAACAGAGAATGTACTTTATTGATCAAAAGGGGTAATTACAATGCTTCATAAGAGTCTCTATTTATATGCATAAGAAGTATAAAACAAGTAGAGATCTAATTCTAACAACTATTAGAATTTAAAGTATATTAAAACTTTATCTTGATCATGATGGACATCCACTTAATAAGATATTGTCGAAACCATCTTTAATTTTTTTTTAAAAAATAGGGATCGACTTTAAAAAAATGAAAACGAGAGTCGCCACCAATCTCTTTTTCCTTAGGTGTGATTGGATCACCTTATAAAATGTTTTATTTCAAAACATTGATTTTGGCCTACGAAATTCAAGAAAACGGGTTCGGGAGTCGGTTACGTACGAGGAAAGATTAGCACCCTCGTAACGCCCAAAATTGGTACCAGATTGATTAATTATTGTCCTAATGTCGAAAATTTGAAAAGATTTAAAAACATAATTTCTTTAAAAACTTGAACAATTTGAGTTGGAACTTGAGATTCCTTTGTTCCGAAAGAATACAAACATCACATCCAAAGACGTTAGGACATGATGTTTTAAACCCTCGTAACCAAAATCATCTCATGATTTACAAAATTCATTAAAAGGATATTTAGTTATTTAGTCAAACGGAAAATCAAACCCAAAGACGTTAGGGCACTATTTCCCGAATTTCTAAACACAAAAGATTGCCTTATTTAAGAAAAACTTTTGGATAAAATGTGGTAATTAAAGAAGATAGATATTTTTAAACAAAGATTTGAAAAAGTAACATTAAGTTATTACAAAAAGTGCAATTTACTAAAGTTACAGATTATATTAACAATTAGCACTAACATAAACAATTAAGTAAAAGAATGACAAGCAATAATAATAATGTTAAGGTAAACAAAGATAATGGATTCAAATTTTTTTAAAAATGAACAATCAAAATAAAAATATAGAGTAGATAATATCAATTTTAAAAGAATCTATGAAAAATTAAGGAAAAAAAATTATTCACAAGATTAAATTCAAATAAAAAATAATATAAGGTAAATAATACACTCAAAACAATTAATGAATATTATAACAATTTTTAGAAAAAAAAAAGAAACGATATGGCAAAATCTAAAATAGTTAATATGTACATAATAAAATAAATAAATATATTTTAAATAAATAATATAAAAACTTTGAATAAAAATGTATAAGGGATAACTTATAATAAGTATATAATATACCATTTAAAAATAGATAATATACATATTTTAAATAAACAATATATGGAAAATTTTGCCTTAATAATAAAATAATTTAGATGATGTACAACATACAAATTTTCAAATAATACATAATATGATTAAAGTTAAATAATATATAATATATAGATAATATATAACAAATAAAAATAATAATATATATGATAAAAAAATTTAACGTAAATAGGGAAAAGCAAAAAAGAAAGACAAGTTTAAAATAATTAAAATAAATGAATAAATAATTATTAAGCAATTAAATGGATAAATAAAAAAAGTTTAAAAAAAACGCATAAGTCAACCTAACTCCTGCAATATATGGACTCAACGAAATTCTTCCACCAAAATCTAACTCGAACAGAAGCAACTAAAAAAGAAACGAAGATGAGCGAAGAACAAAATAGGAACAAGCCACAGAAAATAAGAACGTAAAAGAGAGAGAAATTTGAGTGAATGCTCTCAAGAATTTTTTATTACTCAAAATTCAAGTCCCTTACAATGAAGGGAGAGGCCTCTATTTATAGTTGAGCCTCCCCAAATCAAACGGTACAGATTAATTACATCAACGGCTAAGATTAAAAGATATCTACAAATTAAATTTCTAAGATGGCAAATTCATATCTTCTAAGATTGCATATCATATCTAAGATTTGCATATCATATCTAAGATTGCATATCCTTGAAGATTGTGTTTCCATATACGTCAAGCTTGTAGATGGACCTTCAATCTTTTCAAGTAATGGGCCATTCCGATCGGGCCAAATGATATATTTTGGACTGGACTTGGACTTTGTTTTATTATTTTGGGTTTTTTTGTATGGGCCGGGCTAAATTGGCCTATTACATTGCCGCCTCTCTTTGCTCATTGTCGTAACGAGAATGGAGCAAAGACTATAAAAGGACTCAATTTTGCCCGGTCTTACCGAGCCTTAACATCTTGATCCTCATCTTCTTCCAAAGAGTCTCTAACCCAATGCAACTTCAAGGAGATTGAAATCGTAGCTTTAATCTTATTCTACCGCAACTTCGTGGGAGATAAGACCCGCTCTTGTAGATTTAATCCATCCCATCAGAACTTAAGGAAAGTGAGACTAGTATCTTTGATCTTGCTTCACTGTAATATTCAGGAAGACAAGATCTCGCTATTTTCACCGCTCATTTGCAAACTCGGGAGGCAAGCTAATATCTTCGATCTACTTCCTACAACTTCGGGAAGATAAGATCTCATTGTCATCACCGCTCTCATTGCAACTTTAGGAGTCAAAGCTAATATCTTCAAATGGCGCTCTCGCAACTTCGTGGAAGATAAGATCTATGCTTTCCACCGCTCCACTGCAAACTCGTGGAGGCAAGCTAATATATTCGACCGCTCCTCGCAACTTCGGGAAGATAAGATCTGCTTGTCATCGATGCCGCTCCATTGCAACTTTAGGGAGGCAGCTAATATCTTTATCTCGCTTCTCGCAACTTCAGGAAGATAAGATCTCATTTTTTTGATGCCTTTCACGCAAACTCGAGGAGGCAAGCTAATATCTTCGATCTACTTCCTCGCAACTTCGTGGAAGATAAGATCTCTTGTCATTAGTCCGCTCTGCTGCAACTTCAGGAGGCAGCTAATATCTTCGACCGCTTCCTCGCAACTTCGTGAAGATAAGATCTCTTGTCTTCGATCCGCTCATTGCACTCTGTGGGAGGCAAAGCTAATATCTTCGATCTGCTTCCTGCAACTTTAGGAAGATAAGATCTCATTGTCTTTAGTATGCTCTTTTGCAACTTCAGTGGAGGCAGTTAATATCTTCGATCTACTTCCTCGCAACTTCGGAAGATAAGATCTGTTGTCTTCGGCCGCTCCACGCAACTTGGGGAGGCAAAGCTAATATCTTCGATCGCCTTCCCGCAACTTCGGAAGATAAGATCTGTTGTATTCACCGCTTCCATCGCAAACTCGTGGATGCCGATCGATGTTTTCTGTAACACCCCTTACCCGTAATCCCCACCAGAACCGGGTCCGAGGCGTTACTGGATTAAAACTACTTGGTCGCCACTTAGGCTCAACGTAACTACTCTCCTTAAGTCACCACGACAGCCTCATTTTCGAGTTACGAGGCCTTACTCAAACACACGAGGGCTCTCGAGATCATATCGGAAACTCTTACTATCTTAAAAATTTTCTCCATCTAGACAGGGAAAACACGCCCGTGCTAGATGATACACGCCCGTCTGTAGTCACACACGCCCATGTCCACAACCTGTGCACCAAACTCAATCATTCTGCCAAAGTCCTACGGCTAGGTCATACGCCCGTATTCACCACCCGTGGTGCACACTGACTACTTCATGTAGCCTTAAAGTCTAGACACACGTCCGTGTGGCTAGCCCGTGGCCAACACTGAATAACTCACACGTCCTAGGCACACGTCCGTGTGACTAGTCCGTGGTCTAATCTGACTTAATATACTAACATGCAGGGGACACACGGCCAAGTCACACGCCCATGGGCTGACCGTGATCACACATGGTCTAGACACACGCCCTTGTGTCTACCCACATGGACAAGAACAAAGCTATTTGTCATGCCCCTTCTCACCCCCTTAGCATACACAACATGTACTCATTCAACTCATCCATAATCAACTCAATTTGAAACACAATCTTACATGGATAACTACATCTTTTCATATAATAAAATAGCCAACAATTATGGAATTATACAAAATAGATTATCCATCTAAAGGCCAACATAACTTAGCCATTTACAACCAAAAATCACTAACTTGTCTAGCCCCTATACATGCCATATACAAAACGTTTAATCCAATGTACCAGAGTGTGCTGATAGTGTGGGCGATCTTCCAATTGATCCAAGTATCTTGATTCAACTCTATTACTCTATAAGACAAGGGAAAAGAAAGGGAGTAAGCTTTGAGCTTAGTGAGTTTACACATAAACAATTAAGCATCATAATATAAGCTAAACAACAATTAGCATTATACCAACATAAGTAATTCACAACTATGCTTACTCTTTCTATCCCTTACCACATTTCAAACACATCATGAGTCACATACTCATAACCATTGACATGCACCCCTGCATTCAATATCGCATTTACACAATATACAACACATCATTATTTCACAATAACACATCCACACATCTACACTACTCACTAATACATCCACACAGCTACTCTCTCGGTGGTTTCGCACTTATCCTACCACAATCGATACAATAAGGTGGTATCGCACTTAGCCTACCAATAAGGTAATCATAGAGGTCTCGCACTTAGCCCACTATACAATATACTTAGCGATAGCATCGCACATAGCCCAGCTCATCGTTGCTAAGTATTGGGGTAGCATCGCACTTAGCTTACCATCAAGTATTATCACTACACATTCACATATCTACTTTGTAATTCATTCATTCATTCGTTCACTATAACTAACTCATTCATTCCACATGAACCATATAGGTTCTCAACCATGCTATACTCTAGCTAGAATTTATAAAGTATACGCATAATGCATCGTTTATACATATACTTACCTCGGTACTAAAAAAGTATGCAGATGTGCAATTTAGTCCACGACCTTGCCCTTGCCGCGGTTTCGATCCGGGCTTCGTCTTTCTTGATCTATAATGACAATTCAACACATTCAATACACACATTGACTAAATTGACCTTTATCTCATACTTTAGCAAAATCCCCATTTTCCCCTAATCTTTCTCATATTTACACTTTTGCCCCAAGGCCCGTAAAGTGATTTTTATTCAACTTTCTAGCCTTTCATGCTTAGCCAAATCACTTACTCAACTAAAGCTATCATCAATTCTCACTAATTCTTACATGTATGACCAAACTCAAGACTTTTACAAACTAGTCCCTACATGCATTTTTCATGGAATTGACTTAGTAAAAGATGTTTCTACAACATCAAGCTTTCATATTATTCCATAAAACATCAAAATACATGCATGTCATACATGGGTACATTTTTGAACATCTATTTTAGCTCATCATATAGCTAAAAATAGCTTACTCATGCTACTAGGACTTCAAAAATACGAAGAATATCAAAAACGGGCTAGAATACACTTACTAGATAGCTTGAAAAGTTGAAGAGCACTAACAATGGCTTCTCTCAAATTTTCGGAAGCCTTGGAGAAGAAGATGAATGAATTTTTTCATCTTTTCTCCTATTTTAATCATTTAATTGTCAAATGACCAAAATACCTTTTTTGACAAACTTCCTAATTTAACTCATCCATGCCCAAATTTGTCCAAAAATTAGAAATTGTGAAAATTACTCATTAAGGATTTCTAATTGATATTCTAAAGCAATTTCACACAAATATCTTCTAGAATCTCACATTTTGCAACTTTTGCAATTTAGTCCTTTTAGACAGTTCAACCGCAATTTAACAAAATTGCTTCATGAAACTTTCACACTAGCATGCAAACATGGCATAGACATCAAAAACTCATACTTATGCCTCAGATTTGTGGTCTCGCACCACTATTCCGACTAGTCCCTAAATCGGGATGTTACATTTTCGATCCGCTTCACTGCAACCTCAGGAAGGCAGGATCTGCTATCTTTTAGCCTGCTCCACTGCAAACTCAGGGAGACAAGGCTGATGTCTTCGATCTGCTTCACTGCAACCTCAGGAAGGCCATATCTGTTATTTTAGTCTGCTCCACTACAAACTCAGGGATGCCAGACTGATGTTTTCGATCCGCTTCACTGCAACCTCAGGAAGGCAGGATCTGCTATCTTTTAGCATGCTCCACTGCAAACTCAGGGAGACAAGGCTGATGTTTTCGATCTGCTTCACTATAACCTCAGGAAGGCCAGATCTGCTATTTTAGTCTACTCCACTGCAACTTCAGGGAGGTCAGGCTGAAAGCGTCAATCTACCCTACTACATTGTCCTATAGAGGACACGGCCTATAGAATGGGTATATGCTTATGCCGAATGATTAGGATGCCCTGATCGAAATGAATCAAATGCTCCTAATTAGACACGCTATGATATATGAATGCAGAAATGTTATGAGCATGATTCCTACTTAAGGTGTCATCACTCATTTGTTCTTCATCCTCGTTCCTCTCGAAGTATCAATCATATTCTGCTCAAATAATTTGCCCCATGGTAATTCTGAGTCCACTCCACTTGAACCTTGGGACATAAAGTTTGTACATCCCACTGCAACTTTAGGGGAATAAAATTTGGTTTCTTCCATCCATCTTGTTACCACTCAGAGGTATAGAATTTGTATTATCTTTAATCAATTTGATCTGTTACACCATTCCCTGGGTGTAATGACTAGATGTATATGCCTGAAATTTGCATGAATACAGAGTATCATTTTTCTTTTCCCAGAAATGATCCACTTTTACACTTGGGTTGACATTGCTCGTTATTTGTCGAGAAGGTATCATCGATTTAAAAGAATTATCTTTTGTTCAACCAATAAAAATCCAAAGAGATAATCATCTTTCAATATTTCCAACCCTTAAGCTTGGTGAGTTCTAAACAATAGTCCTGCTTTGATTCTCATATTATTTAGAAGCTTTCCAGAGTAATATGCGAAACTCCTTTTATGAAAGTATTATTAGTCCATTAATCGTTATTTTAATATAAAATGCTTGAAAAAGATCACAACAATGGGAGAAAGAAATTAATCAGAGCATAGCTCAAACAAATAAGTTAATCAAAGCTAACCAAGGCAATAAAAGAAAATTGATTGGGGTGTATCTTGAAAAGAATAAAGTAATCAAAGATAGCCAAGGCCATAAAAGAAAATTGATTAGGGTGTATCTTGAAAAGGATAAAGTAATCAAAGATAGCCAAGGCCATAAAAGAAAATTGATTAGAGTGTATCTTGAAAAGAATAAAGTAATCAAAGATAGCCAAGGCCATAAAAGAAAATTGATTGGGGTGTATCTTGAAAAGAATAAAGTAATAAAAGATAGCAAATTCAAAATGAGTAAGATAGAAGTTAGGTGCCCCAGATATCGCAGCCTGAGCTTCTCTATACAAACTTCTTGAGAACCATTTTGAGCTTAATACGTGTTTAGAGGATCCGGAGTACTTTGTCAAGGCCCCAAGACGTAGCATACTTCCTCATTATTAATTCAGGCATAGCAAGACTACCACATGCCCTATCTTTAATCAAAATTTGAGCCGCCCTTTTCGGGTTTTCGGCTCAAAACCCCTTTGGTCTCAAAGTGCCATTTGCGGGTTTTCGCCTTGGCCTCTCCTTTTTTTTTTAAATTTGATCTTAAGGCGCCCTTTGCAGGTTTTCACCTTGGACTTTCCCCTTTCAAGTAAAATACTTCTTGACTGAACCTGAATTTGCCGAATTGGGCAAGTCTTCGCCGTCCGTCTCGATCAATATCAATGCTCCTCTAGAACATGCCCTTTTTACTACATAAGGTCTTTCCTAGTTTGGCATCTGCTTTCCTCTGAAATCCTTTTGTATAAGAAGGATCTTCCTCAATACCAGGTCCCCATCATAAAATTCCCTTGGGTGGACCATTTTCGACATAAATTAGCATCATCCATTTTTGGTACATTTGACTATGATGAATACTTTCAAACCCTTTTCTTCAGCCAAGTTCACTGGAGACATTCTACTTCATCCAATTCTTGACTCAATCAAAGCTTGGAGCAAAGGAATCTCGATTTTCATGGGCAAAACCACTACTATTCCATAAACCAATAGGAAAAGTGTTGTCCCAGCGAAAGTCATGGTCGACGTTTGATAAGCATAGAGAGTAAATGGTAGCTTCTTATGCCAATCTTTACAATTCTTGGTCACCTTTCATATTTTTTGTTGTTTTTTCTTTTTGTATTTTTTCTTTTGGCAACCTTTGCTTTGCCTTTGTGATATCTTTTCGTCGATCTTTGAACAAAGCAGTAAACTTTGACATTGTACAGTTATGTATTATTAAACATGATCCTTTCTGGCATTCTTTGCCGGCACCTGATCCTTTCCTTTTTTCTTTTTTTTTGAAATTTGATGACTGTCGTCTTTGCAATATTGGCATATGAAGCAACATTCACCCTCTTAGTGAAGTAATCGATGACCACAAAGATAATTCGATGTCAACTAGAAGCTTTTGACGAGATCGGCCCCATAACATCCATGCCCTACATATAGTAAAGTCTGTGAAGAAAATGGAGGAGTCACATAAATCTCGTCTTCTTTAATTCAGTATTTACGGTATAACTGATGCACTCCCCTTCCATGGTAGACCAATAGTGCCTGATCCTCATGTTTAGCCCACGTCTTAGTAGCCCAGGCATGTCCTGATATGATCGTACAAAAATATCTTTGATTTCTTGAAAATAACTCAATGATGTTTTGCTAGGCTACAATCTTCACCTCTTTTCTAGGTTCATAATATCCACTGGTCTGTTTTTCATCTTGTTCTACCATTCTTAACAAATCAGAAGATAGGTTACAATCTCTGTCATCTTCAAAGTCCTGAGATCCCTCTAGACACATATCTTACTCGAAAGGATACTCTGAGTCAGTAACAGCGTTGCTCACATCATTGATATCTGGAGACCTATTGTAGGTTCGAAGGAATATTCCAAAGAATAAATGATTCAAAGAATGATTATTTGTATGGTCATGAATGAAGAATGAAAGAATACTTGAAAGAAAGTCCAAAGAACAAACAAAAAAAAAACTAAATACAATTGTTTGTACAGTATGAAATGGAAAAAATAAAAGAATATTTGCTCAAAAAGATGTATTTTATTGAAATAAAAATTCTGGACACAAGCCTATTTCACAAAAGGGCTCTTATTGCCTCTAGGCTTAAGGCAAAAAGCGTGTTTTGAATATTACTCTAGATTAGCTCTAAAAATACAGGGATCTCTTCCACAGTCCCATTATTCAAAACACTCCCAAGTATGCAAAGGCTTGGAAACTTCGTTCCCCTGTTCCCTCTTCGATTTTGACTTCTTCAAGGAGTCGCAACTTTCTTGTCTCCTCCTTCAATTATCGCATTTACTGCCTCGTCAAAGATCAGGTTCTGATGAAACGTCGAACTTCACAATTCCCATTTTAATGAACCTTTCGACCAATTTTTTAAACGTAGTACAGTTTTCAATTGAGTGACCCATTATTCCCGCGTGGTACTCGCATTGGGCATTCTCATTTTACCATTTTGGGAACGGAGGTTGAACGGGTTTCGAGTAGGACGGAGACACCACATGCACATCAAAAAGATCCTGATACAGCTCCTTATATGTCATCAGGATGGGTGTGAACTGGAGCTTTTCTATATTTGGCCTCGAATTGGATTCCTGCCTTGAAGAGCCTTGATAGCTAGTGGTTACTTTTGGTTGACTGACAGTAATTGACTTCGAGTACCCTTTGTTATATGTACTCGTATTATTCACCTCGTTCTCCTTTTTCCTTAGAACTGACCTTTTGGTGTTTTCCCCTGTTTCTATCTTGCCACCCCTTATAGCATTTTCAATCATTTCTCCCGCCATTACTATATCCGCAAAGCTCTTTGTGGTACTTCCTATCATATGAGTAATGAATGGGGCTTTTAAGGTATTGATAAAAAGCATTGTAGTTTCCTTTTCTAGAGCGGTATTGAACTTGCATGGCAACTTCCTTCCATCTTTGCATATCTTCAAGCTTTAATTTGATTTCTTCTCCATGTTTTGCAAGGTGATTTCGCTGGAGCATCATGTCTCGTCACATAATTGTATTGTTTCATAAATGCTTGTGCTAGGTCTCTCCAGAATTAATCCTAGCACGGCTCAATTGGTTGTACCACACAGACGCTTTGCCCCACCAAGCTATCTTGAAACAATGGATCAACAGTTGACCGTTATTAACATACCCAGTCATCCGTCTACAGAACATGGTAATATGGGCTTCAGGACAGCTAGTCCCATTGTACTTCTCAAATTCTGGCATTTTGAACTTGTGAGGAAGCACCAAATCTGGAACCAAGCTCAAGTCTTTAGCATCAATTCCATGGTGATTATCAGCATTTTCCAAGGCCTTGAACTTTTCTTCTAACCATCTACAACGGTCCTCTAATTGCCTCAGTAATTCAATTCTCGTCTCTTCCCTCTCCGTTATATCTAAATCAGGGATAACAAGATTATCTCATGGGTTAGGTCCTGAGTCAACTTGGACATTCATGGGCACCCCAATATCAGCTTGACCTTGTTGAAGCCTAATTTTAACAGATGGCCTTTGAGGGTATGCTTCAAGTTGTGTTTGTGCATGTGGCGGGGTAAAACCCGGAGGATAATCCTCATTATTTTCTCCAGTATTAGACATGGGGCCTTTTCCCTTGTCCATTGCCCCATTCGGTAGCTGAGTTATTTGAGCCACCATATTCCTTTGGGCATCCATCATTTGTTCCCTCATATCTTGTTGGATCTTTGCCAATCGCTTCTTACAATTTGGTCTTGCATGTCTCTTTGGAGGCTATTTCAAGTCTTTGATCCATATCTTTCTCTCTTAGCTTGAGTATCGTAACGATGTTTAGTTTTCAGATTAACTTTTTCTCTTTCTCTCTTTTTCTGAAATAACTTCAACTAATTAGGGTTCTTCTATGGATTTTAATGCATATGATGCGATGTAATGTAAATGCATGAAATGAATGCAAAAAGAAAGAAAGACGTTGATTCTGAATTCAATTCCATTAGGACAACTTTTCTAGAAAATAAATTCCTTTACATAAAACAGATATTTATACGGCCTTGCCCTCATATTCCAAGCAAAAATATCAATCCCCTTCTTCGCAAAGGTCAAATCTTGCAAACTTCTAATAAATGCCTCCACTAGCTCCTTTTTACTTGGGTCGCGACTCATTACTCACTTATCCTCGCAATGCTTGTTAGAAATTTGAGACGTGATGGCTCTCAAATAGTCTTCATCAGCTTGAATCCTTGGGCAATAAAGTCTTATATTCCTTCACGGACTATCAGTCTTCTCTCATTGTGTTTACTTGGACCATATTCGGACGACCGTATTATAATCCACTTTATCAAGAAATCCATTTTCTCATGACAAACTCTTCTATTTAGCAATCGAATTTGAATCAACACCTCTTTTCTATGATGTGAATTCAATGCAACCAAAACAAAATAAAACACGTTAGCACAAGAGAAATAAACAACATAGAACACCTATCTGGGAGACTACTGGGGTTTGGCATGGTTCTACCTAGGGTAGGCTCCTAGGTCTCTCTATATGCGGTTTAGTTCTAAAGAAAAGGTACCTGAACCAGTAGATTCCTCAAACTTCACCCATTATAGGCTCATACAGATCGAGTTCAGTTCAGGGGAATACATTTCCCTATGGCCATGCGAAAGTGAAAACCTCACGAAGACATAGGTACAGATGTATCCTGGAAGTAATCCACTTGCCCATGCAGAGGTGAAAACCTCATGAAGGCATAATTTCTCACTCCCACTTAAAGGTGCGACTACAACGGTCATGCAATGCAATGTGCGCAAGAAAATAACAATCATATGCAATGTCACAAACAAATGTAAAAAAAGGATCGTAATTTTCAAATCAAATTTTCAAATTGAATTTTCAAATTTCTGACAAAGGACAGAAAATAATCAATTTTACGGCTTGACTTTCTTGGTATCCCCAGCGGAGTCGCCAAGCTGTCGAAACCATCTTTAGTTTTAAAAAAAAACAGGGATCAACTTTAAAAAACGAAAACGGGAGTCGCCACCAATCCCTTTTTGCTTAGGTGTGATTGGATCACCTTATAAAACGTTTTATTTCAAAACATTGATTTTGGCCTACGAAATTCAAGAAAACGGGTTCGAGAGTCGGTTACGTACGAGGAAGGATTAGCACCCTCGTAACACCCAAAATTGGTACCGGATTGATTAATTATTGTCCTAATGTCTAAAATTCGAAAAGATTTGAAAACATGATTTCTTTAAAAACTTGAACAATTTGAGTTGGAACTTGAGATTCCTTTGTTCCGAAAGAATACAAACATCATATCCAGCACGTTAGGACATGATGTTTTAAACCCTCATAACCAAAATCATCTCATGATTTACAAAATTCATTAAAAGGATATTTAGTTATTTAGTCAAACGGAAAATCGAAACCCAGCACGTTAGGGCACTATTTCCCGAATTTCCTAACACAAAAGATTGCCTTATTTAAGAAAAATTTTTGGATAAAATGTGGTAATTAAAGAAGATAGATATTTTTAAACAAAGATTTGAAAAAAGTAACATTAAGTTATTACAAAAAAGTGCAATTTACTAAAGTTACAGATTATATTAACAATTAGCACTAACATAAACAATTAAGTAAAAGAATGACAAGCAATAATAATAATGTTAAGGTAAACAAAGATAATGGATTCAAATTTTTTTAAAAAAAAATGAACAATCAAAATAAAAAATATAGAGTAGATAATATCAATTTTAAAAGAATCTATGAAAAAATTAAGGAAAAAAAAGTATTCACAAGATTAAATTCAAATAAAAATAATATAAGGTAAATAATATACTCAAAACAATTAATGAATATTATAACAATTTTTAGAAAAATAAAATAATAAAAAAAAGAAACGATATGGCAAAATCTAAAATAGTTAATATATACATAATAAAATAAATAAATATATTTTAAATAACTAATATAAAAACTTTGAATAAAAATGTATAAGGGATAACTTATAATAAGTATATAATATACCATTTAAAAATAGATAATATACATATTTTAAATAAACAATATATGGAAAATTTTGCCTTAATAATAAAACAATTTAAATGATGTACAACATACAAATTTTCAAATAATACATAATATGATTAAAGTTAAATAATATATAATATATAGATAATATATAACAAATAAAAATAATAATATATATGATAAAACAATTTAATGTAAATAGGGAAAAACAAAAAAGAAAGACAAGTTTAAAATAATTAAAATAAATGAATAAATAATAATTAAGCAATTAAATGGATAAATAAAAAAAGTTAAAAAAACGCATAAGTCAACCTAACTCCCGCAATACGTGGACTCAACGAAATTCCTCCACCAAAATCTAACTCGAACGGAAGTAACTCAAAAAGAAACGAAGATGAGCGAAGAACAAAATAGGAACAAGCCACAGATAATAAGAACGTAAAAGAGAGATAAATTTGAGTGAATGTTCTCAAGAATTTTTTATTACTTAAAATTCAAGTCCCTTATAATGAAGGGAGATGCCTCTATTTATAGTTGAGCCTTCCCAAATCCAACGGTACAGAACAATTACATCAACGGCTAAGATTAAATGGTATCTACAAATTAAATCTCTAAGATTACAAAATCATATCTTCTAAGATTGCATACCATATCTTCTAGGATTGCATATCATATCTAAAATTTGAATATCATATCTAAGATTGCATATCATATCTTCTAGGATTGCATATCATATCTAAGATTTGAATATCATATCTAAGATTGCATATCCTTGAAGATTGTGTTTCCATATACGTCAAGCTTGTAGATGGACCTTCAATCTTTTCAAGTAATGGGTCATTCTGATAGGGCCAAATGATATATTTTGGATTGGATTTGGACTTTGTTTTATTATTTTGGGTTTATTTTTTTTTGTATGGGCCCGGGCTAAATTGGCCTATTACAATATTCATAACACTTTTAAATATTTGTTAACTTTTTTTTTTAAATATAACCATTACAAAAATTAAAATGCAATAATATATATGCTTAGTTTTGAAATCTTGATCGTTGATATTAGAATGATTTTCATTCTATGGAAATTTAAAATTTTCAGAAGTAACAAAAAGCAAGTAGAAAAAATAAAATGTTACATCAAATATTAAAAACCTATAAACTATAAAAATAGTGATTAAAAATGAGACATAAAAGAAAAAAATTAATAGAAACGACTTCAAAATTAAATGACAAAAGTAAATTAATTTCAAAAGTAGATGAAAATATTGATTAATAGTGGGTCTTAATTTTTATTTTAATGTTATAAACTATTTATGTGTTGATCAATTAGGCCCACCACTTATCGCACACTCCACCTAGAATTGTTCCATATTTTGCATGAAAACTTTACTTTAGATAATATATATGTGACTAGTTTGATTCTTATGTGATGCATGTATTTATTTTATTTAATAATTAAAATAAATTAAATTAAATCATATTATTTTTTAATATAACAGATTTAAAATAAATATAAGTAAAGAATTAAGATAAAGAGTTTGACAAATAATACATTCAAAAGAATGCGATAATGAAATATATTTTAAATAATATTAAAATATTTTTAAAAAAAATATTTGCGTGTGTAACTTTGTTTTTTTTTTTTTGAATATTTTAAGAGTATTTTAAACATATTACACAAATATATCAGGGCAAAATACCCAAATATACCAAAAAAAATTATTTACGGAAAAGGACTGGTTTTTTTAAAATTTATGAAAAGGGTTATTTCTCACAAAACGCGCGCCCACGCCAGTAGCGTTTTGTGGGGATGCAACAGGAAGCGCGGCCGGGAGAGCGCTTTTGCCACATCAGCCAAAAACGCGCGTCCCGAGGGGGCGCTTTGTCGACGTGGCAAAAACACTCCTGTGGGGCGTTTTTAGCCCGTGTTTTTTAAAAAAAAAACTATTCTCGAATTTTTTAAAAATTTACGAGAATAAACCTTTATAAAGGCTCAAAATGACAACACCATTGTTTTAAGGTGTCATCAATTAATAAGGAAATATAACTTACAAATGAAATCTTTATATAGACCCAAAGTCTCATTTCCCTTATTTTCTTGAGCAAAGTGGGATATGAGATATGTGTATATATAGACTCATGAACAGTTTTGCAGCTTGTTCCTAAATAATGTGGGATTCCTTCCTCTTTTAACTAACAATATGAGATTAAAGGCTACACTATATTTGATATTTTTTTTTACAAAACAATTTCTTTTTTTTTTTATATTTTGTTAACATTTTCTTATATTATAAAATTATCTTTTGAGATCTTTAATCTTGTTGCATTTTAGAATTGTTAACATATACAAAAGAACTATTAAAAAAAAAGAGAACAAATTGCACATATAAAACTTGTACATGCAATAATCTTCTATTCAATTTTAAATGTTTGAAGTTAATATTGATTGTTTTATACTTTATTATTACTATATTGTTGCACTAATCTAATGCTGACTATGAGATACCTGATCAAATCGTGTTATTATTACTGCACAACACCTCCTTTACATGAACCTGGTAGAACATTTTCAGATTCCAATGAACCACTTGAATTCAAACTCATATGATCACCAATGGGATGTTTGAAGCTACTAGATTTACTTTCCACTGTCAACACCATCATCTGGGTCGAAATAAGGACCTCGTCCTTTCCCACTGATTCGGATTTCCCCTTACTCGGATCGTAATACAATTTTCCCATATTAGGCAATTCTTCATGCTGCAAGTTGTCATAGGCTGTTTTGCATGGATGCTTTTGATAGCCTATAGAACCGTTCGGATGTCGAATAATCCTTACGCCTTGACTAAGAGTAGTACCGTGCGATGTAGAAGACGACCCTTCGTTCCCGGATTGTTTCGGAGACGGAGGCCGGGAAGAACTCAGCGTCCCGGATGTCGAAGCAAAGCTACTGTTGGCTATACCAGAACCAGGATTTTGACTCTTGGGTGAAGAAATAACAAGTGATTCCATTGAATAATTCAAAACAAAACCTACAACTGCAAAACCAAAGTCCAATTTAGCAAAAATAAACCCCTTTCCTCTATGATAAAGTCATTAATTACAAAATCTTCAAGCTTAAATGTCCCAAAAACACAAAATTAGATTAGTGCAACAATATAGTAATAATAACACGATTTGATCAGGTATCTCATAGTCAGCATTAGATTAGTGCAACAATATAGTAATAATAAAGTATAAAACAATCAATATTAACTTCAAACATTTAAAATTAAATAGAAGATTATTGCATGTACAAGTTTTATATGTGCAATTTGTTCTCTTTTTTTTAATAGTTCTTTTGTATATGTTAACAATTCTAAAATGCAACAAGATTAAATATCTCAAAAGATAATTTTATAATATAAGAAAATATTAACAAAATATATAAAAAAAAGAAATTGTTTTGTAAAAAAAAAATATCAAATATAGTGTAGCTTTTAATCTCATGTTGTTAGTTAAAAGAGGAAGGAATCCCACATTGTTTATGAACAAGTTGCAAAACTATTCATGAGTCTATATATACATATATCTCATATCCCACTTTGCTCAAGAAAACAAGGGAAATGAGACTTTGGGTCTATATAAAGATTTCCTTTGTAAGTTATATTTCCTTATTAATTGATAACACCTTAAAAAAAAAATGGTGTTGTCATTTTGAGCCTCTATAAAGGTTTATTCTCGTAAATTTTTAAAAAATTCGAGAATAGTTTTTTTTTAAAAAAATACGGGCTAAAATGCGTTCTTGGGGGAGCGTTTTTGCCACATCAGCAAAGCGCGCCCTCAAGGACGCGTTTTTGGCTGATGTGGCAAAAACGCTCCCCCAAGGGTGCGCTTCCCTGCTGCATCCCCACAAAACACGCTGACGTGGACGCGTTTTGTGGGGAAATGGTCCTTTTTCGTAAGTTTTAAAAAAATCGGTCATTTTCTGTAAATAATTTTTTTTGGTATATTTGGGTATTTTGCCCAATATATCGTGGTATTTATTAAATTCCGCATTAATTTCATATTTGCTTCTTATATTATTTATATTCCATTTTTTTAAATAGCTTTAATGTTAATGTAATTACTTTTTAATTCTATTAACTATGTTTTCAAAACATTTTTAGTTATGCCGATTGAGTCTGAGCTCAATTGACATGGGCATTGTTGCCAATACAGGAGGTTGTGGGTTTAAGTGCGCTGAAATGCATTATCCTCTTATTTACGGATTGGGGAGGGGCTATGGGTAGTTCTAAGCTTTGTGTAAAAAAGAATAGATATTACCAGGACCTATAATGAGATTATTAAAAAAAAACATTTTTATTTATGTTTTTAACCATTTATAATTTTTTAGCAGTAAATTGTAATTGTAAAAAGTTTTAATTTTTTTAACAATTTTGACTAAAAATAATATTTAAAAAATTCTACAACTATTTTTAGATAATTTTTATTAAAAAATATGTATTTACAAGATATAACACCCCAAAAATTTTCAATATAGTAAATGACACTATTTCGGAATCAAATATAGTGAAATTCCAAAAAAATTTGGAAAGCGAGTCAGACAAATAATTTTTATGAAAGTAAAATTTATAATGGAAATGGAAATCAATGAAAAGAATTGAGGAAGTGGAAATGTGGCAAAAAGGATTAAATTACAAATTCTAAAAAAGTCTGAGTATTAAAACGTAAATTCAACCAAAAATGAGTTATTATTGGTTATTTGGCATGAAAATAACTTGAAATATGTATTGGTGTGGTGAAGATCATTTTTGAGACAAAATTGGAAAATATTTGAAGTGTGGATTAAATTATAAATTTTTCATTTTTACTGAAAAATCACATCAATGTAATTTTTACCACCCAAAGACTATTGTGAATATTTAAAAGTGAATTATGATGTTTAAATTTATTAGTACCTAATGGATGTGAAGAAATTGTACAAGAAGGCAATAGAGGTAAAAGAATAGTTTTACCACATAAGGACATTTTAATCATTTCTCAATTATTTTATATTGGAAAAATTATTTTTACCCAATATTTGATTTTATAGAAATGAATGTGAGCAATTAGATGTGATTAATTATAGATGATGGAGTGTGAACCACTAATTTAAAATGAACTTTAACCAATTTGACTAGGTCTTAATTTTTTGTATTATAAAAAGGAAACAAAAGGCCAAAAATTGGCCATTTCTACTCCTTCCAGCTGTGGCTCCCACTCCCCTTGGAGGTCCTCCATTGTTCTTCATTTTCCTTCTTTTTCTTTAAATCTTTCAAGCATCCAACACCTTCCCACATTGGTTTCATGTTAAAATCAACTAGAAAGCTTCCTTCCAAGCTTGAATCTACCTTTAAAAACCTCTCTTTCAACCTAGGGTTTCATGAGTTCTTAATAGATAAAGTTGAAGATAGAGAGAGAAAGTTTCCATGAGGTAAGAAATGGTGTTCTCAACATTTCCTAAGTACTATTTGAAGTTATTTTCATAAGAAAGCTCTAAAGCTTGTATAATGATACTTTGTTTGTTTATGGCTGTTAAGAAAAGAATTGAAACGGTGCAAGAGAGAGCTCTTGAGCTTGTATGAGTGAGGATTCACTGTTAGAAAGGTTGGAATTGTAACACCCCTTTACCCGACTTGATAAGTGCTAAACGTAACATGTTTTAATCACATTCTTAATGCAATTTTAGGTGATTATTCAATGTTAATGGTGAATTTTATGCTCCTAATCCTTTAAATTCATGTTTTTATACTTAGGAAAGCATTTGAGAACAAAAGGAGCGAAAATCGAAAAATCGGAGTAAGCTATAGGAGCCACACGGGCTGACCCCTTCCACAAGGCCTGGACACACGGTCATGTGAGCCACACCAGATGCCACATGACCATGTGGTAGGCTATGTTGATTTCACGAACTGGCAATCTTGACTATAGAAAAATGATATTTTTAGGTTTTCCGGGCATTCTAAGACGTATATATGAAAAAAATAAAAAGATAGGAGTGAGTTGTCATATAATACTCAAGAAAACAACTCGAAAAACACTATTGAAGCTGATTCTGAAGCAGATTTCCGTCAATATTGAAGACTCCCAGTTGATTTCTTAAGAGATTCTCATGAGTTTTTTTATTTCTTTCGGTTTAACTATCTCTAGGATGTTTTTATTTTCAAGCATGAACTAATTTTATGAATACCTAGGGAAGATGAGCCCTATAATGGATTCTGTCATTTGATTTTTATTTTACGCAATAAATACTTAGATCTTATTATAATAGCCCGTTTTCAGTGGTGTTAGAAACAGTGGTTTTGGGACCACAATTCTGATGTGTTAGTCTTTAAATATTAATTATTTAATATTTATGAAGTCATTAGTGTTGTATTAAAATTTGGTTTAAAAATTCTAATGTTTAGATAGTTAATTAATTTTAAAGGACTAAATTGTAAAAGTGTAAATGTAAATTGTTATTGGTGTTTTAGTGCCAATTGGGTATTTAAATAATTTAGGATGGTTTATTATGGCAATTAAGCCTTTTCTATACTTAGTGGATGGTAGATATGTAGAAAATTGATTAAAAATATGAAATAATGGCAAACTTGTAATTATTGTAAAATTAAGTAGAAGAAAATGTAAAGAATGGTATCATCTACTTCATTTTTTCTTTTATGTTGGCCCAACCTCCATTGAAGGACTATGGGAAGCTTTGGTTTGAATTCATGTTTGCATGTAAGTGTTTATTGGTTAATTTTTCATGAATTTTATGTTTTTGAGACCGTTACAACTAGGTCCAACTACCTCGTACCTCTATTTTCAAAATTTTTAAATATTTTTGAATGTCCCATTAAGGAATTTAGTGTGTTCTTGAAGTTTAATGGTGAATTATTATGCTTGGGTGTTAAATAGAAATATTTTGTTAAAAGATTTTGTATGATTTTTAGATTTAGGGATTTAATTGAAAATAAATTAAAATACGTATGGTTTTCTTGTGAAATTTTAGCATATATGGACTGTTTTGGATGTGGTTAAAATTTGGTTCTATGGGTTGAGGATTTAATTGTAGAATTAAGCTTGATTCGGTTATAGGGATTAAATTGAAAAATGTGTAAAAGTTTGGGGAAAATGTAAAAATTTGTAAATAAGAAGATATATGTAGTGAATTGAATAATATATGAAATTAATGTTAATAATTGAAATAAAATTATATTTTAGATCAAGAACAAGTTGAAAATAGAGGAAAAGGGAAGGTTGCGAAATATTCCCCTGGACTTTTGCCATTACTGCAGTTTAGCCTTGGTAAGTTTGTTTGGTTTAGTTTAATACATTATTTAATGCATATTGAATGAAAAACTTGTTTGATGATTGGTTATTTAAATACTTGATATTAAATTAATGAGAATTGAAATAGTGAATTGTTTGTGACACTGTTTAGCCATGATAACTCCTGAGCCAGATGAACGTAGGATAGAGAACGATTGGCATGCCAATAGGTTATAGTGTGTGTGATACGAGGTTGATTGGAGATGAGACGATGATTCCTAACCTGTGATTTTACACTTAATATACCGAAGTCTAACATTTGTTGTGGACTATCGCGATATATTACAGTGATTCTGGCGTGTTACCGAGGGGAGATGTATAGCCTTCAGGCTTGGCACTTAGTGCCCAAGCGTGTTTTCGGAGGGATGTTAGCCTATGGGCTAGGCACTTGGTGCCGAGGTGTGTTATCAGTTAGATTAGCTTGTTTGAGCGTTTGGCGTATTTCGAATGGATAACAATGTATTCATATATGTATATCTTTCATCAGACAATGTTTCTTGTGTTAATTGTCTTGTTATTGAATGGTTGAAAGATTATTCATGTATCTCCTAAAAGCATTGTGTCTTGAAAGTGAATGATCTTGTACTTGTTTATGTATAAACTCACCTGTTATGGATTGTGGTTGACAGGAAACTATGACTTTTAATCTTGTTATTAAAATTGTTATGTTTAATTTGATTAGCTTTATTACTTTAACCGCCGAACTTACTAAGTTCTATAAAAGCTTACTCTTGTTATTTATTTTATTTCTTTGTAGATTATGTTTTGTGGAAATCGGGTGATCGGATCAACTCGAGGAAAATCACACTATCTAGCTATATTTTGGTAGCTTTTAAGCACTTTACTTACGATTATATGGCATGTAATAGGTGATATATAAATAGTTGGGTTACTTGTTACTTGTGGGGTTGTTACATGTAAATGAGGTTTGTCATGGATGGATTGTTAGTTCAATTATATATACTTTTGATGATTGGTTTATAGGTGTTCATGAGTATGTGATATGGTTTTATTGTTATATACTATTAGTGAATGGTTATTCTACAGTGAAATTGACTTGAATGTTGAGTATAAGTAGTAAACTTATTATGTGTTTTTGTGTGATCATGAAATCTATGAAATGTAACTTGGTTGATTAATTAAATTGTGATGTCAATGAGGACACATTGGTTAGGCACTTAAGATGGACATTTTAACATGTTTTGAGCTTGTTTAATCATGTTTTGAGTTGGTATAATTGATGCTAATTGGGTTGCTTGTTGTCCAAGTAGGTTAAATATGGTAAACTTGAATTTGAAGGCACATTTTGGAGCATATGGCCTGGGACCTGAGCTGTCACAATATCGTGTGTCTTAATTATTTCAATGTAGGTTGGTCCACACGGGCACAAAGAATTACATGGCCTGGTGACACGACCGTGTGACCCTGAGCTACACGGTCACAATTAGTTACACGGCCTGGTGACACGACCATGTGACCTTATATTACACGGGCATAGTTAGTTACACGGTCAGCATACACGGGTGTGTGAAGAAGTCACACGGGCGTGTGTAGTAGCCACACGATCTGGGCTTTGTCACACAACCTGGACATACGGCCGTGTGACCCTTGTTTTCTAATTTTCCAAATTTTTCTATTTTTTTCAAAATGACCCCTGATTATTTTCAAATTATATTTAAGGCCCCGTAGGCTCGATTTAAGGTCCATAAATGTATTTCCTACTTGATTTAAAGGAGTTATTGAATGATATTAGACAACTTGTGTAATTATTTCAATTTGAATTGAAATGTTTTGAATTGTATTGTAATACTCTGTAACCCTAATTCGGTGACAGAAACGAGTTAGGGGTGTTACACTTGCTCTTAATTATGTGTACTTAATTCTTGGTTTGATATTTCTAGATTATTTATTCATGTTTGATGTGCTTAAATTAGAGGAGGAATAGACCTTGTTTAAGAGTAGGTCTTGCGTAATTGAGTGGAGTTGCATGCAATCCTAGAAATAGGACGACATAAATCTACCAGATTAGAGTCAAATCTAATAGGGGAATCCATAGATCGAGTTAATGCGATAATAAGGGGTTTTAATTAGAAAGAAATTTCAATTAATCAACCTAAAGTTAGTTGCTCTTGCTCTTGAAATAGATATTAGCATAATTTAGGGATTTCTAAGGATCAAGATACTAAGTAAATAAATTGCGTAATTTAGATTAATAACGACAAATGAAATCTAGGTGAATTCTTTCCTGGGCATTGTTCCGCTTCTTGGTTGTTAATCTTGTATTTTCCTAACTTGTTCCTTGTCGTGATCATTAGTTAATTAATTTAGTTAATTTTAATTTTCAATCAATCATTCGAATTATTCAGTTAAATAATAGAAAGGAAGTAACTACTAGTACTTTTAGTCTTCGTGGGAATGATATCTTTACTCACTGCAGCTATACTATTAATTGATAGGTGCACTTGCCTTAGTCAAATTTTTAGTTAGTTTACAATGCATCACGACCCGATTGTAGGGTCCGAGCAATAAGATGTCACATTCATTGTCGGAATAACTACGAATGCAAAACATTTAAATCGTAGCATAATTCAAGCAAACTTAAACATTTCAGATTATAAGGATGATATACAATCTTCCCCGGGACTTATACGAGCCTACGTAGCTCTAAAATAAATTTGAGATCGAAAAATGACTATTTTGAAAGGAATCCAAAATACAGGGTCGATGTAGCGATGTGAGGGGGTTACTCGTCATGACATGACATACTAACTTGGCCTCGTTGCAGTGATAAGGTTCCTTATCGCGCTGTTGCTTGGAGATCAAGCTCGTCGCAATGACCATCGATTTATGTTCCGACATGACATACTGACATGGAATTTATAACCCCTTGTGCATATTAAGAAATTTCGTCATATTGCTGGTGTAACCCAAGCCATGGAATCTCTAAGCAAATCATTTGTCTAACTTGGTTCCTAATTTAAGCCTAGGTGTTCTTCCTTATAATAATTTTTTCTGGGATTTGACCATGTACAGCTTCCTCATAGAAATCTATATTACACTTCTCGACTTGTATTTTTAAAGATAGTCACACACACTAATCATTCAGTCTGTCAACTTTTACTAGCGCACTTGCAATAGTCGTCACCTCAATGGTTGGTCCTTACCCTAAGCCATTCATTCTACATTGAACCAAACTTATGACTTCCTTATTACACGAGTAACTATCTTCTTCCGACTTGGCCCTTGTATAGACTCTTTCTTAAGGAAGACCCAATTCTAACCACTTCTCTTACAGTCCCCTATCTGACATTTGGTTGTTTACTATGTAACATCCCGATTTTGGGCCTAGTCAGAATAGTGGTTTTGAGACCACAAATTTGAAGTAGATATAATTATTTTATAAGTATTTTAAGGTCTATGGCATGATTGCATGATTATGTGAAAATTTCATGAAGAAATTTTATGCATAAAGTGTCCAATTTGATTTTTAGGACTAAATTGCAAAAGTTGCAAAATATACGTTCTAGAAGATTTGAGCATGAAATTTCCATGGATTATTAATTAGAGGTCCTTAAATAGAAATTTGACCAATTTCTAAATTTTTGGATAAAAATGGGCATGAATAGGAAAAATTTGAAAGAAAGGCCTAAGGGCATTTTTGTCATTTGGTTAATAAAAGAATAAAAAGGGAAAATAAGTCAAAAATTGTGTCCATCTTCCTCCCCCATTGCCAAAATTTCTAAGGAGCCATAGCTAGGGTTTTTTTCATCCTTTCAAGCTCAATAGTAAGTGCATCCTAGCCCCGTTTTTAATGTTCTTTATATTTTTGAAGTTGTCATCAACCGATCTAACTATTTCTACCATTTATTTGAGCTAGGGTTCATGTTCAAAAATCTACCCATGTGTGACATGCATGTATTTTGACGTTTCATGGTAGATTATGAAAGTTTGATGTGTGTTTAACATCTTTTACTAAGTGATTTTTGATGGAAATGCATAAAAAGGACTTATTTGTAAAAGATGTAAAATGAGTAGTAAGATGTATGTTTTAATGAGAAATGTGGGCTCATATGAGTTTGTGTTAGGTTTGGCTAGGCTTGGGTAACAAAGAAAATGGACACATTTCATTTTACGAGCCTAGGGACTAATTTGTAAAAATGTGAAAGTTTAGGGGCAAAACTGTAATTTTGCCAAAATATGGTTTTTGGACTGATTTGAACAATGTGATAATTAAATGAGATAAATTTTCTATTATAGATCAAGAAAAATAGAGTTCGGACCTAGACCGGGGAAAGAACAAGATTTTGGACTAAATCAAATTAGTTGTCCATATTTTGTACCGATGTAAGTTCGTGTGTAAATAAAGCAACTTTATATTATGCATTTAATATTTGATATTGCATGAATTTTTTATTTATTGTTATGAGTACATTCGACGAAGATTCGATGTGGTAAAATTCCCGGTTAAACCTCAGGAATAGATAGGATACAAATGTCATGACATTAGGGTTATGTGTGATTTCGTGTAAGACCATATCTGGGATATGGCAACGATATGTGATTTCGTATAAGACCATGTCTGGGACATGGCATCGATATGAGACATCGTGTAAGACCATAGCTGGGCTATCGACATCGATATGTGATCCCACGTAAGACCATATCTGGGATATGACAACGATATGTGATTTCATATAAGACCATGTCTGGGACATGGCATTGATATGAGACATCGTGTAAGACCATAGCTGGACTATCGACATCGATATGTGATCCCACGTAAGACCATATCTGGGATATGGCATTGGCATCTTACTAAGTATATGAGGTTTCTCGGGTATTCTTTAGTATTCCAAGTGGTTCAACGAGTAATTTAAAGATTATGTCAATGATATGAAAGGCTATGATTATGTTATGAAGTGGAACAGGTACGTATGCAAAACTCATGAGAAATGAGCTCGGTTTATGCTGCATTATTGGTAAGAATGCAAATGAGTAAGTTATACTTATAATCATTTAATGATTATGTGCAAAGTTATAATATGCTATGTGTATGTTACTACATGTTTAATGTTTCTTATTATTTTCATGCAAACTTACTAAGCTTTATGCTTACCCCCTTCCTTTCCATTTCTTATATGTGTTGGCTTATGATGAATTTGATTCATTTTGTCTAAGGCAATGAGATGTGGTTCATAATGATTATTTGGTTGTAAACCTATTCATATATGCATGCATGTGCCAATGCCATTATGATATGGCCTATGGTTATTGATGGTTGAATGATGATGTGTTGCATGTGATTATGGATGTTTGATGATGGTAAAGCACCTAATTATGCCATGTCAAGTGCCTTTGAAGTCATGTATGTGTTTCTGCTAATAAGGGTGGCAAATGGGCTTGAAAAATAGCCTCAAAGTTGTCCACACGGGTAGACACACGGGCATGTGTCTAGGCCGTGTGTGACACATGGTCTGCCCAATGGGCGTGTGATCCCGCCGTGTGTCCCCTGCACCCTAAGTAACATCCCGATTTAGGGCCTAGTCAAAATAGTGGTGCGAGACCACAAATCTGAGGTATATGAATGAGTTTTTGAGGTTTATGCTATGTATGCATGCTAGTGTAAAAGTTTCATGAAGCAATTTTGTGAAATTGCGGTTGAATTGTCCAAAAGGACTAAATTGCAAAAGCTGCAAAATGTGAGATTCTAGAAGCTATTTGTGTGAAATAGCTTTAGAATATTAATTAGAGGTCCTTAAATAGCAATTTTCCCAATTTCTAATTTTTGGACAAATTTGGGCATGGATGAGTTAAAATAGAAAGTTTATCAAAAAGGGCATTTTGGTCATTTAACAATTAAGTGATTAAAATAGGAGAAAAGATGACAAAATTCACTCATCTTCTTCTCTAAGGCTGCCGAAATTTTCAAGAGCCATTGTTAGGGTTCTTCAAAAATTTCAAGCTTGCTAGTAAGTGCATCTAGCCTCGTTTTTGATATTCTTTGTATTTTTGAAGTCCTTGTTGCATGAGTAAGCTATTTTTAGCTATTTGATGAGCTATGATGGATGTTCAAAAATGTGGCCATGTATGACATGCATGTATTTTGATGTTTTATGGAAGATTATGGAAGCTTGACGTAGTAGAAACATCTTTTGCTAAGTGAGTTTCCATAGAAAATGCATGTAGGGACTAGTTTGTAAAAATCTTGAGTTTGGTCATACATGTGTGTTGTGATGAGAATTGATGATTGCTTTAGTTGAGTAAGTGATTCGACTAAGCATGAAAGGCTAGAAAGTTAAATAAAAATCACTTTACGAGCCTTAGGGGCAATAGTGTAATTATGAGAAAGATTAGGGGTAAAAGAGTATTTTTTGCCAAAGTATGAGATGTGGGTCGATTTAGTCAATGTGTGTATTGAATAAGCTAATTTATTCATTATAGATCAAGAAAGACAAAGCCCGGATCGAAACCGAGGCAAGAGCAAAGTGGTGGACTAAATTGCACGTTTCTATACTTTTGAGTATCGAGGTAAGTCTATGCACAAACAATGCATTCATACTTACAATTTGTTAATGCTAGCTAGTGTATAGCATGGTTGAGAATGTTTGAGAACCTATGTGGTTCAAGTGAAATGAATGGATGAATGATTAAGTAAGTAGAATTGTGAATGTGTTGTGATAATGCTAAATGGTGGGCTAAGTGCGATACCATCCTAATGCATATTGACGATGAGCTGGCTATGTGCGATGCTATCGTTAGGTATATTATCTAGTGGGCTATGTGCGAAACCACTATGAATACCTTGTTGGTAGGATAAGTGCGATACTACCTTATTAATTGATTGTGGTGGGCTAAGTGCGAAACCACCGAGGGATTAGCTGTGTGGATTAGCTGTGTGGATGTATTATCGAGAAATAATGATGTGTTTTATATTGTACAAATGTAATATTGAATGTAGGGGTGCATGTCAATGGTTATGAGTAAGTGAATCATGATGTGTTGGAAATGTGGTAAGGGATAGAAAGAGTAAGCATAGTTGTACATTATATGTTAGTATAATGCTAATTGTTGTTTAGCTTATACTATGGTGCTTAATTGTTTATGTGTGAACTTACTAAGCTCAAAGCTTACTCTCTTTCTTTTCCCTTGTCTTATAGAGCAAAAGTGTTGAATCGAGATACGAGGATCAATTAGAAGATCGCCCAAACTATCAGCACACTCTGGTACATTAGACTCAGTGTTTTGTATATGGCATGTATAGGGGCTAGACAAGTTAATGAATTTTGTTTTATATGGCTATGATGTGTTGGCCTTTAGATGGATAATCTATTTTGTATAATGCCATAGTTGTTGGCACTTTATTATATGAGAAGATGTAGTTATCTATGTGAGATTGTAAGATTTTTAGTTGATTATGGATGTGTTGTATGGGTGCATGATTGTGTATGCTAGATGGGTGAAAAGAACTTGGCAAATAGCTTTGTTCTCGTCCATGTGGGTAGACACACGAGCGTGTTTCTAGTCAGTCCATGGGCGTGTGACTTGGCCGTGTGTCCCCTGCATGTTAGTATTTGAAGTCAGAAAAGACCACGGACTAGTCACACGGGCGTGTGCCTAGAACGTGTGGGTTAATTAGTGTTGGCCACGGGCTAGCCACACGGGTGTGTGTCTAGACTCTAGGCCGTGTTAAGGTGGTCAGTGTGCACCACGGGCGGAGAGCACGGGCGTGTTCCTTAGCCGTGGGGCATTGGCAGAATGCTTGAGTTTTCATGCACGAGTAGTGACCATGGGCGTGTGTGACATCCACGGTCGTGCCAAATCTTACACGGGCATGTGAGCCCTGTATAGATGGAAGAAAATTTTATGATAGTAAGAGTTTTTGATATGTTCTCGAGAGCCCTCGTGTGTTTGAGAGAGGCCTCGTAGGTCGGGATTGAGGTTGTTGTGATGACCAAAGAGAGTGGTCATTTTGTGCCTAAGTGGCGATCTTGAGGTCTTTAATTCGGTAACGCCTCGTGCCCGGTTCCGGTGTTGAATACGGGTAAGGGGTGTTACATTTAGTGGTATCGGAGCTATGGTTTAGTCGATTCTAGGACTACCGTAGCGGGTGTAAGAGTCTAGCTATACATGCCATAAGTGTACAATAATAGTGTGGTGGCTTCTGATGATTTTAAATCTTGTTTTATATAGAATATGGATTCCGATCCATTGATTGCTGATGAAGCAGCTAGTAATGCGCCGGCTTCTGCGCAAGGAACCGTGCCTGTTCAAAGTGGACCCAAGGCTAGAGGTCAAGGGGAAGGGGCTCGGGAAGCCTTTCTCCAGATGATGAGCAATTGGTATTCGGATTATGTTTGAGCGAACCCTAATGCTCAACCTCCTCCTCCTCCTCCTATACCTCAGCCAATTCCTGTGGCTCCTCAAGGTATTGATGTAGTGAGGATATCGAAACCCCCGGTAGATAAGATTAGAAAACACGGGGCTAAGGAGTTTAGAGCTAAGGTTGATGATGACCCTGAGAGGGCAGAGTTCTGGTTAGAGAACTCGATGAGAGTATTCGATGAACTCTCTTGTACTCCTGAAGAGAGCTTGAAGTGTGTCATATCCTTTCTGAGGGACTCAGCATACCATTGGTGGAAGACGTTGACGTCAGTGGTCCCGAGAGAGCGGGTGACGTGGGACTTCTTTCTGGAAGAGTTTCGGAAGAAGTATATAAGCCAGAGGTTTACTGATCGGAAAAGGAAGGAATTCCTTGAGTTGAAGCAAGGAAGAATGTCTGTAGCGGATTATGAGCGTGAGTTTGTTAGGCTTAGCAAATACGCTTAAGAATGTGTGTCATCAGAGACCATGTTGTGTAAGAGGTTCGAAGACAGACTGAATGAGGACATCAAACTCCTAGTGGGTATATTGGAGCTGAAAGAATTTGTGGTGTTGGTCGAAAGGGCAAGTAAGGCCGAAGAGTTGAGTACAGAAAAGAGAAGGGCTATGAGTGAAGCCCGGGATGCTAGAAAGTGGCCGATGGGCAATTCGTATCAAGCCCACTTGAAAAGGTCCAAGGAAGTTGGTCCGAGGACGACAGCATCAGTGGGTTATTCGCATCGAGACTTGGGCAATACTCGTTCGGGTTCGAGAGTCCAAGCTACCTCGATGGAAAGTGTGGGCAATCCAAAGAGCAAATTGGAGTGTCCAAGTTGTGGTAGATATCACACCGGAGAGTGTTAGGGTAACAGTCGGAACTATTATAAGTGTGGTTCCTCCAACCATTTTATCTGAAATTGCCCCGAGAGGAATGATAAGGAAGAGAAGCAAGAGATGAGATCCAATGATGTGTCTGTAAGGGGTAGACCACCAAGGAACCAGAGAGGAGGGAATAGTGGTAGAGGTGCATCTAAAGACTCTACCGTGAGACCGGAGAGTCGGGCACCTGCGAGGACGTATGCCATTCGCGCTCGCGAAGAGGCATCCTCCCCTGATGTAATAACGGGTACTTTTTCTCTCTTTAACACCCTTGTTATTGCTTTAATAGATCCAGGGTCTACTCATTATTATATTTGCATGAGATTGGCATCTAGTTTGAGTATGACTGTTGAGTCTACGGACTTTGTGGTTAAGGTGTCAAACCCGTTAGGTAAGCATGTGTTAGTGGACAAGGTGTGTAAGAATTGTCCTTTGATGATTGAGAGTCATTGCTTTCTGGCAAACCTAATGTTGTTTCCGTTTGATGAGTTTGATTTAATCCTAGGCATGGATTGGTTGACTACCCATAGTGTCTTAGTGAACCGTGGTAATAAGTTTATTGAATTGAAATGTGTGAGTGGAGATGTGGTTCGGGTTGAATCGGTGGATCGGATAGTCTACGGTGATGATTTCTTCCTTAGTGGTGATAAATGCTTGAGAAAAGGGTGTGAATCCTATCTTGCTTTTGTGCTTTGAATACTCGAGAGGTTGGAGTAGAGTTTGAAAGCTTGATGCACAGTGGTATGCGAGTATCCTGGATGTATTCCGGAAGAGTTACCCGGATTACACTCTAGTGAGAGAGGTTGAGTTTGGGATTGAGTTAGTTCGGGGGAACGACACCTATCTCGATTGCTCCGTATAGGATGACACCTTTAGAGTTGAAAGAACTGAAGGTTCAGTTGCAAGAGTTTGTGAGATAAAGGTTTTGCAAGATCGAGCTACTCACCGTGGGTGCTCGGTATTGTTTGTGAAGAAGAATGATGGGTCTATGAGGTTGTGTATAGACTATAGACGCTTTAACAAAGTGACGTTAAGAATAAGTATCCTTTACCAAGGATTGATGATCTTTTGATCAACCAAGGGAGCTCTGATGTTCTCCAAGATAGACACGAGGTCAGTTATTATCGATTGAGAGTGAAAGAGCAGGATGTGTTGAAAACTGCATTTCGGAAGAGGTATGGCCATTATGAATTTTTGGTTATGCCGTTTTTTTTGACGAATGCACTGACGATTTTTAAGGATCTGATGAATCGTGTTTTCAGACCATATGTGGACAAGTTTGTAGTTGTCTTCATTGACGACATATTGATCTATTCTTGGGATGAGAATGATCATGAAGAACATTTGAGAATTGTCTTGAAAACTTTAAGAGATAAGCAGTTGTACGCTAAGTTTAGCAAGAGTGAGTTTTGGCTCCGAGAGGTCGGATTCCTAGGACACATTGTGTCGGGTGATGGTGTTAGAGTTGGCCCGAGTAAGATATCGGCTATTGTGGGTTGGAAACCACTGAGGAACGTGTCAGAAATCAGAAGTTTCTTGGGATTAGCAGGATATTACAAACGTTTCGTAAAAAGGTTCTCTGTGATTGCTACCCTGATGACGAAACTATTGCACAAAGATGTCAAGTTTGAATGGACTGAGACATGTCAACAGAGTTTCGAGAGACTGAAGACGTTATTGACTGACGCGCCAGTTTTGGTTCAACCAGAATCGGGGAAAGAGTTTGTGGTTTACAGTGACGTATCTTTTAATGGTCTCGGTTGCGTGTTGATGCAAGCGGGTAAGGTAGTCGCTTACGCCTCGAGACAGCTAAAACCGCACGAGAAGAATTATCCGACTCATGACTTGGAGTTGGCTACGATTGTTTTCGCGTTAAAGATTTGGCGACATTACTTATATGGTGAGAAGTGCCAAATCTTTAAGGATCACAAGAGTTTGAGATATTTGATGGATCAGAAGGATCTGAATTTGCGACAGATACGGTGTCTTGAGTTGTTGAAAGATTATGAGTTAGTCATTGATTACCACCCGGGAAAAGCGAATATGGTTGCGGATGCCCCGAGTAGGAAATCCTTGTATGCTCTAAGAGTTATGAAGGCGAGCTTAACATTGTCTGATGATGGTGCTATTCTGGAAGAGTTGCGAGTTAAGCCACTATTTGTTCAACAGATATGTGAGGCTCAGAGAAATGACAATTAGATGCTAGCTAAGAGAGCTAAGTGTGAATCAGAAAGTGATTCTGATTTTCGAGTTGGTTCGGATAGTTATTTGTTGTACCGTGACAGAATTTGTGTACCTAGAGATGAGGAGTTAATCCAAAAGGTTTTGCATGGGGCCCACAGTGGATGTTTGTCAGTACATTCGGGCAGTACGAAAATGTATAATGACTTGAAGAAGTCTTATTGGTGGCCAGGTATGAAAAGAGATATTTTAGAGTTCGTGACAAAGTGTCTGATTTGTCAACAAGTGAAAGCTTAGCATCAAGTGCCTTCGGGATTGCTTCAGCCAGTGATGGTACCCGAATGGAAGTGGGATCGGGTTACCATGGATTTTGTGACGGGGTTGCCGATGACTCCGAAAAAGAGAGATGCTGTGTGGGTTATTGTGGATAGACTAACGAAGTCGGCTCACTTTATTCCAGTACGTGTTGATTATTCGCTGGATAAGTTAGCTGAGTTGTATATTGCAGAGATAGTGAGGTTACATGGTGTACTTGTGTCTATAATATCGGATAGGGATCCGAGGTTCACTTCGAGGTTTTGGAAGAGGTTGCAAGAGGCTTTGGGAACAAAGTTGAATTCAATACTGCATTATATGCATCGCACATAGCCAGCTCATCGTCAATATGCATTAGGATGGTATCGCACTTAGCCTACCATCTAGCATTATCACTACACATTCACATGTCTACTTACTCAATTAAACATCCATTCACAATTCTACTACATTCATTCTACTTGAACCAAATAGGTTCTCAATCAATCTTGAACAAGCTAAACACTAGCTATCATCAATAAATTGTAAGTATGAATGCATTGTTTATGCATAGACTTACCTCGGTACTCAAAAATATTGAGACTTGTAATTTAGTCCACCACCTTTCTTTTGCCTCGGTTTCGATCCCAGCTTCATTTTTCTTGATCTATAATGAATAAAGCAGCTTATTCAATACATACATTGACTAAATTGACCCACATCTCATACTTTAGCAAAATTACTATTTTGCCCCTAAACTTTCTCATATTTACACTTTAGCCCCAAAGGCTCGTAAAGTGATTTTTATTCAACTTTCTAGTCTTTCATGCTTAGCCGAACAACTTATTCAACTAAAGCTATCATCAATTCTCACTAAAACACACATGTATGACCAAACTTAAGATTTTCACAATCAAGTCCTTACATGCATTTTCATGGAAAATCACTTAACAAAAGATGTTTCTACTACATCAAGCTTTCATAATATTCCATAAAACAACAAAATACATGCATGTCATACATGAACACATTTTTGAACATCCATTTTAGCTCATCAAATAGCTAAAAATAGCTTACTCATGCTACTAGGACTTCACAAATACAAAGAATATAAAAAACGAGGCTAGATACACTTACTAGCAAGCTTGAAAAATTGAAGAACCCTAGCTATGGCTTCCTTCAAATTTTCGGCAATGAGGGGAAGAAGATGAGCATGATTTTGTCATCTTTTCTCCTTTTTAATCACTTATTTGTTAAATGACCAAAATGCCCTTTTTGATAAACTTTCTATTTTAACTTACCCATGCCCAATTTTGTCCAAAAATTAGAAATTGGATAAATTGCTCATTAAGGACCTCTAATTAATAATCTAAAGCTATTTCACACATATAGCTTCTAGAAACACACATTTTGCAACTTTTGCAATTTAGTCCTTTTGGACAATTCAACCACAATTTCACAAAATTACTTCATGAAACTTTCACACTAGCATGCATACAAGGCATAAACCTCAAAAACTCATTTGTAACCCTCGGATTTGTGGTCTCACACCACTATTCCGACTAGGCCCTAAACCGGGATGTTACAACTCTCCCCCTTTAGAGATTTTCGCCCCCGAAAATCTTACCAGTAAAGAGGTTTGGATGTTGCTCTCTCATAGCTTCTTCCGTTTCCCACGTAGCCTCTTCCACACCATGTTTCTTCCATAACACTTTAACTAGTGCTATGCTCTTATTTCTCAACTGTTTCACTTCCCGAGCCAAGATCTTAATCGGCTCCTCTTCATAAGACATATCCGGTCTTATCTCAATTTCCATCAAAGGAATCACATGTGAAAGATCGGAGCGATACCGTCGCAACATCGACACATGGAACACATTATGAATCTTTTCCAATACTAAAGCGCAAAGCCAACAGAGTGCACGCTACAGCCCAATTCACATGCGTAATCTCATACGACCCTATGAATCTTGGACTCAATTTCCCTTTTCGTCCAAATCTCATAATCTTCTTCCACGGGGACACTTTCAAAAACACCTTGTCGCCCACTTCAAACTCAATTTCTTTTCTTTTCAAACCGCGCGACGACACGCTGGTCCAAGTAGCTTTTCGGACTATTACGGATTACTTCCACTTTCTCTTCGGTCTCTTTTACCAGATCAACTCGATGGATCCGCTTCTCACTAAGCTCGGTCCAATACAAAGGAGTCCGACACTTACGACCATACAAAGCCTCATACGGTGCCATCTGTATACTCGACTGATAGCTGTTGTTATAGGCGAATTCGACCAAAGGTAGATATCTCTCCCAACTACCCTCGAATTCCAATACATAGCATCGAAGCATATCTTCAAGAACTTGAATCACTCTTTCAGACTGACCATCGATTTGCGGATGGAACGCGGTGCTGAAATTCAATCTTGTACCCATGGCCTCTTGCAACTTCTTCCAAAATCTCGAAGTAAACCTCGGATCTCTATCGGATATTATAGACACAGGCACACCATGCAACCTCACTATCTCTGCAACATACAATTCGGCTAACTTGTCCAGTGAATAATCAACACGTACTGGAATAAAATGAGCCGACTTCGTTAGTCTATCCACAACAACCCACACAACATCTTTCTTTCTCAGAGTCATCGGCAACCCCGTTACAAAATCCATGGTAATCCGATCCCACTTCCATTCGGGTACCATTACTGGCTGAAGCAATCCCGAAGGCACTTGATGCTCAGCTTTCACTTGTTGACAAATTAAACACTTTGTCACAAACTCTGAAATATCTCTTTTTATACCCGTCCACCAATACAACTTTCTCAAGTCGTTGTACATTTTCGTATTACCCGGATGTACTAACAAACATCCACTGTGGGCCTCATGCAAAACCTTTCGAATCAACTCCTCATCTTTAGGAACACAAATTCTGTCACGATACATCAGACAACCATTCAAATCCACTCGAAAATCAGAATCACTTTCTGATCCGCACTTATCTATCTTAGCTTGCATCTCACTGTCATACTTCTGAGCCTCACATATATGTTGAAAAAATAGTGGCTTAGCTCTCAACTCGCTAAAAAATAGCACCATCGTCAGACAATGCTAAACTCGTGCTCATAACTCTTAGAGCATACAAGGATTTCCTGCTCAGGGCATCCGCAACCACATTCGCTTTTCCCGGGTGGTAGTCAATGACTAACTCATAGTCTTTCAACAACTCAAGCCACCGTCTCTGTCGCAAATTCAGATCCTTCTGATCCATCAAATACTTCAAACTCTTGTGATTCGTAAAGATTCGGCACTTCTCACCATACAAGTAATGTCGCCAAATCTTTAACGCGAAAACAATCGCAGCCAACTCTAAATCATGAGTCGGATAATTCTTCTCGTGCAGTTTTAGCTGCCTCGAGGCGTAAGCGACTACCATACCCTCTTGCATCAACATGCAACCGAGACCATTAAACGACACATCTCTGTAAACCATGAACTCTTTCCCCGATTCGGGTTAAACCAAAACTGGTGCCTCAGTCAACAATGTCTTCAGTCTCTCGAAACTCTTTTGACATGTCTCAGTCCATTCAAACTTGAAATCTTTATGCAACAACTTCGTCATCGGAGTAGCAATCACGGAGAACCCCTTTACGAAACGTTTGTAATATCCTGCTAATCCCAAGAAACTTCTGATTTCAGACACGTTCCTCGGCAGTTTCCAATCCACAACAGCCGATATCTTACTCGGGTCAACTCTGACACCATCACCTGACACCATGTGTCCTAGGAATTCGACCTCTCGGAGCCAAAACTTACTCTTGCTAAACTTAGCATACAACTGCTTAGCTCTCAAAGTTTGCAAGACAATTCTCAAATGCTCTTCGTGATCGTTCTCATCCCGAGAATAGATCAATATGTCGTCAATGAAGACAACCACAAACTTGTCCACATATGGTCTGAAAACACGGTTCATCAGATCCATAAAAATCGCAGGTGCATTTGTCAAACCAAACGACATAACTAAAAACTCATAATGGCCATACCTTGTCCGAAATGCAGTTTTCAACACATCTTGCTCTTTCACTCTGAGCTGATAATAACCAGACCTCAAGTCTATCTTGGAGAACACTGTAGCTCCCTTCAGTTGATCTAAAATATCATCAATCCTTGGTGAAGGATACTTATTCTTCACCGTCACCTTGTTCAGTTATCTATAGTCTATACACAACCTCATAGACCCATCTTTCTTCTTCACGAATAATACCGGAGCACCCCACGGCGCGAGTAGCTCGGTCTTGCAAAACCCTTATCTCATCAACTCTTGCAACCGAACCTTCAGTTCTTTCAACTCTACAGTGCCATTCTATATGGAGCAATTGAAATAGGTGCCGTTCCCAGAACCAACTCAATTCCAAACTCGACCTCTCTCACTGGTGGTAATCTGGGTAACTCTTTCGGAAATACATCCGGATACTCACATACCATCGGCCTTTGTTTCAAACTCTACTCCAACCTCTCGAGTATTCAACATAAAAGCAAGATAGGACTCACATCCTTTCTCAAACATTTCTCACCACTAGGGAAGAAATCATCACCGGTAGACTATCCGATCCACCGATTCAACTCGAACCACATCTCCACTCTCACATTTCAATTCAATAAACTTACTACCACAGTTCACTAAGACACTATGGGTAGTCAACCAATCCATGCCTAGGATTAAATCAAACTCATCAAACGGCAACAACATAAGGTTTGCCGAAAAACAATGATTCTCAATCAATAAAGGACAATTCTTACACACTCTGTCCACTAACACAAGCTTTCCTAACGGGTTTGACACCTTAACCACTATTTTCGTAGACTCAACGGTCATACTCAAACTAGATGCTAATCTCATGCAAATATAAGAATGAGTAGACCCTGGATCTATTAAAGCAATAACAAAGGTGTCATAGAGAGAAAATGTACCCGTTATCACATCAGGGGAGGATGCTTCTTCACGAGTGCGAATAGCATACGTCCTCGCAGGTGCCCGACCCTCTGGTCTCACAGTAGAATCTCTGGGTGCACCTCTACCACTATTCCCGCCTCTCGGATTCCTTGGTGGTCTACCCCTTGTATACACATCACTAGGTCTCATCTCTTGCTTCTCTTCCTTATCATCCCTCTCGGGGCAGTTCCGGATAAAGTGGTCAGGGGAACCACACTTATAACATTTCTGACTATTTCCCCAACACTCTCTGGTGTGATATCTACCACAACTTGGACACTACAGTTTACTCTTTGTATTGCCCACACTTTCCATCGAGTGAGCTTGGACTCTCGAACCCTAGCGAGTATTGCCCAAGTCTCGATGCGAATAACCCACTGATGTCGTCGTCTGAGGATTCTTCTCCTTGGATCTTTTCGACTGGGCTTGGTATGACTTGCCCATCGGTCTCTTTCTAGCATCTCGGGCTTCACTCACAGCCCTCCTCTTTTCTAAACTCAGCTCTTCGGCCTTACTTGCCCTTTCAACCAACACAACAAATTCTTTCAACTCCAAAATGCCCACTAGGAGTTTGATGTCCTCATTCAGCCCATCTTCGAACCTCTTACACAAGATGGTCTCAGTCAACACATATTCTTGAGCGTATTTGCTAAGCCTAACAAACTCACGCTCATACTCTGCTACTGACATCCTTCCTTGCTTCAACTCAAGGAATTCCTTCCTTTTTCGATCAGTAAACCTCTGGCTTATATACTTCTTCCGAAACTCTTCCAGAAAAAAGTCCCATATCACCTGCTCTCTCGAGACCACTAACGTCAACGTCTTCCACCAATGGTATGTCGAATCTCTCAGCAAAGATACGGCACACTTCAAGCTCTCTTCAGGCGTACATGAGAGTTCATCGAACACCCTCATCGAGTTCTCCAACCAAAACTCCGCCTCTTCTCGGGTCATCATCTACCATAGCTCTAAACTCCCCAGCCCCGTGTTTCCTAATCTTATCCACCGGGGGTTTCGATATCCTCACTACATCCATACCTTGAAGAGCCACTGGATTTGGCTGAGGTATAGGAGGAGGAGGTGGAGGAGGTTGAGCATTAGGGTTCGCTCAAACATAATTCGAGTACCAATTGCTCATCATCCGAGAAAGGCTTCCCCGTGCCTCTTCCCTTGACCCCGACCTCGGGTCCACTCTCTCAACGCGGTTCCTTACGCAGGAGTCGGCGCATTACTAGCTGATTCATCAGCAGTCGATGGATTGGAATCCATATACTATATAAAACAAGATTTAAAATCATCAGAAAACACCACACTATCATTGTACACTTATGGCATGTATAGCTAGACTCTTACACCCTCTACGGTAGTCCTAGAATCGACTAAACCATAGCTCTGATACCACTAAATGTAACACCCCTTACCCGGGTTCTACGCCAGAACCAGGCCCGAGGCATTATCGAACTCAAACCACTTGATCGCCACTTAGGCTCATCGTAACTACTCTCTGAATTCATCTCAACAACCTCATTCTCGACTTACGAGGCCTCACTCATACATACGAGGGCTCTCGAGACTAAATCGAAACTTTTTCCAATCTTAATGTTTTTTTCTTTTATACAGGTCTCACACGCCCGTGCAAGGTTAGACACACCCGTGTATGGACACACACGCCCATATCCCCAAACCGTGCCTAAAACCCCAGTATTCTGCCAATGCCCCACGGCCAAGGCACACGCCCGTGCTTACCACCCGTGGTGCACACTGACTACCTTAACACGGCCCAGAGTCTAGACACACGCCCGTGTGGCTAGCTCGTGGCCAACACTGATTAATCCCACACGCCCTAGGCACACGCCCGTGTGACTAGTCCGTGGTATATTCTGACTTCAAATACTAACATGCAGGGGACACACGACCAAAGCACACGCCCGTGGGCTGACCATGGGTCACACATGGCCTAGACACACGCCCGTGTGTCTATCCACATGGCCAAGAACAAAGCTATTTGCTAAGCTCTTCTCACCCTTATAGATTACACAACATGCACTCATACAACACATCCATAATCAACTCAAATTGAAGTGCAATCTCACATAGAAAACTACATCTTTCTTTCATATAATGTAATAGCCAACAACCATGGCATTATACAAAATACACTATCCATCTAAAGGCCAACACATCTTAGCCATTTACACCAAAAATTCACTAATTTGTCTAGCCCCTATACATGCCATATACAAAACATTGAGTCTCATGTACCAGAGTGTGCTGATAGTGTGGGGGATCTTCCAATTGATCCTCGTATCTCGGTTCAACACTTTTACTCTATAAGACAAGGGAAAAGAAAAGGAGTAAGCTTTGAGCTTAGTAAGTTTACACATAAACAATTAAGCATCATAGTATAAGCTAAACAACAATTAGCATTATACTACCAAAAGAAATGAACAACTATGCTTACTCTTTCTAACCCTTGCCACACTTCCAACACATCATGAGTCACATACTCATAACCATCGAAATGCGCCCCTGCATTCAATGTCACATTTACACAATATACAACACGTTATTATTTCTCAATAATTCATCAACACAGCTAATTAACTTAATAATACATCCACACAGCTATTTTACTCAATAACGCAATCTCATGGCTAATCCACACAATTAACCCACTCAGCAAATGTCTCGGTGGTTTCGCACTTAGCACACCACAATCGATTAATAAGGTGGTATCGCACTTAGCCTACCACAAAGGTAACATAGGGGTTTCTCACTTAGCCCACTAAACGATATACCTCATGATAGCATCGCACATAGCCAGCTCATCGTCAATATGCATTAGGATGGTATCGCACTTAGCCTACCATCTAGCATTATCACTACACATTCACATGTCTACTTACTCAATTAAACATCCATTCACAATTCTACTACATTCATTCTACTTGAAACAAATAGGTTCTCAATCAATCTCGAACAAGCTACACACTAGCTATCATCAATAAATTGTAAGTATGAATGCATTGTTTATGCATAGACTTACCTCGGTACTCAAAAGTATTGAGACTTGCAATTTAGTCCACCACCTTGCTTTTGCCTCGGTTTCGGTCCGGGCTTCGTCTTTCTTGATCTATAATGAATAAATTAGCTTATTCAATACATACATTGACTAAATTGACCCACATCTCATACTTTAGCAAAATTACTATTTTGCCCCTAAACTTTCTCATATTTACACTTTAGCCCCAAAGGCTCGTAAAGTGATTTTTATTCAACTTTCTAGTCTTTCATGCTTAGCCGAACCACTTATTCAACTAAAGCTATCATCAATTCTCACTAAAACACACATGTATGACCAAACTTAAGATTTTCACAATCAAGTCCCTACATGCATTTTCATGGAAAATCACTTAACAAAAGATGTTTCTACTACATCAAGCTTTCATAATCTTCCATAAAACAACAAAATACATGCATGTCATACATGACCACATTTTTGAACATTCATTTTATCTCATCAAATAGCTAAAAATAGCTTACTCATGCTACTAGGACTTCAAAAATACAAAGAATATAAAAAACGAGGCTAGATACACATACTAGCAAGCTTGAAAAATTGAAGAACCCTAGCTATGGCTTCCTTCAAATTTTCGACAATGAGGGGAAGAAGATGAGCATGATTTTGTCATCTTTTCTCCTTTTTAATCACTTATTTGTTAAATGACCAAAATGCCCTTTTTGATAAACTTTATATTTTAACTTATCCATGCCCAATTTTGTCCAAAAATTAGAAATTGGATAAATTTCTCATTAAGGATCTCTAATTAATAATATAAATCTATTTCACTCATATAGCTTCTAGAAACACACATTTTGCAACTTTTGCAATTTAGTCCTTTTGGACAATTCAACCACAATTTCACAAAATTGCTTCATGAAACTTTCACACTAGCATGCATACAAGGCATAAACCTCAAAAACTCATTTGTAACCCTCGGATTTGTGGTCTCACACCACTATTCTGACTAAGCCCTAAACCGGGATGTTACAACTCATTTGCGAATTGTATTACAAATCCTGAGAGAAAAGTAATTATTCACAAAGTACAAAAAGTGTGAGTTTTGGCTCAAGAAAGTTGCTAAAGATGATGCTGGGTCATCGAGAAGGAAAGAAAAAGCGAGTGTCGTCGATGAGTGACGCGAGGATTTGATATGTATTTCTATGATTTGAGACCAAGCTAATTATTTGCATATTCATGTTAAATTGCATTATTGATTATCGAGGTGAGTTAATGATAGTCGTAAGAATTAATTTGCTATGATTGATATTGAATATCGAGATAGTGAACGGGATTGAATAAAATAAAAAGTAGCATGAGTTATTTGAGATATGATATGTGATATGAAAATGGATTGAAATATGTTATATGATATCAGATAATTGTCTTTTGATAATGAACTGAGATAAGATTATGAAATTAAATGTGAAATTATATATGGATTGGATGATATAATGAAACTTGGATTATTGGCACACTATTAATTGTTCAAGCATATTCAGATATAGTTGGCATGCCATAGGATAGATTGAGTACAGGTTACTTCCACTATATATTGATGAGCGTTGGGCGCATTTTTCTTCAAACGTTTCGATAAGTGATAGGCATAACTTTTACCCTAGTTATACCAATGAGCATTGGGCGCAATTTATATACTTCTAATATTTTGATGATGCATTAGGTGCCAATATGGTGTGTTGGTTGGAATTTGTATACTCGTTCGAGTCCAAGTCATGTTAATATGGAATATAAAACGTAAATTTCTTAAATCATGCAAAGATTGATTTGATAATAAGTAATAATACTACAGATGCATATTTGCAATATATGAATATCGATAGCATGTGAAATACCATGCGAACCGATTATACGAGCCCAAAGGGTCGATATGGAAACTTTGCGAATCAATGGATTCAATTCAGAAATGGAATGATGGTATATATAAATGTTTAAATTTTAATTGGAATTGAATGTCTTAATGTTTAGTAGATGATATGGTATGTGTTTTTACTTTGATTGTAATGATGAAAGTTTATGAATTTGGTTAATTGAAGTTGTGTATAATCCCGATTTTGATACATGAATGATAAATGTTTTGGTTATTAATAGATGTTCATAAAATTTTTTATATATATGATGTTATAAATGTTTAATTGACTTTAATCATGGAAGTACCACTAAGCTTTATTGCTCAGCATACGATTTGTTTATTCGGTGCGCATGTTTAAGTAAATCTTAAAGTCTCAAGACGTGATTCAACATCAGCCAGTGATCCTCAACTTAGCAATGTTTGTATAGTCCCTTTCGTTTTAATATATGACATGTACCTATATTCGAGTCAGTTTTGTATATCGTATATGGATAAGTTGATATTTAGTTAGAAATGGTTAACTTTATATGGTCAAATGGTATTGTAAATGACATGTTTTGAGATGGCTGAAAATGAAATGAACTTAATATGAATGTGTTATGTTATGTTAAATGAAATGAATTGGTGTCAAATGGTCAAATGGTTAAAAACGTAGAATTTTCATAGGAATAAAAGTATTGAATGACATTTTGTATAATGTATATGTATAATTGTTGTTTAATGGTTAGCATTGAGCCTATGAATGTGCCATTTTTTATTAAATGTCTGAATGGAAGAATTGGTTATGTGTTTAGGTGATTTGAAAAGGTACCGAATGTCCCATTTTTGAAATAAACGGTCACATCACAATGTCGAACCTTTATTATTGTGATGAGAATCGTTAATAAGTTGTATTGCAATGAGGAACCCCAAAAGTCGCAACTTTTTCTTTAACCGTGAAATTGCGAAATTCGGATGATCTTTAAAATAACTGGGCATCTTTTTCAAAACTGTATTCAACTTGCCAAACTATTTTCAACTCTGACCATATTATTAGTTATTCCGCTATTGAACTCTTTAATCTCTCACTTGTGAGCTCATTCAACTTAAATCTCGTGAAATTTCTTTATAAAATACCACATTGGTAAGGGGTGAGGTCGTAAAGCCTCTAACTCGACTCTCATAAAGACACACATATCACTTAGCATTCATCAACAACATAATATCTTCACAATCATGTAATTCACTTCAAGCTAATTAACATACATATTTATGTTACACGAACTTTCCGATTATCTTATTCAAACAAGTGTACTTATACATACATTCCATAAACTTGAGTAAGTTTACTTATCACATTCACTTAATCAACAAATTAGGCACATAACATCATATGAATGCCAAACAACATGGATGAGCTTATCGCATTATAAACTTCCATTTCATTTCACCTTTCCATATTTCAAGAATAATTCTCATTGAACTATTGTAATTTCGATGGATACTCGGGTAGTATACTCAAGGTATACACGTCAACAATCTATCAATTCATATTTAAAAGTGCCCTTTTGACACATATTCATGGAGCACACTCTCGAGCCACATATGACATAACAGGATTGCCAATTCAGGCTAAATCCTTTCGATAACGTTGGATCTAAAGGCTTACTCTGGATTACCTGTCCGGGCTAAATCCATTTCATAACATATGCTCGAGAGGGCTTAATTCAGGATTACCGTTCCGGGCTAAATCCTTTTTGCAAAATTTAAAACATTTTATCAGTTTCATAAAATCTCCATAATCCATCGAAATACAACGTTCAACCGGAACAATGACATTTTATCCATATATCTCAACTTATGGTTATTTCATTCTATACATCATCACATACACATCATGAATTCTTATTCATACCTTTCCAAGTTCCAACTCATTACAAACACATTTTCAAATATTTTAGTATCGCTTTCAGCGTTTTCGAAAATAGCTCGATTGGAAAGCATCACTGCCTCAACAAAATAATTTCATCAGAGTCGGGAGATATCACACTATCACAGGTAGCAATATGGCATGTATAGCTAGACTCATATACGCTACGTTAGTCTGAGAGTCGACTAAACCATTGCTTGGATACCACTAAATGTAACACCCCTTACCCGTATTGGATGTCGGAACACGGTACGAGGCATTATCGAACTCACATCACAAGCAATCACACAATTTCGAGTCATAAAATTTGCGTCCAAATTAAAACCATCCATATCCAATCATAAAGTCCCTTATACGATCCTACGAGGCCCAAAACATACTTTGGAGGTGGTTCGGGACTAAATCGAGAACTCTGAAAATTTTTACAAAACTTAGAAAATTTTTCATGTTACAGGGCTCACACGCCTGTGTGGTCCAAGGGACACGCCCGTGTGATCCTTAGACACGCCCGTGCTACAGGCCGTGTTCAAATTAGGGTGCTCTCTGACTTGTGCCACACGCCCGTGTGCTAGGCCATGTAGCACACACGGCTGATACACACGCCCGTGTCTCTACTCGTGTGCTCAATTCTGGACATTCTGTTTTGCAACAATTAAGGTGTAGGGGACACACGGCCAGATCACATGCCCGTGGGGCAGACCGTGTGTCACACACGGCCTAGACACACGCCCGTGTGTCTACCCGTGTGGACAAAGTAAAGGCTATTTACCAAACCATTTTTCCACCCTCACTTGCACACATCAACACAACATCACATGGCACAAATTCAAGAATGAGAGAGCAACCAAATAACCACAATTATGACCAACACAATATCCACATCTATCATACTCACAACATTTACTAAGTCACAATTGCCAAACATTTCACATTCATGACATAAATCACATTTCTATCATTCACCAAGCATACCATGATCATATCACCATAGACATTGACACATATATGAATATACTTAGGCTTACAACCATGCTACCAATATAAGCCAACTTAAATGGCCAAATAGAAAAACAAGCCTTTAACGACTACAAGCCAACATATTGGCTACAATCATAAAGACACATATGACCAAATGACCAAGTCCCTATACATTCCATACTCAAAACACTTGAATTCATCCATACCCGAATTGATAGCTTAATAGTGTGATGGGATCTGTAACAGCCCGATTTAGACCCTAGTCAGAACAGTGGTTTCGGGACCACAAATCTGAGGTTAGAAAAATATTTTAATATTATTTTTTGTGTTTACAGTGTGTGATTAAGCATGTGTGAAAATTCTATGTGAGAATTTTAATGATTGTGTGCTTAATTTGTAAAAAGGACTTAATCGCATAAAATTTAAAAAGCTGTGTGCTGATTGTTAAAGTGCTTATTTGGCATGGCTTATTTAATGAAAGGTCCTTATGTTGTTATTAAACCAATTGATAGTAAGTGGATGATAATGGCATGGTTTTTGGTGTTATTATTAATATTTATTAAGGGTAAAATGGTAAAATGTCAATTAAGTTAATATTAAATAAAAAAAAAACATTTGGTGGCCATTTTATCATCTTATCACCACCGAATATTGAAAGAAAAATAAGGGTTTAAAGCTTTGTTATATTCGGCACTTGTGAGCTTCAATTGGTATGTGTTTTTAACTCGATTTTTGATGATTTGTACGTTTTTTGTGATCGTTGCTTAGTGTATTGTTAAGCCCATGCTTTAATTTTAGAATTTGATGGTGATTTTGTAATATGCCATTGATCAATGCTTGGGCTTTATGATAGTTGGTGATGAAATATGAAAGATATGTGATAGATTAACATATTTTGCCTTTGAATTTTTGGTGAATTTGAGTAATTTAGGCTAAATTGAGAAAAGTGTAAATTGAAGGATTAAAGTGTGAAATAAATGAAATATGTGGGCTTGTATGAGCATGAGAAATATTCGGCTAAACATGGGTACAATGAAATTGTCTGTATTTTGTGATTTTATGGAATAGGGACTTAAGTGTCAAAATGTGAAAATGTGAGGGCTATTTTGTAAAATGCCCTAAATATGTGTGTTTGGATTAAATTAAATGATTTGGTGATTGAATGAGCTAAATTTGAATATGTATAGATCAAGAAAAGAGGGATTTGGATCAAGATCGAGGCAAAGATAAAGTGTTCGATTAATCGACTTGTTTTGTTATTTTGACGTCCGAGGTAAGTTCGTGTATAATACAAATCGTTTAAATTGTATTCATGTATTATGTAATGGATGAATATATGTTGTTGATGAATTGGTAATGATATATGTGGATTTGAGAAATATAGCACTAAGTGTGCGTAATTAGAATTGAGACAGAAGTGAATGGCACTGTGTGTGCGAAATAAAGAAAGCATTGGCTATATTGATTGGCACTGTGTGTGAGATACCGAGTTAAATTTGGTTTAATTTAAAGGCACTAAGTGTGCGATGATATTAAAGCCTCGGCTAAGAAATTGGCACTAAGTGTGCGAGTAAATCGAATGATTACTGAAGATTGATCGAAATTGTGGTATTGAGCATTGAGTAGCAAAAGTGTTCATTAACTAAGTATTGGTAAAGGTATGTACGAAACCTATGAAGTTGATGATTTTAAAATAGATGAATGGATGGTGATGTGAGTATTGGTTATGGATGAGATTGTGCATTTTTGTGAAATAATGTATGTGATGATTTATTTTATTTACTGATTTTGAATCATTGAGTTAAATGTATTATGTTACGAACTTACTAAGCTCTTAAGCTTATTGTGTGTAGTTTTCCCTGTTTTATAGTGTCTCTAAAGCTAGCTCAGATCCGGCGATCATCAGCGACTCAATCACACTATCGGCTATCTATTTTGGTACTTTTGGAAGTTGTATATATTTGGTATATGGTATGTATAGGCTAGTAATAATCGTATGGTTTTGAGAGGTTTGGATCTTGCCATGTGACTTGGTTTGATAGTTGATGGTTTGGTAAATGTTTTGATCAAGTGAAAAGAATGAGTTACATGTATATGTGTATATTTTATATGAGTGATCATTATTGCATAAATTAGCAAGATGTATATGTTTTGGAATTTGATACCTTGAATTGATAAATTGGAGTTGGAATTTAAATGTGGATTGAGTAGGGATGTTAAGATAATAAAATGGTGCATAATTGGTATGTTTTGAATGCATTTGGGGCATGAATTTGAATTGGTTTGATACTTGTAGGTGTGACCAAAGTGTGGATGGCAAATTGGCCTTGTAAATGGCCTATAATTGCCCACACGGTTGAGCACACGGGCGTGTGGCTCGACCGAGTCATTCGAGTTTATAATTCAAAACAAGTCAGGCTCGAACACGGGCTTGACACACGGGTGTGTGACTGGCCGTGTGGTGCAAGTCAGTATCGACCACGGGTGAGGCACACGGGCGTGTCTCAGGCCCTGTGGACAAGTCAGTATGTATACCCTATTTTGCCACGGCTTGGACACACGAGCGTGTCCGAGGCCGTGTGAGGCACACGGCCTACCCACACGGGCGTGTGACCTCTGTAGCTTTTAAAAATGTTTGGTTTTTCAGAAAATTTTGTATATGTTCGGTTTAGTCCCAACCTCTTTTTAACACGTGTTTAAGGTCTCATAGACCTATTTAAGGGACTATATGAATGTGAATTGGTATGTTTTGATGTGAAATGAACTCAAATGTTTTGTAATGATAGGTAATGCCTCTTAACCCTATTCTGGTGTCGGTTACGGGTTAGAGGTATTACATTTTTTTGGTATTAGAGCTATGGTTTAGTAGATTCTAGGACTAACGTAGCGCGTCTGAGTCTAGCTATACATGCCATATATATATAATTGTGATAGTGTGATGAATCCTGACAGTTAAAATGTGTTTTCGTATAGTGAATGGATCCCGATCGAGCTGTTGTTGATGATGTTAAGAGTAATGCACCTGCTCCCGCTCAAGGGACAGTGTCGGTCGAATCCAGGCTGATTGCTAGTAGCCAAGAGGGAGAGGCTAAGCAAGCCTTCTTCCGAATGATGAGTGAGTGGTTTTCGGAGTTTGTTCGAACGAATTCGGCTGCTCTACAACCTCCACCCCCACAAGTGCCTGTAGTGCCATAAGTTTTAGATCCGGTTCGATTGAGTAAGCCTCCTATGGATAAAATTTGAAAGTATGGGGCCGAAGAGTTTAGGGCTACAGTTGATGATGATGCCGAGCGAGCTAAGTTTTGGCTCAAGAATACAATTCGAGTGTTTGATGAGATGTCATTGACTCCTGATGGATGCTCAAAATGTGTTGTTTCATTATTGAGAGATACGGCATATAATTGGTGGAAAATGTTGATATCTGTGATTCCAAGAGAGAGAGTCACCTGGGATTTCTTTCAAGCTGAGTTCCGGAAGAAATACATTAGTCAACAATTTATAGACCAGAAACGTAAAGAGTTCCTAGAGCTGAAATAGGGCCGCATGTCTGTTACTGAGTACGACCGAAAATTTGTGAGATTAAGTCAGTATGCACGGGAATGTGTTTCGATCGAAACTACTATGTGTAAACGCTTTATTGAAGGGCTGAATGAAGACATAAAACTTCTGGTTGGAATTCTTGACTTTTAATGAATTCGTAGTATTGGTTGAAAGAGCCTGCAAAGCTGAGGAACTTAGCAAAGAAAAGAAGAAAGTGGATTCAGAGGCTAGAGATGAAAGAAAGAGGTCAATGAGTAAGTCGTATCAACCTTCGTCAAAGAGATTTAGAGATGCAACTAATCGTTCAAATGTTTCGTTTGGACATTCAAGTAGAGATCGTGTGAAGCAAAGTGTTGGTCTTAAAACTCAAATTTTGATTGAATCAAGTGTTGGAAGTGTCAAAAGCAACAAGCCTGAGTGTAGAAAATGTCGGAGACGACATGTTGGAGAATGTTGGGGCAAGTATAATAATAGAGCTTGCTATAAATGTGGATCACGAGATCACTTCATTCGAGATTGCCCAGAGTTAGTTGAGAAGGATAATGTTCAGAATGCGAGGCCGAGTAATATGACGGTTAGAGGTAGACTACCCAAAAACACCGAAAATGTGAGTGGTAGCCAGAGATGAACAACAGATACAGCTGTGAGATCCGAGGCGAGAGCACCTGCTAGAGCTTATGCTATTCGCGCTCATGAAGAAGCAACATCTCCAGATGTCATAACTGGTACTTTTACTCTGTTTGATACTGATGTGATTGCATTGATAGATCTGAGGTCTACTCATTCGTATGTATGCATGAACTTAGCATCCAGTAAGACTCTATCTGTTGAGTCTACTGGGTTAGTAATTAGAGTATCGAATCCCCTAGGTAAAAGTGTCTTGGTTGACCAAGTATGCAAGAATTGCCCATTGATGTTTTGAGATACTTGTTTTCCGGCTAATCTGATGCTGCTACCCTTTGATGAATTTGATATAATTTTGGGTATGGATTGGCTAACCTTGCATAATGCTGTTGTGAATTGTAAACGGAAGAGTATTGAATTGAGAAGTCAGAATGATGAAATAGTTCGGATTGAATCAAATGATTTGAATGGATTACCAGCTGTGATCTCAGTGATGAAAGCTCAGAGTTATGTGAAAAAGGGTTATGAAGCTTATTTTGCCTATGTGATTGATTCGAAAGTGATTTAAAAGAAAGTTGAATCTATGCCTGTGGTTTGTGAGTTCCCTGATGTATTTCCTGAAGAATTACTGGGATTACCTCTAATACAAGAAGTTGAGTTTAGCATTGACTTAGTACCGGGAACGACTCCTATCTCAATAGCACCGTATAGAATGGCACCGATAGAATTGAAAGAGTTGAAGTCTCAGTTGCAAGAGTTGACAAATAAAGGATTTGCACGACCGAGTTTCTCGCCCTGGGGTGCTCCTGTGTTGTTTGTGAAAAAGAAAGATGGCACAATGAGGATGTGTATTGACTACCGATAGTTGAATAAAGTGACAATAAAGAACAAATACCCTCTGCCCAGAATCGATGATTTGTTTGATCAGCTAAAAGGAGCTTCTGTGTTTTTAAAGATAGATCTGAGATCAGGATATTATCAATTGCGAGTGAAAGATTCAAACATTCCAAAAATTGCTTTCAGAACGAGGTACATGCATTATGAGTTCTTAGTTATGCCTTTCGGACTAACAAATGCTCTTGCTGTTTTTATGGATTTGATGAACAGAATTTTCAGGTCGTATTTAGATCGATTTGTTGTTGTATTCATTGGCGACATTTTGATTTATTCACGTGATGAAATTGAGCATGCTGAACATTTGAGAATCGTGCTACAGACTCTATGTGAGAAGCACTTGTATGCAAAGTTTAGCAAATGTGAGTTCTGGTTGCGTGAAGTTAGTTTTCTGGGACATATTGTGTCGGCATCTGGTATACGAGTTGATCCGAGCAAAATTTCAGCTATTTTAGAGTGGAAGCCTCCTAGAAACGTGTTTGAAGTCTGTAGTTTTCTAGGACTTGCTGGTTATTATCGACGATTTATAAAAGGCTTTTCGATGATTGCGACTCCGTTGACTAGATTACTTTAGAAAGATGTGAAATTTGAATGGTCTGAAAAATGTTAGAAAAGCTTTGATCAGTTGAAAGCCCTCTTGACTGAAGCTCCAGTTTTGGTATAGCTAGAATCGGGTAAAGAGTTTGTGATTTATAGTGATGCTTCGTTGAACGGACTGGGATGTGTTTTGATGCAGGAACGCAAAGTTATAGCCTATGCTTCGAGACAATTGAAACCGCATGAAAAGAATTATCCGACACATGACCTTGAGGTAGCTGCAATCGTGTTTGCATTGAAGATTTGACGTCATTATCTTTTTGGTGAAAAATTCCATGTATTCCGAGATCATAAAAGTCTGAAATATTTAATTACTCAGAAAGATCTAAATCTACGACAGAGAAGATGGTTAGAACTATTGAAAGACTACGAGCTTGTGATAGATTAACACCCGAGAAAGGAAAATGTTGTTGCTGATGCATTAAGTCGAAAATCACTGTCTGCATTACGTGCAGTGAATGCTCAAATAGATCTGTGTGAAGATGGTTCAATTTTGGCTGAGTTGAAAGTAAATCCTATGTTTATACGAAAGATTTGTGATGCTCAGAAAAGTGATACTGAAATGATGGCCAAACGAATTCAATGTGATTTGAACTCTGATTCAGAATTCCGAGTTGATGTGATGATTGTTTGAGATTCTGAGATCGGATTTGTGTTCCGAAGAACCCAGAGTTGATATAGTTAATTTTTAATGAAGCTCATTATAGTCGTTTGTCTGTTCACCCGGAATGTACAAAAATTCATAATGATTTGAAACAGTTTTATTGGTGGCATGGTATGAAACGGGATATCTCAGAGTTTGTTTCGAGATGTCTAGTTTGTCAGCAGGTTAAAGCTGAACATCAGGTTCCATCCGATTTGTTACAACCGATCATGATTCTCGAGTGGAAATAGGAGAGAATCACGATGGACTTTGTGTCGGGATTGCCTTTATCTCCAAGAAAGAAAGATGCAATATGGGTGATAGTTGACAGATTGACGAAATCAGCCCATTTTGTTCCGGTGAGAACAGATTATTCACTTGATAAATTAGCCGAATTGTATATTTCTGAGATTGTGAGACTGCATGGGGTACCATTAACCATTATATCTGATAGAGATCCGAAGTTTACCTCGCGATTTTGGAAGAAATTACAAGAGGCTCTAGGCACAAAGCTGCATTTCAGCATTGCATTTCATCTGCAAATAGATGGTTAATCCGAGCGGATTATTCAAATTCTTGAGGATATGTTGAGATGTTGCATCCTTGAGTTTGAAAGTACGTGGGAAAAAAAACATTTGTCATTGATTGAATTCGCATATAATAATAGTTTTCAGTCAAGTATTAAAATGGCACCATATGAGGTCCTTTACGGCCGTAAATGCAGAACTCCATTGTATTGGACTGAGCTTAGCGAGAATAAGATTCACGGGGTTGATTTAATCAAAGAGACTGAGCAGAAAGTGAAAGTGATTCGTGATAGTTTGAAAGCGACTTCAGACCGTCAGAAATCTTACGCAGATTTGAAACGGAAAGATATTGAATTTGAGATCGGTGATAAAGTGTTTTTGAAAGTATCTCCATGAAAGAAAATACTTCGTTTTGGCAGAAAAGGCAAATTGAGTTTCTGAGGTTCATCAGGCCGTATGAGATCATTGAACGAATTAGGCCAGTTGCTTATAAGTTGTTGTTGCCACCTGAGTTAGAGAAAATTCATAATGTGTTTCACGTATCGATGCTTCAACGATACAGATCTGATCCATCTCATGTGATTGCTCCTACTGAGGTTGAGATTCAGTCAGATTTATCGTATAGTGAAGAACCGATCAGAATTTTGGCACGAGAGATTAAAGAGTTGAGAAACAAGAAAATTTCTTTAGTGAAAGTGTTGTGGCACAAACACGGAGTTGAAGAGGCTACGTGGGAGCCTGAAGATGTTATGAGAGAGCAATATCCAAATTTATTCACTGGTAAGATTTTCGGGGACGAAAATCCCTAAGGGGGGAGAGTTGTAACAGCCCAGTTTAGACCCTAGTCGGAACAGTGGTTCCGGGACCACAAATTCGAGGTCAAAAAAATATTTTAATATTATTTTTCGTGTTTACAGTGTGTGATTAAGTATATGTGAAAATTCTGTGTGAGAATTTTATTGATTGTGTGCTTAATTTGTAAAAAGGACTTAATCGCATAAAATTCAAAAAGATGTGTGTTGATTGTTAAAGTGCTTATTTGTCATGGCTTATTAAATGAAAGGTCCTTATGTTGTTATTAAACCAATTGATAGTAAGTGGATGATAATGGCATGATTTTTGGTGTTATTATTAATATTTATTAAGGGTAAAATGGTAAAATGTCAATTAAGTTAATATTAAATAAAACAAAAACATTTGGTGGCCATTTTATCATCTTATCACCACCGAATATTGAAAGAAAAAGAAGGGTTTAAAGCTTTGTTATATTCGGCACTTGTGAGCTTCAATTGGTATGTGTTTTTAACTCGGTTTTTGATGATTTGTACGTTTTTGTGATCGTTGCTTAGTGTATTGTTAAGCCCATGCTTTAATTTAAGAATTTGATGGTAATTTTGTAATATGCCATTGATGAATGTTTGAGCTTTATGATAGTTGGTGATGAAATATGAAAGATATGTGATAGATTAACATATTTTTCCTTTGAATTTTTGGTGAATTTGAGTAATTTGGGCTAAATTGAGAAAAGTGTAAATTGAAGGATTAAAATGTGAAATAAATGAAATATGTGGGCTTGTATGAGCATGAGAAATATTCGGCTAAACATGGGTACAATGAAATTGTCTGTATTTTGTGATTTTATGGAATAGGGACTTAAGTGTCGAAATATGAAAATGTGAGGGCTATTTTGTAAAATGCCCTAAATATGTGTGTTTGGATTAAATTGAATGATTTGGTGATTGAATGAGCTAAATTTGAATATGTATAGATCAAGAAAAGAGGGATTTGGATCAAGATCGAGGCAAAGATAAAGTGTTCGATTAATCGACTTGTTTTGTTATTTCGACGTCCGAGGTAAGTTCGTGTATAATACGAATTGTTTAAATCGTATTCATGTATTATGTAATGGATGAATATATGTTGTTGATGAATTGGTAATGATATATGTGGATTTGAGAAATATAGCACTAAGTGTGCGTAATTAGAATTGAGACAGAGGTGAATGGCACTGTGTGTGCGAAATAAAGAAAGCATTGGCTATATTGATTGGCACTGTGTGTGCGATACCGAGTTAAATTCGGTTTAATTTAAAGACACTAAGTGTGCAATGATATTAAAGCCTCGGCTAAGAAAGTGGCACTAAATGTGCGAGTAAATCGAATGATTACTGAAGATTGATCGAAATTGTGGTATTGAGCATTGAGTAGCAAAAGTGTTCGTTAACTAAGTGTTGGTAAAGGTATGTACGAAACCTATGTGGTTGATGATTTGAAAATAGATGAATGGTTGGTGATGTGAGTATTGGTTATGGATGAGATTGTGCATTTTTGTGAAATAATCTATGTGATGATTTATTTTGTTTACTGATTTTGAATCATTGAGTTAAATGTATTATGTTACGAACTTACTAAGCTCTTAAGCTTACTGTGTGTAGTTTTCTCTATTTTACAGTGTCTCTAAAGCTAGCTCGGATCCGAGGATCGTCAGTGACTCAATCACACTATCAGCTATCTATTTTGGTACTTTTGGAAGTTGTATATATTTGGTATATGGCATGTATAGGCTAGTAATAATGGTATGTTTTTGAGAGGTTTGGATCTTGCCATGTGACTTGGCTTGATAGTTGATGGTTTGGTAAACGTTTTGGTCATGTGAAAAGAATGAGTTACATGTATATGTGTATATTCTATATGAGTGATCATTATTGTATAAATTAACAAGATGGAAATGGTATGCTTTATGATAGAATTAGTAAGAATTGAATGATGAATAGATTATATGTTTTTAGATGAGAATTTGATACCTTGAATTGATAAATTGGAGTTGGAATTTAAATGTGGATTGAGTAGGGATGTTAAGATAATAAAATGGTGCATAATTGGTATGTTTTGAATGCATTTGGGGCATGAATTTGAATTGGTTTGATACTTGTAGGTGTGACCAAAGTGTGGATGGCAAATTGGCCTTGTAAATGGCCTATAATTGCCCACACGGTTGAGCACACGAGCGTGTGGCTCGACCGTGTCATTGGAGTTTGTAATTCAAGACAAGTCAGGCTCACACACAGGCTTGACACACGGGTGTGTGACTGGCCGTGTGGTGCAAGTCAGTATTGACCACGGGTGAGGCAGACGGGCGTGTCTCAGGCCGTGTGGACAAGTCAATATGTATGCCATGTTTTGCCACGGCTTGGACACACGAGCATGTCCGAGGCCGTGTGACCTCTGTAGCTTTGAAAAATGTTTGGTTTTTCAAAAAATTTTGTATGTGTTCGTTTAGTCCCGACCCCTTTCTAGCACGTGTTTAAGGTCTCGTAGACCTATTTAAGGGACTATATGAATGTGAATTGCTATGTTTTGATGTGAAATGAACTCAAATGTTTCATAATGGTAGGTAATGCCTCTTAAACCTATTCCGACGTCGGTTACGGGTTAGGGGTGTTACGGGATCTCCGGTGATCTCTAACCCGAGCTAGCTTAATAACCCTATAAAACATGGGAAAGGAAGGGGGTAAGCTATATATATATATATATATATCTTAGTAAGTTCATATGCAAATAATTAGCAACTTCAACCATGCATATATCATAAGTATAACTTACTCATTCACATCTTACCAAGTTTTTATCATGTTCAACAATATGAACACAAATTATTATAATCTACCAAAATCTCATGGTTACAAATTATTCAGTCACAATGCCTACCCCTTTCAACTTATAAGCATAAATTAACATATCCTGGCATTAGCCTAACAACCATAATCTTTCCTTTATAACATATTACAACAATTAACAAATCTTTTCAAACCTCATAGTAAACGTAAATATCAATTATGTGTAATCATATTTCTAAGCATATATCTTAGTATCTTTCAATTGTCTAAGCTTTTATCTTCTCGTACTTTCATAACCATTTTTAATAAGCAATTATGACAATCTTTCCTATTTCTCATATCCAACAAATCACAATTTGTATGCAAAAATCATGCTATATCATAACTCAATTTGGCCCGAAAGCCAATCACATAATCGTCAATCAAATTTACCTTGTGTTCCATACATCACAAATATAGAACAATAATCACAAGGTTTTCACAAAAACATTCTCATGGAAATCATGAACTCATAATATCATGAAGTCGATGCTTATAAACTTTATGTACATACATGTACTAACTCGTAATACTTACATGCTTTTTATCTTCTTTGACATACCCGTTGAATTTCCCTTTGAACCATTTGGAATACTAAAGGATACTAGGAAATCTCGCACACACAGTACCGTACCAATGCCATATCCCAGATATGGTCTTACATGTAATCTTGTATCGATGCCAATAGCCCAGCTATGGTCTTACACGAAGTTTCATGTCGATGCTATATCCCAGATATGGTCTTACACAAAGTCTCATATTGATGCCATATCCCAGATATGATCTTACACGAAATCTCATATCCTAATGTCATGACATTTGTATCCTAACTATTCCTAAGGTTCAACTGGGATTTTCTCGCTTGTCGAACTTTGCCGATTACGTTCAAGGATTCGATCATAATTCATACAATATTAAAGCATTTAAAACATAAATAAAACAATGCATTATTTACATACGAACTTACCTCGGCATCAAAAAGGCAAAAAGGGATTTAATCATCAAATACTCGTTTTTCCCCCGTTCTAATTCCGAACCTCATTTTTCTTGATCTATAACATCACATTTAACTTATTTAATCATTACACTATTCAAATCAGCCCAAAAATATATTCTGGCAAAATTACATTTTTGCCCCTAAAGTTTCACATTTTTACAATTTAGTCCCTAGGCTCGTAAAGTGAGTTTCATTCAATTTCTTCACACTCTAAGCCTAACCGAATTTTACCCATGCTCATAACAGCCCACATTTTTCATTAAAACACACTTTTACTACATATTTTATAACTTTTACAAATAAGTCCTTTTTAAGCATTTTTACCGAAAATCACTTAGCAAAAGTCGTTTATTCAATATCAAATTTGCATAATCTGCCATTAAACATAAAAATACACAAATAACCAACATGGGCCAAACCCTAGACCTTGATCTTTTCTCAAATTAGTGGTAGAAATATGTAGATCTTGTTACGAGGATTTCAAAACTGTAAAAATCATTAAAAATGGGGCTAGAACGGACTTACAATCGAGCTTGGAAGCTTGGAAAACCCTAGATATGTCTTATCCATGCAAGTTTCGGCCATGGGGTAGAAAATGGACAAAAATTGGCTTTTAATTTGGCTTTTTAATTCATTTATTAACCAAATGACCAAAATGCCCCTAACTTAAAACATAACAATTCTCTTACTTCATGTCTATTTTTGTCCACTAACTTAAAAAAATGGTCTAATTACCATCTAAGGACCTTCAATTTTAAATTCCATAGCAATTAGACACCTCTAGCATGTAGAACTTAACTTTTGCACTTTTTACAATTTAGTCCTTTTGACTAAATTGAGTGCCCAATCGTCAAAATTTTTGAACGAAATTTTCACGAAACAATTCCATAAAATTGTAGACCATAAAAATATAATAAGAACAAATTTTACTGTGTCAATTTTGTGGTCCCGAAACCACTGTTCCGACTAGACCCAAAATTGGGCTGTTACAAAATATCGAATGAGGAACGGAGTAGTAAATCTCTTGATTGGAATAAAGAATTAAATGGAGTGCAAAAGAAAATAAACTGAAACATTTTAACTAAATAGATAAACTCTTGAATCAAAACTGATTTCAAAAGGAAAATAAAAGAATTATGAAAAGTCAAAAAAAAATAATTTAAATCTACTTCTAAACTACTAGGTTTTTTAAGGCGTCTAGGACGACTTCGTTACATCAAACCCCTAATGTCTTATTTATAGAGGTGCTAACAACCCAAATTAGGTCTTCGTATAATTTTGATTATGTGGACGAAAATAACCCCGAATTACTTAGAAAGGACGTCGACCTGTGTTGTGCCACGCAAGGCACTCATGGACTAATGAGAAACATTCAATTTTTGAGAAGCTTAAGTCAATTTTGACTTAGGCACCCGTTCTGATACTATCTTAATCTGGGAGAGAGTTCGTAGTGTATAGTGATGCATATCATATCTGTTTGGGTTGTGTTTTGATTCAAAAAGGTAAGGTGGTGGCTTACGCATCTAGACAGCTTAAGCCGCATGAAGGAAATTATCTGATGCACAATCTTGATTTAGCTGCGGTTGTCTTTGCACTAAAACTATGGAGGCATTACATGTATGGTGAGAGGTGTATCATCTACACTGATCACAAAAGCCTCAAGTACCTCCTCACTTAGAAAGAGTTGAATCTTAGGCAATGTAGATAGATTGAGTTGCTTAAGGATTACAATTGCGTTGTAGAGTATCATCATAGTAAGGCCAATGTGGTGGTCGATAATCTTAGTCAAAGATCGATGTCAGAGTTGAGGGTGATTTTAGCTCGCCTAAGTCTGTTTGAGGGTGGTGGATTATTGGTTAAGTTGTAGGTTAAGCAGACTTGGGTTGATGAGATTCAGGATAAACAACTTTTGGATGAGTCTTTGGTTAGTCGGGTTCATCAGATTGAAGAGGGTAAGACTTTGGTTTTCGGGTTTAACAGTGAGGGTATTGTGTGTTTTCGATGTCAAATTTGTATGTCGAGTGATGTGGATTTGAGGCAGACTATTCTACGAAAAGTTCATAGTAGCCTTTATGCTATATGTGTCGGTGGTAATAAAATGTATCGTGATCTCTAGGAGTTATATTGGTGGCTCGGTTTGAAACGAGAGGTGACCGATTATGTATCTCGATGTTTGATGTGCCAGCAGGTTAAGCGTAAGCACCAACTTCCTTTTGGCTTGCTTCAACCTGTTAAGATTCTGCAGTGGAAATGGGAACGAGTAATCATGGACTTTGTTAGTAGGTTTCCCTTGACACCCACTAAGAAGGATTCTATTTGGGTCATCGTGGATCGATTGAACATGTCTGCTCACTTTCTTCAGGTTCAAATCGATTATTCTTTGCAAAAATTAGTGAAGTTATACATCTTCGAGATAGTGAGACTTTGAGGGTTTACTGTATCGATTATTTTAGATAAAGACCTTCAATTTACATATTGGTTTTGGAAGAATGTTCATGAGGCTCTGGGTACTCTGTTGGACTTTAGTACTACATTCCATCCACAAACTGATGGACAGTCTGAAAGGGTGATTCAGGTATTGGAGGATATGTTACAAAGTTGCATTATAGATTTTTAAGGTAGTTAGGAGGAGTTTCTGCCACTAGCTGAATTTGCTTATAATAATAGCTTTCAACCCAATAGTCAGATGGCACCATACGTTGCTCTATATGGTCGTACGTGTCGCATTCCACTGTGTTGGACTGAGTTGGGTGAGAAGAGAATTGTGGGTCTGGATATGGTTACTGAGGCTAAAGAGAAAGTTAGGCTGATTCAGGATCAACTTAAGGCAGCTTATGACAGGCAAAAGTCTTATGCGGATATTAAGAGAAAAGATACTGAGTTTGATGTGGGAGATCACATTGTATCTCCATGGAAGAAAATCCTTAGATTTGGATGTAAGGGAAAATTGAGCCTTAGGTTCATTGGGCCTTATCAGATTTTGAGACAGGTGGGGTCCGTCGCCTATCAGTTGTAGTTGCCTCTGGAGTTAGATTGCATACACGATGCTTTTCACGTCTCCATGTTAAGATGGTATCAGTCTGACCCATCTAATAGTGTGTCTATTGAAGAGATTGAGGTGAGGATGGATTTGACTTTTGAGGATGAGCTGGTTCAGACCTTAGATTGTGAGGTAAAAGTTCAGCGAATGAAATATATTCCCTTGGTTAAGGTTCTGTGACGAAATCATGGTACTGAAGAAGCCACTTGGGAACCTGAAGACTCGATTCGACAACAGTACGCATATCTGTTTGAGTTAGGTAAATTTCAAGGTCGAAATTTCTTGAAGGATTGGAGAGTTGGATTCCCTAAAATTTTTTTTTTTGAATTATTGAAACATGTCATGTTAATTGATTTGGTTCAGTGGCTAAGTGTTCTAGTTGTGTGTGGGAGGTCCTGTGTTCAAATCCCTTTCCTTGAATTTATGTTATTTTTGTTCCAACCTCTATCCTTGAATATCTAGATTTTATATTATTTTTGCTCAACTATTGACAAGAATGAGCTTATTGGTTCAGAGGTAAGGCTTCAACTTACCTAGACCTAGAGGTCTTGTGTTCGAATCTCATGTGTGTAAAATGGAAATATTTTTTCTATTTCCTATCTGTGCCGCCCATGTGGTAAGAGTTGGGTTGAATTTGAACTCTAGGGAAAAATCTGATGGGATAACTAATAAGATTTAGTGGGGGGGATATGGGTAATTTAAAAAAAAATCTTTTTGAAAATTATCTCATAATTTCTCTCCACCACTTTCGTCCTTCTCACCCCTCTTTCCATGTTTCAATTTTCAATTTTTACTATTGAGTTTTCTGTCATTTTCTCTTTCGATTTTCCTCCTTTATCATTTATCATATTATTTTCTCTTTTCTTTTCTTTTTCTTTTTCTATTTCCACCATTTCATGCTGCCAAGTAGTTATTCTTCTTCAGGTAAGTTTGGTTGTTTCCTTTATTAAGGATGTGGTGTTATTTTGCTAGTTCTTGCGAGAGTAAAAGGATTACTTGATTGTTGGTTAGAGGTTCAGATTTGTCTAATTTTGTGATTTTGTTAGGTGCAAATTAGGTAGCGCATAACACCCCTTCAGAAAATTAAGGTTTTCGTTGGTTTTTCATCAAGGGTAAAGGACTATTTTGGTAAGTTTAGGTTTTTTGCTTACATTTAGGGATGAATAATTATTTTGGACTTAGTATCGTTGTTAATTTGATTGTTTCGATTATCATTTTCGGTGTTAAAATTGTTGTTGTTGTGACGGCATCGAAAAATGACCAAGTGTGTGACTCGAACTCGTAAAAACAGTGAATGACGCAAAGCCAAAAAACCCACTATCGACGTCACATGACCATGTGCCAGACCGTGTGGGTCACACAAGCGTGTGCTAAGCCGTATGGATCACATGGGTGTGTGTCAGGCCGTGTGAGCCACACAGGCTGGGCTAGGTTGGCCTTATGGGCCCATTGTCAGTAAACTCTAATTAGGGCCATAATTTTAAGTGAGCATCAAGGTTAGCTATTTCGCAGGGTTTGTTAGGTGACAAATATGATTATGATACATGAAATTTGATATTTTATTTCTGTATGTGTGACTTTTGCAAGCATGATACTATGTACTGATGTGTAAAGCATGTATGATATATGTGTATTTAAATGTCTGAATAGTGTTTGCATGTGCATTGGGGTTGGATAATGATCTGACAGAGGAAGTGTGGTAGTTTAATGATCTGGCTTATATGGTGGAATTAACCACATATCTTTTCTAGTGGCTTGACCACACTTATTTGATGCTAGCGGTTTATTGCACTATTTCTGGTAGCTTGACTACACTATTATGAAAAGTGGCATACGCTCACTTATAAGTGTGTGAGGTTAGATGGGTATTTATTACCCTAATTGGTATGTAGGGATGGACAAGGATAGTGTGTAGCGAATGGGGGTAGGATCTATATCTATTCTGTAATCAAGTATTGCATCGCATGATATGCCATTTGTATTTGATCTGGTTATCATGTTGCATTGCATAGTATGCCATGTTGTATTCTGTTCAGTATCTAACCTGTGTGTGAATTGTGCTATAATCTGCTTTTAAGGGCTGAGTTACATACTGCTTCTTAGGTAATTAGCAAACTTAGGATCGGGCGGCGCATGGGTGCTTGAATTGATATTCTAATTTAAAACTAAGACGGTTTATGTTTTTAAAACTTTTCTAGATTTATCGAACTTTACTATTTTGGACTTTATTTTTTTTCATTTTTTGATTTGCTTCTGTCGAATCTAGTAATTATTATTTTCAAACCGTGAAACTATTTGTTTTTATAATTCAATTCACGATTTTCATAAAATATAATAACTTATAAAATTCTGACGCGAAACAAATTAATTACTCAAGTGTTTTTCTATAATGAAGTGAATAGTTTTAACAAGTACTTTTCTAAAAATTGGAAAGTGATTTACCAAAATTAACATTATCAAAACGTACGTTCTTGAATTCAAAATTTGGTTTTCAAACGAGTTTATGTAATTCCTTAAGATTCGGCCATAACGTCTAGGCCGGGTGTGGGGTGTTACAATAAATGTGTATAATACATGTTGGTGGTATAAATCACCTAAGTAATATGTGAACTAGTGAAAGTGCAAGAAGTGACAAAGAATGGCTCCATAAACGCTTACTAAGTGAATTTAATAAACGAGTACCAACAAGTTATTTTTATAATGATAAAATAGGTGAATACGTATAAGTCTATTGTATGAGAATTTACTACTAAAATCAATGTGTTAATTGAATTTTACAATGCTTAATTGATTATTTTTTTTAAAAATGAATTGCCCTTGTAAACATAGTGAAATAGTTAGTGTACGATTGACATGTCAATAAGGATTAGTGTGCACGTATTGTGTTAGAAGACAAGATTTTGTTTGAAGACAAAAAGTTATGCCTTATGGCATAGCATTTATTGGCATAATGAGGGCCTAGTGTTTGGCATGATGGTTGGATTGCACTTTTAGTGCAATAAGTGTATAGTGTTTGGTTGGAATCCCAAGTATTTGAGTCTTATTTTGCTAGTGTTTACTAAGTGTTAAAATTAATAATAATTGAACTTACAAATTACAATATGTGTGTCAAATGCACATGAATAAAGTGGCATAATTTAACGAAAAGTGATGAAGTGTATAATTGACTAAGAATGGACCTAAGTGTGAAAGTGATGTTCCGAATAAGTGAAGTTAGTGAAATAAGAACTTAACATTGAAGTGCTCTATGATTAACAAGTGAAGTGAAGTTGAATGAAAAGTTTATAGGATCATAACAAGATAAATTTGTTAGCATTGGTGAATAAAATGCTTAATCTGACTAAAGGGACTAATGATTCAATGATTCTTGTAGAATACTTAAAAGTGAGAAAATGAGCTATTGAATGGTAGTTACCTTAAAAGTCTAAAGTGATTAACTGAACGGATGCACCCTTGAGTCTTAAAGAATGAACCAATAAGTGAAAAGAACCATACTATCATTAATGAGTTGCTTATACAAAGTGAAGGTATTAATTTATATAAGACTCAACACTAAGTGTAAGGGATGAAAAAGTAGGATGTCCTAATGTACTTACTAAACTCTTCAAGCTTAACTTGTTAGTAATTTATATGCTAAAGTGGAAGCCCCTTTTCGAGAAGCATGACACCACGTCAATGAAGGTTTACATTCCTATGCAAGCTTTGAAGAGAATAAAGAATTTAGTTTTGTATCATTTGTATTAGAAGAGTTTGAAATGGTATGTACATAGAATAAGTGTATTGTCTACTAAATTTGCAAGTTTTATGATGTGTATTAATGCTTTTAACTCTATCAAAGTAGCCTTGAGTATAATTATGATTTTGATAATGTTTTACGATGATTTTGTGCTCAAATGTGTTTTGATATTGTTCTAAAATAAATTGAAACTTATTGGTATGTTTTGATGATGTTTGGGATTGATTTAAAGTGTTTTGGGCTATTTCTCTATAACGTCTCAACATCGCCCCTCGTAATGTTATGACGTTGAGCATACAAAAAGCAATGTTGCGACATCATTCATCGCCATGTCGCAACATCAGGCATGTAGAGAGTGAAGTCGTGATGGCAGGCAATAAAATTTCGTGACATCATACAATGTTACAATGTTATGCAACACAATGTCACCCACTACATTGTTTTAGGCTTTTTAAGCCCTCCAAGTCCCATTCTTGGTCCGCGGCACCTCTGATCTCTCGCATTTGGTTACTAAATGTGTTTTAAATTATTTTAAAGCTTGTAAATTAATTTTTATTTATTTCAAAATTATTTATTATGTATAAGATTAAAGGAATATATTAACATAATTACTATAAATTAATAAGGTAATATTTTTAAAGGTAAATTAATGTCAGTAGAATTTATAATTATTTTTTATTGATTTTTTTATATTAATATAAAAATATAAAAAATTTAATTCAATTTCTATTGATTTGACTAATTATCAATTATTTTGGATTCAATGAGTATAGCTTAGGAGTAGATCGTAAAAGTTTTCTTAAAAAATAATGTCAAACATATTATTTTTCAAACAGTAAAAAATGTTTCCATTGTTGTGAAAAATGGGAATTACAATTTTGTTTATAAGAAATACAAATTTGTAGGTTGCCAAATTAAAATTGAAAAAAGAATTCGCATATAAATTTACTTTATACCAAAAATAAAGCAAACAAAATTATTGTTAAAAAATTATATACATCGATAACTAATAGTATACCTGTGGATTATTTTAATATTAATAGCGATGACATCAGAACTTGAGGTCTCTACATAGGATTGTTTCCTAAAATACTTGTGTAACGTTACTTTATAATATATATGATTTGATAAAAGATATTGATGCAAGCATCAAGGTCATTCGGGTGCCTAACATAGTCATTGACTTAATCTCTTTAAAAAGTCCAATCATTTACACAATATCGAAGTAGATTCGAGTGAAGATGAGTTTGATCATACAAGAGTTTGTGATAAAATAAAAAATTTTGGTTCGAAATCAAGAAGCGTACATGCAAACATACTTAAAAGATTTTATTGAGCGTCAACATTCGAATCAACATGTACAAACGGAGAGAAATTAATTCAAATCAAATCTTTATTTATCTTGTTTATGCTCATACAAATCCTTTTTCTAATGCATTATCTTCTTGATTAATTTCAGGTTTCAAGATGGCTTCAAGAACATTGTCTCCAATCAAGATACAACTCTCACCCACTCTAAATCATTGGGATCTTTATTTTTTACGTTCTTGAATTCCTTCTTTTATTAGTTTTTGTTGCTGCTGATTCGCCCTAATCTCCCTTGGCTTCTCTTTGCATTTCAGGTGACTTGGTTGCTAAGATAGGGTTGAATCCACTTCAATTTGGTTTCCCCTTTCCTCGAACAAATTGAGTTTGACCCTATCTCCTGGGCTTACAAGATTCACCATACATTAAATATTTGCTAACTAAGGATTTTTCTAGTTCAATTAAGTACTTGAATTTAGTTTTAAGGTTTAATTTGGTACCTAAAGTTTATTTTGATCCAATACCTGGACTTGATTTTTTATCCAAATTAGTAAATACAATAAATAACTTATTTAAACCAATTTGAACTATGAAACCAAGTTCAAGTACTAATTTAAACAAAAAAAATTAAACTCGGGTACCTAAATCGATAAAAAAAAAGCAATACTTAACAAAAACATGTTCAAACTTTGATATATAAAAATTGTTTTTTTTTTTAAATTACTCTTTCTAAACTAACTACTTATAAAATTCAAATGAATATATAAGGTATTTATATTGGCTTAAACATTTTAAATTTGATCCTCATAAATTTCTAAATACATATAAATCAATTTAGATTTAAAATAATTAAAATTAAATATTATTAAACTCTAAATACAAACAAGTAGATCTTAATTTGGTTATAAGTTTGAGGGCATGAGAATTTGCGATCTTAAGTTCAAGTATACATTCTAATCATCAATCCAATTGTACTGTATAATTATCCGAGTAGTTATAATTAATTTTATATTTTATAACCTCTTACAAAACTAAATGCATTTGAGTGAAAGTCTAAATTTGTAAATAATTAAATTCATATAAATTAAAATTAAATCCAATTTTTAATATGAGAGTATTAAAATAAAAATTAATTAAAACAAATCAGACGATTAAATGTCCAATTTATAATGGAGGTTTGTAATTGTCAACGTCCATTTTAAATAAAAAAATCCAAGTTATGAAAATAAATAAAGTATTAGTGGAATTAAAATAAGACAAAATTCAATGATGGTGATTTCATCAACTTTAGCCTTTTTCAATATTCCTTAGCTCAGCAGTCATAAACTAACTATGACTCTTGTCATCACTCCCCATTTCATTCATTTTGTTTTTCTCCTAAATTATTAAGAAGGATTGGCAGATATAGTTATTTAAATTCCTTATGGAAATCGCTGCAGATTAAGTTATTTAATACTACTACTAGACCCTTATGTAGTTGAGGTTCCCCTGCTCTCCTCACAGATAGATAAATAAATATTCCAAAGTTGTGATGTATTTATATTGATGTAAACTAAAGTAAATTTCCTTCTAAAATAAATTCATTTAAGTTTGATTTATTATATTATTTCTACTATATTTTAACTCCGTAATTTAATTACGGTCACAATTTAATTGAACACCAAATTAATTAGGGCATGATTAAAATCTATTATAATAAAAGTATTTTTGTCTTTTTATATTTTTATATAAAATCTATAAAAAAAATTTAAATATGTTATACCTATATCTTGCAAGCCTACCTCACATCCTGCTGACCTAATGGGTCAACGCCTTAAACTAAGACGAATCATCTTATGAGCTAAGGACACTTGCAAGCCCATAACCCCATGAGCCCAAGACATTGTGAGCTCGTACCATGTAGAGCTATTCAAGGGTTGGGCTACCTAGCCAAGCTCAAAGGTCCACTTGAAATTTGAAAGGGATTGGTAAAAGTATTAGGCTCGAAAAAGAGGTTTTAGGAAAACAAACAATTTAAAATATGGATTGGGTTCGAGCTTGAACATCTAAGACTTGACTGACTTTGGCTCGTTTTTAAAGTTTGTAATATATTAATTATGTTATGTTATTTTTATATATTATGTAACTTATAACAAATAAATTTTAAATTACACTAATATATAACACTATAATGTAAACATTAAAAAATATATTAAATTACCTATATAAAATTTTAATAAATGAAAAATATATAATATTATTAAATTGATAGGTGCTAAAAGTAACATGTTTTTAGCCTCATTCTTAATGCATTTTTTGGTGATTATTCGATATTAATGGTGAATTTTATGCTCCTAATACTTTAAATTTATGTTTTTATACTTATGATAGCATTTGGGAGCAAAAGGAGCCAAAAAACGAGTGAAAATTAGAAAAATCAAAGCAAGGTATAGGGGCCACACGGCTAGGCCACATGGGCTGCCACATGGCCATGTGGCAGGTCGTGTCAATTTTACGAATTTGGATCCCAAACAACGGAAAAACACAATTTTTAGGTTTTTTGGGCATTCTAAGACCAATATATGACAAAAATAAGAAGATAGGAGTGAGCCGTCATAGAATAGTCAATAAAACAACTCGAAAAACACCATTGAAGCCGACTCTAAAGCATATTTTCATCAAGAATGAAGATTCCCATTTGATTTCTTTAAAGATTGTCAAGTTAATTTAGCTTATTGTTAACTTTGTCACATTAGGGACCAAATTGAATAAATGTAAAACTTGGTATGAAATTATTATAGTAACAGATAAAATAAGGTCCTTAATGGGGATATATGAAATCAATTTTTAATCCGAATCTAGGAATCGAAAGTTTAGTTTATCCTGAGTTTAGGGACTAAATAAAATAAAATATAAATATGAGGGGAATTGAAAAATAGAATTTCATGAAATCATGCATATCATGGTATAGTATGGAAGTGTTTGATATTGATTGGTGACATGAAATAATTGTATAGATCAAGAATCAGATCGAAGTGGAGTTGATTGGGGAAAAGCTAAAATTGTCGATTAGCCCCTAAAGAGTCAACTCGTTTTGGTGTTTCCAATAGGTAAGTTCATATGAAACTTACTATTTCATTTTATATCAGGTGTAATTTGTGTTGATTATATATGTATACATAACTAGACATAACTTGAGAACTAATGATATTAACATGTAATGGACTGAATTGTAATGTTATATAATTATTGGTTATTATGTATTAGTACATGGTATAAATGTGAAAGTTGTTTGATTATAAGGCAAGTGAATGAAAATGTGATATTTTACATGATATGATTGAGTTTTGAATATTTACAGAGATCGATAATGACATATATACAGAAATTATGCCCGTGTGAACTTAGTAAAAGGTTAGGATACGTATAGCATGTCATTAGAGTTATACGTGTGCTTGATCGGGGTTTTACATGTTATAACAAGGTCTAGTATTTGTTGTAGATTATCTAGTTATATATATATCGTAGATTTAGCCTAGACGGGTAATCTTGATATAATGTTAGCTTGTGTAAGCAACTCTGTTATAATGTCAGCTTGTGTGAGCAACCCTAGAATATTGTCAACTTATGTGAGCAACTTATTCTCGTGTATCCGAGTCCATTTTACTGTAGTTTTTTGGACGATAATCAATTGAATGGAAATTAAAATTTTAAATGTGAATTGGAAATGAGATAGCATGCATTGATATTTGATATGTAATAGGTATGAAATTGCATTTAAGTAGTGATCTTATTCATGATATGAGAAGATGAGTAACACATTTGTTTGGAAAATGTTGACATGTCAATAGCTATGCCATTATGTGCCAAGGATAGCCATGTTAAATGCCACCATGAATAGTTTAATTATGCTTTAAATAATCAAGGTATGTTCAGTGTTTCCATTTGAACTTACTAAGCATTTCTAATGCTTACTCTAGTTGATTTCCTTCCTTGTAGATTGTCATCTTGTGGAACTTGCCAAGCCAAATCAGTGGAGGAGCACACACTATTCAAAGACAGTAGTTATATGTTGAATTTGGTGTCTAGCCTATAAGGCATGTACATAAGGGCTCTTAGTGTGCAAATGGTCATTTTTTGGAGATGATAGTCTTATGCAATTTGTGGTGATGTTTGGTTATGGATATACCATTTGGTATAAAACTTTGTAGTGCATATTTTGATTAAGCTTGATGTTATGTGATTGTTCATGTTGCTCTTGAATGGTTTGGTATGTTTAGGCTATCATCTAGTCTATATGAATTGGTTAAATTGAGTTTATGATTTGGAAAGGGTAAGTTAAATGTTGAACATGCTAATTGGCTTAGAGTATGCTTAGTTTGAATTATATTAATCTCATTGTTTTTTTTAGTTTCCAATTAGTGTAATGGATATGTTTTGATATTGAAATTAAAAGAATTTGGCATAGATAAGTAAAATGGAGTTGAATATGTTTAGATGTTGAATGGTTGAATGGTATGTTATAGAATGGTTGGTTCAAATGATTGAATACTTGAATTGGTTTTCACTGGCTTGGGTTTAACGGTTACATTTTTGTGTAAGGTTAAATGAAACACTTGGGAAATTGTTTGAAGTTAATTAAATTAGGTACCAAATATGTATTTTGTCAAAAATAGAGGCAATGTCAAGACCACGAGTCCCTTACGTCACAACATTGTCCAACTGATAGTGGCTTCATGACATGGATGTGCATGTCGTCTCAACGTGATTCTTTGAGTTGGTAACGCCGCGACAAAGAGGAAAAGAAGTCATGATGTCAACCCAAAAAATTTTAAAACTTCACAATTTGGTCATAGTTTGAGTTAGCATAAGAGTTGTAACACCCCATACCCGAGTCCGAGGCTAAGACCGGATACGAGACATTACTATGCTTGCACTTTCTTAAACATGTACTTACGGGCTATAAAATTTCGTTCCGAATTAAAAACTTCTCTTTCTTAGTCAAATCAGACATTTCATGGGCCTACGAGGCCTCAGACTTACGTCCCGGAACTTTCGAAACTCATCCGAAACTTTCTCTCGAAGCGGGGGTCACACGTCCAACAGTGTGACTTAGGACACGCCAGTGCACCCCTAAAACATGCCCGTGTCTTTCACCCGTGGAGGATCTTGGAAAATTACACACGGCTGGACACGCCCGTGGCCTGGCCCGTGTGCCAAACCTGGCATTCTCGACTTATTCACACGGTGCGTGCACACGCACGTGTGTGCGTCACCATGTGACAATTAAATTTCTAAGTGTCAAGTGCACGGACTTCACACACGGCCTTGGCACACGCCCATGTGCCAACCGTGTGTATCACACGGCTGAACAAACGGCCGTGTGACCAGCCCGTGGTCTAATCGACTTAAGATACTAAGGTGCAAGAGACACACGGCCCAGACACACGCCCGTGTGTCTATCGTAATGGGCACTTAGAGGCTATCTTACCAAGCCTTTTACCACTCCCGTTTGCATACATTCATATACTACTTCAAAACATTCTCAAATCATCAATTAAAACACATGAATTAACACATTTAATCATTAAAAAGATAAATTCTTTATCCCATACACTAGGGAGAACTACTCCCAATACAAATACAACCAACTTAAGCCATCATCTATGGTCATACACAACCAAGTCTAGATTCTCTTAGGCCAATACAATTTGGCTACATCGGTTAGAACTTAATCAACTTTAAAAGAATCCCTATACATGCCATGACTCATAAGGACTTGATACCTCATGCCAAGTGTCTGCTCGATAGTGTGAAAACATCTCCGGCAATCTCTAACCCGAGCTAGTTAAAATAACCTATAAGGGATGAGAAAAATAAAAGAGTAAGCAATAATGCTTAGTAAGCTCATCTGCATAATGTGTCAAATATTGATATTCATTGAATATACATAATTACAAAGTATCATGAAGAGTGTCTCTCATAAACTCATGGTTACTTGCTCAAATATTCTTGAAACTTACTCATTCAATCTCTTACCACATTCTTACCATGTCACAAGCCAATTGCTCGTTCAATTAGCATACATTCCTGCACTGATCACCACATGATCATATAAAACAACACATCAAGCATTTTTAATAAGTTACTCATGCTACTAATATCTCGATGGTTTCGCACTTAGCCCACCATTGAATCTCTAATAGGGTGGTATCGCACATAGCCCACCAATCATTTATACTTATGGTGGTTCCGCACTTAGCCCACCTTTCATTTTACATTCATGGATAGTAATCCACATGTATATCTCTATTTCAAATATTCATCCGAGAACATTCTCACACACTTCTATTCTTACTTAACTTTCTATGATACTCGTTTGCATTTACACAATACATTAATAAATCTATCTCATGCAACTAAAGTGTATTGAATACACATAACCCACTAAGGGTTCATCATACACTGAATCCATATCAATTCAATTCTAACACACACTTGTGCTTTTCGTGGTACAACCACATACTTTCTTCCTTTCCACATATACGTTGAATCACTCAAGTTATTAAATAACTCTCTTGAGTCTCATACTCATAATGTCACATAGAATTTATACCCCAATAGGGTCTTACTTGCATTAACATATCGATGCCATGTCCCTGACATGGTCTTATATGAATTCTTACATCGAGGCCATATTCCAATATGGTTTTACACGAGACTTTAACTATCATCATATCATTCTACATACATTTCCCATTACTCTTAGATTCAATTCTTTTGACCTCTAATCAAAGATATTTCATACATTCATAGAGTAAATATAAATTCCATACAACATGGGAACATTAAATTAACTCATACGTAATTGCAACATTCGCACATGAACTTACCTCGATGTCGAAAGGGCCGAAAGGGACCTTTTTACTCATATTTCTCTTTTCACCCGTTCTAGGTCCGAAACTCGTTTTCTTTGATCTAGAACAATGGAATTTACTGATTTAATCACTTATGAATCATAATGAACCATAATCTACACTTTAGGAAAAAATGACTATTTTGCCCCTACATTTTGGCAAAATTACGATTCTGCCCCTAGGCTCGTAAGTAAAGTTTCATCTCAATTTCTTATTAAGCAATCCTAGATGAACATTTAATCCTCTTACAACTATCCACAATTCCATCTATTTCATGCCTTAATGAACAAATTACAACTTTTGCATTTTAGTCCCAATTAGGTGTTTTCATGGCAACACCTTTCACAAAAGTTGTTTCTCATCATCCTATCATTCATTTTCTCCCATAAAAACTCATTAAACAACATGAACTCTAGCATGGTAAGTCCCTAGACTTTCACCCATATTGCAAACTAGTCCTCCCAATAGCTAGCTTAAGCTTGGAGGACTCCAAAAATACAAAAATCATCAAAAATAACCATCAAAGTGACTTACTTGAAGAGAAAATAAGCTGCTGAAATTTCAAGCTTTCAAAGCCCTCCCATGGTTGATATTTTCGGTCGGAGAAGAAGAATAAATAAAAATATGATAACTTTAGCTTATATCATCTTATTTTATTCAATTTTCCAACTAATATCACCAATTTTCTATCATAATAAATGCTCTTGTCCCCTATGTATTATTATGGCCGAAAAACTCACTTAAATAAGGCCAAATTGCACAATTGGGACCTCCAATTAATAATCCATAGCTATTTGGAACCTCTAGCAAATAAAATAGAACTTTCGCACTTTATGTGATTTAGTCCTTTTTCACAATTTAGCTAGAATTCACTAAAATTAAGGCACCGAAATTTTCATGCATTCTTATAAACATGTTATAACACATAACATAACATAAAAATAATTTTATCTAACCTCGAATTAGTGATTCCGAGATCACTGTTCTGACTAGCCCCTAAATTGGGCTGTTAGAAGAGTTGTAACACCCTTGACCCGTATCCGTCGCCGAAACAGGGTTTCAGAGCGTTACCTAAACATTCAGAATATTTATCGATTAATTCAGGCAAGTTACTATTCATTCACCAAGGTCATTCATAATGTCCCTTAAATGGACCCTCGAGGCCCAATACGAGCATTAGAATCAAGTCAGGACTAAATCGGGAACTTAGGGAATTTTTTGCGAAATTCTAAGATTTTCCAATGTGCGTGGCTCACTGCCTTGCAGTGTGGTCCAAGGACATGCTGTGTGTGACTGGGGCGGGCCCGCGTCTTTGCAGCCGTGTTCAAAACTAGGTAGCTCTCTAACTTGCGCCACATGGCCATGCCACACGCCCGTGTGCTAGGCCGTGTGGTTAATTAATTCAATTCTAATTAGGTGCAGGTTTCACACAGCCAAGACACACGCCCGTGTTCTAGGTCGTGTGGCACACACGGCTCAGACACACGCCCGTGTCTCTACCTGTATGCTCAATTTTGAGCATTCTGTTTCTCAAAATTAAGGTACAGGGGACACACGGCCTAACCACATGCCCGTGTTACCAGGCTGTGTGTTACACACGGTCTAGACACACGCCCGTGTGTCTACCAGTGTGGACAAAATAAAGCCATTCCTAGCTTCATTTCTCACCCCAATCTTTGCCATAATCCTCCACCACATCTTGCATTCATAACGCAACAAATCCAAACATTTTATTCAAGTAAATTATATCATTTAACATGATATATCATCACATACAATTACTAACCATTTCAAGCATTCTAATCAAGCATATTCCATCCATCATCATCGCATATCATTTCATGCATACATGTTTACAATCTTACCTTGGTTATGTCCTCATGTTAGACATAATTTGATCAACTACTTAACATATATGTGGCTAACATAATATGACATTACAAGTATATCAAAAGAATCATTACTAGCCATTCCAATGGCTAGATTACAAGCATCGTTTATGTTTACATGCCAATATGGCCAACATATCCTATACATGCCATTACAACCGCAATTGAATTACCATACTATACCGACATGGGCCGATGGATAGTGTGAGTGATCTTCGCCAAGCTTTCAATCCAACGAGCATACGATTACTCTAAAATTAGGGAAAATAAAATAGAGTAAGCATAAAATGCTTAGTAAGTTCGTATAACACGGTACTTAACTTACCATTCATCCTATCTGAGGTAACTAAGTAAGGTATAATCAACCACTTTGATCTCAAGCCCTACACACATCCTCATTGCCCTTGTTAGTCATATATTCCATGGTAATATCAAGACATGTTTGGGCTCAACAATAATCAAGTTTCCAAGCACATATGCTTTCCACATCATGTATTCATTCAACATACATAATTCATCTCATTATTTCGAGTATAATTTCATAATAGTTCATTTCGAGTTCAGATCATTTCGCATTAGAACTTTACACATATTACTCGGAATATCAAAGTCACGATTAGTACACTCTAGGTGTACAAGTATATAATCAAGAATGAACATTCTCATCAAATAGTTTCCATGTACAAATATCATCATCTCATATTTCATATATCACTTGTCATGTATCATCATTTTCTTGCATTTCATGTAATATTCTTTCATGTCATATTTCCATATCATATACACCATTCCATGTCAATGTGTCTTAGATTTATATTTACCCATGTCAGAACCTTGCCCGTTGAATTTATTTGAATTATCGATGGATACATAAGTAGTACACTCGAGGCGTACGAATCAGGATCCGTCAATTCATATTCAATGGTACCCATAAGGTACTATTTCAGAGAGTACACTCTCGAGCCACATATATATATACTATAGGATTACCAGTCCAGGCTAAATCCTTTTTATGACATATGCTCTAAAGAGCTTGATCAGGATTACCCGTCTGGGCTAAATCCTATCAGAATTGAGGTCAAAGGATTACTCATCCGAGCTAAATCCTATCCGCAACAAATGCAGGACCTCTTTCGTTTCAGGAAATCATATCCATCGATTTTCCATTTATTCAACCGAGATTTAAAAACTTTTCAAGCATTATCGGGCATTTGATTATTTCATACCTCCGTAACATTTATGTAATTCGAGTAAAACACATTCCACATTCATGTCAACCATACAAGTAACATTTTATTCATTTACCATTTTATCGAGCATTTTCATTTATCGGGCTATATCAAGTAGGTGATCATTTCACATATTTATGACATTGATAAAATTCACAAACACAACATGTAACACTCTTAAATCGGGGTCTCTGCATTTTGTGTGTTATTGCATGTGATATTATGTGGTTGTGCTAGTTTAGCATGTTTTGGGGTCGAGCATGACTTGAGTTAGGCACGAGTCATGGCTATTTTTTTGTTTTTGGTACTTAGAGAGAGAAAGCTAAGAGAGTTAGGGGTTAAAAGAAATTGTCGGAGGGTTTAGACCCAAATGGCTTGGTGGTAAAGTGGCAAAGGAGGCGCCACTAAGGTGCCAGGAAGGTGATGCCACATGCAGGGAAGGAGAGCTTGGGTTCGAGCTGCAGAAATCCTTTTCTGCTTATTCTTTTTCACGCCAGAAGCAAGGAAGAGATGTGCTCAGGTGGGACTCTCTTGAATGGATGAGGATTAGATCATCAGATTTGAAATGGATGGAGAGGAGAAAATTGTGGAGCTTGACTCATTCAAACCAATTTGAATGAGTGGACAGGAGAGTCTTGAGGTGTTGGCCGAATTATGGACTGGGGGGGAGGAGGTGTAATCGGTTTGGGAAGCTAGGTGTGCCGAATCTCCATAGCCAAGTAAGGGTGCATTTTCGGCTAGCATAGGAGGCTTCTTCATTTTCGATTGGTGTCAAAACCGAAACCTCATTTAGCATTTTTCTCTTTCGCCAACTGTGGTACTTGGCCGAACCAAACCTTGCCATCCCTTTGAAGAGCCAAAACCTTCTTACTTTGCCGAAACCATCCATCTTTGTTCACTTATTCCTCTCCCTATTTTGCTCAAAGCTGAAACTTGACCCTCACATCTTCTTCTCCATTTCTTTCTACTTCATCTTTCTCTTTTCTTAAACCCATTGCCGAATCTATCCCTTCCTATTTCACTTCTTTTCCCCATCTTTTCCCGAAATCAATCCATCACTTAAGCCAAATCTTGGTTCCATTCTCTTCTTCCATCTCTTCCATCTTGAAAAGCCGAAACCTTGTTGAGTCCTCTTCTCTTCTTTCAAAGAGTTTGGCCGAATACCCTTAGTTTATTTTCTTCTCTTGTCACGAGTGCTAATCCCTTTGAAAAGCCGAAAACTATTTTATCTTTTGGGATATAGTCGAATCTCCTGGTAAGTGTCGTTATTCTTCTCTTCTTGACTGATTTGGGTAATATCAAAATCCCACCTCTCTGCTAGTTCTCCATTTGATTTTAGATCCAAGTCTGAAACTCTATTCTTATTCTATATTGGTAGCCGAAACCCCTAACATAACTAGGGTGTGCCGAACTTTGGTGATTGGAGGCCGAATCTGTCAGTAAGGTAAGGGGGTAAGTGTTTTACGGTTTCAACATCTTCTGTTGTGGTTAATATCGAAGGCTTTAATCCAATGATAGTGGTACTTGGCCGATTGTAGGGAGAAGTGTAGCCGAATACAGTGGATCTTCGAGATTTGGTTGGAAACCAAATCGGCGTTAAGGTAAGTGCTACCTTTGGGCAACATATCTTCGGGATTTTGTGATTAAGCCGAATGGCTTTAGTCTTAAAAGTAGGGTGTTGGCCGATTGTAGGAAAGGTGAATGCAAACGTTTCGGGATTTCGCTTAGATCTACAAGTAGTCAGGTGTGTAACGCTTACACACTTCATTAGTATTATATGTTCATTGTGTTTATTGTTAAAAGCCGAATGGCCATTGAAATCAGTGATTTTGCCTTGTGGGCATGAGCGTGGACTCCGGGTAAGTCCCCTGTTATACGGATCTCGATATATGTGTTATCATGCCACTGTATAATGGTATGCTATGGGTTATTTGCATCATAACATGATATTATGCCACGATTAATATGGACATGATGATGGGATTGATGAGAGGAGGGGGAAGGATGATTTGGACTGTCACCAGTGGTTTTAACCACACGGCAGGTTGGCCCCGCTTTTGATACTATATTTGTGACTAAGTCCCAGTGGTTTTGACCACCAGTGGTTTTGACCACATATGGATATTGTGACTCGTCCCAGTGGTTTGGTACCACGGTGGGTTAGCCCCACATGTTGATTACGGGATTGTCATCAGTGGTTTTGACCACACGATGGGTTGGCCCCATCACTTGATTTGTGACTACGGTCACCAGTGGTTTTGACCACACTTATATATTTGTGACTTCGGTCACCAGTGGTTTTGACCACCAGTGGTTTTGACCACACGGGGTAGATAAAGGAGATCGGACGGTTAGGTTTTGGGGTTGCATGATTTGCATGTTTTACTGATGATTTGCGTAAGTGCTTGCACTATCGGGTTAGGGATTTATACACTGAGTCTCGGTGACTCACCCCTTCCCTTATATTTTGCAGATGAAGCATAGATCGCGGATATGGAGCCAGGGAGGACTCGAGGTGGCCATGCATCTAAATTTGGGTTTATTTTTAAATTACTATTAGGTTATATTTCCTTTAAATTTTGGTTTTGGTTTTGTAATAAGGCCGCTAAGTATTATTTTGGGTTTTTAATTGCTTGATTTTATTTTAATTATCTTATGCATGTGATTAATAACTTGATTTGCTAAAGTAATCGGGATTAAATCGATGTTTTCAAATCTATACTCTTTAACGAGATTTTCAAACGCTACCATCGGGTAACATCATTCACAAAATGAATACAAAGGTAACTTAGATGATTTTCAAATTTAATTTTTCAACCAACTTCAAATGCAAATTGTTTTAAACTTGACTATGCTCAACTCACTCGAATTTTAAAAAGTATCTAAAGGTTTTCCAAAACTAGAAATAGCAAACGGATTTTCCAGCAAAAGAGATTCTCCGGGTTTTAAAACAACACCAAAATAATTTCAACATCACTTTTTACGAGGTTTTCTAAACCTTAAAATGATAAAGGAGTTTTACAATAGAAATTAATCGGCAAACTTGTTTTATTCAAAATGTTTTCACTCTGTAACATGCCAGATTCGGTTGTGGTGTGTTGACCGGGTTTGGGGTGTTACAATTTTGGTATCGAGCCAGGTTCAAAAAGCTCGACTGTGGGCCCAAGGCCCAAAATGATTTTAGAATGGGTTATGAAAGGTTTTTTTTATTTATTTATGGTTGGGAAAGCATGGCACCGAGTCTCCGGCACCGATCCGCCCAAGTAAGTACCCTAACTATTGTTTATATGCTTGTAATGATGATGCTATGACTAATAGGGAATCACTTTAGAGACTGAAACCTTAGGGTTGTGTGTGAACCTACGGAAACAATCCCCGTACTAAACTATTCATAAGGCGTGCTTTAATAATGTGAGAATAGGTCTAACATATAAAACTTTTAAATCAGATCAATTCGTGAACGATAGTCATGAGTACACGAGGACGGGCGGAATACACGTGGACAAGGTAGAGGTAGGATGATGGTGTCGTAAGCCGGTAGGGTCTGCGGACATGGGTCGAAAATGAGGTACCACCACCGCCACGGTGTGGCGCGAAATTTCGTGGATCGAGCGGGTGGTGATGACGCAGTGATGTCACGTGCAATGCCGCGGGTTCGAGAGAGTCGCGCGCGCAGCGTTGGAACGGGAGCTAGGAAATCAATGTCTGAATGACTCCAGGCTAATGGCACAGAGGTATTCAGAGGTGTATCTGGTGTGGCTCCCAATACAGCGGAGTATTAGCTAGAGGCGACAGAACGTATCATGGACGACCTGGACTTTACGACTGAGGAGAAGCTGAAGGGTACACTATCTCTTCTCCGAGATAAGTCATATCAATGGTGGCTCACAGTTCAGGAGGGATGGTCAACAGCCACAGAGGGGTCGCGGTTCGGCTAGGGGAGGTAATGGTTCTAGACGAGGCCGCGGAGCACCGGGCAGAGGTGCTGGGAGCTCAGAGACGAGACAGCCTGGATTGGTCTCACGCAAATGGCGGCGTCGAGAGGAGAGCGGACGCACCGGACATCATAACCGGTGACGTTCTTAATTTTTAGGCGCCTTATACCGCTTTGATAGATGTTGGTTCGACGCTTTTCGTATGTTTCCAGTAGTATAGTGGAAACTATGAACTTAGACTTTGAGATTACTTCTAGGGAGATGTGGTAATAAGCCCTCTAGGTCACTCAGTAGAAGTAAATAACTATATAGGATGTACCCTAGAACTTCAAGGGGTCGTGTTTTTGGTCGACTTGATGGGCGCCGTTTGGGGAGTTCGATCCGATTCTCGAGATGGATTGGTTAGTGAAGTACCGGGCCGGTTTGGATTCTTGTGACTAAGCGCATGGTGTTGAAGACAATGGAAGGCGAATAGGTGGTGATGATAGGTAATAGGAGAGATTACCTATCCAATGTGGTATCTGCGCTGAAGGCAGAGAAAATGGTGAGGAAAGGTTGTGAGGCATTTATGGTGCATGTCTGTGCTTTGGAAGCCAATGATGCAGCTGTAGAGAATGTCCAAACCGTGGGGGAATTTGCTGATGCATTTCCAGAGGAACTTCCGGGTTTGCCTCCTGACCGCGAGGTTGAGTTCGGTATAGACTTGTTACCCGGAACCGCGCCAGTGTCTATTGCCCCGTATAGGATGGCGCCGAAAGAATTGGTGGAGTTAAAGGCTCAGATTCAGGAGTTGCTGGACAGAGGTTTCATCCGGCTGAGTGTATCACCTTGGGGAGCACCTGTGCTTTTTGTTAAGAAGAAAGACGGTACTATGCGGATGTGTATAGACTACCGCCAGCTGAATAAGTTGACGATCAAAAACAAGTATCCGTTGCCTAGGATAGGCGATTTGTTTGATCGGCTTAAGGGTGCATCGATATTCTCTAAGATAGATCTTAGGTGGGGTATCATCAACTCAAGGTGAAGGAGGGCGATATTCATAAGACGGCGTTTCAGTACTCGGTATGGGCATTACGAGTTTACGGTGATGCCATTCGGGTTGACCAATGCACCGGCGGAGATTCGTGGACATGATGAATCGGGTGTTTCAAACCGTATTTGGATCGGTTCTTCGTAGTTTTTATAGACGACATTTTGGTGTACTCAAAATCTGAGGAGGAGCATGATGCGCATCTACAGGTGGTTTTACAGATTCTAAGGGAGAAGCAACTATTCGCTAAGTTTAGTAAGTGCGCAGTGGCTTAAGGAGGTAACTTTCTTGGGTCATGTGGTGTGGTGAGGATTAGGGTGGATCCTCGGAAGATCGAAGCAGTGTTAGATTGGAAACCACCTAAGTCGGTTACAGAGATTCAAAGTTTTCTAGGTTTGGCAGGATACTACAGAAGGTTTGTGAAGGGTTTCTCCTTGATTGCAGCGCCGCTGACTAAGTTGTTGAGAAAAGGGGTTCCGTTTGTGTGGTGCGAAAAAGCAGAAGAAAGTTTCGACAAGTTAAAGAGGATTCGATTGAAGCTCGGTGTTGATTCACTGAGGCGAAAAGGAATTCACGGTCTCATTGTGATGCATCGCATCTTGGCTTAGGGTGTGTCTTTGATGCAAAATGGAAAGGTGGTCGCTTATGCGTCTCGGCAATTAAGGCCTCATGAGGGTAACTACCCGACACATGACTTGGAGTTGGCTGCAGTGGTTTTCGCCTTGAAGATTTGGAGGCATTACTTGTATGGGGAAAAGTCGATAGTCTACACGGATCACAAGAGTCTGAAGTACCTCTTGACTCAGAAAGATTTAAATTTGAGGCAGCGAAGGTGGATCGAGTTGTTGAAGGACTACGACTGCTCGATTGAGTACCATCCGGGTAAGGCTAACGTAGTAGCTGATGCGTTGAGCCGTAAGGTGGTAGCAGACCTGAGAGCGATGTTTGCTCACCTTAGTCTATATGACGACGGGAGTCTTTTGGTAGAATTGCAAGTAAAGCCGACGTGGATTGATCAGGTTAAGGAGAAACAGCTGGTGGATGAGGTTCTAAGTGCTCGGAGGTTGCAAGTGCAAGGTGGTGAATTGGAGGTTCTGACTTGGGTAGTGATGGAGTCTTCGTGTTTCAAGGGGAAAGTATGTATGCCCAAGGACGTTGAGTTGAGACAGCGGATTCTTCAGGAAGCTCATAGCAGCCCATACGCTATGCATCCGGGAGGCAGTAAGATGTATCGTGATTTGAGGGAACAGTTCTGGTGGCCAGGTCTTAAGCGAGAAGTAACGGAGTTTGTGGGCAAGTGTCTGACATGCAAGCAAGTTAAAGCTGAGCATCAGTTACCGTCAGGACTGTTGCAGCCGGTAAAGATCCCGCAGTGGAAGTGGGAAAGGATTACGATGGATTTCGTCAGTGGGCTACCCCTTACGACTAGCAAGAAAGACTCAGTTTGGGTAATTGTGGGTCGCCTGACTAAATCGGCTCATTTCATACCAGTCCGAGTTGACTATTCGCTCCAGAAGTTAGCCAAGTTGTATGTGGCAGAGATAGTAAGGTTGCATGGAGTACCAGTGTCAATTATTTCGGATAGGGATCCCAGGTTCACGTCGAGGTTTTGGAAAGCTTTGCATCAGGCGTTGGGTACGAGGTTGGATTTCAAAGACGGCTTTTCATCCATGATCGATGGGCGACCCGAGAGGGTAATCCAGATTTTGGAAGATATGTTAAGGGGTTGCATTCTGGATTTCAGCGGTAGTTGGGAGGAGTATTTGCCATTGGCAGAGTTCGCTTATAACAACAGTTATAAAGCGAGTATTCAGATGGCACCATATGAGGCACTATATGGACGGAAATGTCGTACTCCGACGTGTTGGACAGAATTGGGTGAACGACAGATGTTGGGTCTGAAATTGGTGGCAGAAACAGAGGATAAGGTTAAGGTAATTCAGGCTCGTCTAAAGGAAGCATCAGACAGGCAGAAGTCTTACGCTGATCTTAAGCGCAGGGATATAGAGTATGCAGTGGGTGACAAGGTCTTCCTGAAGGTATCGCCGTGGAAGAAAGTGTTGAGATTTGGGCGAAAGGGCAAGCTAAGCCCTAGGTTTATTGGGCCATATACGATGTTGAAGCGAGTGGGACCGGTGAGCTTATCACTCGAGTTACCCGCAGAGTTAAGTCGATTCATGGCGTGTTCCATGTCTCAATGCTTAGGCACTATCGATCAGATCCGTCACATGTTGTGCCAGTTGAGGAGGTAGAGGTGAGCTCGGACTTGTCTTTCGAGGAGGAACCGGTACGGATTTTGGATCGGGATGTCAAGGTTCTGCGTAGGAAGTCAGTTCCCTTGGTGAAAGTATTATGGCGGAACCATGGTACGGAGGAAGCCACGTGGGAACCAGAGGATGTGATGCGGCAACAATACCCTCAACTCTTCTGACCAGGTAATTTCGAGGCCGAAATTATTTTTAAGGGGGGTAGAACTGTAACACTCTTAAATCGAGGTCTCTGTATTTTGTGTGTTATTGCATGTGATATTATGTGGTTGTGCTAGTTTAGCATGTTTTGGGGTCCAGGCATGACTTCGGGTTAGGCCTGAGTCATGGCTAATTTTTTTTGTTTTTGGTACTTAGAGAGAGGAAGCTAAGAGAGTTAGGGGTTAAAAGAAATTGTCGGAGGGTTTTGGACACAAATGGCTTGGTGGTAAAGTTGCAAAAGAGGCGCCACTAAGGTTCCAGGAAGGTGACGCCACATGCAGGGAAGGAGAGCTTGGGTTCGAGCTGCAGAAATCCCTTTCTGCTTATTCTTTTTCACACCAAAAGCAAGGAAGAGGTGTGCTCAGGTGGGACTTTCTTGAATGGATGAGGATTGGATCATTAGATTTGAAATGGATGGAGAGGAGAAAATTGTGGAGCTTGACTCATTCAAACCAATTTGAATGAGTGGACAGGAGAGTCTTGAGGTGTTGGCCGAATTATGGACTGGGGGGGAGGAGGTGTAATCGGTTTGGGAAGCTAGGTGTGCCGAATCTCCATAGCCAAGTAAGGGTGCATTTTCGGCTAGCATAAAAGGCTTCTTCATTTTCGATTGGTGTAAAACCGAAACCTCATTTGGCATTTTTCTCTTTCGCCAACTGTGGTACTTGGCCGAACCAAACCTTGCCATCCCTTTGAAGAGCCGAAACCTCCTTACTTTTCCGAAACCATCCATCTTTGTTCACTTATTCCTCTCCCTATTTTGCTTAAAGCTGAAACTTGACCCTCACATCTTCTTCTCCATTTCTTTCTACTTCATCTTTCTCTTTTCTTAAACCCATTGCCGAATCTATCCCTTCCTATTTCACTTCTTTTCCCCATCTTTTCCCGAAATCAATCCATCACTTAAGCCGAATCTTGGTTCCATTCTCTTCTTCCATCTCTTCCATCTTGAAAAGCCAAAACCTTGTTGAGTCCTCTTCTCTTCTTTCAAAGAGTTTGGCCGAATACCCTTAGTTTATTTTCTTCTCTTGTCACGAGTGCTAATCCCTTTGAAAAGCCGAAAACTATTCTATCTTTTGGGATATAGCCGAATCTCCTGGTAAGTGTAGTTCTTCTTCTCTTCTTGACTGATTTGGGTAATATCGAAATCCCACCTTTCTGCTAGTTCTCCATTTGATTTTAGATCCAAGTCTGAAACTCTATTCTTGTTCTATATTGGTAGCCGAAACCCCTAACATCACTAGGGTGTGCCAAACTTTTGTGATTGGAGGCCGAATCTGTCAGTAAGGTAAGGGGGTAAGTGTTTTACGGTTTCAACATCTTCTGTTGTGGTTAATATCGAAGGCTTTAATCCAATGATAGTGGTACTTGGCCGATTGTAGGGAGAAATGTAGCCGAATACAGTGGATCTTCGGGATTTGGTTGGAAACCAAATCGGCGTTAAGGTAAGTGCTACCTTCGGGCAACATATCTTCGGGATTTTGTGATTAAGCCGAATGGATTTAGTCTTAAAAGTAGGGTGTTGGCCGATTGTAGGAAAGGTGAAGGCAAACGTTTCGGGATTTCGCTTAGATCTACAAGTAGTCAGGTGTGTAACGCTTACACACTTCATTAGTATTATATGTTCATTGTGTTTACTGTTAAAAGCCGAATGGCCATTGAAATCAGTGATTTTACCTTGTGGGCATGAGCGTGGACTCCGGGTAAGTCCCCTGTTATACGGATATCGATATATGTGTTATCATGTCACTGTATAATGGTATGCTATGGGTTATTTGCATCATAACATGATATTATGCCACGATTAATATGGACATGATGATGGGATTGATGAGAGGAGGGGGAAGGATGATTTGGACTGTCACCAGTGGTTTTGACCACACGGCGGGTTGGCCCCGTTTTTGATACTATATTTGTGACTAAGTCCCAGTGGTTTTGACCACCAGTGGTTTTGACCACATATGGATATTGTGACTCGTCCCAGTGGTTTGGTACCACGGTGGGTTGGCCCCATATGTTGATTACGGGTTTGTCATCAGTGGTTTTGACCACACGATGGGTTGGCCCCATCACTTGATTTGTGACTACGGTCACCAGTGGTTTTGACCACCAGTGGTTTTGACCACACGGGGTAGATAAAGGAGATCAGACGGTTAGGTTTTGGGGTTGCATGATTTGCATGTTTTACTGATGATTTGCGTAAGTGCTTGCACTATCGGGTGGGGGATTTATACACTGAGTCTCGGTGACTCACCCCTTCCCTTATATTTTGCAGATGAGGCATAGATCGCGGATATGTAGCCGGGGAGGACTCGAGGTGGCCATGCATCTAAATTTTGGGTTTATTTTTAAATTACTATTCCGGGTTATATTTCCTTTAAATTTTGGTTTTGGTTTTGTAATAAGGCCGCTAAGTATTATTTTGGGTTTTTAATTGCTTGATTTTATTTTAATTATCTTATGCATGTGATTAATAACTTGATTTGCTAAAGTAACCGGGATTAAATCGATGTTTTCAAATCTATACTCTTTAACGAGATTTTCAAACGCTACCATCGGGTAACATCATTCACAAAATGAATACAAAGGTGACTTAGATGATTTTCAAATTTAATTTTTCAACCAACTTCAAATGCAAATGGATTTAAAATTGACTATGCTCAACTTACTCGGATTTTAAAAAGTATCTAAAGGTTTTCCAAAACTAGAAACAGCAAACGAATTTTCCAGCAAAAGAGATTCTCCGGGTTTTAAAGCAACACCAAAACAATTTCAACATCACTTTATACGAGGTTTTCTAAACCTTAAAACGATAAAGGAGTTTTACAATAGAAATTAATCGGCAAACTTGTTTTATTCAAAATGTTTTCACTCTGTAACATGCCAGATTCGGTTGTGGTGTGTTGACCGGGTTTGGGGTGTTACACAACATTTAAATCAAGCATAGAAACATATATAATTTAGTTACACGAACTTACCTCGACAAAGGTTCGTGTACGTAAAATCTACTAATCCGACATTTTCCTCATTCCTCGTTCTAACTCCGAATTTGGTCTATCTGTATCTATACGAGTAGATTTAACATCAATTTATCATATTCTACATTCATGTGGACTAAATTTTCATCCTAGGCAAAATTACTATTTTGCCCCTAACTTTTCCATAAATTCCATTTTCGTCCATAGGCTCGAAAAATGAAACTTGTACAAATTACTCCCTATTCCAAGCCTAACCAAAGCCCCATTACAAATTTTACAGCACATGTATTCATAAAATTTCAGAATTTTTCATCAAATTTTACAAGTTTTCATTTTTGTCCCTAAATCATGTTTTTATCAAAAATCACTTTGTAAAAGTTGTTTATCTATCAATAATCTTTCATTTTATACATTAAATTTATAATTTCCAGCATATAAATCCATGACCCATTTTCATACTTTGATAACTTTTCAAATTAATCCCCCAAATAGAGAGATTAAGCTATCCTGATTCCAAAAATATCAAAATTACTAAAAACGGGACAAGGAAACTTACCCAATTTGGCCATGAAAGTCTCTTCTCTCTCTCCTAGGGTTTCCATGTTTATTTTGGGGAAGAAGATGAGAAAATATGATTTTTTATTTTTTTTCATCTTTTTAATTAATTAATATTTTCACTTTTCAATTTAGTCCCTAGCCTTTTTCTCATTTTCCATGGATGAATCATCCAAAAATATCTACATACTTTTTTATTAATGGTCTATTTACCATATAAGGACCTTAAATTTTGAATTCCATAGCTATTTGATCCTTCTAGCTACTAGAATCCAACTTTTGCATTTTATGCGATTTGGTCCTTCTCGTAATTAAGCACATAATCAGTAAAATTTTCTTTTCAAAATTTTCACACGACATTTCTAGTATAATATGGATCATATAATAAAATAAAAATAAATTTTATTTTTTCGGCTAGGATTTGTGGTCTCGAGACTACTGTTCCGATTTCACCGAAATTGGGCTGTTACAAGAGTTTTTATAAGCTCGTGTAAGACCCAAAATTGATTGTATATCATATCATATACATTATTTGCTTGTATTTAAGTGTAAAATGACATAATTTAAGCATATATTCGATCGTGGTTGCTCCGACAACAAGTGTAGCATTCTATAGCTCAAACCCAGTGATCAGGTCATGTAAGGGGTGTTACAAAGAGCATCATTCTACTCTATCTGATCATCCATAGTGACATTGAGGGCCCCTTTTATCACATCTGAATTGGAACTGAGAGTCTCTGCCACATATTCCTTGAGCTACTCTTGTCACATCCTGGAAATAGGGTCGGTAGTATTGGCATTAAATTATAGATTTAAAAATAGAGTAAATAGAAAACACGTTAGTAATTAGGACTAAAAAGGAATAGAAGCTAAAGTAGAGAACTTAAATTAGGACTAATATATAATGGGGGAGTTGCTGAAACAAGGGTAAAAATAGGAAGGGCTTATACAGTAAATAATTCAGTTCTACGTACGAGTTTGGCTATAGAAACCCTTCACTGCTCATATTTCTTCCTTACGTTCATTACATTTTTTTCTCATTCTTTGCATTTCAAAAGTTAGTTGCATCTGGTAGTTATTTTTCTCTTGAAATTTTCTGCATTCTTCATTTTTCTTGGCATCCAAACACACTTTTCTTATCCGTATCTTCAAGAAAATCATCTATCTTCTAAGTCAGTTCGATTATTGTGCGGACTACTTGGCGTCGCGTAAGATAGCAAAGTTGAAGGTAAAAACTCTATTTTCTTATGTCAAAACTGCATTAAATGTTTTTAGGTGAGTTCTCTTAGATTTAAGCATGAAAGATGAGTAAACTTTGGTTTTAAATGGTTCGATTTTGAGAAAGTGTTAGATCAAGGTTGACGAAGCTCGTACATGTTCTTTAAAATGATTTTTGAATGATTTTCAAATGAGTTTGAAGAGACCAAGAGGTTTTACAATTAGATTTAACAACATTTTTCTAAAAAATGCATAAACTGTTTGACTGTGTTTTTGAGGAAGATGATGAACAGTAACGGTTTTGAAAATAAGAGTTGATTTAGATCACACTTAGTTAATAAGCTTAGATCTAGTAATACCTGCAAGGTAGGAAGGTTAAGAGATAGTAAATAGGTGAAGTAAATATATTATGTGAGTCCAGTAGAGATTGTATAGGTCGTGAGTTGTAGTTGAGTAGAATAAGTGTTAAACTATTTCGAACGGTAAGTAATGCATATGTTTTTGTTCTAAGCTGAGAACGCTGGTGGAACATCGATGAGTATGGACAAAGGCAAGCAGAAGGTCATGTAGTTGACATTGTGGTGAACTACGGTGAGTACTCTGTGTACTGCACTTGAAAACGAAGTCGCGCATAACTGGAAGTCAAGTAAGACATGCAAACCCTTTTATTTAATATGTGAACCCTGGCATGTACATAACAACCTTGTTATATTTTCATGTGAGCCCTGTTGTAATTTGATGCGAGCTAGTTGTGATCTGCGAACTGTGCTTTTAAATTTTGTGAGCCTATAGGTGAGTGCAAGCTCCATTTTTAAAGCTTTGTGATATAATTGGTGCGAACTGTTATATATTATATATATATAGGTGTGGTGGGTTTTAATTTATATAATATATATACATGTTGAAAAAGGGGGCAATATACCCATATATACCAAAAAAAATAATAAATTTACGGAAAAGGGCCGGTTTTTTTAAAATTTACGGAAAAGGGCCATTTCCCCACAAAACGCGTCCACGTCAGCGCATTTTGTGGGGATGTAGCAGGAAAGCGCGCCCTCGGGGGAGCGCTTTCGCCACATCAGCACAAAGCGCGCTGACGGGGACGCGCTTTGCTGATGTGGCAAAAGCGCTCCCCCGAGGGCGCGCTTTCCTGCTGCATCCCCACAAAACGCGCTGACGTGGACGCATTTTTGCCCTCCTTCCCCGTCTACCCTTTCAGCTGTTTTTAGTGTTAGGGTATAAAATTTTAAGGTTTATGGAGTAGATTAGGGTTAATTAGGGTTTAGTAAAAATATATTTAGGGTTTTGGGCAAAATATATTAGCCAAAAAAAATTATTTGAATTTTTTTGACAGTTGTATCTGGCAAAATAATTTTGAGAAGACGTTTCTGAACAAACAGTTGCCAAAAATGCTTCAAGCAGGATGCACTGTCAGCAAGAGTACTGAAAAGAGCTCCCACGTGGACGCTCTTTTGCTACAGTAGTCTCCGGAAAAATAATTTTGAGAAGACGTTTCTGAACAAACAGTGGCCAAAACGCTTCCAGCAGGATGCACTGTCAGGAAGAGTACTGAAAGGAGCTCCCACGTAGATGCTCTTTTGCTACAGTATTCTCCGGTAAAATAATTTTGAGAAGACATTTATGAACAAACAGTGGCCAAAACGCTTCCAACAAGATGCACTGTCAGCAAAAGTACTGAAAAGAGCTCCCACGTGGACGCTCTTTTGCTACAATAGTCTGTGGCAATCCTTAGACTATAAATCAGCCAAATTGCATTCTCAGGTTGCATAACAGAAATTGAGGCAAAAGAAAAATAGAAACTGAAAATGAGTGAACGTATTAATGCTGTTATTTACTACGATGGTGAGGTTTGTGACACCGAAAATGGTGTTGTTTTTTTATCAGAGAACACAGCGCGACTGGGTTTTAATCGGAACATAGATTTGTTAGAACTTCGCAAAAGAATTAGGCGTAAAATCTTCGGAACAATGCCAATGAAAGTTCAGTCTATTAAGGATAGATTTTGCACTTCGGTTATCCGGTGAGATATGAATCATTCGACATCAAAGGTCCTCGGAGCTTTGAGGCAATGGTGGAGACTCATCTTGCCAGTGGATCACCCTATCTTGAGGTATACGTAGAATTTTCATCGCCAAGTGATCTTCCTTTGACCTCAACATCTACTTCTATTCGAGGGGAATACACGACCCCAAGCCGACACTCTGTTAGTGGGAGGCAGAATACGAAAGTGCCTGTGTTTGGTGGTAGTATGAAAAACATAACCCCTGTATGACACTCGGTTGGTGGATGGGACATGCATATCCTTCCTTCGACGTCCGATGATAGAAATACGTATTGGGGAACGTCATCAACTTCTAGTGGTTGGCAATCCACATATGATTGGGAACGTTACGAAAGATGTTTAAGGAGAGATAATGTACTCCCCACGACATCCACTGATGAGGGGCCCTCGTTCGTTGAAGATTATGGTGGATCGGATGATGAGTCAGATATGGATCCACCTCGAGAGCCCGGGCCCGATGGTGCAGAAGTTGGATTATTTTCTGAACCGGAGCCTATTCCAACAGTACCTGAAGATGTTGAGGGCGGTTCAGACGAAGAAGAAGAAGATATGCTATTCAGGGCGTACTCGCCTCCAGCTCACATGCATAATATCGATCTATCTTAAGACGATGCATTGGAGTTTCCTGAACTACCACACCGGACGCGTGACCGTACAACTTCGTCGTTGGATTCGGGTGAATTAGAAGTTGGTAACGATTTTTCCAACAAGGATGCTTTTCTTGTTGCATTGAAACAGTACAGCATCAAGAACGGGGTTAACTACAACGTGGTTAAATCCAAGCTCGATAAGTACGAGGTGAAGTGTGCAGTGCAAGACGGTATCGAGATGCATTTATATACTACAAGCCATTGGTACAAATTGACGGTACCTTTATGTATGGTAGATATACGCATCGGCTATTGCTAGCTGTGGCACAGGACGGCAGTGGGAGAATCCTTCCGATTGCATTCGCAATAACACCGGGGGAGTCAGCTGATGATTGGGATTTCTTCCTATCTAGGTTAATGAGGCATGTCTGCCCCCAACCTGATATATGCGTTATATCGGATCGGGGCCCTGGAATACTAGCCGCAATAGAGCGCCAGGGAAGCCTGTGGCATCCCACACACCATCGATATTGCCTAAGGCATGTTGCATCCAACTACTACGGGCAACATCGATCTAAAAGTCAGCGACGACAAGTGACTGATATGGGTATGTAATATCTATTAATATAATTTCGTTTGTAATATTCAATTTATTCTCAATTGAAGAGTGGTATGTATTATTCGCTATCAACATATATTGGTAGGGTACGAGATCAATAAGGCCCGTTTTCAGGAGATGTTGGCGAGTTTGCGATCAGATAACGAAGAAGGCGCAAACTACCTGTGCAATATTCCTTTCGAACAGTGGATACAATCATACGACGGCGGCCTACGATATGGTCATATGACCTCAAACCTGGCAGAGTGCATAAATTCTGTTCTAAAAGGAACGCGTCATCTGCCGATAACATCGGTTGTGCGAGAGACATATTTTCGTTTAGCGGCACTATTTCCGAAGCGAGCAGCGAGTTATAAAGGCCAAATGCAAGGAGGCCATGTATGGAGCGCGAAGGTCTTACGAGAAATTAACAGGGGGAAGACACGGGCCAACACCATGCACACAGTGTGTCACGATCGCGATGACCTATGGTTTCGTGTGACGGAGTTTGTGACCGAACCAAGGTATTGTTGGCGGGCAGTATCGTGTACACTTGACAAATAGGACCTGCGACTGTGGGATATTTGATGCACTTCGTTACCCATGCGCTCATGTACTTGCGGCTTGTCAGAATCTCCGTCTTGATCCCATGAGCTATGTCGACGAAGTGTATAAATTAGAAAACATGTACAACGTGTGGAGACACGTATTCCCACCAGTCCCAGATGAACGTAAGTGGCCGTCGGTATCGCTTGCACCGTATAAGTTGTTGCCGGATAGACAACTGAGGCGCAAACCAAAAGGTTGACCTTGCTCGAGTAGAATACGCAACAATATGGATATCTAAGAAGCGAGCAACCAACGTAGGTTGTGCAGATGGTGTAGGAACCCAGGCCATACATCTCGCTCGTGTCCAAATCGGAATAGTTGACAGTCTTCTTAACTTTTTTGTCTCTTGGTGTCTATGTAAATTCTATTTATTTGTTGATGAAAACGGTGAACTTTTGTAGAAGGACTAATTTGGATAAAAAAAACCTTTAATTTACAATAAAATTACAAATATTGGACTTTTATTTTTAAAATTAAATTTCAATAAAAAATTAAACAAATTCTATTTTATTAAAGATAATTAAATTAAATTACAAAAAAATAAAAACAACTATTTAATTTATTAAATATATTAAAACTAAATTACAAAAATTTAAAAATAAAAACAACTTTTATTTTATTAAATATATTAAAACTAAATTACAAAAACAAAAATAAAAACAACTTCTTATTTTATTATATTACATATATTAAAATTAAATTACAATAAATAAATTAAACAATTTCTATGTTATTAAAGATATTAAAACTAAATTACAATAAAAATAAACAACTTCTATTTTATTAAATATATTAAAATTTAATTAAAAAATAAAAATAAACAACTATTAATTTATTAAATATATTAAAACTAAATTACAAAAATAAAAATAAAAACAACTATTTAATTTATTAAATATATTAAAACTAAATTACAAAAATTAAAAAATAAAAAACAACTTTTTATTTTTTTAAATATATTAAAACTAAATTACAAAAAATAAAAAAATAAAAAACAACTTCTTATTTTATTATATTACATATATTAAAATTAAATTACAATAAAAAAATTAAACAATTTCTATGTTATTAAAGATACTAAAATTAAAATTACAATAAATTTTTTGACCGTTGCAGCAAAAGCGCGCCTTCAGGGGAGCGCTTTCCTGCTGCATCCCCACAAAATACGCTGACATGGACGCGTTTTTTGGAGAAATAGTCATTTTTCGTAAATTTAAAAAAAATCGGCCCTTTTCCATAAATTTTTTTTTTTGGTCTATATGGGTATATTGCCCTGAAAAAGGGGTTCTTCCATATATTATAAATGCAAGCGGTGGTTTTATTATAAATAATATATATGTATATTATTTAGCTAAATGTGTACGCATACTTATACAATAGATAATCATGATGTAAAAGGGTTTTGTGCAATGAATGATGCACAGGTTTCTTTATAAATAATATATATACATATCTTCGCATTAAATGGGTTCTTGTATTATTTAATATATAAATGTATACAAATGGTGTGCAAACTTTAAATCTACTATATTGTGTGTACCTATAATATTATGAAAACCCACGTTGCATGCGAACATATGTCATATGCGAACCCTATTATTTTATGCTTGATGTTCTGTATATGCGAGCTTAATGCTGTGCGAACTATATTATGAGGTGTTGTGGTATTGCGAGCTCTGTTAAAATTATGAGCTTAAAGTGACGTGATCTGTAAATGTGTATTACTGTAATATGTTGGCATTGTGAATTTTTGGAATCATTGGATATAGTTGGCATACCATAAGATTGTGAGTGTTCACCCATATTATGTGATAAGGTATTGTGGCCCGGTGATTCGATGGAGAATAAAGGAATGTCGAGCAATGCTCCATTCATCGGGGATCGCAAGGGTGTGTTTTTCAGAGAGTTTGAGCATTTGTGCTACACTTATATGGCAATTTGAGTGACTCTATGAGTCTTAGGGTGTGTTTTGGGAGATCCGTTTATCCAATGAGTATATATATAGTCTTAGGGTGTGTTTTGGGAGATCCATTTATCCAATGAGTATATTATTTAATTGTTTCCTTTTCACGAATTGCCAATACATCACTAAACTAAATGAGGTTGATTATATGTGAATTAATGACATGCGAACTAATTGTATGCGAATCACTTACATGTAAAATTGTTTGTGCGGACTGTTATATGTGATATGTCTGTAAGTCAGTTGTTTAGTATGTGAATTATTGATGTGTTTTCTTGTGTTGTACACATGTGTATTCACTGAGCTTTCCCAAGCTCATCCCTTTATTTTCTTTCCCCTTTTAGATAAGTAGTGCGCGGAATAGCGAGGAGGGTGGCAGTTCAGTGGTCCATCACACAAACTTTCTTTCTACAGTATGTGCATTGAGCTTATAAAAACCCCAAGAAGGCAATGTGGGACATTCCCGGGCTAAAGACTTAGAATGGAACTTAGATAGTTTTGGAAAATTTATAAATCTTTTTTTCAAGGGTTGTAAATAGACTTTTCGGACTATTTAAATTTTGAGACTTTTTTTTAATCTCTGTGTTTGTTTGTTTGTTTGGTTGAAACTGCTGCTTGAATTATATGATACTACTTATATGAACTAACAAGACATTTTCCAGCTAATAGAGCCTACCAAAATGTAGGTACGCCTTATTTCGTTTATTATATGACTTATTGCTTGATTTAGAAAAGTATGCTCTTAGGACTATTTGCTTGCATGAATTCTTCTGTATATGTATAGTGAGTATGGATGGTTGGTGTGATTTGTGGTAGTTTTTTGGAAAGTTACCTCGGTGGCTAATGTGTCACTAGGAATTCAGGTCGGACAATCCCAGTTGGGTTTGAGGTGTCACAACTCTTTCAACGAGTATAGCTCATCAGTGTGTCCCTTAACTACCTCCACTGTTTTCCTTCACACAAACCATGGATTCCTTAAGATTAATCACTCGAATTTCCAAAGCCAACAACATATCCCTCAATTTACTTGTTTTCTTGCCCCCCATAGGTCTCCCTAGTCTCAATATGCTTGTTTACTCTTTTCATCATCTCAACTAGAGGCTTACCGAACATTGGTTCGAATACCACCTGTCACGAAGCTAGAACTTTAGTTTAGCAAGCCACATAGCCTTAGGCTGTAACAGCCCGATTTAGGGGCTAGTCGGAATAGTGATCTCGGAATCACTAATTCAAGGTTAGAGAAAATTATTTGCATGATATTTTATGTGTTATAATATGTTTATAAAGAGGCATGAGAATTTTGGTGCTTTAATTTTAGCGATTGAGGGCTTAATTGCGAAAAAAGACTAAATCGCATAAAGTACGAAAGTTCTATTTGAATTGCTAGAGGTGCCAATTAGCTAAGGATTATAAATTGGAGGTCCTTAAAGTGATATTAGGCCATTGAATTAGTGATGGCCGACCACATAGGAAGCTAGGGGGACAAAGGCATTAAATGTTGGTCAAAAGTTGGTGATATTAGTTGACAAATGAATAAAATAAGATGAAATAAGCCAAGGCTATCATCTTTTCACTTTGCCTTCTTCTCCACCTAAAATATCAGCAAGCTTAAGGGTTTGAAAGCTTGAAAATTTCAGCTACATCTCATCCTTACTAGTAAGTCAATTTGATGTTTATTTTTTATGATTTTTGCATATTTGGAGCCCTCAAAGCTTAAGCTAGCTAATGAGAGGACTAGTTTGCAATATGGTTGAAAGTATAGGGACATACCATGATAGAGTTTATGTTGTTTGAAGAGTTTTTATGGAAGAAAATGAATGATAGGGAGATGAGAAACAACTTTTGTTAAAGGTGTTGTTATGAAAACACCTAATTAGGACTAATTTGTAAATGTTGCAAATTGGTAATAAGTGCATGAAATAGTTGAAATTTTGAGTTGCTATAGAAGAGAATATGATTCGGCTAGACTTGATTAGTAAAGAAGATGGATGAAAATTTATTTACGAGCCTAGGGGCAAAATCATAATTTTGCCAAAGTGTAGGGGCAAAATAGTCATTTTTGCCTAAAGTGTAGATTATGGTGTATTATGATTTATAAATAATTAAATCAGTAAATTTCATTGTTCTAGATCAAAGAAAACGAGTTTCGGACCTAGAACAGATGAAAAGAGAAATGTGGGCAAAAAGGTCCCTTTTGGCCCTTTCGGCATCGAGGTAAGTTCATGTGCAAATGTTGCAATTACGTATGAGTTAATTTAATGTTCCAATGTTGTATGGAATGTATATTTACTCTATGAATGTATGAAATATCTTTGATGAGAGGTAAAAAGAATTGAATGTAAGAGTAATGGGAAATGTATGTAGAATGATATGATGATAGTTAAGGCCTCATGTAAGACCATATTGGAATATGGCCTCAATGTAAGAATTCATATAAGACCATGTCAGGGACATGGCATCGACATGTTAATAAAAGTAAGACCTTATTAGGGTATGAATTCTATGTGACATTATGTGTATGAGACTCGAGAGAGAGAGAGATATAATAACTTGAGTGATTCAACATATATGTTGAAAGAAAGAAAGTATGTGGTTGTACCCCGAAAAAGCACAAGTGTGTGCTAGAATTGAATTGGCATGAATTCAGTATATGATGAACCCTTAGTGGGTTATGTGTATTCAATACACCTTAGTTGCACGACATAGATTTATTAATGCAATGCGTGAATGCGAACGAGTATTGTAGAAAGTTAAGAAAGAATAGTAGCGTGTGAGGATGTTCTCGGATGAACATTTGAGATAGTAAAATACATGTGGATAATTATCCATAAGTATAAATTATTGGTGGGCTAAGTGCGAAACCACCAAGAGATTAGTAATATGAACGATTTATCTAGAATGATTGATGTGTTGTTTCATGTGATTAAATGGTGATCAGTGCAGGAATGAACGCTATTCAACACGAGCAGTTGGCTTGTGACATGGTAAGAATGTGGTAAGAGATAGAATGAGTAAGCTTCACGAATGGTTGAATAAGTTACCGTGAGTTAATGAGAAAAACTCAGTATAATACTTTGTGGTTATGTATATTCAATGAATGTCAATATTTGTCAGATTATGCATATGAACTTACTAAGCATTATTGCTTACTCCCTTACTTTTCTCATCTTTTATAGGTTATTTTAATTAGCTCGGGTTGGAGGCCGCCGGAGATGTTTTCACACTATCGAGCAGACCCTTGGTATGAGGTATCAAGTCCTTATGAGTCATGGCATGTATAGGGATTCTTTTAAAGTTAATTAAGTTTCTTATTGATGTAGCCAAGTTGTATTGGCTTAAGAGAAATTATAATTTAGTTGCGTATAGCCATACAGGATGGCCTAAGTTGTTTGTAATTATAATGGATAGAGTTCTCCCTAGTGCATGGGATGAAGGCTTTAATTCTCCTATGATTAAATGTCTTTAATTCAAGAGTTACGTTGAAGCTATGTGAAATTAGGTGATGATATAATGAATGTATACAAATGAGAGTGGTAAAAGGCTTGGTAGATAGCCTCTATGTGCCCACACGGATAGACACACGGGCGTGTGTCTAGGCCGTGTGACTCCTACACCTTAGTGTCTTAAGTCAGTATAGACCACGGGCTAATCACACGGCCGTTTGTTCAGACCGTGTGATACACACGGCTAGCACATGGGCGTGTGCCAAGGCCGTGTGAAGTCTGCACTTTACACTTAGTAATTGAATTGTCACACGGCTAATGCACACGGGCGTGTGCATAGACTGTGTGAATAAGTCAAAATGCCAAGGTTTGGCACACGGGCCAGGGCCACGGGCGTGTCCAGGCCGTGTGTAATTTGCCAGTATCCTCCACGGGTGAAAGACACGGGCATATTTTAGGGGTGCACGGGCGTGTCCCAAGTCACACGGACGTGTGACCCCTGTTTCGTGAGAAAGTTTCCAGATGAGTTCCGAAAGTTTCGGGACGTAAGACTGAGGCCTCGTAGGCCCATGAAATTTCTAATCTGACTAAGAAAGAGAAGTTTTTAATTCAGAACGAAATTTTATAGCCCGTAAGTATATGTTTAAGAAAGTTTAAGCATAGTAATGTCTCGTATCTGGTCTTAGCCTCGAACTCGGGTATGGGGTGTTACATTTAGTGGTATTAGAGCATGGTTTAGTCGATTCTCGGACTAACCTAGCACGAGTAAGAGTCTAGCTATACATGTGGACCGTGATAGTGTGATGTCTCCCGGCTCTAACAAAATTATTTTGTTAAGACAGAGATGACTCCCAACCGAGCTAATTTCAGTAAGTTTGTATGATTTTCAAGCTTCATGAATATTTCATTGAATTGCTTGTGATGTTGTTATATGCACATTATTTCCATTAAAATTTTTAATGATTTATTAAACAAAGAAGTTACTAAGAGCATGTATATGAAAGTCCCGATTGAAAATGAATTACTTAGGATACTCAATCTGCCACATGAGACAAGAAAGTCCGTATAAGACCATGTCAAGACATGGCATCGGCAACCAAGCAAGTTACCATGTAAGACCAAGACAAGTCTTGGCATTGAAGAGTTACTATGAGATGAAGACCCATATAAGCCCAAGCCAAGGCATGATATTGGCGAGTCTCCAAGCAAAGATGTCATGTAAGTCCAAGACAAGTCTTGGCATTGAAAAGCTATCAAGAGATAGAGATCCCATGTAAGTCCAAGCTAAGGCATGGCATTGGTGAGTAACAAGGAAGATTTCATGTAAGTCCAAGCCAAGGCTTGACATTGACCAGTTCATGAGTAAAGTTACCAATAAGACCATGTCAAGACATGGCAATGGTAAGTTCCCAAGGGAACCCACAAGCAAGACTTCGTGTAAGTCCATGTCAAGGCATGGCATCGATACCAAGTAAGAGATCCCATGTAAGACTATATCAAGGATATAGCATTGGCATCAAGATACATGTGAAATGAGATTCAGTATCCTCAGTCATTCATAGTAATTCATTGGGCAAAAGAGTAAAGCTTAAATGAGATAGCAAGAAAGTTAGTAGTAAAGTTGATATTATGTCATGCTAGTGAAGGCTGACTAACAAGTATAATTCATGTTATGAATGATGATGTTGAGATTATGCTTGTTATAGTAAAGTATACTGATCTATGTGATTAAGTGTTACAGGTACCTTGTTTACCTTACAAACATGAGAGTAGTAAGTACCTTGATGTATGCGAGAAGCAGTAAGAGTAAGTAAGCATTTGAGATTTGTGATGCTATTGTTTATGATAAATATGTCCACATGGTTAAATCTCACGTGTGACTGTTAAAGTAGAGAAGGTATAATGTTTCGTCTTATGACCCCGTTACAAAGTCACACATATTATAGTGTGAGAGTTAAAACTGAAAAGTTTGACTAAGTAGAATGCAGGAGATGAGTACGGTCGTTCAATGATAAAATGATGAATAAGACCATGGTTGGCCCATGGCGGTATATGTGATCCCATATAAGACCATGTCTGGGGCATGGCATTGGCATCGATACATGATCTCGTGTAAGACCATATCGGGGATATGGCTTCGATATTGAATAAGATAATCGGATAAGACCATATCTGGGATATGGCATCGAAAATTGTTGTGAGATCCCGTATAAGACCATATCTGGGATATGGCATCAGCATCAAATAGTAATCTCGTGTGAGACCACGTCTGGGACCTGGCTTCGGTATGAGATCGTATAAGACCGTTTCTGGGATATGGCATTGGTGTTGATATGAGATTTCGTGTAAGACCATAACGAGGCTATGGCATCGTGACGACTTGTAAAGCAATAGCTGGGCTATGATGTTGTGATACGAGTAAGACCATAGTTGGAAATCAAGTAAACGGCGTACTCAAAACCCGTAAGACATTCTCTAGATTAATAAGAAATAGTAAGAGGAGTTAGAGTTAAATGTTGAGTACTCAAGTAGACCTTAATGTGAAACTTGAGTAAGTGAAGTCACAGTTCGAAAGTATAAGTGATAGAAACAATTGTAGCATGATAAATGTGAAAACTCACTTGAGGCGAGTTGTGTGACTATGATGATATTTCATTGACAATGAGTAGTGAATCATATGTATGTAGTCACAAGAGTTAGGCTAAGGGACTTTGCAACCTCACTCCCTTACCACTGTTGGATTATGATGAGATGTTATGAGAGTTAAGTTGAGTAAGTTTACATCGAATTAATGCAATAATTATGCTAGCATGATTAAGAATGTCTTGCATCACATCGATGCATAATACTCTACTAAATAAAGTAACTATTGTTGAACATGAGGTTAAGGTCCCGTATAAGCCCATGACCGGGACATGGCCTCGGCACCGAGTTGAGATTCCGTATAAGACCATATCCAGAATATGGCATTGATATTTGATGAGGAAGTCCATATAAGACCTTATCAGGGATATGGCATTGGCATTTAGAGGTGACTCCATATAAGACCACCTCGGGAATGTGGCATTGGTTTCGTACCTACATGAATGACGATGAATATGCGTATTTGATTATCCTTAGTGACCAATGGGACACATAGTCGAGTCTAGAGATAGAAATGGGAATTGTACTAAAGTCATGTGAATGGGTAAATATAGGCACTCGTGAACGAGTCAAGAAGAAACGAGTACGATGTGTGGCACGGTATGTGCTAAATAAATGGCAAGTTTGAGTAAGTTGGCTTAAAGCCTGTAATTTGTGCATCGTTAGTTGATGCCATGGATGGATTATAATAATCTCCTTGAGTATTATGTATAAATATCTATTGCCTTTCAAGGCTGATGTAGTTGTTCTTTTCATAAATTGTGATTGTGTGAGAATGTTAGCTGATAGTAAAAAAAAAAAAAACAGACAAAACGGTTGTTGATTTAGTTAATTGAAATTGACATTTCCTTTACCTCCTCGTAATCCTATACGGGTACTTTGAGGAGGAAGTTGGTGATGATTCTAGTATAACAAGTGAAATCACAAGTTTCACGTTGTATGATGAGTTTTCGAATAAGATGAATAGAGTTAATGAATTCGATCGAGATGTCCCTGCTATCGTGAGACATGACGATAGTAAAGGTTCTAGATTAGCATAGCAAGAGAAACTCAGATGAGAGTGTGCTTAAAATAGGTTCTCAGTATGGAGAAAAGAGTAGATTAATGTATTGAGATATGATTCAAGTTCTGTGTATATTCACGCATGAATCAATAAAGAGAATAAAATTATGTGTGTACGTGAGTAGGGAGCATGATACAAAGATATGCTCATCGAAATGTTCAAACCATGATGGTTGAGTTGAAAGCTATAGAAAGAACTGTTTATTTGAAAGTTCTAGTACGGAGATCAGTGTGAACCGAGAGAAAGAGTTGACAGGTTGGTGATCCAGAGACGATCACTTTTGTGTCTGTGTTGTGAGTTAGATATTATGTATTAATCCATGGGAAGATCGATGTGTATTTTCTGAATTTTAATAAGTGAGGGTCTCTTATGCTACAGAAGATTTTGAAGATGAAATAGTGGAAACGGCTTGAGCTATTACAATGGTGGGTATAGTTATTGTAATACTACTCAGATAGTAGACATAGTACAGATGTCTGAATGAAAGATCCATGTTTAGTAATGTGAGTTAGTTACTCGGTTGACTCTAGTTGGTAATATCCTAGTTTCAGCGAGGTTAATAACTATAGTGAGTCTTCCTTTCAGAACAGAAGAATTCAGAAGTGTTTTAATAAATGGAATTTTAAATAAGTTATCCATGTTGGATAAGATTTCTGTTGTTGATGCTTCCTCGAGATAGAAGTGAATGATGTTGAATCCAGAACTTATACAAGAGTTTTGGTATGAGATTTAGTAGTAGCATATCTACTAATGCAAAAGTAAGGAAATGCAATTATGTGCATAAATGTTTTGACAATAGACTACATTTCACAATATGATCGAGTTATGGTCAGAAGTAGTTGACCACTAAAAGCTGAGTTTCCAAAGCACACAAGACAAGACTACTACAGTTGGTGAATGCTTTAATGAGAAAGTGAGATAAAACCTTATAGATTTCAAATTTGTTTTGACAAAATTTCCAAGAAAGGGAAATGTCATTCGAATTGTAGTAAATCAACCAGTAAAGATTCGAATGATCATTTGGACATGTGCAAAGTTTCAAATTGGTAGATTACAGAGTATATGCCCCAGAGGAAGAATAACCTAGGTCTCAAGTTACGTTTCGACCTTATGTATCACAGCTTAAGAGTTATTGGCAAGAGAAACTTGAGGACAAGTGGATTCACGATTTTGAAGAGTAGAGGGAAACGTTTTAAGAATGTTGGTAACAACTCCTCCTGATGAGATTTTCGGGGACAAAAATCCCTAAGGGGGGAGAATTGTAACAGCCCGATTTAGGGGCTAGTCAGAATAGTGATCTTGGAATCACTAATTTGAGGTTAGAGAAAATTATTTGCATGATATTTTATGTGTTATAATATGTTTATAAAGAGGCATGAGAATTTTGGTGCTTTAATTTTAGCGATTGAGGGCTTAATTGCGAAAAAGGACTAAATCGCATAAAGTGCAAAAGTTCTATTTGAATTGCTAGAGGTTCCAATTAGCTAAGGATTATAAATTGGAGGTCCTTAAAATGATATTAGGCCATTGAATTAGTGATGGCTGGCCACATAGGAAGCTAGGGGGACAAAGGCATTAAATGTTGGTCAAAAGTTGGTGATATTAGTTGACAAATGAATAAAATAAGATGAAATAAGCCAAGGCTATCATCTTTTCACTTTGCCTTCTTCTCCACCGAAAATATTAGCAAGATTAAGGGTTTGAAAGCTTGAAAATTTCAGCTACATCTCATCCTTACTAGTAAGTCAATTTGATGTTTATTTTTTATGATTTTTGCATATTTGGAGCCCTCAAAGCTTAAGCTAGCTAATGAGAGGACTAGTTTGCAATATGGTTGAAAGTCTAGGGACTTACCATGATATATTTTATGTTGTTTGAAGAGTTTTTATGGAAGAAAATGAATGATAGGGAGATGAGAAACAACTTTTGTGAAAGGTGTTGTTATAAAAACACCTAATTAGGACTAATTTGTAAATGTTGCAAATTAGTAATAAGTGCATGAAATAGTTGAAATTTTGAGTTGCTATAGAAGAGAATATGATTCGGCTAGGCTTGATTAGTAAAGAAGATGGATGAAAATTTATTTACGAGCCTAGGGGCAAAATCATAATTTTGCCAAAGTGTAGGGGCTGTAACAGCCCGATTTAGGGGCTAGTTGGATCAGTGATCTCGGAATCAATAATTCGAGGGTAGAGAAAATTATTTTCATGTTATGTTATGTGTTATAACATGTTTATGAGGATGCATGAAAATTTTGGTGCCTTAATTTTAGCGATTTCTAGCTAAATTGTGAAAAAGGACTAAATCGCATAAAGTGCGAAAGTTCTATTTTATTTGCTAGAGGCACCAAATAGCTATGGTTTATAAATTGGGGGTACCAAATGTGCAATTTGGCCTTGTTTAAGTGGCTTGGCCGGTCAAGAAATTAAAGGGGACAAGAGTATTAAATGTGGCCATGTTAGGTTACTAAAAAGAAATAAAATAAGATGAAATAAGCCAAGCTATCATCTTTTTTATTTCTTCTCTTCCTCCACCAAAAATAGCAGCCATGGGAGGGGTTTTTGAAGCTTAAAATTTCAGCAAGCAATTCCCCACTCAAGTAAGTGATTTTGATGGTATTTCTTGAAGAAAACTGTACTTTTGGGGTCCCCAAAGCTTAAGCTTTCTAAAGAGGGGACTAGTTTGCAATATGGTTGAAAGTCTAGGGACTTGCTGTGTAATATCCTGAATTTTTGGGCCTATGCGTTTAATAGGTGGATATGTTTAATGTGTTAATTTAAGTGTTAGGGGTCCAAATTGGGCTCAAAGGGCTTAGGTAGAGGCCTTGATTAAAATTATCTGTTTGGGCATTATAGGGTTTAAAAGGTAGTATCTATGTTTAAAATACCAAAGTGGGCTTGTGGCCCAATCTTAGGAGGTGACGCCACACAAGGGAGTAAGGGGCCCAAATTTAAGTTTCATGGAGCCCGATTCTTTTAATTTAAGTTAGCTAAATTTTGGGCATTAGGATTAGGTGGAGTGGATGGCAACAAGGCTAAAATTTAGGGGTTTTAATGTTTAAAATATGTGGATAATAAGCAGATAAAGGCTATTATTTAGGAATTTATTTTATGTGGATAATAAGCAGATAAAGGCTAAAATTTAGGATTTTAATGATTAAAATATGTGGATAATATGCTGATAAAGGAGGGAGGAGTTAGAGATAATTAAGTCTTTTTTAGATGAGCTAGTAGATTAAGATAAAGGAGAAAAGATAGGAATTATCTGCAAGGTTAGGTAAGTGCCGAAATTTCTATAAATAGGGGGAATATCTCTTCAATTTCAGCATTTGGGTTTTTCTCTCATTCTTTTCTCTTCTTCTCTGAGTAAAAGCCGAAAACTCCTAAAGTTCCATCTTCTTCTTCATTCTCTGCAAAAGCCGAAATCTCTAAGCCTATTCCTTCATCTTCACTTTGATTCAAAAGCCGAAACTCTTTCCATTCTTTTTCTTCCTAGCCGAAATTGTAACATCCTGAAATCGGGGCTATTTGTGATTGAATTATTTTTCATGTGTTTGAACTTTTGTGTTATTAATTGTGGTGTGGTAAGGCTTAATTATGGACTTTGAGTAGGTTCGGTTTAGTAGAATAAATTTTTGTATGGTTTATTTAATGAAGTGGATTAAGTGAGCTTAGCACTTAAGTTAATTTAAGTGTTAATTAAAGCACATGAGGAATTAGTGGCAAAGTGGTTATGGTGTTTGAACTTATAGCTTGGGGTTAGAGGTTCGAGTAGCATGTTTAACATTTTGAAGGTTTATTTTTGAATCCTTGCATTGATGGACGGTCAAACTTATTTATGATAGGTTGGACTATTCCTTTTGGTAAGTTGAAAATTTGTTATGGAAATCTTGAAGATAGGGATAAGAATCTTGAGTTTATGGTATAATGAGGGACAAAGGCATGGAAGGTGGGGATGTTTTGGAAAGAAATCCTATGCCTTAATGCATGAAATGTGACTGCATGTAAGGCTAGGGGAGTGGCGAATATTTGGTAGGTAGCTTGGAGGGGATGTTGACCAACCTTTTGTTTTGTGCATCATTTTGTGTTTGTTTTTCCTCTCCAAAAAGCTCTCATCTTTGGCCAAATGTATAGGGTACTTTTGGTGCAAAAATATTTCTTTTGATGACAACTTCATTTTGTTGGAAACAAAATACCACTTTCTTTCTCTCATTTGTCTTTTGAACCAAACTACATTTTTGCATCTTGTGCATTTTCTTCTTTGGTAAAGTTTGTGGTGACCGAATATCATTTCTTCCATTTCTCTTTTTCTTCCTTTGATCAATTCTTTTCATTCTCTTTTCAAATTTTATCAAAACCAAAATCATTCTTTCTTTCTCTAAACTTTGGCCGAATCTCCTACACCATTATCTTTCATCTACTACTTTTCTTTTCTTCTCAAAAACCGAATCCCTATTTCTCCTTTCTTCTCAATAATTTCTTTATTAGCCAAATATACTCCTTTGGGTGTGCAGAAACTCTCTTCTTCCATTTAGAAGTATCTTGGTCGAATATTGAAGGTGGTAAGGATTTATTTTAAGGGATTATTCTTTTGATTATTCAAAAGCCAGAAGGCTATTACATTAATGGTTGCCGATTGTAGGGAAGTGAAGCGATTCGCGCATCGTTTGCGTGTAGTTAGTACTCGAAGGCGATTAGGTGAGGTTTTGGATTCAAATGATAACCCCTCGAGATTATTTTGTTTTGGCCGAATGGCCTTGGTACTAACTTTGGGTAATGACCGAATATAGGGCAAGGGAAACTTGTGTGGCCGATTGTCTCCTTAGGGATTTAGACTATCGTTGGTGATGCAGTGTGTACATACACACTTTATAATTAATTAACGTGCAAAGTATTATGTGTATGCTAATCGGATTTGTGTAGATTTGAGTTTAATACTATAAAGGTATAGCAAGGCTTCAGGTAAGTCCTTGACAATATGATTTGCTATTTGATGCTTTTGGAAAGCATGACATATTTGGTATATGTGACTTATAAATGATTATTGGTAAATCCTATATATGTTGCTAAATGAGTATGTTGGCATGATTTCGTTAACTATCATTGATTGATGTGGGTTTTATGAGTGGAGGGGGCGTGATATTCGTGTCGTCGGCGGACACCGGTGTTTTGGTAACACATTGTGACTACGGTCACCAGAGGTTTGGCACCTCCAGAGGTTTGGCACCTCATAGCGTCTCGTCCCTGTGGCTTAGTACCACCGTGGGTTGGCCCCACATTTGAGATATGGGATTGACGCCAGTGATTTGGTATCACACGATGGGTTGGCCCCATCATTTGATTGTGACTTCGGGTCACCGGTGGTTTGGTACCACAATATTGTGGATTTCGTGACTATACGTCACGGTGGTTTGGCACCACCCGGTGGTTTGGTACCACACGGGGTAGAGAAAGGCGTCACGGATGGCTAGGTTGGGTGCATATTAAACTTGTGCATATTAAATTAATTATGATTTGTGTATGATGTTACATTAAACCGGGAAAAAGGGTTACACATTGGGTCTTGATGACTCACCTTTTTCCTTTAACATTTTCAGTGACTCGTAGTTGCGAGATAAGGAGCCGGATGAACTCGAGGCGGCCATGCAATGAAAATATGGACTAGGTGGATTTGGAACTATTTTTATTTTAATATGGGTTTGATTTATTTTGTTTAAGATGTAATAAGGCCTCCTAAAATTTGCACTTGGATTATTTTATGTTTTGATAAATTGCTTAACTATTTTATGATATTAAAATGGGTACACATGTTTTTCTCAAATTAATTCGTAAAAATGTTTTATTGTACCATCGGGTACACTTGAAATCAGAACAACCTAACTTAGTATATTTTTAAATGACATTAAGTAATGCTTTCTTCATAACACCTCAACTGTTTTAAATCAAAACAATATCTTTTATCAAAATTTAAAACGGCTTAAAAGGGATTTTCAAAAGTTTTTCCTCCGTAGCATACCAAATTCGGTCTTAATGTTTGGGCCGGGTTTGGGGGTGTTACAAATTGGTATCGAGCCGGTTCAAAGCTGGTGTGGGGCCCAAGGCCCAAAAATGTTTTGGTAGGTCTATTTGAAATATTTTGGTTTTGAATAAGCATGGCACCGAGTCTCCAACACCGATCCGCCTGGGTAAGTACCTCTAACTTTTGTATGGATTATTATTATAGAAGGGTAAGTAGGGAACGTAGTTAGTGTGATAGGTGTTGAACCTTAGGACTAGTCCACCCCAACAAAACTCACAAGACTTTAATGGCCTAATTAAAACCAACCCGTGACCAAGTCGCGAGGAGTTAGGGTGTGGTAACCTTAGTGCGCATGTTCAGGATTGGATCCGAAAGAGCTTGGTATTTAAGCGGTCCTCGTGACTCACCTCCTCTTCGCAGATTCCTACCAGTGCGTAGCTTCGGTTCACCCTAACCAAGAGGACTCGGTCATAGGCTAAACACGTTAAATAAAACCCAAAAGGGATTAACCTGTTTTGTGAAAGCTCTAAGTTTTAAAAATCGTTATGATACTCATTTCAATAGCAAAGAAAATTTACTTTCGGAAAATTTTAAAAATATTCTTGACTTACCAAAATTATGAAATTTCCCTAGTGGCAAAATTACGAAAAATACCACAGGATAGAAAGCAGACTGACAATAATGCCAGAAGAGTGCATAGGTATGAAAGGTATAGGGAATGGATGTACTTTTCTATGTAAATTAGGACAGAAGACTTAAAACTTTGATTGATCGAAAGAATCTCTATTAAATTCTTTTCATAAAATTTCTTCGCGGATAACCAAGTGAAACATGTACTAATTCATAAAAATTTCCTAATCAGATTAAAGCACGATAGTTAGAATGAGCTTTAGAGGACGTGGCCATCGTGGACGCGGAAGGGGTAGGATGACCGTGTCAGAACCTGTCAGATCGGGTCAGGGATTTGAGAATGAGGTACCACCGCCACCACCACCCCCAACCTTTGGAGCTGAGGAGCGAGGATCGGGACGGGTGATGATGCGATGTCACAAGCGATGCTGCGGGTTCTAGAGAGAGTATTTGGAATGGGTAGAGGTGGAGGAGCTCGGAAGTCGGTACACGAGACTTCGAGCCAACTGAGCTGAATTTTTCTCGAGGTGTGTCCGGTGTAGCGCCCAACACGGTGAGTATTGGCTAGAATCGATCGAAAGAATCATGGATGAGATATATCTGACGAATGAGGAGAAACTGAAAGGAGCGGTGTCGCTTCTCAAGGATGAGTCATATCGATGGTGGCTCACGGTTCGAGATGGTGCTACGGCAGATGATCTGACTTGGGAATACTTCAAAGCTGCTTATCAGAAGAAGTATGTGGGCACAAGCTACATTGATGCACAGAGGAAAGCTTTTCTGGGGTTGGTACAAGGAAATAAGTCTGTGTCGGAGTATGAAGCAGAATTCTTGAGGTTGAGCCGCTATGCTCAAGGTATAGTGTCAACGGAGCATGATCGTTGTGTCCGCTTTGAAGACGGACTTTAGGATGAGTTAAGGTTCTTTGATTGCTCCGCAGCGGGAGCGTGAGTTTCTTTGTCTTGGTGGAAAAGGCTAAGGTAGCCGAAGGGGTCAAGGAGTCCGTGAGACGTAAGAACTATGATAGGAACAAGCGTAAAAGAGGATTTGGGTCATCCGGATCGGGTGGTAATGTTCGAGAAAAGGGCGAGGCAGAGTGGGCCGTCGAAGCGCGAGAAGGCCCATGGTCGCTAACCAAAGACCAAGCTCATGTAATCACCGTGGCAAATCGCATTGGGGAGGTTGTTGGACCGGTGAGAAGGGTTGCTTTGAATGTGGGTCTTTGGACCATCGTGTAAGGGATTGTCCTCGGAAGTTAGCCAAGAATCACCGAGAGGGTCGAACCGTGCTCGGGCTAGGAATGTAGGACCACCCGGAGAGGGTCGTGGTAATGGTAGAGGAGGAAATGGATCTAATCGAGGTCGCAGAATTTCGGGCGGAGGTACAGCGACCTGAAGCAAGGCGCACTGGTCTAGTCTATGCGAGGCGTCGAGAGGAAGGTGACGACCGGACGTTATAATCGATCACGTTCTTAATCTTTGGTGTTCCATATAACGCTTTGATTGATGTGGGTTCGACGCATTCATACGTTGCTAGTAGTGTGGTAGAGACTATGAACTTAGACTTGAGGATCGCTTCTAGGGAGATGATCGTAATTAGTCCTTTAGGTCACTCTGTAGTTGTTAATAAGCTATATAGAGATGTACCTCTAGAACTCCAAGGGTCGTGTTTGTGGTTGATCCGATGGAAGCCGCCGTTTGAGGAGTTCGATTTGATCCTTGGTATGGACCGGTTGGTTAAGTATCGAGGCAAGGTTGATTTGTATTTGCTAAGCGCATGGTTCTTAAGATGGTGAGGGTGATGAAGTGGTCATGATAGGTAATAGAAGAGATTACCTATCTAATGTAGTGTCTGCGTTGAAGGTGAAAAGATGGTCGGGAAAGGTTGCGAGGCGCTTTTTGGTCGAATTTGTGCTTTGGAAGCTAAGGAGTCGCGGTTGAGAAGGTCCGAACAGAAGGGAATTCACGATGTGTTCCCAGAAGAACTTCCGGATCCGCCTCGGATCGGGAAGTTGAATTTGGTATAGACTTGCTACAGGCGGCTTTGTGTCAATAGCACTTCATCGAATGGCACCAAAGGAATTGGTGGAGCTGAAGGCTCAAATTCAGGAGCTTTTGGACCAAGGATTTATCCGACCAAGTATATCTCCGTGGGGAGCACCTATGTTGTTTGTTAGGAAGAAGGATGGTTCAATGCGGATGTGTATCGACTACCGCCAATTGACCAAGTTAACGATCAAGAACAGTGTATCCGTTGCCTCGGATTGATGACTTGTTTGACCAACCGAAGGGTGCATCGGTATTTTTCGAAGATAGATCTTAGGTCGGGATATCATCAACTCAAGGTGAAAGAGGTTGATGTGCACAAGCCGGCATTCGAACAAGGTATGGGCATTACGAGTTTTTGTGATGCCTTTTGGGTTGACTAATGCACCAGCGGCATTCATGGACTTAATGAATAGAGTGTTTCAATAGATACTTGGATCAATTTATCGTGGTGTTTATAGGCGACATATTGGTTTACTCAAAGACGGAGAAGGAGCATGACATGCATTTGCGTATAGTTCTACAAGCACTTGAGAGAGAAGTAGTTATATGCCAAATTCAGTAAGTGTGAATTTTGGCTTAGAGAGGTGGCTTTCTTAGGTCATGTGGTGTCGTGGAAGGGATTAGAGTAGATCCTCGCAAGGTGGAAGCGGTGTTGGATTGGAAACCCCTAGGTTAGTGGCGAAAATCGAAGCTTTTTGGAGTGGGCAGGATATTATCGGAGGTTTGTGGAAGGATTCTCTTTAATCGCGCAGTACCGTTGACTAAGTTGTTAAGAAAGGGAGTTCCATTTGTATGGTCGGAGAAGCAACAAGAAAGTTTTGACAAGCTAAGGAAGATTTTGTGGAAGCTCGGTTTTGGTACGACTGAGGCGGGGAAAGTTGTTTACGGTTTAATGTGACGCGTCCCATACGGTTTGGGATGCGTATTGATGCAAGAAGGGAAGGTAGTGGCCTATGCGTCCCGTCGCCTAAGACCGCATGAGGTTAACTATCCAACGCACGACTTGGAGTTAGCGGCGTGAGTTTCGCTTTGAAAATATGGCGGCATTACTTGTATGGGGAAAAGTCAATAGTCTACACGGATCATAAAAGTTTGAGGTATCTTTTGACTCGGAAGGATTTGAAGCGTCGGTGGATTGAATGTTAAAAGACTACGATTATTCGATTGAGTACCATCGGGTAAGGCGAACGCGTGGTGATGATGCCTTGAGCCGAAAAAGTCGTGGATGAGACTTAAGAGCGATGTTTGCTCATCTCGATCTATACGATTTACGAAGTCTTTTTGGCGAATCGCAAGTTAAACCGACTTGGATCGAGGAGATTAAGGAAAAGCGGTTGGTGGATGACAGTTTGAATGCAAGGAGGTTGGAAGTTCAAGACGGTGGTTTGGAAGGGTACGATTTGTCCGGCGAGGAGTGTTATGTTTTCAAGAGGCGAGCTTGTATGCCGAAAGATGTGGAGTTGAGGCAAAGAATTCTCCAAGATGCACATAGCAGCCCATACGCTATGCATCCGGGAGGTAGCAAGATGTATGGAGATTTGCAGAGCAGTTTTGGTGGCACAGGTTGAAGCGTGAGGTATGGCGAATTCGTGGGTAAGTGTCCGGCGTGTCGCCAAGTTAAATCGAACATCGGTTGCCATCGTGGTTACTCCAACCGGTGAAGATTCCTCGGTGGAAATGGGAGAGGATCACTATGGATTTTGTCGGTGGATTACCCTCACGCCTAGTAAGAAGAACTCGGTTTGGGTAATTGTGGATCGACTAACTAAGTCGGCGCATTTCATACCGATGAAGGGTAGATTATTCGCTTCGAAGCTAGCAAAGCTATATGTAGCCGAGATAGTAAGATTGCATGGTGTGCCGATGATCGATTATCTCGGATAGGGATCCGAGGTTTACATCAAGGTTTTGGAGAGTTTTACATCGGGCCTTGGGAGCGAGATTGGACTTCAAAGATGACTTTTCACCCGCAAACCGACGGACAATCGGAAAGAGTGATCTGATTTTAGAAGATATGCCGAGAGGTTGCGTTTTGGATTTTAGTGGTAGTTGGGAAGATTATCTACCATTGGCGGAATTCGCTTATAACAACGATTATCAAGCGAGCATTCAAATGGCACCATTCGAGGCAATTTGTATGGACGGAAGTGCCGTACTCCTACGTGTTGGACGGAATTAAAGGAGGCGACATGTCTTGGGTCCAGATTTGGTAGCGAGGCGAAGATAAAGTTAAGTTAATCCGGACTCGTCTCAAGGAGGCATCGATAGGCAAAAGTCTTATGCCGACCTCAAGCGCAAAGAAATGGAATACGAGGTAGGAGATAAAGTCTTTACCAAGGTGTCGCCTTGGAAGAAAGTGTTGCGATTTGGGAAAAAGGGAAGCTAAGCCCTAGGTTCATTGGGCTATATCTGATGTTGAAGCGAGTGGGACCGGTAGCTTATCACCTCGAGTTGCCGGTAGAGTTAAGGCAAATTCACGACGTCTTCCATGTGTCAATGCTTAGGCGATATCGGTCCGATCCATCGCGACGCGTTGTGCCCGTGGCGTAGATTGAGGTTAATCGGACTTATCTTTCGAGGAGGAGCGATTCGGATCTTAGATCGTGATGTCAAGGTTCTGCGTAGGAAGTCGGTACCTTTGGTGAAAGTATTATGGCGAAACCATGGTACGGAGGAAGCGACGTGGGAACCCGAGAATGTGATCAAAGCAGCAATACCCCCCATCTTTTCGATCGATCGTGTAATTTCGAGGTCGAAATTATTTTTAAGGGGGTAGAAGCGTAACATCCTCGAAATCGGGGCTATTTGTGATTGAATTATTTTTCATGTGTTTGAACTTTTGTGTTATTAATTGTGGTGTGGTAAGGCTTAATTATGGACTTTGAGTAGGTTCGGTTTAGTAGAATAAATTTTTGTATGGTTTATTTAATGAAGTGGATTAAGTGAGCTTAGCACTTAAGTTAATTTAAGTGTTAATTAAAGCACATGAGGAATTAGTGGCAAAGTGGTTATGGTGTTTGAACTTATAGCTTGGGGTTAGAGGTTCGAGTAGCATGTTTAACATTTTGAAGGTTTATTTTTGAATCCTTGCATTGATGGGACGGTCAAACTTATTTATGATAGGTTGGACTATTCCTTTTGGTAAGTTGAAAATTTGTTATGGAAATCTTGAAGATAGGGATAAGAATCTTGAGTTTATGGTATAATGAGGGACAAAGGCATGGAAGGTGGGGATGTTTTGGAAAGAAATCCTATGCCTTAATGCATGAATGTGGACGGCATGTAAGGCTAGGGGAGTGGCGAATTTTTGGTAGGTAGCTTGAGAGGATGTTGACCAACCTTTTGTTTTGTGCATCATTTTGTGTTTGTTTTCCTCTCCAAAAAATTTGTCATCTTTGGCCGAATGTATAGGGTACTTTTGGTGCAAAAATATTTCTTTTGATGACAACTTCATTTTGTTGGAAACAAAATACCACTTTCTTTCTCTCATTTGTCTTTTGAACCAAACTACATTTTTGCATCTTGTGCATTTTCTTCTTTAGTAAAGTTTGTGGTGACCGAATATCATTTCTTCCATTTCTCTTTTTCTTCCTTTGATCAATTCTTTTCATTCTCTTTTCAAATTTTATCAAAACCAAAAACCATTCTTTCTTTCTCTAAACTTTGGCTTGAATCTCCTACACCATTATCTTTCATCTACTACTTTTCTTTTCTTCTCAAAACCGAATCCCTATTTCTCCTTTCTTCTCAATAATTTCTTTATTAGCCAAATATACTCCTTTGGGTGTGCCGAAACTCTCTTCTTCCATTTAGAAGTATCTTGGTCGAATATTGAAGGTGGTAAGGATTTATTTTAAGGGATTATTCTTTTGATTATTCAAAAGCCGAAGGCTATTACATTAATGGTTGCCGATTGTAGGGAAGTGAAGCAGTTTCGCATACCGGTTGCCGTAGTTAGTACTCAAAGGCGATAAGGTGAGGTTTTGGATTCAAATGATAACCCCTCGAGATTATTTTGGTTTGGCCGAATGGCCTTGGTACTAACTTTGGGTAATGGCGAATATAGGGCAAGGGAAACTTGTGTGGTGATTGTCTCCTTAGGGATTTAGACTATCGTTGGTGACAGTGTGTACATACACACTTTATAATTAATTAACATGCAAAGTACTATGTGTATGCTAATCGGATTTGTGTAGATTTGAGTTTAATACCATAAAGGTATAGCAAGGCTTCAGGTAAGTCCTTGACAATATGATTTGCTATTTGATGCTTTTGGGAAGCATGACATATTTGGTATATGTGACTTATAAATGATTATTGGTAAATCCTATATATGTTGCTAAATGAGTATGTTGGCATGATTTCATTAACTATCATTGATTGATGTGGGTTTTATGAGTGGAGGGGGCGGTGATATTCGTGTCGAGCGGACACGGTGTTTTGGTAACACATTGTGACTACGGTCACCAGAGGTTTGGCACCTCCGGAGGTTTGGCACTTCATAGCGTCCTCGTCCACGTGGCTTAGTACCACCGTGGGTTGGCCCCACATTTGAGATATGGGATTGACGCTAGTGATTTGGTATCACACGATGGGTTGGCCCCATCATTTGATTGTGACTTGGGTCACCGGTGGTTTGGTACCACAATATTGACGGATTTCGTGACTATACGTCACCGGTGGTTTGGCACCACGGTGGTTTGGTACCACACGGGGTAGAGAAAGGCGCACGGATGGCTAGGTTGGGTGCATATTAAACTTGTGCATATTAAATTAATTATGATTTGTGTATGATGTTACATTAAACCGGGAAAAAGGGTTACACATTGGGTCTTGATGACTCACCTTTTTCCTTTAACATTTTCAGTGACTCGTAGTTGCGGATAAGGAGCCGGATGAACTCGAGGCGCCATGCAATGAAAATATGGACTAGGTGGATTTGGAACTATTTTTATTTTAATATGGGTTTGATTTATTTTGTTTAAGATGTAATAAGGCCTCCTAAAATTTGCACTTGGATTATTTTATGTTTTGATAAATTGCTTAACTATTTTATGATATTAAAATGGGTACACATGTTTTTCTCAAATTAATTCGTAAAAATATTTTATTGTGCCATCGGGTACACTTGAAACTGTAACAACCTAACTTAGTATATTTTTAAATGACATTAAGTAATGCTTTCTTCATAACACCTCAACTGTTTTAAATCAAAACAATATCTTTTATCAAAATTTAAAACGACTTAAAAAGGGATTTTCAAAAGTTTTTCCTCCGTAGCATACCAAATTCGGTCGTAATGTTTGGGCCGGGTTTGGGGTGTTACAGAAATCTTCATGTCTCTTCCTTGTTTTCTTTTCTTCTTCTCTTTTCCTGTCAGAAACCGAAACTCTTCACTCAAGTATTTTAAAAGCCAAAGACACATCAGCCTTCTCTTGTTCATACTTTTTTCGGGATTTTCCTAAAAGCCGAAATCCCTAGATCTCATCTCCTGTGATTGCCGAATTACTTCTGTGGTGCCTACTTGTGCCGAAATCTTAAGGGAACTTTAGTGGAGTCAATCGCATAGATCTCTAAGTTATAGAATCGTGTTACTTTCGGGATTTCAAGGTAAGGGATCTATTAGTTTTAACGTATAATTTGGGATTTATTAACCTTGGCCGATTATTGAAGGGGCTAAATCTTTGTGTGTTTTTCCGGCTTTTGAGCAAGGCTTTACATTAAGGATAATAGATCCGGATAGTAAGGACATCGACTAAGAATATTGGATTTCGCGATATCAAGTGTGTAATACTTCCCCACCATCTAGATCTGATTATTAATGTATGCTCATAAGTTTATATGTTGTGATAAATACCGATATCTCGGTTTAATGTTGGAAACCCGAAAAGGGTGAAGCAAATCACCAGTCGTTGAATGTTTGACTTTATATGATAAAAGCATATTGATTTTATGATTTGCATGGGTTGGGTTGATGAAAGGAGGAAGTTATACGTTATATGTGTAGCGGTTTATACCGTGATCTCGTTATATGTTGTAGCGGCTAATGCCGTGATTCATTATAAGGGCTTGGCCATAATATGTTGATGAGCGGCATGATCGCCATCTTGGCGTGTAGCGGTGTGGGTCGATTGTAGAAATCCCCAATGGTGTGAATGGCTGGTGCGGCGTGTAGCGGATGGAAACCTAGGCAAATGGGTTGGGCCTTGCATATTATTTGTTATTTTTTTATAAATAGAATTATTTATCTGCTTTATGGGCCTAAGGCCAAAATCTAGTGGTGCATGAGGGTTGCACATCGAGTCTCGCGACTCACCCTATTAATTAACCTTTCAGAGATACCTAGTGCTTGGACCGGTGGAGAGGAACGCAAGGTGGCCATGCAAAAGACCAGCTGGATCCAAAGCAAAAGTCTCAAGTTAATACTTTATATTTTTAATTAATGGATTTTAAATCTCGTTGTAATAAGGCTATGGGCCACTAGTTTATGTTTTGTTTTATTTTGAGCTTTAATTACTTTTAGTTATTTAAATTCTTATTGAACTAATGTATCTATTTAAATTTGGGTTTTTAATTTATAAAGGCATATTTTATTTAAACTATCAACTATTAAATTTCTCTCGAATAAGAAGATAAACTTTAGAAAAATATTTTTTTAAAAATACGACATGTTCTTCCAAAATTTTCTTAGTGACATACCAGATCCGGTCGTGGTGTTTGGGCGGGGTTTGGGGTGTTACAGATTGGTATCAGAGCCCGGTTCAAAACTCGGCTCTGGGGGTTTTTTGGGCTCAAAACGTTTTCTAAAGTTGGGTTTTCGAAACATGCATATTTATACAGGTCTGTTAGCTCAGCATGGCACCTGCGTCTCCGGCCCAAGTCCGCCAAGTAAGTATTCTGAACCATTGTGTGGTATAATATATGTGGGCTTGATGGGCTTTATGGGACGTAGATTAGTTAGATTAGAACTTGATGGACTTTAGGCCTAGCTGAAACAACTCTTAAAATCTCATAAGACTTAACTTCACTAAACAAACCCGTGAACGAGCCGCAAGACTAGGGTGTGGTAACAGGCATACGCATGTCTAGGATTGGATCCGGAAGAGCCTAGTATTTAAGCAGTCCTAGTGACTCACCTCCTCTTCGCTAGAGTCCTACCTGGTGCGTAGTGACTGTTCACCTTAGCCAAGTTAGGGTGTGGCAATGGGCATACGCATGTCTAGGAGTGGATTCAGGGAGAGCTTGGTACTTAAGCAGTCCTAGCGACTCACCTCCTCTTCACTAGAATCCTACCTGGTGCGTGGTGACTATTCACCCTAGTTACGAGGACTTGTTGATGGGCTAAACCCTATGATTAAAACCCGAAAGGGACCAACCACCCTTTTTTTTGAAAAAAAGAAAAAAAATTCCAAGTTTTGCAAAAATTTCAAATGCATTTGATTTTGAAAACTTCCAACTAACCATGGTTTTGTAAAATACCTGTGTTTTGAAAATTTACCCGAAAATCTTACGTTTACAAGAATAACCGGACCATGAAACTGGATTTTTCCAAAAGTACCCATGTTTGAAAAAAAAAACAACATCAAAGTTTGAAAAAATTTTACCAAACTACCCTTGTTTTGCAAAATGACCGAAATACCCCCAGATTTTAAAATTACCGAAATACCACCAGATTTCAAAATTTCCGGAATACCCCCGGAATTGAAAAATTACCAAAATGCCCTCACTTCACAAAATCACCAATGACCTTATTTCAGAAAATTACGAAAATACCCCTGTAGGATAAATTATGAAAATACCCCTGGGTAGTAAAATGACGAAAATACCCTTAGGTGATGAATGTAAGTTCTATTTGTATGATTGATGATTGCATGTATGTGTATATGGAACTAGGAGACAAACTTGAGAATGACACTTGTAGATGTAATTTCGAATTCGAAAGAACTACTCTTAAACTATCGCTTCATAAGACTGCTCGTGGTTAAACAATGGAAGAAACTTATTAAGTCATAAAATTCTTAATCGATAAACGCGAACCGATAGCATGAGTACAAGGACGAGGACACTCTAGATGTGAATAATACAAGGTGCGTACTCTACCATAGAATACTAAGTGTTTATTTTGGGTTTAGTATTGGAGTGTGTAAAGCATGGTAGTGAGACTTAGGTAGTATGATTAATAGTTAGTTGGAAATTTCGAGGACGAAATTTCTTTAAGGAGGTAGAACCGTAACATCCCGAATTTTTGGGCCTATGCGTTTAATGGGTGGATATGTTTAATGTGTTAATTTAAGTGCTAGGGGTCCAAATTGGGCTCAGGAGCTTAGGTAGAGGCCTTGATTAAAATTATCTGTTTGGGCATTATAGGGTTTAAAAGGTAGTATCTATGTTTAAAATACCAAAGTGGGCTTGTGGCCCAATCTTAGGAGGTGACGCCACACAAGGGAGTAAGGGGCCCAAATTTAAGTTTCATGGAGCCCAATTCTTTTAATTTAAGTTAGCTAAATTTTGGGCATTAGGATTAGGTGGAGTGGATGGCAACAAGGCTAAAATTT